>JAZHRO010000077.1:155377500-156577500 GCA_037157565.1 Thalassia testudinum | reverse complement strand
TTGATCAGCGGGGAGAAGGAAGCAGTTGTGACACAACGCTTCATCCACTAGATCCATATGGGGGGGAAACCTCTCCTTTTGAAAACCTCCCAAATGTATGACCACAAAATTGAGTCGTAGGCCTTTTGGAAGTCCACTTTCCACATAAATGCCTTACATTTCCTTTTGTGCCATCCACTCACCATTTCTTGGGCCATAATGAAAGATTCTTGAAGGGATCTGTTGGGTAGAAATGCAGATTGTATAGAGTGAATCAAGCTTTGTAGAACAATTCTCAATCTGTTTGCCAATATCTTACTCACCACTAAGTAGATGGAATTCGACAAGGAAATCGGTCTAAAGTCTGAAAACTTCTCATCTCCCATAGCCTTTGGCAATAAGAAAAGATAAGATTTATTGATCATATTGAAACCTGCATTGCCCTTCTCAAACTCTCTTATGACTTCCATCACCTCCTTGCCAATCACACTCCACATTTCTTTATAAAAGAACACTTGGATACCATCAAGTCTAGGGGAGCCTTCCATATTTAGATCTTTAATAGCATTCATAGTTTCCTGTTCAGTGATAGTAGCTGTCAGTTGAGAGGCCTGATCACTTGTAACTCTTGGCGCATCATTCACAGCCATCCTCCATTCCCCTCTCCTTGTTGCCCGTGAAGCCCCCCTGTAGTACCTGATAGCCTCTGCCCTTATTTCCTGCATAGAGGATAGTCTGTGCCCATCTTTGAGAATGGAAGAGATATAATTTACTTGCCTTCGAGAGCTGGCTGCAAGGTAAAAGAATTTTGTGTTGGCATCTCCCTCCTTGAGCCATAACTGTCTTGACCTCTCCCTCCAATCAATCTCCTGTTTGAAATCTTCCTCCACTACCACCCCCTGCCACATTCTTCTATCTGTAAGCTCCTCATCAGATAGAGGGCCTGCTGCTTCCTTAGAATCCATCATCTGGATGTTGTTCAAAGCCTCTACACACCTCTGCTGCCTCAGTATGACCACAGTATCAACATATTCTTTCAGAACTGTACATAGAGCTGCCAGCTTGGAGGCAAACCTGATAGTAGCTGAGCCCTCCACCTGTTTGGTCTACCACCATGAGCCAATCATCTCATGGAATCCAGGTTCTCTCAGCCAAGATTTTCTAAACTTGAAGTATGAGCCTTCTTGGATCTCTTCACCACTATCCCAAACCAAAGGAGTATGGTCAGAGAAAGGGCGGTCCAGACCAGCAACACTTGATAGTTGAAATCTATCAAGGATAGTCACATTCCCAAAGAATCTATCAATCTTAGATAATAAGCCATTACCATTACGCCAAGTGAACTCAACTCCTGATGATGGATATTCATTCAGGCCAAGGGACTGAACTACCAACTGAAATCCAACAGATGAACTGTCTGTAGCACCATATGGCCTATCTGTCCCTATCAGCACACAATTGAAATCTCCTCCTGTCAGCCAAGCTTCCCCTTGCACTAGTTCAGCCACAACAGCCCAATCCTCCCATAGTTCTTGTTTCACAGATGCAGCACAAGGGCCATACACACTTGTAATCCAGATAATATCTTGCCCCTGGTGAGTTTGGAACTTGCAGGCCATCAGATGTCGAGCCTTGTGTACGTCAAAAATGTGTGCCCAAGCCTTTCTCCACCAAATAACAATGCCCCCCGACCTACCATGTGTATTAAGCATCACACATTCATTCTCCCCTGCAGCCATCATGTCAATCCATACTCTATCAGACCCATTCTCAATATGAGTCTCTTGTATGATCGCACAATCGATCTCCCACTCTCTCAAGTATCTCGTCAAAGAAGCCCTCCGACTTTTGTCGTGCAACCCGTGCACATTCCATGTGAGGATTCTCATCTTCCTTCATGAGACCCCTCCACCCTTTGGCTTTGACATTTAATGACCTGCATAATTGCAGCAACCGTGTTCTCATCCAAAAACATATCAGACCTTGGTTTCCTCTGTCTAAGTCTATAGGGTGACCTTCCCTTACCAGATTTGGTATTAGATCCAGTACCAAATTTTAGACCCACCACCCCTTGCAACTTCTGTTGGGTCTTCAAAGAGTTAGGCGAAGTCTCTTTTAACACCTGCATCTCAATGCCATCAACATCTGGTTGTGTGTTCCCTGCATCTTCGATCACAAGCATCATTGTTTCCTTCCTAACTGGCTCCACCTACTGATGTAAACAAGTTTACACTACTTAAGATGTCTATTTATGCATGTTCTTAAGCATAGGATTGCATTACATGCTATAAATATTGCATAACATGCATCATCTTGCATTTAGAGTAGTTTGAATAAAATGGAGGTTAATTGTCTCCTTTTATGTTCATGGATAGGGTAAACTTTTTATCGGGGCCTCGGATCGAAGATCCAACCATATAGATGTGATCAGGGTGACGATTGGAGTTCAATGACTCCAAGATCGCCCTAATCAGGCATCTGTAGCATCAGATAGAGATTGGGGAACCCTAGAAGATCAAGGGCCAAGATGGTATGAATCCACACTTCAAACGACAAATCCAACCGCACGGATGGATTCGGATCGATGATCACAGCCTAATGGCACGAAAATCGACTCAATCCGACAACCGTGGCACCATCTACATCATCCAGAAGATGGATGGCCAAGATGGCGCCACGTGGCGCCATCTCATCCATCCAACCGGCCCTCAAGATCGCCGCTGCCTCTCCAAAGAAAATCCAATGTGCGATATGGGCCGTTGGATCTTGATCCAACGGCCATGAGCACGCACCACTTAAAATGTCTCCGTGACCATCTCTCCTCCGTAGCGCAGCGAGTGAACGCCCTAATGCGAAGCGCAGGCCCGCATTCAATCCGTGCCGCGGTGGAATTTGAGCGGAGGCGCACGCCCGATCGACCTCTCGATCGCGATCAAGCGGCTGCGGGCGCTCGATAGTGCCCACATGCTATTACACACCACGCCTCACGCGAAATCACACACAGGCGGGCGCACAAAGGAGGCGGGCGGTAGCGCGATCTAAGCCGTCCGATCTCACGATCGGGCAGCTGAGAGCGGCTGGACGTGTACGTGTATTACACGCACAAGCAAGCGAGCGGGCGCGCGTGCGCTGCCCACTACGCCCACGTTCAGACCTTTAGCGACGGTTTCATCCGTCACTAAAGGTCCTGAATTAATGTTTTTAAAGTTGTAATGACCAAATTACCCCTACTCCTTACAACTATAAAAGGAGACCCCCTCCACACAAAATTCTCATCCCTTCCTTCTCTTCTCTCCCTCTCCAAAGCTCAAGAGAAGCTTGTCCCACACCCGGGATACTTCTTTCGAGATAAAGTCAATTTTTCATCCCCCTTTCAGAAGCAGATCCCACGACAACAACGACGTGCTGCCCCGTTCCCGTTCTTCTTGCTTCGCCTTCCTTCGTCCTGCTCCATCCTACTTCATCCAGGCGACGTCCTATATGACTCGTCCTCTAAGCGACCGTCGAGGAGGATATTTCTCTCTCCATTCTTTTAATGCTTTCTAGAGTAGATTTACTACTTTCTAGTCATAATGTTTAGTGAAACAAACAATCTTTTCTATAATGATGAATTCCATATTCATTCTACATCTCATTTTGATTTCTATTTGTAATATTCTCTCTCTCTCTTACTCTCTCTCTTCTATTTATTGTAAATAGTTAGATAGTTCTAATCAATTAATTTACTTCGTGACAAATAAAATAAACGCGTGTTTTTTAAATCAAACATCCGCCTCCCCGTGTTCGACCCAGGATTTTCATTCTGGTATAAATTTTATTTGTTGAACACAAGTTCTTCGCTTTCATACTACGACGACAGGTTTTTCAAAACCAAACATGTTAGTGTAGCAACTCGCACGTTCAACATTTTGGCGTCGTTGCCGGGGATTCAACATTTTGGCGCCATTGCCGGGGAGGCGACGCTCTTTGATTTTTTTCATCGTGTTTTCTAACTTACAAATCATTTACCTCACTTCTCTCCTTTCTTATTGTGATTGTAGGTACTCTTTTGAGAAAAGCAAAAGCAGTAGATTGGAGTAAAGTGCTGTGGAAGGTTTTGTAAGTTACCCCCACCTCCCACCCATTAGATTTCATTTCACCACATAATAACACAAACATCAATCAACCTAGATGTTCTTATAAACTCTAAGGTTAGATTGTTTGTTGTTTGACACCCACACCCACCCCAACTCCCACATTTAAATAAAAAAAAAAATCTTACAGAGGTAGACAACCTCATCTGATTTTCAAACTCAACCGATAAATCGATCTTTAGAGCCGGTACATACATCCAAACACATAATTGAGTAGAAATCAGATTAGGTAATCACTTGTGTGCCTAATTAAGTGGTGCAACAGGCCAATTGCTTGAGTTGATTGGGCCGCACCATTTCAATTAAAATCAACTCATCAAGTAGCTGCCACTTAGGTTCAACTATTAGGGATTTACCAGGCACTCCACATTCTTTTAAGTTTTAAAGGAAAACATCTCCACCTGTGCTTTCAAAACTTGGTGTGCCAACAAAACTTGTTTGAAAATACCTGAAGTTGAATTCTAAAAGCTACTAAGCAAGATTTGAACCCTAAAATTCACCGCATCAAAAGTAATCTTGCTTGAAAACCACTGGTTGTGCACGTACACATAAATCTCAATCAATCATTAAGGGCACAACCCATTTTAAGGGTCCATCACATTCCAAAGCACATTCAAACCTAGCCCTAAATAAAACAGAGTAGACATTGGCCTTAAGGATTTGACTCGCTCTTCAAAGCCCAGAACGAGATTATTTTTGATTAGTCTGTTTCTACTGTTCAATCTGATGTCTAGCTAGGGGAGCAGAATTAAACGATCACAGCTGGGGGGTATGCTAGGAACTGGAGGCGTAAGCCAAAGGAAGAACCTTCTCCCCAGTCCCTCCTTCTAACTGGTTGGATTGAACAGATAAAAGTAGATCAAATCGTTTCTCTACCTCAAGACGGGTTTTGGGAGTCTGTAGGTCTTTAGGCTAGCCCACTTAAGGATAGGTTTGATTATTTGTATTGCAGGGTGCCTTTCTTCCTCCCATCTCTCATGAATCCTTCCACATATTACACGCATTCCCGCTCTTTCCCTCCTGTTTTGAATTATCCTCAACATGATGATTATTCCGACTCGTACTGTAATCAATCATTAGTTAGTTGGGATAACTCGAATTGGGGATACAGTTCCGGAACTCCATGTTTAGGGTCTAACCCTGAACACTTTGATTGTGATTTCTATCCTTCTCAAAGCCACATCAATTATAGATTGTCATCCTTTCATGAATAACCTAATACGATCTACAATCAAGAAGGATACATTGATTCTTACCCATCCTCTGATTACACTACCTTTAGGTCATCACCACCTTTTGAACAATCTGAAATGACCTATTATCAGGAAGGGTATAACGAATCTTAATTTGTTAATTCCCCTGCATTGACCCTAAACCCACCCAACCCTGAACCAACTCATTTGGTTCAGGGTAACCAGGTTCAAGAAAAGGTTCTAGCTAACTTGAGGAATATCATACAATCTTTAGAAGTTCAGCCAATACCTTGCATTGAGAGATTGGAGCCCCTGATTCAGATGATTGATGATTTGAATAAGTATTTGTTGGATTGGCTCCAGGATGTTAAGGATAAGAACCCGGATGAGTTTCTACTTAGGAAGTTAGCGAAATTGAGGATGAGATTTGTGGTCGCTTTGATTCAATCATGGGATGATTCCCAAGATGAACCCTCTTCAGAAGAGCCAATTTCAGAACCCGTTCAGGCACCTATTGGGGGGCACGTGTTACAAGGCTGACCAGATTGAATTAGAGCAACCAATTAAGGATGATCTGAATTCTTCACCTGAGATCCCTGAGCCAGGGTACGAGGAAACGTATGTCTCCTTGAAAAAGAAAGTGACAGATGATTTTGAGACATACATTAGTACGGATTTTGATTTCTTTGATTCTGATGGTGAAGATTCGATTTGCGAAGTCTCACGCGAGTTTACATTACACAATTTTTGTGAGACGATTGGACCTGAGGAATCTGATAGATCATTTGATAGCCCAATAACTGAGGAAACTGATTTTATTAGGGCTCACATTACGGATCTAGAATCGCATTTTCTGGAGTATTCAATTCAATGCCATGATTGTCAGTTACACCCCATTGAGCTTATCGATGATTCTATTTCTGAGATAATTAGACCCAAGTCAATTCTGATTCAGCCACATCTTTTAGACTTGGAAATTTCAGATGGGGTGATTAATATGCAAGAGGTCCCGGAATTTAACATTCTGAATGAGGAGGATAGAAGCTGGGAAGTTCTGATCTGGGAAGCTAACTCTGGAGGAAGTAGAAGACTGAGTCGAAGGGTTCCTATTAAGTTGAAACCATCAAACCAGGACCCTTACGACATCTGTTCTGAGGATGTCCAACCTAAGCATACATTCAATGATTATCCTTTTGAGCTTGAATTCTCTGTAACCCGACTTTTTGGTCTTGGGTTGCATCCTCATAAATCGCAGGATCGACCCGCTTGCATACTGATTTTAGGTTTTGGGTAATTTTTATCCAGAACCTGAGATATTCTCGATTGTGAGGTATAGGTCTACACCATAATTTGGTCCACATCTGTGGACCTCTGCTGACAGGTCAGAGGTTTCTTCTGTTTATTCTGATTCTAACCTACCCTTGTGAATTCGTTATTTCTCTTCTTTGTATAGTGTGCCTAGCTGAAGGCACTAAATTCAGCACATATACAGTTCTTTTTAGTTTCTATCTCTGAGCGGACCTGACATTCACGCAATTCAGGTGCTTTCTATGCTCATCCACTCTGTTTTATGTCTTTTCAATACAATGACATTGCATTAGATAGATATGGGGGAGTGGATATTCATCTCTGAATTTATTCGTCAGCTCCATAGATTTGTTTTATTTTCTTTTATTAAAAAAAAAATTGCAGTTAGGAAAGAGAACTTAGGTTTAAGAAAATTTTCAATCTTAAGAAATACTACATTATGATCTGAACACAAAGACCCTTCAGGTCTTTGGACTTAATCAGCCCGTGTATCCACTAAAATGTGGGTTTGTTTTTCAAGTCCTCGCCAACCTAAATTCTATTGTAATTTGATTAAACAAGTTTGGGTGATAAGTACACGACTTATCAACCCGCCCTCTGATTTGAGGTAACTTTGAGTTTTAAGCATCTACTCACTTTACTTGCATTGACTCATTATTGGACAATTTTAACAAAAATTGGGTAGCTAATGAATCTTCTAGGGTGATATGGTTGGCAAGTTATCATGGGTAACAGCCCATAGGTAGGTTGTCTAGAGCCCAGTCACTAGACCTTTCTCTTTTTGCCACCTTTAGGTAAATCTTAGACCAGGGAAGCCACCTACTTTAAAAAAAAAATCAAAAAGAAAAAAAAAATGGAGAAAAGAAAAAAAAAAGAAATAAGCCACACTTCGCCGCACGAGAATGGCTGGTAAGTTGTCGGTGGTAACAGCTCATCGACCGGTTGTCCAGAACCCAGCTCAATAAATGCACTGAACAATCCCAGAACACTTAGGAAGAAGCGGAGAAGTAGAATAAACCGAGGAGATATACACTGGATTCACCCTTGTGTTGACCCTGTAAAAAAATAAAAGTAGGGAGAAAGCTACCAGTTGTAAAGATACACCTTTAGGCAGAATTCTTTTTTTAGGTCACCTAGAGGCGTAGAAATCCGAAGTCCATTTTAACTGCCAGTTAATAAGTCTATCACATTCACAATAAGATGCTTAGAACTTAGGGTTCTCATCAAATCTTGGGTGAGTTGAATGGCCGTAGAAAGCCACTCTTAAACCCTAAAACTTGAAAATCCAAAAAAAATTACAAAAGAGGAAAAAAGAGAAAAAGAAAATTTTCTTTGAATAAGGCGAGGGCTTGAGGTGGTCTGCATTTTGGCAGATACTCGGGCACTATTGTGTCTTTGAAAGTTCAGATCCTAAGTAGACATTTTCTTAATGACTGAAAATAAACTCAAGCCCAAATAATCCAACTTGATTCTTTTATAAATAGCATATAGTTTTTGCTAGGGACTAGCAAAAGATAGGCATGGGGATATGATGTAAACATGCTTACACTACTTAAGATGCTATTTATGCATGTTCTTAAGCATAGGATTGCATTACATGCTATAAATATTGCATAACATGCA
Source organism: Thalassia testudinum (assembly GCA_037157565.1). Lineage (NCBI taxonomy): Eukaryota > Viridiplantae > Streptophyta > Magnoliopsida > Alismatales > Hydrocharitaceae > Thalassia > Thalassia testudinum. Next base: position 156,569,264 of record JAZHRO010000077.1, on the reverse strand, counting down.
TCATCTTGCATTTAGAGTAGTTTGAATAAAATGTAGGTTAATTGTCTCCTTTTATGTTCATGGATAGGGTAAACTTTTTATCGGGGCCTCGGATCGAAGATCCAACCATATAGATGTGATCAGGGTGACGATTGGAGTTCAACGACTCCAAGATCACCCTAATCAAGCATCTGTAGCATCAGATAGAGATCGAGGAACCCTAGAAGATCAAGGGCCAAGATGGTGTGAATCCACACTTTAAACGACAAATCCGACCGCACGGATGGATTCGGATAGACGATCGCAACCTAACAGTGTGAAAATCGACTCAATCCAATAACCGTGGCACTATCTACATCATCCAGAATATGGACAGCTAAGATGGCACCACATGGCGCCATCTCAACCGTCCAACCAGCCCTCAAGATCGCCGCTGCCTCTCCAAAGAAAATCCAACGCGTGATCTAGGAGGTTGGATCTTGATCCAACGGCCATGAGCACGTGCCACTTAAAACTGTTCCGCGACCATCTCTCCTCCGTAGCGCAGCGGGTGAATGCCCTAACGCAAAGCGCAGGCATGCATTCGATCCGCGCTGCGCTGGAATTTGAGCAGAACGCGCGCCCAATCGACCGCTCCATCGCGATCGAGTGGCTGCGAGCGCTCGATAGCGCCCATGCGCTATTGCACGCCGCGCCTCACGCAAAATTACACGCGGGCGGGAGCGCAAAGGAGGCAGGCGATAGTGCGATCTAAGTCGTCCGATCTCACAATCGGACGGCTGAGAGCGGCTGGACATGTACGCGCATTACACGCGCGAGCAAGCGAGCGAGCGAGCGCCGCCTACTACGCCCACTCCTTGCAACTATAAAAGGAGACCCCGTCCACACGAAATTCTCATCCCTTCCTTCTCTTCTCTCCCTCTCCAAAGCTCAAGAGAAGCTTATCCACACCCGGGATGCTTCTTGCGAGATAAAGTCAATTTTTCATCCCCCTTCTGGAAGTGGATCCCGCAATGACAACAACGTGCTGCCCCATTCCCATTCTTCCTACTTCGCCCTCCTTCATCCTACTCCATCCTCCTTCATCCAGGCGTTGTCCCATCCAGCTCGTTCTCCAAGCGACCGTCGAGGAGGATATTTCTCTCTCCATTCTTTTAATGCTTTCTAGAGTAGATTTACTGCTTTCTAGTGTAATCGTTTTCTGCTTTCTAGTCATAATGTTTAGTGAAACAAACAATCTTTTCTTTAATGATGAATTCCATGTTCATTCTACATCTCGTTTTGATTTCTGTTTGTAATATTCTCTCTCTCTCTTACTCTCTCTCTTCTATTTATTGTAAATAGTTAGATAGTTCTAATCAATTAATTTACTTCATGACAAATAAAATAAATGCATATTTTTTAAATCAAACGTCCGCCTCCCTGTCTTCGACCCGGGATTTGCATTCCGGTATAAATTTTATTTATTGAACACGAGTTCTTCACTTTCATACTACGACGACAGGTTTTTCAAAACCAAACACGTTAGCGTAACAACTCGCACGTTCAACACCTGCTCCTCAAACATCATCTCCCCCCTTTCCCCCAGATGATGGTCCTTGAGCTTTTTTGTTATCGGAGCCTCTTCAGGAGAAGGCCTGCACAAGACCTGCAAGTTCACCTCTTCAACAGCTTGCAAATCAGACGGCTTATCATGCATCTTCTTCGTAGCAATGTCACCCACAGTGAAACTCAATAGCAACAGCCAAGAGCTACCCCCACATCTCAAAATCAATCTGTCAGGGATCGACCCTGATTTGAAGACATCAACCATCACACTCAGGACCCATCCATCGCCCTCCATCAACCCAACTTCTGCGTCTTCTGCCATTAGGGCAAATCCAGATATCATGGTCGCTACCACCTCTCTTGACCTCAGGTGTAGCGGCATACCTTTGATCTCAAGTCTCCCCGACCTGGAGCCTAATCTCTGAGGTGGCCTCTCCAGCAATGCTCCATCAAAGGGGGAGACTAACCTCCAAATCATCGTTAAACCTTCAAAAGAGAACCGTTCGACATCCATCATCCCCAAGCCAAAGAGCACAAACCGTGCTAGTGACAAAAAAGCGATTTGCCAAGAGTTGGTCGATGGAGAGAGAGAGAGCTTACCAAATTGTGCAGGTTTTCTAAGGATGGATTACCGATCATTACCTCGCTGATCAGCGCCCCTCTCAGTATCAACTCTGCCGCTCTTATGTTCTCTATCATAGGAACCTCAACGTCGACCGTGTGGCCCCCATAGGTACGAGGGGGAGCCGGTGGTGGCGGCTATGCCCTACCATTCAAATCTCTAGTGTGCATATTTGAATGGCCCTTCATCTGCCCATCAGTTGCCTTACATGAATCCCGCTTATATGCTGTTCTGTAGGCCCAAAGAGCATCATTTAGTTTTTTAGACCAATCCTTACGATCGGGCCTGACAGTTTTTTCTAAAATTCGTTTAATCTCCCTATTAGACACTTCAACTTGTCCACTCATTTGGGGATGGTAAGGTGTGGCTATCATGTGGTTAACTCCCAAATTTTGGAGTAGTCTTGTGAAGTGTACATTCTTGAAGTGAGGTCCTCTATCGCTTATGATCGTCCTTGGGCACCCATATCGAGAAATGATATTAGCCTTAACAAAACCCAAGACCACAGAATGGTCATTGGTTCACGTGGGTATGGCTTCTATCCATTTTGATACATAGTCCACAACCACAAGGATGTAGTCATATCCGAAGGACACAGGAAAGGGACCCATGAAGTCGATGCCCCAAATATCAAAGATCTCAACAGGGAGGATAGGTTGCTAGGGCATCTCATCCCTTTTTCCAATGGTTCCCATCTACTTGCAACGTAGACATGCACCCACATATGTATGTGCATCTCGGAATAATGTGGGCCACCAAAAGCCAGACTGAAGAACTTTATGGGCAATCTTTATCCCACTAAAATGTCCCCCACAATGGAGGTCATGGTAGAAACTCAGAACACTTCTTTGTTCTTCATCAGGGACACAACGGTGGAAAAGCTGGTCAGGGCCTACTCTATAAAGCTCGGGTTCCTCCTAGTGATAAAATTTAGCGTTAGCAAGAAACCTGTCTCGCTTCTGCTTGTCCCAAGTACTGGGGGTAATGCCCGTGACCAGATAGTTCACTATGTCAGCAAACCAAGGAGTTTTGGCCTACACGGCCATCAGAGACTCATCAAGGAAAGTCTCTTGAATATCGCCAACAGGGTTTGATGCCTCAATAGGGATCCTAGACAGATGATTTGCTAACACATTCTCAACTCTTTTCTTATCTTTAATTTCCAGGTTAAACTCCTGGAGTAGCAGAATCCAACGAATTAGGTGAGGTTTGGTGTCCTTTTTAGCAAGAAGATGCTTTAAGGCAGAATGATCAGTGAACACCACAACCTTGGATCCCAAAAGATAAGATCGAAACTTTTCCAAAATAAATACTACAGCAAGAAGTTCCTTTTCAGTGACCGTGTAGTTTTGCTGAGGATCTGTAAGGGTCTTGCTGGCATAATGCAGCACATGAGGTTTGCCATCAACCCTTTGACCTAAGACCGCTCCCACTGCAAAATCAGAAGCATCGCACATTAGATCAAACGGGAGGGTCCAATCTGGTGCTTGGAGAATCAGCATGGTAATAAGGGCTTTCTTTAAGACTTGGAAAGTCTTGCCACATCTATCAGCAAAATCAAAGGAGACATCCTTCGCTAACAGGTCGTAGAGTGGCTTAGAGATTTTACTGAAATCTCTAATGAAGCGCCTATAAAATCCAGCATGGCCAAGGAAAGATTTAACTTGACAAACATTGGCAAGCAATGGAAGCTTAGAGATGGAATCAATTTTTTGTGGTGTCCACCTCTATTCTTCTCTCGGAAACTACTTGCCCTAACACAATGCCCTGCTGGACCATAAAGTGGCTTTTCTCCCAGCTAAGCACCAACTTTACCTCTTCGCAAAGGGTTAAGACTTTATCAGGGTGCGAAAGGCATAAGTCAAACGACGAGCCTTAAATGGAGAAGTCATCCATGAAAATTTCAACAAACTCGTCGATCATATCAGAAAAGATAGCCATCATACAACGTTGGAAAGTAGCAGGAGCATTACATAACCCGAATGGCATTCGACGAAACGCAAATGTGCCATACGGACTCGTGAAGGTCGTACGCTCCTAATCGTCAAGAAAAATGGCTATCTGATTATACCCAGAGTACTCGTCAAGAAAACAGAAGTACTTGTTCCCTACCAGTTGTTCCAAAATCTAATCAATAAATAGTAAGGGGAAATGATCTTTCTGGGTAGCCGAGTTCAAACGGCGGTAATCAATGCAGACCCTCCAACCAGTTGAGGGTCTAGTGGTCACCAACTCTCCTTGTTCGTTCTCTTCCATAGTGATTCCTGCCTTTTTGGGTACTACATGTATAGGACTGACCCATTTACTATCTAAAATGGGATAGATAATCCTTGCATCCAACCATTTCAGAATCTCCTTTTTAACAACCTCCCGCATATTGGGGTTGAGCCTTCCCTAGATGTCTTGGAAAGGTTTCACGGACTTGTCCGTGTATATATGATGCATGCAAAGGGAGGGATCAACACCCTTAATATCAGCAATTGACCAGGCAATTGCTTCCTTGTGCCTTTGTAAGCACTCAAGCAGAGCTCCCTCCTACGATTCAGATAATGCAGATGAGATAATAATAGGGAGCGTGTCATTAGGGCCAAGGAAAGCATATTTCAATGTGCTCGAGAGGGGTTTCAACTCCAACTCAGGAGCCTTTTGGATTGAGGGTTTAAGTTGAGATGTCCCCGCCTCAAGTAGCGGATCTACCTTTACGATCCAGGGTGGGGACAAAGACTCAGTGTGTATCCCCAGAAACTCTTCTAATTTGGGCATTTCCCTTTGAGTTTCTTTAATAATCGGAGGATGGTCCTTAGATATGACCTTTTGAAGGGGATCTCTACATAAGAGTGCTGGAGTAGTCTCTTCAATTATTTCATCAACAACCTTAATCTGAGAACAATCTTCAAATTCGATTTGCTTGTAAGTATCAAAAACATTCAACCGGATCTTCTTGTTCCCGAAGCCCATTTTAAGTGCCCTAGATCTACAATTGATAGAGGCATTGGCTGTGTCCAAGAAGGGGCGTCCCAGAATAATGGACGGCTTTGTGGGCTTATTTGATGGGTTAGTATCAAGCATCAGAAATTCAACAGGGAAGAAGTCCTCCACTCTCACAAGGACATCTTCCAACAATCCTCGTGGTGTCTTAAGTGATCTGTCTGCAACCTAGAGGATTACTGGACTAGGGTTTAGCTTGTCTCCTCCCAAAAGGTCATAGACAGACTGGACTAGGGTTTAGCTTGTCTCCTCCCAAAAGGTCATAGACAGAGCTTGGTAAAATGTTCACCCTTACACCTAAATTGAGCAGAGCCTCGTCAATGTGTTGGTTACCTATAACCACTAAAATATATGGGGCCCCTGGGTCTTTCATTTTGGGGGGTGTTCCATGTTGGAGAACCGAGCTAACATGGTCAGGCAGGATGACCTTGGTTTGGACCTGTTTCCTAGATCGACGCTTTTGGGTGCACAGGTCCTTCAGAAACTTGGCATAGGACGAGATCTGTTTGAAAGCTTCCAACAGAGGCAAGTTGATCTAGGCTTGCCTGAAAGTGTCCATAATCTCCTCCATCCTATCCTTGGCTCTAGGCGAGCCAACAAAAGATTCCCCAGGAGCAGATAGGCACTCTAGATAGGGCACCCTCAACTTTTGGGTAGAGGGGTCGTCATGGCGGGAGAGGGGTGGTGGAAGGATGACATCCTCATTGTGGGTGATTTCAAGCGAGGGAGAGCAGTGTGGCTCTTCCTCTGTGGAGATGGAAGTCAGGTCGGGTGTAGAAGGGGAATTCTGAGACGTAACCGTAGGAGTGTTATCAGGCTTGTCAATTTTCTTTCCACTCCTCAACATGGTCACAGCTTGGGCATGATCCCTGAATACGACCCCCTTGCCCTTACGGTTCTCCTCAGAAGAGCTAGGCAGCTTCCCTGGATCACATTGCCTAACTACCTCAGTAAGATGACAAATTTGGGATTGCATATCAATAATCATCTTATTCTGAGATTGGATGACCATATTCTAATGCTCTTGCATCGCTTTCATCATGGCTTTAAGTTCATCCATATCAGAGGGCTTATTCTGAGGAGGGTTTTCATAAGATGGTTGGTATATGGGTTGGGGAGGTAAGGGTCATGTATTCCCTGAGTTAGAAGCATCACCTTGCTTCCAAGAGAAGTTTAGATGGTTCCGCCACCACGGATTATAGGTATTGGAATAAGGGTTTTTGCGAGGAGGTGGGTGGAAACCTTGGGTTGCGTTCAAGTCAGCCTGAATCAACTCAGGGAATTGATTTTCCTGGTGGCACTCCACAGTGGTGTGCGTTGTGCTTTGGCAAATGGAGCATTCACTTGAAGCTTGAAAGATAGAGGCTGCTTGCAGGTTCATACCGGGGTTTGCTAAAAGCCTATCAAAGTTTTTATTCAATAACTGAATCTGATAAGCCAAATCCTGAGAAGCCCCAGCTTCATGGGCCTCTATCTTCCTCTGCAAGATTGATGGTTTTCTTTCTTGATAGGCAAAGGACAAATGTATGGAGTTGTCACTTAATGTTTCAAATAATGCCTAGGCTTCATCCTCAGTTTTGGTCATGAAGGTTCCTTCACAGGCTGCATCAATGGTTTGCCTATTCTTTTCAAATAATCCGTTATAGAACCTTTCGACCAACTGCCATCTTAGCACCTGATGGTAGGGGCATAACCTAAGAAGGTCATTAAAGCACTCCCAAGTCTCATGAAATTGCTCCCCTTCCTGTTGAGTAAAACCCATAATCTCTCTTCTGTAATGGTTGGTCTTACTCATAAGAAAATACTTTTTCAAAAATTCTCCCTTAAGGGTGGCCCAATCATTTACCCTTGCATCAAGGGTATGATACCAGTTCTTGGCCTTATCCTTTAGGGAGAATGGAAATAGAGTCCTCATCAGGGCTTCATCAGTAAAGCCCTGGAGCTTTACCATGGAACAAACCTCGCTGAATTCCTCCAAATGCCTGTAGGAGTCCTCCCTAGTAGTACCATAAAAGGAGGGCAACAAAGATATGGTACTGCTCTTGATCTCATATGGATTATCCCCTGCCGATCGTCTCAATGCTTGTGCGGGTTGGTTGGTTGGGATAAAATAGTCCCTCAGGGTTCTTTGTTGATTTTCTTCTTGATCATCCATGCCTTCTCTTTTCTCTCCTAGGTGAGTGATGAGAACCTCATCATGAGCCATAACTAGCTCATTTTGACCTAATACAAAGGATAAAAGCTCCTACATATCTCAAGGAAAGGCTTAACTCAGAGAATCCTGAGTTTGAGAAGAAAACAAGTCATAAGGGGTAAAAATGCAATTTTACCAGTATAGTCCGCATACAGGGTAATTCAGGGCCCAAACATAGGTCAAAGCAGCTTAATAAGAATAAGAGTGGGATGAAATGATCTAGCAAGGGCTACAGCAATTCCAAGAAACTAAATGATAATCTGTAACCCTAAAACAACCCACTTCAATTCACAAGGTTCGAGGCAAAGTAAAAATAGGATAAACCCTCTAAAATTTATAGAAAAATAATCTCTAGGGTTTAGAACCTTCAATTTGGCCTTCAGAACCCATTTTGACCTACATTGAGAACCATGCCCAATTAATAACTTAATTTGGGTTTTTGCGTAAATTGACCGGTCAAACAAGGTTTAATATAGAAATGAAATTCACCATCAGATTCCTTAGGTCCTAATTAGTCATATATAAAAACTTGAGCCTAAGAAGAAACCTCCTTGACCGACTTTACACTTTGGTCCTCATATATTTACTCTTTGGCCCTCAACTTTTGAACCCTCGCATTTTGACCCCTAACTCTCCTTCGTTCTTTGCGATCAGGTCCCCCCTGCAAAACCTGCCAGCACCATGCTCCGGCGACCTTGCGCGGAGCATGGCGCCGCGCAGGGTGAGGTGGGGGACCTGGCAAGTAAACCGGGGGTGCCCTGCGTCGTCAGCCGTCGCAGGGACACCCCCCTGGTCGTTGTAACCCACCATACCGGCCGTGCGAACGCACGGACGGTATGGGTTCTTGTTTCCGGCCATCCTCCGGTGAGGGAGACACGTCGTCTCCCTCCGCCTTCCTCCCTGTTTGATCCCTATAAATACCCCCCATTGCTCCACCGACCGGGGCAGCCTGGATCTGACGGAGAAAATCCCCAACTTTCCTCTCTTCTCCCTCCGGCAGACGCTCACCAGCTCCGGCGGTTTCCTCCCCCTCCACCTCTTCGCTCTGCCGCAATACCAGCAGCAGAGACTTCCTCCCCTGCTCTTCCCGCGCCACGCCGCACCCAGCTGGCGCCTCTCCGGCTCTCTGCTCGCCGCCGCCCCTTTCCCTGAGCATCGTCTTCTCCGGCGACAGTCGATACGACTGTCGCCCTGTTCCTCCCCCTTCGTCCCTGCAAGTAAGCTAGAACTACTCCCCTTCTTCTCCTCTTTCTTTCCCCGCTTTCAATTTATTCAATTAAGCCCTCGACCGACCCTGACCATCGTCACCCCCTTCGTCTCCGGCCACCCTCCGGCGAGATGCTCCCATCGCTCCACAGCCTCACACACCTCGCCGACCCTCACCGAACCTCCGCCTCATCACACTGAGCACCCCCCACCCCCTCACTGCCACTCCACACCTCCGTAACGCTTCCCCCAACAAACCCATCCTCCGACCCACAGTCCGACCTAGGGCAGCCTTTGCACGCCGCCCCGCGCCTCGCCACCACCCACACGAGCTTCGCCGCACCTTGGCGAAGCTCCTGGCACTTTCTGATTAGGCCGAGAGGCCGTTTTCTTGTGAACAGGCCACCCGACCTCCGCCGCCATTGTCGTGCAGGAGGAACTGCTTCCGCCTGCAGCTACAGGCGCGCCACGCTCAGCGCCACGCCCAGATTCAACTCCCAGGCCTTGCGAGGCGTTTCGACAAAACACCAGGCTCGCAGCTAAGGCAGAAGGCTTCGCGTGACGCCGCAATCTCCCGCTGATTTCCCCGCTGCGGGCGCGCAATTGAGGTGGGACATTTAGTCCCACCTCGGAAAAGCCTGAAGAGTCGCAGCGATATAAGATGCAAAAGTGCTGGAAGCTTACTGCCTCAGCACACGGGGTGAGGTCCCCTTCACCCGCCCGGTTACCCGGTCTCGTCCGCACTCACGCCCCGCGGACCTGACCCGACCCGACCCGACTTAAGACTGACCTGCACTCCTCGCCCACCACGCACGCCGGTGGGCCTGGACCCGGGCCTGACCCGAACCCGATTACCCGGCAGCTCTGGGAGAGCTTTCCGAAGAGTGGTTTCAGAGCGAGAGAGACGCGGGGGGGGAGAGGGTAGAGTAGGTTTTGTTCTCTGACGTAAGCTCTGAAGTGTGCAGGCACAGGTGAAGAAGAAGAACCGCGGAAGAAGAAGGAAGCTAACTGTAGCAACAGGCAGTTTAAGTCGTCTGATTTGGAAATCAGACGACGTCCTGAAGGGAAAAGAAGAAAGACGGAAGAAGATCTGTAGAACAACAGAAGAAGGCGAAGCAGAGGAGAACACAAAAGAACAAGGGAAGAACTGAAAGAAGAAAAACAAAGAAGAAAGAAGAAAGAGGAGCATCACCTCTGCAGAACAAAGAAGAAGAAGGAGATCTGAAGAAAGAAAGAAAGAAGAACATCACGAGGAGAAAACAAAGAGAACAACAAATTCTTTCCCTCTCTCTTTCTTTATTTTTTGTAAAAGAAACATGTATATCTCTAGAATACAACTTGCTCCCTGAGTTCGACCTCGGGAACTCTTTTATTCTCCGAGTAAAAAAATTTTATATAGTTGAAATGTTGGTAATAACTGGCTATACTACAACGTAATAACAATAAAACCCGGTTGTCCCAACCCCTTCAATCAGTGAGCTCTCCTAAGAATTCTCTCGGGCTCAAGATCAAACACTAGCCTGCCCTCAAGTGAGCGTCTACCAAACATACAACATCAATCACAATTCAAATTCTTGTTGATTAAGTGAAACCTCCACTCCAAAGATAGGTCAAAAGGTCAAGGCTTATCTCTCCATTCCCACGTAAGTGGTATAAGAGGGGTGATGACTTAAGATCTTAACTTTCTTTGTTGCAAAGGTAGAATTGGTTAATATAGATGGCCAAACAAGTTATTCACTGCAATTACGCGACCTAATTCAACCTTCGAGTGCCATAGGACCTATACTTTGCTTAGATGATACTCCTAGGTGATCAAGTGAGAAGTTACTCCAAGGACAAACAAAAGGGATGCAAGTAGGGCGAACCCTTCCTTTGAGGAGATGCATATACGGTGCCTCTTAACTACCCTTTTGTTCCTTTAAGGGGTGTCCCCCTCTGTGAAGTATCAAAACACTTGGTCAAAGATAGTACCACCACCACAAAGCACGATAGGAGGGTCTGCACCAATAAAGAGATCGAGTCTTAGTGCAGTGCCTTAGTGCATGCCTAATGTGAATGCTCAGTGTCAAAAGTGTGCATCACACCGCAAATCTTTTTTTTTATTTTATTTTGAAAACACAAACAAGCCCCTTTGAATTAGATCAAGTGTGATTTGATTTTAAGATCGAATCTGATTATCAGTCTCAATTTCAGTTAGGCGAAGCAACCACTAAATTAGTAAATTCAATCAATTTGGTGGTCTTGAATTTTAATCCAAATGCAAATGTGTGAACAAAAGCTGGATGCAAAAGTTAGAAAGGTGTACCGGTCTCCAGCAATCTTCGTGCCAATATGCTCGCAATGCAATATTGAGATCTAACGTACTGCTCAATCACCCCTAAATGCGCACACCTAAGAGCATGCAACTCCTAAACAAGCAGCTCGATATTTTCTTTTGTTTGTTTTAGAGGCAAGCAAGCATAAAAATGAATCACGCATGCAGAAAAATGTAAACCCTAGTAGCTAAAGAATGTGGGGACAGACCCCCAAAAATTCAGCCCCAATTACTACAAGGGCGAAAAGACAGAAATAAAATCTGTGCCAAAGAAGAATCTCCTGTGAAAGAGGGATCCAGGTCTCCTGCATCTTCTCCTAGTGTGGGCGTCGCTCAAGGTTGATGTCGCCGCTCTGTTGCACCTGTCGCCACGTCAAATTCCTCGCACAAAAAGATAAAGAATGATCAAATAATTGCACAACTCAGAATACTCAAAAATAATCAAGTGAATCTATTGCGTATGTTGCCTCCCCGGCAACGGCACCATTTAATATAAGAGTATTTCACTTGATTAAGAAGATAATAGAATGATATGTCGTAATTTATGTGGTGGAAATCTTTCAATCAAAGATTAAAATAGATCTCAATTTAAACCACCAAAAGGATGTCGTATCCATAGGGAGGAACAACTACAACAAATCACAGATAAGCAACAATCATGTTTGCAGAAATATTCGCCAAATGGATCAATAGATATGCTGCTCTAAATATACTTGCGATTTTATGAAAAATTATGGACTACTTATATAAATTTCACACCAAAGTTCAACCTTCCAAAATATCTAAATGACGCAAGTGTAGTGGCAGAGGAAGTACTTCTTAATTGCATGCAACTATGAATCAAATTTCAATGTGAATTGACATGTATAGCAAGAACTAATCAAATATGCAAAAATATAAGTGCATGCATGCAAATCCACCAGAATATTATAATCAAATACTCAAAATCCCACACTTCCAATGGCATTCAAATGTCAATTTTAATAGGGGGTTCACTGTAGCAAAATAGGGCATTTGAAGCCCTTGTGCGTGCGAGGAGGAGGGACAGATGGCCGTGCGAAGCTCAGTGAAGGTTGAAGGTGTGAAGGACCTTCCAATGGTGGTGGTCTCATGTCAAGAGGTGGCCGGAGTTCGCCGAATGGGAAGACGGAGGTCATCGGCGGTGGGTTCCTCCGTGCATGTGCTGGGATTGCCGTCGGCATTTCTGATGATGTGGCGGCACTCGTGGAGTCGAGGTGAGTGCGGTGGAGTCAACGGTGCGTCGAACGGAGGCCAGATGTGCAGGCTGCGTGTGGAGGAGCCAGCGTGAATGTTTGGGTTCCTCTTCTCTGTTGGCAGAGAAGAAGACGAAGGGGCTATTGGCGCGTTGGTGGCTGGACACACGGGCACAAGGGCGACGAAAGGTGCTATGCAGACGCGGTGGCAGGTGCGCGTGCGGCCGAGCACAAGGCTGCGTGTGCACGAAGGTGGTGACGACATGAGAAGGTGGTGACGACGTGCAGAGAAGACACTATGGCTGTGTGTGCACGGGAAGCGCATGGTCACCGTGTGGTGAGTGCGCTGTTGGTGGTGCACATTGCTGTGCATGGGTGCGCGAGGAGTTCGGGCAGGGGTAGCTTGTTGCAACGCCGAGGGTGGTCTGATAGTGTTGGTGGTAAGGATGGTTGTGGTAGTTCTCTCTATCACCGAGCACCACTGGGCGGATGCGGCGTTTGAAGGAAGGCGATGGTGAGCACGGTGCACGCTATGCTCCATAGGGTAAGCTTTCAGTTTGCAGTGGAGAAGATCATGGCCCTCTTTGTTGGCGCATACTCTTTTTAAAATATCTGCGGCCGACTTCTGCAACCACTCGCGGAGATTGCCAGTGGTTGGAACAGAAGGATAAGTCCTGTCGATTAGGCATCAGACGTCCGATAAAACTATCAGACGTCTTAAAATGTTTGGTTGGCAAGGAGTCCACGCTGTAGGTTCCAGACATCCAGATTAGATTCCAGACGTCTTCAAATGGGATTTTGGATGCCTGACTACTGCCTTCAAGTGTCTTGTACCTAGCCTGCATCCACCAAATAATTATCATAACATATCATATGTTATTAAGCATAAAATTGGTGCATAAGATGATACACAGACTATGTTGAATTCCCCCCTAATTCCTAATCAAATATTAACTAAGAATGACTAATTAAAGAGTACTTAGGCCAAATAATGGTCCATGAAAGTGGACTTATCAAATGCCCCCATGCCTAGAAATCAAAACAAAACTAAACTAATTAGTAAAAAGAAAATACAAAGCAAAAATAGTAATGGTGAATATAATTACAGTTACCTCCCTGACAATGGCGCCATTAAAATGATCGTTAAAATTCTCAACACAGTTAATTAAGTTATTTAGGATTAATTAAGTGCAAGAGAAAGTAACTTAGGTTAACTTGATTTAATGTCGGTTACATAGTATAGGGTCAAGCTAACCTAACATTTTAGATTTTAAGTTCTTTTTAACTGGTTGAGTCCAGGTCGTTCACTGGGAGGCATAACTTATCTTAATTCACCATTAACTCCTAAACATAAATTACTAATTATTTAATCAATTAGAATTATAATTATATTACTTTAAGTACATGAATCTTGCATAAAAGATACTTAAAAGAACATGCAACATTCCATAAGGAAAAACATATTTACACATGTAATTTACCATTAAAAATCAAGTAAACATGTTTATTACACTAATTACAACTTATTTACAAAAGATTAAAGCAAGAAAAAGAGATTCAAATGAATACAAGTGCCTTATTACATCAATTAAGCTCAAAAGGACATTATTGAAGTAAAAATACAAAATCAGAAGAAGTCTAATTATAAGAAAAGATGTCTGATTTCTTTATTTTTACTCTTTTCTTCTTAACCTTTAGCCCTTAAATCTTCTCTTCTTCTATCTATTCTGCCATCTCCCTCTCTCTCTCTCTCCTCCTTGACTCTTTCTTCTGTCATCTTTTATTTTCTTAGATTTCTCCTTAAGTTCTTCTCTCTTATTCTCCTAAGTATATGCTCTTTCGACTCTTTAACTGTGCAAACTAAACCACACTTAATCATTTAAAACCTTCTTAACTAAGCTCATTAATTTCTTTTTACTCCAAAATTATATTTATTTAATGAGTGGCCCGACCTTTCGAGGATACACAGCAACCCTCTTAGGGTGGGACCAGACCCTACTCAGTCGGGCCCAGTTTGGTTATTAGGTGATTTATTTCCAGTTCAGATTCATGCATAGTCTTCAACCTCCTAGGCCCACACACACTCCTGCTCACGGGCCCACACACATCCCTGGGCACGCTCACGCACGCACCCACACACACACATATGCTCCAGTGCTAATGACCGATAAGCCCTATGCACTTTTTCGTTTTATACTAAGGCAGCGCTTCACAAATATCCAATGTGGGACTATACTTGTTCCTTCTAGGACGAACTTTGGCTGGCCATTCCTAGTAGCACAGAGCTTCAAATCAAGTAATCAAGGGCTCGTTGGAAAGCTCTATAAGTGCTCTACCAGACCTACTTAGTTGGGCCTAGTTTGGTTATTAGGTGGTTTATTTCCAGTTTAGATTCATGCACAGTCTCTGGCCTCCCAAGCCCACACACACGCCCACAGATGCACACACATACTTGAGCATGCTCATGCAAGCACCCACACACACACATATGCTCATTGTGCACCCAACGCTGACGACCGATAAGCCGTATGCACTTTTTTTGTTTTCTACTAAGGTGTCGCTTCACAAATATCCGATGTGGGACTATACTTGTTCCTTCCAGGCTGAACTTTGGTTGGCGATTCCTAGCAGCACAGAGCTCTAAATCGAGCAATCAAGGGCTCTTTGGAAAGCTCTATAAGTGCTCTACAAGAATATAGCATCAATTTGATGCCCAGAGCATATCTTGCCCTTCGATTTGAAGGGTGAAAGTGGAAGGTTCTACGGCCATTCTGGCCTGCAGAGGTGCATCTCAGCTCTAAGGACCTGCAGTGAAGACTTTTGACCTCCAGATGAGGCCCTGAACAAGTTCAGAAGATGTTTTCACACCTATTTAATGGAGAAGGAGTGTTGTAAGGCTTCAGAGAGAAGAAGAAGCTCAAGAGCTTCGCTAAGGAGCTTTAGAGCTCCATTTTGAGCTCTGATCAGCTCGACAATGAGATAAAAGCATTACAAAAAGATTCAGACAATTTCTACATGTTGAAAAGAATCAATCTGGCAGATTTGGCAATCAAAACTAGCCCGAAACTAATGAAGTTCAATATTGTGTTCAAATGAACCCAAACTGACAGAAATTGAATTCTCATGAAATCCTAAATTAAACTTATCTAAATCAATTCTAAATCACTTAAAACCATCCCAGGAATCATTTTTAATCATCACTTCACCTAATTGATGATTCATTCATCAGATCAAACCTGAGGTTGACCATAATGCCTCAGAATTTGACTTTCTACTCTAGTCTATCTCAGATTTAATTAAAACCTTAGATCAACTTTATTTCACCTTAGAAATTGATTTATGACATCAAAATTAGATTTTGATTAAGTCTAGTAAGGTTTCAAACCTCATAGCCTGAGATCAAGATGGAGTTTGTTCGGTGGAACAACCTAAGAGTTCTCAGAGAAATCAGAGATCAAGATTAGCTTCTATAGGTTCTACATGAACTTCTGAATCTATTTTCAAAGTCTTAATCCTAATAGAATAGATTCTCCAACTCCGCCGGAGTTGGAGAAGACAAAGATATACACTGAGCTCTAGAAGATAAAACATCAAAATAAACATTGAATCATGATCATTAGGCCTCAATAAAGCAATCTGGATCTTCTCAGGACCTATCAAGGGTTGAAGTTCAAAAATGACTTGTCGGATCTCGTTGGAGCTTCGGTGAATCCAGACAATGGCTGACAGTGTAAAAAAAATTCAATGAAACAAGTCATTGAGGATCTAAAAAGCCTACTGAGGTTGCAAGGAACCTCAAGAACTTGTCAATTAGCTTAATTGGTGATTAAAACAAAAGATATACAGTGAATTCATAAAAATTATGATCTGAGTTCACTGGAACTTAGATCGAGTTCTCTTACTCAATTGAGTAGAGGGAACAAGTTAATGGGGTGTGGCGATGGTATACAAGTGGCCAATTGATGGAAGAACTCCTCCTGAGCCGCCATTGACAGCAAGCTCAGGAGGTTGTGTGAAATTTGGTTGTTTACTTTATAAGAGTTAATTATACTAATTAGGTGTAAAATTGGAGCCCTTAAGAGATGAATAGGTGATGGAGGGCTCCAGTGAATGTGAACTGCCCTTGGTGACCTCTGCCATGGACAGCGAAGGCAACCGGTGAAGGTGGAGGTGGAATAGGCATTTAAGTGATATAATCAAAAAATCAATGTGTTAGAAATGATAGTGGGAGATTATGGAGAGTGATCAATGATTTCAAAAGATAAAAAGATTCTCCTCCAATCAAGCTCAAAGAGCTTGCCGGAGCTGAAGAAGACGACAGAAAGAACTATCATTAAACCTAACTAAACTACCTAATTAACTACACTAATTACTCTATCTTACCTATCCTACTATTACCTGGACGAAGGGGGCAAAGAAGTCTCCGTCGATGGTCCTTAACGGAGGAGGAAATCAGAGGGGCGGAGGAAGAAGTCCGGCAGGTGTTTGTGAGAAGCGGAGGTGAAGTCTGTCGTCAGCACTTCGTCAGAAGACGCAGCGGAAGATCAAAGGCGAGTGGAAATGATCGGAGGAAGACGGTGGAAGCGAGAGAAAGTCACCAGATTTGGAGTGAATAGCCTATCTGTTAGCTCAGTAGGGGGAAGAGGGTAGGGAGCTAACTGCGCGAAATCGAAGAGGTGGAGGGGTATTTATAGGTTGCAACGGCTGAGAAGGAGGTTGAATCTAGATGGTATAGTGTCTAAGTGCGAGGTAACCACCGGCGTCTTCTCCGACGCCGATGAGATTATCTTCGAACCCTAATTAGGATTACAACTTCATCCAGATCGTTGGATGGAAAGGTGGCGGTAAGCGCAAGCTCCAGGAGCTTGATGAGGGTGGACGAACGCAGGCTGGACAGTGATCGGAGGATGACAGAACCGCCTATTGTCAGCCGTTCAAACAACTGAAGAAGAAACGAAGAAGAAGATGTACATAGGGACCTGAATGCAAGGAAAGATAAGGACCTAAATGAATGAAAAGGACTCGATTGAAATGAAACCTGTAACGACCCGGTTCCCGAGTCCCTACGAGACACGAGAACCGGACCGACTCGACTAATCCCAAGACCTAGTCGTCCAACGAGGAAGTAACCAAAAGACAGTAAAATAAACCACATTCAGCATGAATATATCTAACAGTAAGGAAGTACAGCAGTAAGGAAAGAAACTGCTACAGTAGATACCACCACAACAGTAGAACAACATTTATCATATAACAAGAACTGCAGGTAAAGAAAGTACAGCGGAAACAAAAACTACTCACTAGAACAGAAACAAAAGAGGTACAAAAGACTGTGGTAAACTCTACTGGACCCTACTCGGCCCAACGTCCTCTGCAGCCGCCGACCCTGGCTGCTCAACACCTGGTCCTGAAAAAGGTAACGAGTGTAACACGTCAGCAAAACGCTGAGTAGAGTGGCAAACTAACTAAAGACAACAGTAGAGTGTACAGTAGCTGTTATGTTCTATTACTTCCTTTATTCACATCTTTCAATTTTCTCACTATTTCATTTATTTCTCAGATCCTTTACTTGATCTCGAATGTCCTCATGGGAACGATCTTGATTGCAGTCTTTTCCAAAAGTAGAAGTAGCACGTGGTGCTCTCCTGGCCGGGAGAGTCCCCCGTGGTGATCCTACCCTCAGTCAACCACCCCAAGGTCACTGACAGACGTAACGGTGACTACGGCACGCGCGATAAACGCACAGGTAGCTAGCCCGCACTGGCACGCTGTCAGTCGTTTCCGTTAACGGGTGCGCCCAAAGCACAGCACGGAACCAGGGTAGAGCCCTCTCAGTAACAAGGGTCCAACCCCTCCACAGTAACCAAACCGGGGCCTTGCCCCTCCACAGTCCGCGCACCCTCGCCTGACTACCCTGGTTTGCCCTAGTGGGCCTAAAAAGTCGGTGAAGGAGGCTAGCAGAACCCCGGGGCCCGTGGGGTAGCTAGTACTCTCCTAACACTAGTAGCTCTCCTCGGTACTACGTACGCGAGGGCCAACAAGTCGGTACCGAGCGGCCAATCCTAACCCCGGGTCCCTGGGGTGGCTGGCCCCACTCTGCACTAAACAGGTACAGGTGCTTCCCTTGGTACTGCGTACCCAAGAGACAGTACAAACTACATCTCAGTTCCATTCCTTTTTCTTTCCAGGAGTTCCACTCCTAATTCCCCGTAGGGTTCCAGCTCTTTATCTCAGAACATCGTATGTTTCACTTTCCAGTTTCACGTTCTCACAATCCAGGATCTCAATCATGTTTCTTTATTCATAACAGGCAGCTGTTAATTCAAATTACAGGCAGCTTTATATCTCTTTCCATTTTCCAAGACTGCAGTATTATACATTCCACTAGTTTTCCCATCCTAGGATTCATGCCATATCCTAGGATCTATCATACAATCTAGTTTTCCAGCCCTAGGATTCATGCAACACCTAGGAGCTATCATTCCATCTATTTCTCATTCCTAGGATTCATGCAATGTCCTAGGTTCTATTTATGGTTCCATAATTTAACAGATTTTATTAATAACTCAAAGCCACTCTACCAAGTACAACGGGAGTAATGGGGGAGTGATCGGGAATCCCGCGTGCCTCCGCGACTCTCAAGACTGCAACTGAATGAGGTCCTATCAGAAGGATCAAACACAAGGAGTGTCTCAAAATAGTGTATAGCTACTGTAGACGGGTAGAGGAATTAATTCTGAAAAGAATGCAACTCGAATTGCGGAAAACGGAGCCCGAACGGGCCCTAAACGGGTCGAAAAAGACGATACTGTGCAAGATCAGACGTCTGGAACTTCTTCCAGAAGTCTTAAAGAGTGGATCAGAGAATTACCTGTCCAGCGTGGTTTCCCAGACATCCAGAAGTCTGCGGGGACGTCTGTCCTAGCTCCCAGACGTCCGATGGTCAACCCAGACGTCTGGAGGTCACTCCAGCCGTCTGATACAACTTCCAGACGTCTGATTCGCAAAGGATGGCGAATCAGCGAACCTGCGCACAGCCAACTGCCTCCCTCAGCACGGTCAGTCGACAGGAAGGAAGAAGAAGGCGGAATACTCACCTTTCATACATCTGTATGAGCTACCAGACGTCGTCCTCGCCGTCTGCCTATCAACCCAGACGTCTGATTCTGGAAATTTTTCCAGAATCAGGGCACTACTCGGCCTCCGCTCGCAACGCCGCCCGCGTCGTACCTCGCGCGTCTGCTGCTCAGACCGCAGTAGGTCCCTCTCCGCGTCGCTCCGGCGAGCTCGCCCTCACGGCAGAGCTCCGCTCTCGCACGCCGCACCTCCTCCGCGCTCACTGCGGCCGCCGCTGCCGCCCTCGCGCTCACTCTCGCGCTCTGGCTGAAGGAGAAGGGAAAGGAGACGGTGGTGACGGAGTGAGGGGAGGCGTGCCCTTTTAAGGCCGCGCGAAGAGGAGAGAGAAGGATTCGCGGTAGGGGAATCCTGCAGCCGCAGGAGGGAGGAAGGGCGAATATGCGGTCTACGCGCTCAGGCGCGCAGACGACTCGCGTGTGTCGAAAATAACGGATTTCCAGATGTCTGGAAACTATCCCAGACGTCTGGTCAGACGTCTGGACAACCTTCCAGACGTCTTAAAAGACGTCTGGGCCACACGCTCTTTACAATATAACAAACTCAAAGGAAGTTTCGTCCCCGAAACTTGGGCCAACTAGGGTGCGGGAAAAGACGTCCGAATAACCATAACAAACTCAAAGAGGACCGAAGCCTGTCCGAAAAGACGTACCCGCGAAAAGCTCTGGGTACCGCTCCCGCATTGCCGCCTCAGGCTCCCAGGTAGCCTCCTCGTGCCGCTGGCTCCTCCACAAAACCTTTACCAGGGGTACTTGCTTTCGTCTCAACCGACGGACGGCTCGGTCTAGGATCTGCACTGGCCGCTCGGGGTAGGTCAGGTCGTCGCTCACCTCGACGCTCTCGTGACTCAGTACGTGACTGGAATCGGCTACGTACTTCCTGAGATTGGACACGTGGAACACGTCGTGCACACCAGAAAGCTGCGGGGGAAGGGCAAGTCTGTAAGCAACGGGTCCAACCCGCTCCAGGACCTCAAAGGGCCCCACGAACCTCGGCGCGAGCTTCCCTCTCACCCCAAACCGCTGTAAGCCCTTCATGGGCGAAACACGAAGGAAGACGTGGTCCCCAACCTCAAACTGCACCTCTCTGCGTCTCCAATCCGCGTAGCTCTTCTGTCTGCTCCTGACAGTGCGGAGTCGTCTGTGGATCTGCTCAACTACCTCCTGACTCTGCCGGATCAACCTGGGGCCAACCTCCTACTTGGTCCCCACCTCAACCGAACTCAAGGGTGCCGTACACTTCCGTCCGTACAGAGCCTCGTAGGGAGCCATGCCGATGCTCGAGTGATAACTGTTGTTGTATGCAAACTCCGCCAGGGGCAGGTGCTCCTCCCAAGAGCCCCTCCAGTCCAGTACACAGGCACGCAAAAGGTCCTCAAGTGTCTGTATCGTGCGCTCAGACTGTCCGTCGTCTGGGGGTGGTAAGCCGTGCTAAACCTCAACCTCGTCCCCAAGGCCTGCTGAAACTCAGCCCAAAACTGGGACGTAAAGCGGGTATCCCGGTCGGATACGATCTCCCGCGGAACTCCGTGTAGTCGCACCACATCACGGATATACCTCTCTGCCAACTGTGTTGGTCCCAAAGTGACTCGGATCGGCAAGAATCGCGCCGTCTTCGTCAATCTATCCACTATTACCCAGACTGCGTCGTGTCCCCGCTGGGTAACAGGTAAGCCCACCACCAAGTCCATGGTGATGCTCTCCCACTTCCACTCTGGCACTGGAAGCGGCTGAAGCAGCCCTGCAGGCCTTTGATGCTCGGCTTTCACCTGCTGGCACACTAAGCACTGCTGCACGAACTCACCCACATCCCACTTCATCCCTCTCCACCAAAACTCACGTCTCAAGTCATGGTACATTTTCGTGTTTCCGGGATGTATGGTGAATCTGGAACCGTGTGCCTCAGTCAGGAGCTCTCTCAACAGCTCCTCGTCTCTGGAAACGCACAACCGTCCCCTCAAGCGTAACACCTGGTCTGTGAAAGAGAAGTCCCCTGGGTCCCCTGATAGTACTCTGTCGTGCAAAGACTGCAAGTACGGATCGGCCATCTGTCCCGTGATGATGCGGTCTATCAGCTCTGGCCTGGTCTGCCGTGTCACCGTCACTGCCCCACAGTATCCTCGTAACTCTAGAGGTCGCCAACTGCCCACCTCCTCCAAAAGGCTCCAACTCTGTAACTGTAGACTGGCCAAGCGTGCGGGCGCCTTACGGCTCAAGGCGTCAGCCACCACATTGGCCTTTCCCAGGTGGTAGGAGATGCTGCAATCGTAGTCCTTCAGGAGCTCCAACCAACGTCTCTGTCTCATGTTGAGCTCCTTCTGGTCAAAAAGATATCTGAGGCTCTTGTGATCTGTAAAAATCTCGAAGGTCTCATCGTACAAGTAGTGCCTCCAGGTCTTCAGCGCGAAGACAACAACTGCCAACTCTAGGTCATGGGTAGGGTAGGTATGCTCATGGGGCTTCAGTTGCCGCGAAGCGTAAGCGACAACATGACCCCTCTGCATGAGCACACCTCCTAACCCCTGCAAGGAGGCGTCCGTGTACACAACGAACCCGCCACTACTGTCAGGGATGGTGAGCACGGGAGCCGAGGTCAACCTCTCCTTCAGCTCCAGAAAACACGCCTCACAGGCGTCTGTCCAAGTGAAAGGCACATCCTTCCGAGTCAACTGTGTCATAGGACGTGCAATCTGCGAAAACCCTCTGATGAACCGTCTGTAGTAACCTGCCAGTCCCAGGAAACTGCGAATCTCAGTGACTGAACGCGGTCTCTCCCACCTGAGCACTGCCTCGACCTTGGCGGGATCCACCGCCAGGCCGTCACCAGAGATCACATGACCCAAGAAGGTCACCTCCCTCAACCAGAACTCGCACTTGTTCTACTTGGCGTACAGCCTGCGTCGCCTCAGAGTGTCCAAAACCATTCGCAAGTGCTGTCCGTGCTGCGTCCGATCTCTAGAATAGATGAGTACATCATCTATGAAAACCACCACGAACTGATCCAAGTACGGTCTAAACACCCTGTTCATCAGGTCCATGAAAGCAGCGGGGGCATTTTTCAGCCCAAACGGCATGACCAAAAACTCGTAGTGTCCGTACCGGGTGCGGAAAGCTGTCTTAGAGACGTCGGTCTCCCTGATCCTCAACTGGTGGTATCCAGACCTCAAGTCTATCTTGGAAAACACCGTGACACCCCGCAACTGGTCAAACAAATCGTCGATCCTCGGCAGCGGATATTTGTTCTTGATGGTGACCCTATTCAGCTGTTGGTAGTCCACACAAAGGCGTAGGGTCCCATCCTTCTTCTTCACAAACAGTACCGGGGCTCCCCAGGGAGACGCACTGGGCCTCACGAAACCTTTCTCCAAAAGGTCCTGCAACTGGGACTTGAGCTCTCGCAGCTCAAGCGGTGCCATCCTGTATGGCGCGGTAGAGATGGGGCTGGTCCCTGGTACTAGTGAGATCTCAAAGTCTATCTCACGCTCGGGCGGTAGTCCTGGTAACTCGTCTGGAAACACGTCGGGGTACTCTCTGACCACCGGGATGCTCTGGAAGTCTGCCACAGGGCTGGTTTCTGCCACCACACAGGCTAGGAAGCCCTCACACCCCTGGCTCAAAAGTCTCGCCGCCCGAAGTGCCGAAATGCACCTGAAACCTCCGTCCACTGGCTGTCCGTGAAACTCGAAAGAAGGCAACTCCGGAATGGAGAATACAATCTTCCTCTCAAAACAGTCTACCAAGGCGTGGTAAGCGGACAGCCAATCCATCCCCAGAATCACACCAAAGTCCTCCATCTGTATCATAATCAGGTCAGCTGGCAGGCTATGTCCCCCGACGCTGACCTCGCAACCCGTGTACACCTCCTCAGCTACAAACAGCTGACCACTCGGACCTCTGATTACGAACGGATTCTCTAACAGTGTATAATCCTGGTCCAAACTAACTGCGAAACTGGCTGCGACAAACGAGTGCGTAGCGCCGGAATCGAAAAGCGTGTAAACGAGTCTGCCAGAAACTGAAACCATACCTGCTACCACGAATCCCGATGCTCTGGCGTCCCTGTGTGTTAGGGCGTTGACACGCCCCTCAGCTCTAGGTGCGGACGAAGCAGCCACACTCTGCGTCGGACGAGTAGGTGCTGGCCGGTACCCTCCTCGTGACTGCTGTCCTCCTCCTCATGCCTGGGAACCGCGGCCTCCTGCGCGCCCTCCAGTGCTCTGTACGGGAAGTATCTGCTGACCTCCTACCCTAGATGGGCAGTCCCTCCTGACGTGGCCCGGCTGGCCACACTGGTAGCAGAGGGGAACCCGACTCCCGCCCTCAGTGAGTCCCTACTGTCGGCTAGGTGGGGGTCCGGTGCTGGCGACTGGCCCCTGTCAAGGGCCCCCAAAGGCCACTGATGGCCCTGCACAACGTGACGGCTCTCCTGCGGACGCCACGTGTCTCCGTTCTCGCCGGCCCTGTGAGAAGTCTGGCTGAAAGGGCCTCTTCCACCCGCCGTCGGTCTCTCGCGCGGACGGGTTGGTCTCCTCGTAAGTCATAGCTGCCTCTACCACCCTCGAAAACATCGGCAGCTTCAGGGGTTTGACATACCCCCGGATCGCAGGCCGAAGCCCCTCGGTGAACCTCCAAAGGCGCTCCTCCTCAATGGCTACCGCTGTCGTTGCAAAGCGGGACAGCTCCAAGAAACGCATGCGGTACGCGCTCACAGTCATCGTCCCTTGGCGGAGAGTGTGGAACTCCCGCCTCCTCTGGTCCTGCCACATCTGGGGAAAGTACTGCTCGCAGAAGAGGGTGACGAACTGGTCCCACGTCGGCTCGTCCCTCTCCTGTCCCCGGACCGCCCTCCACCACCGGTGTGCCGCACTCTCCAGCTGGTACGTGGCAATTCTGGACGTCTGGGAAACCACGCTGGACAGGTAATTCTCTGATCCACTCTTTAAGATGTCTGGAAGAAGTTCCAGACGTCTGATCTTGCACAGTATCGTCTTTTTCGACCCGTTTAGGGCCCGTTCGGGCTCCGTTTTCCGCGATTCAAGTTGCGTTCTTTTCAGAATTAATTCCTCTACCCGTCTACAGTAGCTATACACTATTTTGAGACACTCCTTGTGTTTGATCCTTGTGATAGGACCTCGTTCAGTTGCAGTCTTGAGAGTCGCGGAGGCACGCGGGATTCCCGATCACGCCCCCATTACTCTCGTTGTACCTGGTAGAGTGACTTTAAGTTATTAATAAAATCTGTTAAATTATGGAACCATAAATAGAACCTAGGACATTGCATGAATCCTAGGAATGAGAAATAGATGGAATGATAGCTCCTAGGTGTTGCATGAATCCTAGGGCTGGAAAACTAGATTGTATGATAGATCCTAGGATATGGCATGAATCCTAGGATGGGAAAACTAGTGGAATGTATAATACTGCAGTCTTGGAAAATGGAAAGAGATATAAAGCTGCCTGTAATTTGAATTAACAGCTGTCTGTTATGAATAAAGAAACATGATTGAGATCCTGGATTGTGAGAACGTGAAACTGGAAAGTGAAACATACGATGTTCTAAGATAAAGAGCTGGAACCCTACGGGGAATTACGAGTGGAACTCCTGGAAAGAAAAAGGAATGGAACTGAGATGTAGTTTGTACTGTCTCTTGGGTACGCAGTACCAAGGGAAGCACCTGTACCTGTTTAGTGCAGAGTGGGGCCAGCCACCCCAGGGACCCGGGGTTAGGATTGGCCGATCGGTACCGACTTGTTGGCCCTCGCGTACGTAGTGCCGAGGAGAGCTACTAGTGTTAGGAGAGTACTAGCTACCCCACGGGCCCCGGGGTTCTGCTAGCCTCCTTCACCGACTTGTTAGGCCCACTAGGGCAAACCAGGGTAGTCAGGCGAGGGTGCGCGGACTGTGGAGGGGCAAGGCCCCGGTTTGGTTACTGTGGAGGGGTTGGACCCCTGTTACTGAGAGGGCTCTGCCCTGGTTCCGTGCTGTGCTTTGGGCACACCCGTTAACGGAAACGACTGACCGCGTGCCAGTGCGGGCTAGCTACCTGTGCGTTTATCGTGCATGCCGTAGTCACCGTTACGTCTGTCAGTGACCTTGGGGTGGTTGACTGAGGGTAGGATCACCACGGGGGACTCTCCCGGCCAGGAGAGCACCACGTGCTACTTCTACTTTTGGAAAAGACTGCAATCAAGATCGTTCCCACGAGGACATTCGAGATCAAGTAAAGGATCTGATAAATAAATGAAATAGTGAGAAAATTGAAAGATGTGAATAAAGGAAGTAATAGAACATAACAGCTACTGTACACTCTACTGTTGTCTTTAGTTAGTTTGCCACTCTACTCAGCGTTTTGCTGACGTGTTACACTCGTTACCTTTTTCAGGACCAGGTGTTGAGCAGTCAGGGTCGGCGGCTGCAGAGGACGCTGGGCCGAGTAGGGTCCAGTAGAGTTTACCACAGTCTTTTGTACCTCTTTTGTTTCTGTTCTAGTGAGTAGTTTTTGTTTCCGCTGTACTTTCTTTACCTGCAGTTCTTGTTATATGATAAATGTTGTTCTACTGTTGTGGTGGTATCTACTGTAGTAGTTTCTTTCCTTACTGCTGTACTTCCTTACTGTTAGATATATTCATGCTGAATGTGGTTTATTTTACTGTCTTTTGGTTACTTCCTCGTTGGACGACTAGGTCTTGGGATTAGTCGAGTCGGTCCGGTTCTCGTGTCTCGTAGGGACTCGGGAACCGGGTCGTTACAAAACCTAAGGACTAAAACGTAAATTAAGTTTTTCAAGGCTTATTTTAATTTAAATCTTTTTCAACTTTTTATATAGGATTATAAATTAGACAAATATTATATATAAACCTTGGATTTACATTTTTGATCTTTTTATCTTAATCTATTTAATTAAGTAAAGTTACTTAAGTTATTACATACTTAGGTATAAATTATGCTTAAGTTAATTAACACATTAATTAGGTAAATAATTAGTGATATTTCGAGTCCATTTATTGATTAAATTATTAATAATATTAATTAACTTGTAATTTTACATTTTTAACCTATTTTAAGGTCCTTTAATGGTCTGTCCCTTATTTCATAATTAACCCTTGTATATATATATATTCCTAGCTAATTAACTAGGAAGACTAGTTAATTAGGGGTAATTAAGAGCCATTATGAGCCTCTCATCAACCCCCCGATTTGGTTTTAATTGAATTAATTTACTCAACTCTTTCTGATTTGGTTTTGACACCCAATCTCTCGATTTGGGAGTTAATTTGGTGAGAAATGATTTTTATTGAGTGAATTGGATTTTTTATAAGTTCACTGGTTAGAATGTGATGGGCTTGAGCTATTTTAATTTGATTCTTATTACTAAATGTGTTCTTGCCTTATTTGAATTGTGATCTCTGATTTTTGGCACTTTAGGAATTCAAGCCAAGGAAAATTAGTAAGTTTGATTTGAGGCATGAATAATGTTTTAATGGGTCAAATGAATCATCTACTATCCCTGTTCACCAGCCAATGGTGAATAGGAACTATGGCTAATGACATCACCCTAATGACATCATGGTTTTGATTTTGAATGACTTGGAATTCCAATTTTGATCAGAGGTCTGATTTAATTTTTGAATGAGTTTATTTACGTCGATTCTCAGATTTTCAGAGTTTTAAATGATTTATGAGAAAGGGATTTAATTAGATCTAAACACAACAAATCAAAAGGACTGATCTTAATGTATCAATCCAACATTGAGGTAAACATGAGCTCAGATCAGATCTGAGTTTTCTTATCAAAGCTGCTGCTGGGTGCTTTCAGTTGCTAGCCTTTTGGTTGAGTATCTGCTGAAATAGCAGTAGTGGCCACATCTGGAATTTGCGACGTTTCGGTAGCAGGAAGCATCTGATTTTGGATGAAAATGCAACAGCTGTTGCTACTGAATTTCAACAACAGTTGCTGCTACTTGATAACAGCCACTGTTTTGGCTGATCTGAGTGAATTTTGGGTTGGATTTTGAGTGTTTATGTGAGCTGACATGTATTTAGTGTTAAAACTTAATTTGTACAAGCATTCATGTACTGAAAGTGTATGTGAATTCAACTTGAATTGCTTGTAATCTCATTTTAAATTCCTTTGTCAGCTACTTTTAATGTGCATAACTATTCAAAACTTTAATTTTAGTGACACTAAGTAAGAAATTGTGCTTAAGTGATCAAACATATTTCATAATGCATGTTGAGTATGTATGAATGTTTAAACTACATGTTTAGCCATTAGATCTTAACTTTAGTGCCTTAGGTTCACTTTGAAAACCCTTTCAAGGCCTAAAATTGGTGAACTTTGTACACAAATAAAAATTATATAAAATTTTAATAAAATAAAATAAAAGTATCTTGGTTAAAATTAGGTATATTTTTAGGTGTTTGTTATGTTTCAAGGCATTCTAAACCCCCGACTTGGTAGAACATACTAACTGACGGTTCAGTATACCTTGAAACCTAATAAAAGAACTTAACATCAAAAACACCACAAACAACTCTTCTCTCTCATCTCACTCTCTCTCATCCCTTACTCCTAGTATATATATAAAACTCGTAAAAATCCCAAAAATAACATATATACTATGTATATACTTGTATATAGTAATTAAACATAAGCTATAAGTAAAATTGTATAATATGTATATAATGTTTATAAATAACTTGTATATGTATTCTATGTATTAAATTAAGTATTTAGAGTAATTTAATGTATATATAATCTTATTGTATTATTTTATATTAATTTATATAACTTAATGGTATAATAACTAAGTAATTATACAAACCTATTTAAATGAGCATATCTATACCTAATACTGTACATACATATTTATATATATAATATAAATATTATGATTCTTGTAATTGAATTTAATTATATATTTACAGTAAATAATTAAGTTATTAAGTTAAAATAAAATAAATTAGTAATTTAAGTTAATACTGAGATAATTTATAGTATATACTTGTACTATATTATACTAAGTATTTCAACTTACTTAGATCGTATTTATACTATATTATAGTATTTATAGTTTATTTATATGAAAAACCATCTAAAACATGTATTTAATTGTAAATAAATTAGAATAAAGCTTCTAAAATGTAATAAAAATCTATAATAAATAATTTACTATGTATACTAATACTATATTAAGTCAATTATACTATTAATTAACTAATTTATACTATAATTAGCAAAGTAAACTTTAATTTAATGTGTATAAACTATAAACTTTAGATAATTTAATTATATAATAAACTAGCTTCTTTTTGTAAAGTAATTACATAATTATATAATCCTAGGTTAGGGCTTTGTAACCCTATAATTTAATTTTAATTTAGATTAAATTATGGCCCTCAAATAGAGGGCCAAAGTTACCAAATCAGAACGCATCCAGCACAGCTGCTACGCTCAACTAAATGCGAGGTTAGTGCCACATTGTGGCTTTAGGAGTGACCGCAGTGCCTTATTAGGATTTTTTGTTTATGCCCTCTCAGTCAACATGTGCCGAGCGCAAAACATTACCATTACCCATCTCTCGATCTGATCTGAACTTGGCATATGAGTACAGTGTGCGGTGCATGGGTCGAGGGCCATGCACTGTGCGTGGGCCTGTGTGGGCCCATTAACAAGCATTGAACTAGAATTAATACACCTAAATAACTAAACTAGGGTGGCCCTAGTAGAGGTCTGGTCCCACCCAGAAATGGGTGTTGTGTATCCCTCGAAAAGGCTACCCGCCCACATTAAACCAATTTTTTGGTTGAGTTGAACCGGTCTGAGAGAGAATGAACCAGTTAAGTTGGAAAAAAAGAAGCTAAGTGTTGAACCCTTCCCCCTATGCCTTAATGAACATATGTGTGTGTATGTGTGTCAGTATATATATATATAAGTATTTAGTATATAATGTATATAAATAATATAGTAAATGTAAATTAATAATGTATACTGTAAATAATATAGTATAGCATATATAAGCATATAGAGTAGAATGTTTGAGCTCTTATGCAAATATATAAAATAAGGGCCTTAGTGACAGATTCATCTGTCACTGTATATATACATGTATGCCTTAGGTAGTGTAAATATGTTACTAAGGCTACACTGACATTTATGTATGTCACTATACATAGGATTATATGTCAGTAGAGATAGTTATTTTACCTTATGTTATGTAAATATTTTACTAAGGTTTTAGCAACACTTATATATGTTACTATAGATATTAATATGTAATAATGATTTAGTATAGTAGATATTATTAACTAGTTTTGTACCTATACTTAGGTATTAACTATATTAGTTGTAAATAATTAACATAGAGTAATTATATACAATTTTTATGCTTATGTGTATATTTGTTTTCAAGCATTGTATGTGTTTTAATTCATTCTTTTGTACATAATTAACCAAATTCTTTTATTCTTTGATTCTTTCATTCATTTTTGTAAATAAAATTGACATTTTTGGAATAAAAGAATACTTTTGGACTTAGAGAGTGATGTATATCAATAACTGCCTCCTAGTGAATGACCTGGAATATACCAGTAAAAATTAAATAAATAAAATTGACATGACATCGGTTTGTATTTGTGACATACTACAATAACTGTAGTTTCCCTACTCGGAGGGGGTGAGATCAGTGTGACGTAAAAGATGCGGAATTGAAAATATACCAATCTCACAAAATAAATAATCACACAATGTACACAATTATTTTTAGGTGGAAACCCAAACCGAGTGAAAATCACCACCTAACCCTCTCGAGTTAGGATTTTCCAATCAACCAAGTTGATCAAATCCACTAAACGAATCACTTAAACGAGGGTGATTCAACCTCAATTACAACCACGTTACTTTATACGAGGGTAGCGTACCTCAAACCCCTTCTCTTCACGAGAAGGATTTTGTCCCACGAAGGAGACGGGAATTCGCAAAGCGAATACCCAACCAAAGAACAAAGATAAATAACAACAATCCTATAGAGCCAACAAAGTAATTTTTAACCTAAGCTTCTATAGGAATTAAGATGCTTCCCTTTGCAAGGAGTGCGTCGACGACGCGGATGTGTGAACTACACGATGGCACAATGTCACTCTCGTGAACTACGACAGGAGAGCGGGTGCGCAAATGCTTGATACTCTCTAGATGAAGAACTAGAGCTTGGAGAGCAAGAGCTTGCTTCTTAGGATCAAGGGACACAAAATGGTGTGAAAGTATATTACTAGGTGTGTGTTGAGTGGAAAAGGCTCCCCTCTATTTATAGAAGGCTTTGGAAGGCTTATGAAAGCTTCCATAGCCGTTGGGTGCAAAGCCCAAGAGAATCAGGTCGAAATCAGGAACAATCATTGCACTGATATGGTTATCAGATGTCTGATCCTGGCATCAGACATCTGGAAGATCAATTTAAGATGTCTGGGAACAAAGTCATACATCTAATTTTAGGCGGGTTTCTTCCTGACTTGAATCAAATCTAAACAGGGTTCTAGTGTAAGTCCATCAGACGACATACAGGACATTGTCACTATGTCTGGACGTCTGGAAACCTACTTTTCTGCAGGAATGGATTTCCAAGAGATTGCAACAACTAGAAAATCTCTGAGAAGAGATTTTCAAGTCAGCCGAGGCAAAACAGCCATATATCAGACGTCTAGAAAGGCTTAAGGACGTCTGATAAGGCTCTAACGGTCATATTATTCAGTGTTTGTTAAGCCAGCCAACGGTCCACTAATTGGAAGTCTGGCAAAAACATCAGACGTCTTCTAAGATGTCTAGACTAAGGTCTGGACATCTGATTTCATCAAACAGAACTAAGTCCAGCTTAAATGTTATCAGACGTCTTAAAACCCATTATCAGACATCTGTTTTTGGAATTAGACGTCTGAAAAGGCTGTTTGAACCCTATATTGGTTTTCTAAATTTTCTACAGAAAACCTAAGTATCCTAGGGTTGTGCAGGTGTTCCTAGGATTACTGTTAGGGTACTTTGAGGCTCTTTAACATGATGTTCTAAGGAACAAAAAGAGCAAGAAAATAAGGACAAAAGTACATGAAAGAAATAAACAGAATTCTATCCTATTCTTCTTGTCCTTCCATCTTCAATCTATCGCTCCTCGCAAATCTCCTCTGTTCTCCATCAAGCTCCTCCAATCCGTCCTGGATACGAGCTCGAACTCCGTCTAATTACGTCTCCATTTGCAATTGACCTGAAATCTAAGACTCCAAGTGCAAATGTTAAATGACACGTGTTTTGTTATCACCAAAACAAACGATCATGGTGCTCTAGCACCAACAATAACGACATTTTAAAACCCCTTTTTAGTGAAAACTAGTCGTCAACAATCATCTTTCTGGCGTTGTTGCCGGGGGCGAAAATACGTCAACAGTGCTTTATTGTGATTAATTGACAAATGTTGCAGAAAGTCAAATTATGCACCAATGCCCTCCCACGACCTTCCATGTTGTCGCACGGCCATGGGAATAAGAGATGCCCAAGGGCATCTCTTCCGCCATTGCCATCTTGCAAGTTGCTAACACTACCGTTGATGTGGACGATGGGGCGGAAAGCATCGAGGTGGATGTCATCATCGTTGGGGAGGGGAAGGGAAGGGAGGAAAGGGAGGGAGAGGAGGTGGAGCTCTGTGGAGATGGCAAAGGAGAAGGAGGGTGAGTTAGAGAGGGAGACACATTGATGAAGGAAGTGAGTTTGGAGAGATACGGATGGGCAACCAGCGATCGAAAATGGGCCTTTGGCATTTGTTTTCCTTACTGTTCTAAAAAAAGGGTGCCCATTGGTGTATAAATAAACAACAACATATAAGATGACTTATTAGCGATATAAGTTCATTGTCAGTGTAGGTTGACCGTCAGTATAGGGCATTTATTTTGTAGTGAGCCCAGCCTGACTCCTAGATTCTACATAACTCTACTAAGGTGATGTTTTGAAACAAAATCTTGGATGAGCCCCATAGCTATATACACTTATCGAAAAAAAGCAAAGAAAAATAATAATAAGTACATATCTAAATATGCATGTAGAATAAGGTTAGGTGCCTTTTACAGCATCACCCTGAGATGTCAGAGTGTAGGGCCTGGCTGTGTCATCTCGAGGCATTGGAGTGCAGGGCCTTCCCCATACTTATTTATATAAATATGTACATATACTACATAGTGGTTATGATTCCATGTATGTAGTAAGGTAGATCTAAAGTGGAGTGAGTGGATAATGAGATAATATGAAAAAAAATGAATTTTTAAATATAGTTTCCCATAAGTCGAGTCAGAATCACTATACAAGAATGCTTTAAATTCACTATTCTATAAATCTTGGTTGGATTTATGAGCCTAAGAAATCAACCTATGAAGCTTAAAACCAAAATCATTGGGATTCTGAAGGGATTTGGCAACCCACTCTCAAAAGGATTATCCTAAGTATTATTGAGGATGATATGCTAAATATTGTGACAATGTCTCTGTGAGATGAAAATAGATTTTCTTATGCACCAAAGAAACCCTATCCTCTCTTTTATATTAGAGAGGTTTGGGTAAATTACATATTCAAAATGACAAGTTTGTCCCTAATCTCAACACTCCCCCTCAAGTGGGGCGTAGATATCAACAAGGTCCAACTTATCACATAGAAAATCAAACCACCTCTTCTTCAGAGCTTTGGTGAACAAATTTGCCTGCTGGAGCTCGGAGGAAACATATGGAGTACTGATCTTCCCTACAAGAACTGCATCACGAATAAAGTGACAATCTACCTCGATATGCTTGGTTCTCTCATGAAAAACTGGGTTGGAGGTATATATGTAGCTGACTTATTGTCACATAGAAATGGAACTGGCATAGTGGCATGAATGCCCGAGTTATAGGAACCCAACAATCCACATAATCTTACAAGTAGCATGGACCATTGCCCAGTACTCTACCTTTGCACTGAAGGGAGCCACCATGCTCTACTTCTTACTCCTCCAAGAGACAAGATTCCCACCAATATAAACTGCAAAACTTGAAGTAGAGTGTCTGTCATCAACCGACCTAGCATAATCTGCATTAAAGTAAAGGATATCTAAACTACCACTATCTTTGTAATATAGCCCTTTGCCTAGTGACCCTTTGAGGTATTTAGGAATAAGATAGACTTCATGCCAGTGACTGTATGTGGTGCGTGCATGTATTGGTTGGCACTGCTCACTACGAAGCTAATATTAGGTCTTGTAATAATAAGATATAAAAGACCTCCCACTGTGCTACGATACCAGGTGACATCCTCAAATAGTCGCTCATCTACATTAAAAGGACCCACAGACATAGGCTCAAAAGGGATAATAGAAGGCTTGGTCCCAAGCACACCAACCACCTCAAGTATTTACAGAGTATACTATCTCTATGATAAGGAAAGACATAATTCTTATCTTACAGCTTCAATCCCCACAAAATATCTAAGATCACCCAAGTCCTTAGTGACAAAGGTAAACTGTAAGGACTTGGTCTGAGAAATCCCTTCCTTATCATCATGATAGTAACTCCATCATTCATCATAACTAACTTGAATTAGTCATAATCAAGAGATAAACACTCCTAAATGGTCGCCTGAGAACCATAATTCCACTATGATCTGATTTGAGAAGATAAGAAAACAAGGTTAATTCTGTTGTTTTAACATCACATCACAAATGCAGATTAACCATGGGATTACTGAGGGATTAATTAATGGTCAAATGAACATTAAAAGACGAAGAAGTGGGCTCACACTGACTAAATCAAGGTGTCACACATTTTGAGGGTGAAAACAGGACTGAAAATCCTAATTATCAATCCTACTTGAATTAAAATTATTCTGGGTGATATAAAATCAATCTAAACCTCATAAAATTCATGAAAAAATATTCTAAGAAGTTTGGTACCCTTGGTTTGACCATCTGAACCCATTTTGACCTAGAATAGAGATTCAGAAGGAAATTTGCCTTGATTTGGGATTTTGTGCAATTTACCTAGTCAAACATGGTCAAAACTCAAATCAAAGTTCACCATCAGATTCTTTGGGTCCTAATTAGGTTAAGGCCAAAATTTAGGCCTAATCAGAGTCCATCTTGATCTTGTTTGCATTTTAGCCCTTAGAAACTTTATTTCTCACATTTAGACCCCTAGGTTTCAAGTTTATTGCATTCAGGTCCCTCACTTTCTCATCGTCTTCTCAAAAATACCCCTACCTCCATGAAATGTGAGAAGGACCTTCAAGACCAAATCCACCAACTTTAAGCGAGAATTTCTCGCTCGATTCTCGCTCAAATCTCTCCAAACTTGGAGAGATTATTCCTCAGACGATTCCCTACAGATTGGACCTTCTCTCAAGATCTATAATTGATCGTGGAGCTCGAAGGCTTCGAAGAGGTGCGCCGATATAAGTTGAAAAAGTGTTGTAGGCTTATCGCCTCAGCACACGGGGTGAGGTCCCTCTCACACCGCTTCACCCGGCCCGTCCGCAAGCTCATCACGCAGATCCGGCCGACCCGACCCGACTTGACTGGCACTCCTCGCCCACCACCGCACGCCGGTGGGCCTGGACCCGGGCGCAACCCACGTACCCGATTACCCGGTTGCTCTGGGAGAGCTGTCCTAAGAGTGAATTCAGAGAGAG
Organism: Thalassia testudinum; assembly: GCA_037157565.1. NCBI lineage: Eukaryota > Viridiplantae > Streptophyta > Magnoliopsida > Alismatales > Hydrocharitaceae > Thalassia > Thalassia testudinum. Next base: position 156,534,380 of record JAZHRO010000077.1, on the reverse strand, counting down.
AGAGACGCGGGGGGAGGGTAGAGTAGGTTTTTGCCCTCTGATGCTGAACTCTTAAGCGTGCAGGCACAGGTGAAGAAGAAGGACTGCGGAAGAAGAAGAACTGAAGCGGCACTGTAGCATCCGCGGGTTAAGTCGTCTGATTGGAAAATCAGACGACGTCCTGAAGACAGGTGAAGACAAAGAAGAAGAAGAAAAGAAGAGAGAAGGAACAGCCAAGTGGCAAGGAAGAAGAAGAAAAGAAGAAGCAGGACCGCGGCAAAGAAGAGGAAAGACAAGAAAGAAGAGAAAAGAAGAAGAAGAAGATCTGAAGAAAAAAAAGAAAGAAAGGAACAGCCAAGTGAAGAAACAGAAAGCAGAAGAAGAAGAGAAGTAAGAAGCAAGAAAAGAAGAAGAACAGGAAGAACAAAAGCCAAAGAGGAAGAAAGAAGAAAAGAAGAAGAAGCCAAACTTTCATCTCTCTCTCTCTCTCTTTATTTTTGTAATAGAACATGTATATCTCTAGAATACGACTTGCTCCCTGAGTTCGACCTCGGGAGAATTGTTATTCCTAAGTAAAAAATATATATATATTTGAAAATGATGGCAATAACTAGCTATACTACAACGCTATAGCAAAAACTAGTCATAGTTGTCGCCTGTAACGTTTTCATTTTTGGCACCGTTGCCGGGGAGCAACGGCTATTCTAGAGGTAGACATTTCTGTTTCTTCTTAGTTCTAATAATCTCCTCTCTTTTGTGCAGCTACAGGAAACCAAGAAGACAAGCAACCGCAGAACAACCACTCCGAGGACAGGTAATTTTTTTTCCTCTCACTATTAACCCCTAAAAACTCTAAAGAGGAAGAAAAGAAAAGAACAAGCAATATAGGGCTAACCTGTCTTCTATACTTAGTAAACCATAAGAAGTTGCATGTTTTCAACCCATTATTCCTGCACACTATTAAGAGTATTTAGGGGCTAACACATTCTTGCTTGAGCCCTAATTACCCACCAAAGAACTAACTGGACCAAGTAGAGCCAACATAAGATTCAACATTAGGGTTTTAGAGACACACTACTTAAATCGAGAATGGAGAAATTCCAAAAGAAGTGTGCCTAAACCATTGATTGAACACACTTATTCAGAGAAACCCTAAACAATTGGCTCTCTAAACACTTGAACCCAAAAAGAAAGGACCCAAAAGCTCTCAAAAGAACAAGAGGTAAAGTTGACCCCTTGGGTCAACCAACCTTAAAATTAGGTCACTTTCTCACTTAAAATACCTAAGAGTTCAAGTGTAACTTTAAGCACCCTGATCTTAAACTAAAATTGGTAGACTTAAGAGGTCAAGATCCCCATTCTGGTCTACCTGGAACCGCAGTGACAAGAGAGGTCGGGTGGGGGAAACGCTGTAACCCGTGGGGACGCTCTACCGTGTAGGGGTCTTCGCGGGACTCACCCTCTCTGGCTGCCCAGGTAATTCTCAGGTGGACGATCTTTCTGATCAAGGGGTCCATCTGCCCCACACCTCTATAGTCACCAAACACATTTTTGGGTGTCTCGATTGGGTCCAGCACCTTCTAACCTCTTCCACTCCAACAGTGCATGAACGGTAGATCCTTAAGACCACCCTTAAGATCTCCTTTAAAATTTCACTCTCGTCAAGGCCCAGCCTTGACTCCCATGTTTGAGCAACAACCTAACCCCATCATTCTCTCTTCCGATTCTGAATCAAACTCTTCTTCTATCATGGCTCAGCCAGTTGAGGAAGAAAACAATCTGGAGCACCAGCTCCAGCGACTCAACGACCTCTTCCAAAACTTTGTGCACCCACCGCAGCGTCCCATGATGCGGGACTATTATAATCCTGCTGCAGTGGCCATCGAGCCTCGAGTCAGAATCCCGACTGGGGGACCTGACTCTGAATTAAAGCCCAATATGATTCATGCTATACCTAAATTCCATGGGCTTAATTCGAAAGATCCCTTCCAACACATCAAACAACTTAAGCATCTGGCCCAAACTTTCGGGTCAGACGCACAAAATCGGGATATTCTTCTCATGAAGATGTTCTCCTTTTCTCTTATGGACAAGGCCGCCCATTGGTATCAAACTCAGACCCAGCCGATCAACAATTGGGAAGAACTTCAGTCCGAGTTCCTGAAAAAGTTCTTCCCTGTTGGACGGACCAACGCCTTGCGCCATCAGATTACACATTTCACCTAACAAACAGGGGAACCTCTCCATGAGGCATGGGATCGTTTTCAGGATCTCATGAGAAAGTGCCCCCATCACGAAGTTCCTAAATGGGAACAGGTCCAATCTTTTTACCAGGGACTCCGTGAGGACATCCGTCTTTTTGTCAATGCAACCTGCGGAGGAAATATCATGGGTCAACATGAAGACACCGTGTGGGAGATTCTCGAAAACATGTGCAAGAACTCCATCAACAATGACTCCATGGGATTATTCGACAGGACGAATACCCGCGCAGTGACAAATCTCAGGGGAGCATACGAGACGCAGGGCCTGTCCACATCAGTCGACTTGGAGTTAATGGCCAGTCGATTGGACAAGGTCTCGATTATCAAAAAGAAGGTGGATGAGCTAACTCAGCATCTGCAGCGAGCCACCTCTGCGCATAACCCTTTCGCACAGCCTCCTTCCACAAGGGAAACTGTGCAAAGCATTCTCCATCGATCTTCTCCTAGGATGGACCCATCATCCGAATCTTTGCCCGGAGGTCCTTCCGATTCCTTCTACACCTGCTAGGGGAATTCCATTCCCTCTTTCTCTAACCCTCTGGAGGTTCCTCAGACCTGCGAGGACCTCAACGCCATCCAGAACGACCTGTTCTCCAACACCTATAATCCTGGATGGCAAAACCATCCTAACTTTCAGTGGACGGGAAATTCCCAAACCCAAAGACCATCCTTCCAACCCCGCCCACAACCTCCTCGTCCTTACCAGCCACCTCAGCCTCAGCCCAACCCTACTTACCCATCTGGGCCAAATCAAGATCAAATGTCCCTTATCCTTCAGACCCTGGCTGACATTCAAAGAACGAATGCGGCTATCCAAAAACAACATAAGGACGAACTTACAGAGGTCCGAAACCAATTGACCCAGTTGGCAAACTCTCGCCAGCCAGGTACTCTTCCTTCCCAACCTCTTCCTAATCCTAATAACGTGCCAACCCAGCGGCGCGTTATGAACCCAAACCCGGGCCATGCCCATATGATTTATCAGGCCACCTCTGTTCCTTCACTCGATGGGATAGAGGCCTCCACTTCCTTTGCAGGTTACCAGCAGCAAGCTATCTTACCCAATCTCAATCAAAACCAGGCAAGACTCAATTCTGTAACAACTCGTAGTGGCAAGGAAACCCAAGACCCACCTCATCCAAACCACTCCAAGCCTGGTAGTGATCCCAAGCCTAGGACAGTAATCCAGGATGTCCCCACCCCTATCCCAGATCCACAACCTGGACCTATCCTAGAAGAACCAACCAAGATCCTGTTTCCCGAGGCCTTGACCAAAGGAAAGAAGACCACCAAGCCCGTGGCACCTGAGGAGGACCTGGTCAAGCTCTTTGAGCAGGTCCACATAAACATCCCCTTGATGGATGCAATCCGCCACGTACCAGCTTACGCACGATTTTTAAAGAATGTGTGTACACCCCAGTGTAAGCCGCGAACCAAGGGTGGGAGCCCAATTGTTCTGTCAGAGCAAGCCAGCTCTGTAATCCTCAGTAAACTCCCACCCAAGGCAAAAGATCCTGGTACCCCCCTGATTTCCTGCAAGATAGGTGATACCCAATTTGATAGAGCTTTGCTAGACTTAGATGCATCCATAAACCTGATACCCACATCCTTACTTGACCATCTAGAAGAATCTGAGCTAAAACCAACCGAGGTGACATTACAATTAGCAGATCGATCTATAAAGTCACCAAAAGGGATTCTCGAGGATGTTATCGTAAGAGTGCGGGATTTCTATTTCCCAGTGGACTTTATAGTCATAGATATGGATGCGCCTAAAAACCCTAGGGATACACCAATCATTCTAGGGGGGCCTTTCTTGGCTACTGCTAGAGCCAACATCAGCTGTGAGGAGGGCCAAATAGAGCTTAAATTTAGAGATCAAACCTTAAAAATTGATATCTTTAAGGCCCAACAAGGAATTAATTGCGGTGTCATCGAACAGATTTGTGACGTTAGGATTTTGGTTGATGAATCACATCTCCAGAATGACTCGATTATACCTCATCAACCACAGAAGGATCTTGACCCGCAAACGGAGGAGTTGAATCCAGATAGAAACAACCCAGTAACTCCTACCCTTGAACCTCACATCTACACTGAACCACCAGCTGCTGCTGATAATCCTATCCTCGAGTTAAAGCCTCTTCCTGCTCACTTGAAATACATCTTTTTGGGTTCCAATCAGACCCTCCCTGTGATTATCAATTCCAACCTCAATCCCGAACAGGAATCCCGTCTGATTGCTGTCCTCCAGCAACATCGCAGAGCCATCGGGGGACTCTCGATGATTTGACTGGAATAAGCCCCTCTTATTGTACGCATCATATCTATTCAGAAGAGGACGCACGACCTTCTCGTGAAATGCAGAGACGTTTAAACCCTAATCTGCAGAAGGTCGTGAAAAAGGAGATCATCAAGTGGTTAGATGCCGAAATCATCTACCCGATCTCCGATAGTCGTTGGGTGAGCCCAATTCAGGTTGTGCCTAAGAATGCAGGACTCACCACCATAACGACTGAAACCGGAGAAGTCATTCCTACCCGATTAGCCAATGCGTGGAGAGTCTGTATAGATTACCGCCGACTCAATTCCTTCACGAGGAAGGATCATTTCCCACTACCCTTCATTGATCAAATTCTCAAGAAACTAGCGGGAAATAGGTTCTTCTGCTTTCTTGACGGGTACTCCGGTTATAACCACGTGGCAATCCATCCTGAGGACCAAGAAAAGACCACGTTCACCTGCCCCTTCGGAACGTACGCTTTCCGAAGGATGCCTTTCGGTCTTTGCAACGCACCTGCTACTTTTCAGCGGTGCATGCTTGCCATATTCTCCGATATGGTAGGTGATTTCCTGGAAGTCTTCATGGATGACTTTTCAGTCTTTGGAGACTCTTTTGATGATTGCCGCCAACACTTGGTCCAGATACTCAGGCGATGCATTGAGGTGAACTTGGTTCTTTCCTGGGAAAAGAGCCATTTCATGGTGCCTGAGGGAATTGTCCTGGGACATCTAATTTCAGAAAAAGGCATCCAGGTGGATCGAGCTAAGGTGGATCTGATATCTCGCCTTCCTATGCCTGGCTTGATCAGGGACATCCGTTCTTTTTTAGGGCACGTCGGTTTTTACCGCCGTTTCATTCCAGATTTCTCGAAAATCGCGCACCCCTTGACTTCTCTTCTCTCTAAGGATGTACCCTTTGAAATCTCCAAGGAATGCACACTAGCCTTTGAAAACCTGCGTGACCGAGTCACCCAGGCACCTATCCTACAATCCCCTGATTGGTCTCAACCCTTTGAGATCATGTGCGATGCATCTGATTTCGCTGTAGGAGTAGTCCTGGGGCAGAAAGCTGACGGGAAACCCGTGGTTATATACTACGCCAGCAAGACACTTGACGAGGCTCAGCGTAACTATACGGTTACGGAAAAAGAGCTGCTAGCCGTAGTATTTTCCCTTGAAAAATTCCGATCGTATCTTCTGGGTTCCCATGTCATCATTTACTCGGATCACACGGCTGTAAGGCATCTCTTTGCCAAGAAGGACGCGAAGCCCCGACTAATCCGTTGGATCTTGCTGTTGCAAGAATTCGATCTTGAGATTCGCGACAAGGCGGGAAGGCAGAATGTGGTAGCCGACCATCTGTCCCGTCTTCCTTCTGAGATCATCGACCCTTCCGGACCCATCACGGAACATTTTCCTGATGAGCACCTGCTTTCTGTTGGTACTAAACTTCCATGGTTTGCTAACATAGTAAACTACTTGGTATCTCATCAGACACCGTCTGATTGGCCGAAGGCCAAGAAAGACAAATTGCGTTCTGATTCCAAGTATTACATTTGGGAAGACCCGTACCTTTTTCGCATAGGTGCTGATCAAATTATTCGGAGATGCATCCCGGAAGAGGAAATAAGCAATATCCTATCTTTCTGCCATGACCAGGCATGCGGTGGCCATTTCTCAGGGCATAAAACCGCATCCAAAGTCCTCCAGTGTGGCTTCTACTGGCCTACACTTTTCAAGGACGCATACAGTCACTGTAAGGCATGTAGTCGTTGCCAGACTTTGGGCAACATGAACCATCGCGACATGATGCCTTTGCAGCCGATTCTCGTATGCGAAATCTTCGATGTATGGGGGATTGATTTTATGGGCCCCTTTCCTGTTTCAGATGGTTTCGAGTATATTCTGCTTGCGGTGGACTACGTGTCCAAATGGATCGAAGCCATACCGACCCGAACCTGCAATCACAAGATTGTTCTTAAGTTCATACATCAAAACATTTTCTCAAGGTTCGGGATTCCCCGTGCTATAATCTCTGATGGGGGGAACCATTTTACAAATGCTCAGTTTAGGTCACTGATGGCCAAATTTGGGGTGTCTCACCGAATGTCTACTCCTTACCACCCCCAAACAAATGGCCTAGCTGAGCTGTCAAATCGGGAGATCAAGAAAATCCTGCAAGTCACTGTTCGGCCTGACAGGAAGGATTGGTCGTCCCGACTTCCGAAAGCATTGTGGGCCTATAGAACCTCCCACAAAATCCAATTGGGCATGTCTCCCTTTAGACTGGTGTACGGAAAGGCATGTCACCTTCCCGTAGAACTGGAGCATAAAGCCTATTGGGCAGTACGAAATTGTAATTTAGATCTTTCCAAGGCTGGAACCCACAGAAAACTCCAAATCAACAAGATCGATGAATTACGCCTAGACGCGTACGAGAACTCGCGAATCTACAAGGAGCGGGTTAAAGCCTTCCACGACAAGCACATCTCGAGAAAGATCTTTCATCCTGGTCAAAAGGTCCTACTCTTTGATGCCCGACTCAAACTTTTCCCGGGGAAACTGAGGTCCAAGTGGGTCGGACCATATCTAGTCCGACAGATTTTTGGAAATGGAGCAATTGAAATCAGTCCACTCAGCCACAATTCCGAACCTTTCATCGTGAACGGTCAGAGACTCAAACCGTTCATTGATGTGACTTCTACTGATTTGGCTGAGTCATCTCTCATCCTCCATTCTCCGTGAGCTTACTGCGCCCAGCCGATGGCGTAAAACTCAGCGCTTAACGGGAGGCAGCCCGTCATTCCTTGAAAATCTAAAACCTTTTTCTGACACCATTGTGCATTTAAGGTTCACCCTTTAAGACAGCCGACTCCACCTCAGATGCTTGCATCTGAGATTAGAAATCGTCCGCAGAATTCATCCTGACCCATTCACTCACAAAAATATCTGTCTTAAGGAATAAATTAAGTAAATAAAAACCCCTAAATCACAATGAGAACATTGCAAGTCTTAGGCATGGGGGGGGTATAAGTGTAAAACTTGTAGAAAAAAAGGTTTTAAACAAAAAATTCACATATGCCAAAAACACCATAAAAATTAAAAATTTTTCAAAATAAAAAGAATAAGAGGAGAAAGGAAATTTTGTGGAGAAACAAAATGAAAAGGAGCACAAAAAGATGAAAGAAAAGAGTAATAGTCATTAGTAAGAAGCTAAGGAATTAACCTTAGTCTAGACCATTTTTCAAGAAAAGAAATGAAAAGTGCTTGGTAAGATTAGCAAGAACGCAAACCTTAGGCATTCTTGATAGACTCTTAGTACCCATTAAGATCTAGATAATCCTCAAGAGGTTGAGGAAAATGAAAAGCTTAAGTACTAGGTCCAAGGCTTAGGGAGTATTTGACCTCGCTAACTAACTTCTGATTTACGGGACTCAGTAACCTAAGCACCCCAACCCCACACACTACCTGGTTCAGTAAGCATAAAAAAAAAAATCAAAATCACGCAGAAGCGTCATTCTGAAAAGTACACCTAGAATAGGAGCGGCCGATCAACACAAGTTGATTTGGACGAGTTCCCAGCGTAGAGAGGCGGGAAATCCCCTCAAAGATGCGTAACAAAATATCATCTCCTTGGTGCTTGTCTCTTAGGATATTCACATATCCTACTGGGGGCATGTAAGCACCCTGCTGGTTCAGATTCCATGGATGGCATTATCACGAAGTGTCAACTGCCAGGGTCTGAACGCGGCCACAGAACACCATGGATGGGATTATCTCGAAATGTCAATAGCCAGGGTTCTGGGGGTTGCCATGGGCGGTGCTATCTCGAAGCATCGAACGCCAGGAACCCTTGAGGATTGATGATGGGAGCAATGAATCTGATACAGACCGTGTTGAAAAGCCAATCCTAGGCTAGAACTAAAAAGAAAAAGAGAGAGAAAACTCTCCAAACAGAAAAACTTTCTATCTCTCTCTTATAAAACGCACTGCGAACTGAACCAGGGCTAAAATCATTTCAAGCACGGGTGCTTTAACTACAAAGTCTAATAAACCTTAGGTTAGTTCTTGTGGGTCTTAAAAACCTTTGCTAAGGACTGAGGCTAAACAGATTTGGATCTTGATTGGTACTAGAGTACCTTTTAAGCCTATGGTCAGCATTCTAACCTAGTCTAGGTTCAAAAGAAAACGCACTTACCTGAAGTTGTTAAGAATATCATGGTCTAGAACAAAGGTTAAAACCTTAGGTTTTTGCTAAGGGACTAGCAAAAGCTAGGCATAGGGGTGTGATGAGAACCTCGTCACAAACCCTAAACTAGCACCATTTAACCCTGATATGCAAGAAAAAGCTCCTACATAACTCTAGAAAGGCTTGGCTCAGAGAGATTCTGAGTTTGCAAAGAAAATAGAAACTAAGGGGTAAAAATGCAATTTCACCAATCCGATCTGAAAATAGGGTAACTCAGGGTCCAAACATAGGTCAAAACAACCTAATAAGAAGAAAAGTGGGATGAGATGACTCAATAAGGGCTACAGCAACTCCAAGGAATTAAATGACATCCTATAACCCTAAAAATAAATTCACTTCAATTCACGTGGTTTGAGGCAAGGTAAAAATCAAATAAACCCTCTAAAATTCGTATAAAAATAATCTCTAGGGTTTAGGACTTTCAATTTGGCCTTAGGAAGCCATTTTGACCTACATTGAGAACCATGCCTAATTAACAACTTAATTTGGGTTTTTGCATAAATTGACCGGTCGAACAAGGGTTAATCTAGAAATGAAATTCACCATCAGAATCCTTAGGTCCTAATTAGTCATGTATAAAAACTTGGGCCTAAGAAGAAACCTTCTTGACCAACTTTACACTTTGGTCCTCATATATTTACTTTTTGGCCCTCAACTTTTGAACCCAGACATTCTGGCCCCTAACTCTCCTTCGTTCTTTGCGTTCGGGTCCCTCCTGCAAAACCTGAGCAGCACCATGCTCCGGCGACCTTGCGCGGAGCATTGCGCCGTGCAGGGTGAGGGAGGGGCCCTGGCAAGTCAATGGGGGGTACCCTGCGTCGTCAGCCACCGCAGGGACACCCCCCTGAGCGCTGCACCCACCCATACCGGCCGTGTGAACGCACGGACAGTATGGGTCTCCACTTCCGGCATCCTCCGGCGAGGGAGACACGTCGTCTCCCTCCGCCCTCCTCTCTGGTTCTGCCCTATAAATACCCCCGTCGCTCCGCCGTTCTTGGGAGCTCGGATCTGATGGAGACACCCCCCTCAATTCCTCCCTTCCCACTCCGACAGACGCCCCCTTGCTCCGGCGGTTTCTCCTCCTCCTCCTCGTCGCCCTGCCGCACTACCAGCAGCAGGGTTACCTTCCCTCGCTCTTTCCGCGTTACGCCGCACCCAGCTGACGCCTCTCCGGCCCTCTCCTCACCGCCGCCCCTTCCTCTGGGAAATTTCTTCTCCGGCGACAGTCGATACGACTGTCGCTTGCGCCAACCCCTCTTCGTCCAGCTTAGTAGGTAAACTTCTCCTCTTCCTCCCCTCTTTCTTTTCCATACTGAAAGCCCTTACTGTCGTCACCGATTTCCCACCGATCACCCTCACCTTCTCCACCTCCGGCCAAACTCCGGCGAACCGCTCCCATCGCTCCATCACCCCACACGGCTAGCCGACCTGTGCATAACCTCCGCCTCCTCACCCTGATCCTCTTCCGCCCCTCCATTTCCCGCCACTCGCCACCTGCAGACCCCCCGAACAAACCCATTCCCCTAGCCACAGTCCGACCTAGGGCAGCCCTTGTACGCCGCCCCACGCCTCGCCACCACCCGTGCGAGCTTCTCCGCACTCTAGCGAAGCTCCCGGCACCTTCTGATTAGGCTGAGAGGCCGTTTTGCTGTGAACAGGTCACCCGTCCTCCGCCGCCATTGCTGTGCAGAAGGAGCTGCTTCCGCCTGCAGCTGCAGCCTCGCTTCGCCCAGGTCAGACTCCCCAGGACGCAAGGCAGCCCTCGCGCACCTGCCCAGGCTCGCAGCTGGGGAGAAAGCTCCGCAAAAGCCGCAACTGCCTGCAGCTTTCTCAGCGCAGGTGCTCACATTGGGGTGGGACATTTAGTCCCAACTCGGAAGGCTTCGAAGAGGCGCGCCGATATAAGTTGAAAAAGTGTTGTAGGCTTATCGCCTCAGCACACGGGGTGAGGTCCCTCTCACACCGCTTCACCTGGCCCGTTCGCGAGCTCATCACGCGAATCCGGCCGACCCGACCCGACTTGACTGACACTCCTCGCCCACCACCGCACGCCGGTGGGCCTAGACCCGGGCGCGACCTGCGTACCCGATTACCCGGTTGCTCTGGGAGAGCTGTCCTAAGAGCGAATTCAGAGAGAGAGAGACGCGGGGGGAGGGTAGAGTAGGTTTTTTCCCTCTGATGCTGAACTCTTGAGCGTGCAAGCACAGGTGAAGAAGAAGGACTGCGGAAGAAGAAGAACTGAAGCGGCACTGTAGCATCCGCGGGTTAAGTCGTTTGATTGGAAAATCAGACGACGTCCTGAAGACAGGTGAAGACAAAGAAGAAGAAGAAAAGAAGAGAGAAGGAACAGCCAAGTGGCAAGGAAGAAGAAGAAAAGAAGAGGCAGGACCGCGACAAAGAAGAGGAAAGACAAGAAAGAAGAAAAAAGAAGAAGAAGAAGATCTGAAGAAAAAAAAGAAAGAAAGGAACAGCCAAGTGAAGAAACAGAAAGCAGAAGAAGAAGAGAAGTAAGAAGCAAGAAAAGAAGAAGAAGAAGAACAGGAAGAACAAAAGCCAAAGAGGAAGAAATAAGAAAAGAAGAAGAAGCCAAACTTTCATCTCTCTCTCTCTCTCTCTCCCTCTCTTTATTTTTGTAATAGAACATGTATATCTCTAGAATACGACTTGCTCCCTGAGTTCGACCTCAGGAGAATTATTATTCTCGAGTAAAAAAAAAATATATATTTGAAAATGATGGCAATAACTAGCTATACTACAACGCTATAGCAAAAACTAGTCATAGTTGTCGCCTGTAACGTTTTCAGCAAACAAGCATTAAAAAACTATATATAATTACTCTATGTTAGTTATATGCAGTAGTGTAAGTAATACCTAAGAATAGGTATAAAAAGAGCTAATAATATATACTATACTAAATTATATTAACATAATAATGTATATGGTAATATATAAAAGAATTGCTAAAACATTACTAAAATTATATATATAACATAAGGCAAAATAACTATCTATACTAACATATAATTATATATACAGTGACAGATCTATTCATCACTAAAGCTCAATGTGTTATTTATATACATATAAGCACTCAAATATACTTACTCTACTTATACTTGTACATACTATATACATACATATTACAGTATACATTATTTATTTATATACATATACTTATTTAATTACATTATTTATATACATATGTATTTATACACATACATATATACACGCACACAACACACAACAACACAACTCTCAGCACTTAACCTCACAGCTCGCTCACTTCTTCCTCTTAGTTGCTAAACACTTAGCTAGATTTAGGTCCTCTCTCACACATCCTACACACACTGTTCACTTAAGACAAAAATTAGGTTTTTGAATGGGTGAGCAGCCTTTTCGAGGAATATGCAGCACCCCGATTCAGGTGGGATCAAACCTTTACTAGGGTCACCCTAGTGTTTAATTAGATTCACTTAGTCTGATTTACGACTCATTATTAGGCCTACACAGGCCCTCACATGGTGCATGGCCCCCAACCCATCACTGTTTAATATCATACTCAGTATATGCTCATGTATCAGAGAACGAGAAGATGTATGGTATGTATGTTGCGCCCGGCGCATGTCAACTAAGAGGGAGGAGACGAATTCAATTTATACCACTCCACACAGTCTTCATCCCACGATGTGGGAGCTTTCGCAGCAGCCAATTATGCGGTTGCATGTGGATTTCATGATATTGGACCTCAATTTGAGGGTCATATTTTAATATTACTTTAAATTAAATTATGCCATTAGAGAGCCCTTATATAGGGCTACATAATTTTGTAATTATTTACAAAAATAAGTTATTTAGATATATAATAAAATTACTTGAAATTTACAGTTTATACACATTAAATTAGAGTTTAATCTATTATTTAATGTATAGATTAGTGATTTAATTATAAAATTAACTTTATACAGAATTAATATACATAATAAATTATTTATTTCACATTTTTATTATATTTTATAAGCTTTATTTTAATTTATATACATTTAAATACATGTTTTAGATAGTTTTACATATAAATAAACTATAAATACTATAATACAGTATAAATACAGTATAAATACATTGAAAATATTTAATATATCATTATACAAATATACAATATAACTTACTTCAGTATTACATTAAATTACTAATTTATTTTATTTTAAGTTAATAATATACTTAGTTAACTTAATAAATTAATTATTTACTATAAATATATAATTAAATTAAATTACAGGTACTATATAGTACATAACACATATATAAATATGTATGTACAGTATTAGATATGAATATATCCATTTGAATAATTTTATAGAATTACTTAGTTTATTATACATTTAAGTTATATAAATTAATATATAGTTATACAATAAAGTTATATATACAATAAGTTATTCGAAATACTTAGTTTAATATATAGAATACATATATAAGTTATATTTACATATTATCTACATATTATACAATTTATACATATAACTTAGGTTTAAATTATACATATAAGTATATACATAATATAATAAACAGGGTATTTTTAGGTATTTTTGGGGTTTTTCTGATTTTTAGGATTTTTATTAGTTTAAAGGAGGTAGGGGATGAGAGAAACAGAGTGAGATGAGAGAGAAATAATTATTTTTTGTGTTTTTCATGTTTAGTTCTTTTATTAAATTCAAAGGTAGACTGAACCGTCACTCAGTATATTCTACCAAGCTAAGAGTTCAGGATACCTTGAAACTTTGCATACACCTAGAAATATTCCTAATCCTACTCAAGACATCTTTTTTTTCTTTTTTTTGAAATTTTTTTATGATTTTTATTTATGTACAAAGTTAACCAATTTTAAACCTAAATGAGTGTTTTAAAGTGAGACTTAAGGCCTAAATCTAAGATCTAACTACTGGAAATAGAGTATAAATATTAAAACACACTCAGCACACATCATATAACATGTTTGAACTATAAAGCATGATTTTGACTTTGAATTTCATTAAAAACTCAAGATAGACATATTATATAGTTTAAACATGCTGACAATGATTCTATAACTCAAATACATGGCATGTTTAGATCAAATCTAAGCTGCAATTGTACATGAAAGCTTGATTAAACTGTTTTAACAGCATACACATGTCAGGTCTTTTAATATTTAATAAATCAAATTTCCCAGCTCAAAAGCCTTTAATTCCAACTCAAAATAGTCCACAATAGCTGTTGCTATTCAAATTTAGTAGCTATTGTTGCTACACTTCAGATCGAATATTGGAGCTGCTGTTCAGACGACATAAAAACACAATAGCTGCTACTGCTGCAACCATCTTAATAACCAATAGCTGCTTCAATCTACTGAAAACAAGCAGCTTATCAATTGCTGCTTTGATCAATGAAAACAACCTAGATTAGACCTAAGAAGATCTGATCTAAGGCACAAAATTCCCAAAAACACTTCTGACAAATCAAATCTATCCAGAATCCTTTGAAATTAGTTTTTGAAAATATGAAATCCATAGGAACATTTCATTCTTTAAAATTCTCAAAAGACTCTAATATGATCTCCTCTTTACATTATGGACAATGTAAAGAAGAAGATCACACTAGGTTTTGAAATCAATTCAAAACAACTCCAATTCTTCATTAAAGCCTTAAAAACATCTTGTGATTCTCAAAAAGATCAAAATGAAATCAAATTGGAGTAGGGGTCATGTAACCTTATTTAGGCATTTGCTTTAGGATTTACTTAGGTGATCTGATCACTATAGATTCCTAAGTACTAGAACTCAGTGCTCAGGATCTTAGGTAATCCTAGAAAAACTAATTGGGTCATTGTTTAGCCTCATTTTAGTGAATTTGAAATTCCTTTGCTAAACTACCCAAATTGCAATTCAAATTGGGCTTATGCTCATTTGAAAATTAAAAACCACATCACACACCCTAAATTCATCGCATTGCACCCAATTGAGTGAATGAAAACTCGAATCACTCGATTAAATCCATTCCAACTCAAATCAACACCAAATCTTGCGATTGGGTTTAAAATCCAAATACAAATACATCAAGCAAATCCGATACAATTGAATCCAAATCGAGGGTCTTTGTGGATTTATGATGCGAATGGTAGAACCCCAGAGTGAATTTTTGGCGCAAATTCAAATCTAGAAGCCAAGGCTTCAGATCTGAATTTGACCTTGATAGATGGGTGGATGATGAATAGACTGCAAGGGAAAATCAAAAACAAATTGCGATGCGTAGGGAAAGCTATATGAGTCGAAATGGAGGTGGAAAAATACCTCTCTGATCTTAATTGATTAGAGAGGGCGAGATCAAATCTAGGCTAATCTACTCCTAAGCTACACTAATCCATCATCAAATTTGATCTCTAACTACATCTACTGATCTAAATTACACTAGCTAACATTGCATCTAATCTAGAAAATAGGAAAACTACACTAGGAAAGAAATAAATCTAGCTAAGGGAAGAAGGTAGTGTCCAAGGTCAACAGCCGGTGGCTGATGACGAAGAAAGGGGAGAAGACCCTTCAGCTGACGAGGGAGGTGTCCAAGAGCCAATGGCTGGTGGCGATCGATAGAGGGAGAGAAACCCACTCTGTCATCGTAGGCAATGAAAGGGGGTGGAAGCTAAGGGAATGGATCAAAAGAAACCACTTAGGGGGTAGGGAGATGGTTCTTTTATCACACGAGCTCAATGATGTCCTTAAGTAGGCACGCGAGTGATTCAAAACACCGCATTGGTGAGATTAGGCAACTAGGGCTTCAATGGTGAGAAGAAAGGAAGAGGAGCGTGCGAAGCTCCAAATTAAATCGTGGCCATTGGATCAGATCTAGCATAGGAGGTGATCACACACGCAATGGCATGCAAAAATGGAATTTCGTTTGGCTATTGGATCAAGGACTCAAGGGGTGGTTGGTTGTGATCGCTACCCGTAGGTCATTTGCTGGAATTGCAAGGAGACCCTTAAGGTGAAATGGTAGAAGTTTTGCACAGAAGCCCATTAGTGGCGAGAACACATGCAGCGCAGTCCCTGTGGTTTTCAAAGAGGCCCTTGATGGCTTACAATCAGGTCCTTGAGAAGTTTAAATGAATGAAATGTGTTATGGCCTAAGGACTTATATGTAAAACTCTAAATGCAAGATCCTAATGATGTCCATATGCGATCAAGTTTTTATTGAAGCCCAATTAAACCTTTTAGAAGTTGATTTCACTTATGATTTGTACTTTTGAACTCAAATGTGCGTTCAATTTGCAGTTAAACCATCAATTTACATTAATGAATAGAATATCTCATTTTATGACATAATTTCGCGTTTTTAACACAAATTGGATGTTTTAGGTCATTTATGTTATTTCCCACACTTAACCCATTTCTTGTGTTAATTGTATAGTGTTTAACCTAGTTTCTAGCCTAACTTGGCCATTTTAGCTATGCTGAGCCACACCTTGTCAATTTCCTACCCCTTTCATAGGTTCTTCTTATCCCTCTCTCTCCCTAACTTAGGTTTAGCCCTCTATCACCCTAGTTCTACCACCAAAATCACCTTCTCCCTCTCCATCTTCTTCGTGACCGGCAAAGCTCCAACGAGCTTCGCTCAGCCACGTCACTGCACCAAACTCCTCGCCACCACCTTTATTAGGTTCGCCTTACCTCCACCATCAAAAGCCCTAAACCTATTGGGATTTTCGCTCACTTCACACATCCCTTGAACAACCCACACTCTAACCACCTTCACCACCACCATCTAGCCGCCCTAAGCCTCCATTCACTAAGCCAACACCGCCATCACCTTCACCATCGCACAGTGAAGCTTCTAACCTATTTAATTGGGCCACAAGGCCGTTTTATTGCTTTTCAGGCCTTCACAATCGTCGCCCACCATCTCTGCCTCCATCCACTATGCTCCGACCAACTTTGACCTCGCTGCCACCTCCAGCTAAAGCGGAATCACAACGAAACCCTCGAAGACCACAATTGCAGCAGAAGCAGGCAGCAGCAACTCCAATTGGAGTAACCATCACACATGTTATGTGCGTGAGGAAGACAGTGGGATTTAGTCCCATATCGTAGGCAGCTAAATCTAAAATGCGCATATAATGTTTTTGCCTCAGCAGCTATTTGCCTCGTACATAAGGGGTGAGGTCCCCTCCTCACTCTTAGCCCTCACTCCTCACCCGCGATCACGTGAATGCGGGTCTGGTCACTATGCTCTAGATCCGATTACCCGTTAACCCATATACCCTATACATGATTTTGATTTTGAAGAGGAGATTCTAAGGAGGGAAGGGGGGGTTTTGCACTATTGTGCCTTGGGAAATGTGCCTCTACGCTCAACACTTAGTGAATTTCAAAGGTTTGAAAGGTTGTTGTGCTTGGTGAATTAAGTCGTCTGCCTTACGTGCCCAACATCTGGTTGTGACCTTGGTTGAGGTTACTATGAAATTATTTGGCTTTAATCTGACATGGTTAAGTGGTTTGGAACTACTATTCAAATATTTAATTGTGGTTTGAAACCTTCAGATTACTGTTGACCTTGGGATATGTTCTTGATTGTGGGAGCTAATTGATGGTTCAAATCACCAATTTTAGCTTCTAAATATCCTTTTATCCCATTGATTATTGAGATACATTATTTGATTCTAGTTGAGTATACTTGATTATTCATTGCATATCTTTATTGTGATTGATTATTGTGCTCATTTATTCTGGATATCTGACTAGTATTTGAATTCCATATTTGCTTCCTGCGAATGACCTCGAAACTCACGATTTTTTGAGCATTATAAATTTAAATGTCGTTACGCAATACTTTTCTAAAACATGGTAGAAGCGCATTCAACACATCACCTATGAGAATCATATCATCAACATACATAGCCAGAACAACCACACAAAGAGAATCACCATACCTAGTCTTCCTAACGAAGATAGAGTGGTCAGAAGTAGGATGCTGGAACCCAATCTTCTCAACCTCAGAGCTAATCCGCTCAATACAAGCACGAGGACTCTACTTAAGGCCATATATGGCCTTCCTCAATTGACAAAGAAGCTTCCCCTGACTACCGTAACCTGAAGGTTGCCTCATGTACACCTCCTCAGATAAGTCACCATATAAAAAGGCATTTTTGATATCAAGCTGATACAAGGTCCATCCTCTAACAACAGCCACAGACAAAAGGATCCTAATAGAGGTGATACGAGCGACAAGAGAAAGTCTCAAGATAATCTATCCCATAAGTCTAGGCGAAGCCTTTGGCCACCAACCTGGCCTTGTATCTGCCCACAATCCCATTAGCTCTATACTTGATGGTATAGACCCATCTGCAATCAACCACTGTAGCACCTAGTGGTAGGGTAAAAAACCCCATGTTCCCCATGACTGTAAGGCCTGCATCTCCTCATCCATCGATGCACACCACCTGGAATCTTGAGAAGCCTGAGTAAAATCTTTGGGGATAACAACAGTAGTGATGATGGAGGAAAGCTAGTGTACACCATCCTCTAGATGTGCAACCCTGATATACTGTGTGATAGGATGAAGAGTGCATTCTCTCTTGGATCTCCTCAAAACTGGCTGCTCCTATGTATCCGAACTGGTCTCCTCTGTCAAAATAGGGAATGCACTACATCAGAAGAAGTCTATGATCGCCAATGTCTCCTCCAAGGCAGGCTGAATAGAAGATCCTTCTTCTGAGAAATAAGGGACTTTCTCAAAGAAGGTGACATCAGTAGTAATAACATACCTCCTACGAATTGGATTGTAGCACTTGTAACCCTTCTATGCCCTAGAGTACCCAAGGAAGACACATTTGGATGCTCTGGGAGAAAACTTGTCTTGATTGCCATATGCTTGGACAAAACAAGTACATCCAAAGGCTCTTAGTGGAGAGAAAATGGCATGTCACAATCTGAATGGATGACTTGGAAGGTAATCTGTCCTCTAAGAACTGAGGAAGGCACTCTATTAATCAAGTAGGCTACAGTAAGTATGGCGTGCCCCCAGAATTGCTTAGGAACTTTCATATGAATCATCAAGGTCCTAGAATATCCAAAAGATGTCAAAGCTTGCACTCAGCCACTCCATTTTGCTGAGATATGTGAGCACAAGAAATCTGATGAATAATTCCCTTGAAGGAGAAGAGCCTCTGAACGTTTAACTACATAAACTCTAGGCATTATCACTACAAAAACTCTAACTATGTTGGAATACTAAGTCTGAACCTCAAATACAAACTGCTGAATAACCTATAGTATCTCTAAGTGTATCTTCATCAAGAAGACCTAAGTCAGGCGATTATGATCATCCACAAGAACAGTGTGGTATCGATGTCCTCCAGGAGTGCGAACTCTAGATGGTCCCCACACATCGTAATGCACTAAGGAGAAAGGAACAACACTCACCCCATCAACTCTATGGGTAAGTACTCCTACAGTACTTCCCAAGCTGGAAATCCTCACACCACAAGATTAGGGAATCAGGCAACTCAGGATGCATCTATTGCATCTTCTTTTGTGATGAGTGTCCAAGTTTCCTATGCCACAGCCAAGGATCAAAGGCTATGGACACAACTCCAGCAAACAAAGAAGTGTGTCTAGGTAATAAATACCATCTTGCTCTATACCCCCACCAACGATCTCTCCCATCTGTCAATCCTAAAAGTAGCAATGATCCTCATCAAAGACCACCCGGCATCTGTAGTCCTTGCAAATACAACTCATAGATAGGAGATTCATTGGAAACTTTGGTGCATAATGAACCTCTCTGATCACCATCTTCTAGGAAGTGCACACACTTCCAACTGCTATAATCAGAGATGTGGCTCCATTAGCCACTCTAACATCACGGATCCTACGTGGACTAACGGGATTCTCTAATCTCATCATGTCTCCTGTGAGATATTGGGAGGCACCAAAGTCAACAACCCAAACTCCTCTAGCCTCAGTCTTCTTCCTTGATCCTTCGTGGGCTGCACATGAACACCCTTGTTGGACTAAAATAGGGCCTCCAATCGATCCAATAGCATTCATCCTGCATGAGAAAAGACTCAACGTGCTTGAGGCAAACGTCTTCATCATCCATGGCAAGAGAAGACTTATCACACTTCTCAAAAGTGACCAACCAATGACCAGATGTGGTGCCATATCAGTCCATCAGCAAGGGGAGGAGCCAGCAAGCCAGGGGTGGCGGCGGTGGCCCAACTGGCTCATTGCCAGTGGCGGTGACCCCATTGGCTGCATTTCTAGTGGCAATAGCTTGGAGATTGAGAGCGATGACGGTGGTGCTGGGAGAGATCTCCAATGTTGTTGTTGCCACTTCCTTAATCTCTTCTTGATGCCTTCATTGAATCACCATCTAATGCCATGTGAGATGAAAATAGATTTTCTTATTCACCAAAGAAACCTTAGCCTCTCTTTTATATTTGAGAGGTTTGGGTAAATTACATAGTCAACCAAAAAGATATAAAATGACAAGTATGTCCCTAATTTGAATAATCTCTATATTGGTGGCAACTTGGTGTTTGATGTTTTATCTTCACATGTAAATTTTGCTGAGGACTAGTAAAACATAGGCATGGGGGTGTGATAAATGCACAATTCATATATATAGCATGCCTAATTTTGTTTGTTCTTATGCATTAAGACATTGTACATAGCACATACTCATGCATATTTACGTACCTGCACTTAGAAAGAGAATACAAGGTAAATTGAGCTTGATGAATACTTTCTTGTGTAGGTCTAACTTAACTTGAGGAGAAAGGGTCTGGGTTTAATGAAGACTAAGGAAGATGTATTTAAAGATATGAGGTGTGTGTGGCAACCCAAAAAAACCTGAGCCCACTAAACTCAAGTCCATACCAAATAGGCCTATAAGTCACCCCCATCTGTTCCATAAACCCCACCTAAATACCTACCTACTTGCACACAAAACCCAAGGCCATCCCTTATCCATATGGGATGCCCCCCCTCCTTCTAGAACCCTCTCCACATACTCTTCTTTGCACTTATCCCAAACCCTAGCCCACCACTCTTTAAACCCTTTTTCCCCAACTTATAGCACCTCCCCCCCCCCCCCTCCACACAGACACTCCCATTCCTCTCCTCTCCACAAGACACCACCATCTCCTATCCATTCTTCCCCACACAACCATCTCCCCCCTTGGCCACACACAAACGACCATCATCTCCTCCATGAAGATTTCAGGCGACTACATTTGAAGAGCGTGCATCCATTACTTGTTTCCATTCCATTTTTTTCCTAGCAATCAGCCCTAGGTGATTACAAGAGGGATATTCCATTCCCTTTTGTGAAATCACATCTTAGCCATCAGTTCTAATGATAGTATTATCCTTCCTTTTGTTGTATTAAGCTTGTATGTAAGACTCTCTTTTTATTCAATAAAATGTACTTGGCCTTCATTCTACATCCGTAATACTTGCCATTTCTATCACTATAATCTCATCATTTGGAGTACTATCATCCAAATGACCAAAAAAAGTTATATAACTCTAAAACCAAAAAAAAAAAAAGAAGCGACTAACTATAGAGAGAAAGACTAGGTAAGAGAGTGAATCCACTAGCCTTCTCGTGTTTGACTCAAGCTCACAATCACATTTAATTCGTTACGTGCTCAATAATATTAAAAGTGTTTGCACTCGTTTCACGTACAATGATTGATTGCGATTCGTGCGCTTTAATAAGTCGAAGAGAAGTGGTTGTAAGAGGTTGTATCACCCTCGGTTCAAATGATATGATAGTAGATTAACTAACTTCACCACCTATTATAGATATGATGTGATAGTAGATTTCTATTATAGATCTTTGTATATATTGTGATATTTATTTTATTATGCTTTAACTTTTTATTACAATTGATATCACGCTTGATCTTGTGTTTATGGCTAAACAAGATCCGCGTAGCATGACCCCTTCACACGGGAGGTTACAAATCCAATCCTTATTACTTGAGATCTTAATTTTAAGCATTTTAAATGGTTGCCTTGTTAAGAGTCAAACATGCACCACAAAAAGATGTGTCATAATTTAAGATTTTAAAGTCAAGGATTTAAGCTTTTATCCTTGGCTTGAAGTCCATTCTCAAGAGTTGTCCTTCAGTTATATCTCTGATAAAAAGTAGCCTAACGTATAATATGAATTAAAGACTTTCCTTAGATAACTCATAGTCCTTAGATGAATATTCGTCAAGATTTATTTACGAAGGTAAATCATTTATTTTGTAAGGTAATATTTTATTATTATTATTATGTACTAAGCACCATCCTTGATATACATATCCTTGACTTATATCTATTTAGTTTCGTAGTGCTGATAATCTATGATCAAGAACAATTTTTCATAATTTAAGCTTTAACATAGGCCTGGATTGGTATGGCTTCTTTGTAAAGCCATGTTAGTAAAAAGTTCGAATACGGCGATGCTAACAAGTCCTTACACGTGACGGATCTTAAAATCTCGAGAATTGGCTCTTGGCCATTTTTAGTATCACGCGGGGTCCACCATTGGTAACGTTATATATATATATATATATATATATATATATATATATATATATATATATATATGCGTTGTTCATAACTACATATTATATAACCGACGTGACTATGTTTGTCTACGGTTTTCATTTTACTCGTATCCAACACTAACTTACATAAGTCTAAATCGGAGAGGGCGTCTAATGTTTTGCGAAAATTACATCAGGGACACTTTATTTCTTCCTGCTAATGGATGCGTTCAACAGGAGATCACTGGCTTCTCTCACAATTTTTGCAGTTTTGGTTTCCTCTGTGTTTCATACGCCAGTGGTTGCTCTCAAAAAGGTAATCAACTTTTATGGTTTGCTTTGAAGAAGGTGATCACTGATCACTTTATGTGATCATAAGTAAAATAATTTTGTCAATATAGTCCCATATTGTGTACTTGGGAGGTCATCCACACAGCAGAGGAGGCATCTCCCCGAAGAGACAGCAGCTAATCACAGAATCACACCACGAGGCTCTTGGTAACGTTATTGGAAGGTTAGGCAAATGTAATTGTCTACATGCATATACGAGAGTATGTTTATCTTATACTGTTAAATGTTTGTTGAATTCTATATTTACATGACCATAATTAAGTTTAACTAAAATATACAAAAATACATCTTACAATGTATTTTAAAATATACTAATATAATACATCAATTTACATCGATATAAATTAATTTTATATAATTTTACATCAATGTAAAATAATTGATAATAATTTTACACCAATCACCTTAATATATTATAAATTAAATACATCAACATTTTAGATTTTTTTCTATACTCACATCAATAAATTTATTTGCTCACATACAAGAATATAACCATTTTCATATCCTTTTATATCGTGAAAATATGCATTAATTCACCGCCTATCTAATTAAGTAGTGCCTCATCACTGCAAGACCTTTTTTGAATGGATGAAACAAAGGTAAAAGGCATCTTTCTAACTCGTAGAAATCGAATTTTCTATAATTAATTGCAGCAAGGAGATGGCAAAAGATGCAATCTTCTATTCCTACACGAAATACATCAATGGGTTTGCTGCGAATCTCGAAGAGGAAGAGGTTGCTGCGATCTCAAGTGGGTTAATTTTCTTCGTCTGTGCTGTCCATCATTCTTTCTATTTTTAACATTTACCGTTCTTCGTTGGAGAGAAGTTAATTGCAGAGTATTTTTCAAATGAGAAGGGCATCCCGGAGCGCTGTCGGTGTTCGAGAACAGGGCAATGGAACTGCACACAGCGCATTCTTGGGACTTCCTCCGATTGGAGAGGGATGATGGCATGGTCCCAAAGGAGTCCCTCTGGTCCAAAGCGAGATTTGGGGAGGACATCATAATTGGAAACATCGATACTGGTAAATTAATTCAAATCTTCTCAATCCAAGCCTACCCATACATAATCTCCTCATTTGTTTGCTCGCAGAAATAGATGCTCGTAACCGATAATTTCCATCGAATGGTCTCATTTCCCATTTAGATAATTTGGCAACGGTTTCTCATGCAAATGTAGCATGTTTTGTAACGTTTGAAAGAGGTCGTACCATTGGCCAATTGGGCCGGTTAAAATTGTACGAGTCTTGGGGCCCTATGCAAGTGGACCATTAGGTTTAGACGGGACTTGTCATGGGTCAAGCTTGAACTTGAAAAATAAGCCCATAGCTCGGTCAAGCTTCGGCCCAGTTGTTCCTTGGGCTTTGATTTTTATTATTTTGCCTTAGCCTGGCCTGGCCCAATTAACTTACCCAATTCTAAATATCTTTCTTGTATTCTGTCTCTACCACTCCTTTCCACCCATTTATTTATCCTCGTGATCGCATCTCTCCTTTTTCCACCCATTATCAAGATTTTCGAAATTTTTCTCTGGAACAAATATGTCATAACACATAATTTCGTAATTTTTCCGTTTTAGATAAATGGCCATGAGACGAAATCACGTAAGCCAGTGATCGAGAAATTAAAAAAAAAATAAATGCGTCATGTACGTCCAATCAAGATAATGTCTTAAAAGAGTTACAGATTAAAAGAAGTTACATATTACTGGCTCATGGAAAGGCACGGCAAAGTATTTGGTGGACCGAGCATTTTGGACCCATAGGCAGGGGTTTTTTATTGTTAAGGTCTTACCTGTCGATCCGGTTCAAATTATTCTTATATCATAATCAAATATCCCATAACTTATCCTTATGTATATAATCATTATCCTCATGCAAAACACGACCTTAGCTTAGAGAACTTTTGGTGGGCTAGCAAGCAAAATTGCTCACGAACTATTTGATTGACTATATCCTACCTAAAAGTTTTGGCTTTGTAGGTGCGCGGCCAGAATCCGAGAGTTTTAGCGACGATGGATTGGGTCCTATCCCATCAAAATGGAAAGGAATATGCCAAGAAAGCAAAGAGGGTGCTCCAAGAATCAACTGCAACAGGTAATACGTACGCACATTTGCATACGATGTAACTTGCCCTTTTTCGTTTTACCCTTTCGATCCCATCGAAATCCAACTAAGTTGTTGTGACCTGTAACTGAAAGCGACTTCAGACTTGTAATTACAAAAGGGAAGTGTAAACGGAACACATGTGAAACACAAGATACTGTACACTGGCTAATTAATTGCAATACAATTAAGTGAAAAGGTATAGAAATGTTTGCTACAATGAGTGCTTTTAGTGGTGGATTCACGAACTTAAGAAAATGCATCTTTTTCAAGTGGTGACCTCGACTAACGTATTTTGATTTTTAAATTATTTTCTCAAGTAAAAGGTAATTTCTTTACTAAAAAGTAAAAAATCAAAATCACTTTCTATTCATAGGTAAAAATTAAAATTATTTTTCATTGGTAAAAAAATAAAATATATAGATATATTTTTATTTTACATCAATATATTTTGATTATCTACCAATAGAAAATTACCTTCTATCTATAGGTAAATGTCAAAATATATTCAATTGGTGTATTTTTATCTTCCACCAATAAAAATTTACCCTTTAGGTCAGCGATCAATTTTCATTGATGTAAAATTATTTTTAATTGATGAAATGTGATGTGATGGAATTATTTCTATTTTCTAAGTTAAGGTAAACCTCACGGTTACCTTTTTTTTTTTTTTTTTTTTTTTTTTCTCTTATACCTCCATCTTGTGCATTAACATGTAAGGTTGGGAATGTGATCGAAGACCTACACATTGCAAAATATATCCCGACGTGCACCTCGTAACCCGTCTCCAACAATTAATCCATCTGCCTTTTACAGAGGAAGGTGGAGATTGAACCTTGATTTCTTGGATAGATCGATTAGCTGTACAAGTCGCTACCCAGGCAACAAACCAAAATTCTAGGGGGATCGATTAATTGATATATATGTTGACACGCAGAAAGCTAATCGGAGCAAGATACTTCAACCAAGGCCTACAGTCCTCCAAGATGGGAGGGGGCATGGAGGTGGACCAGCGAAGGTACCAGAGCAGCTACGACGTCGACGGGCATGGCACCCACACCCTGTCCATCGCCGGTGGTGCCCCCGTCCCTTCGGTTAGCATCTTTGGCTACGGCAACGGCACGGCTAGGGGTGGGTCCCCTGCTGCCCGCGTCGCCGCTTATAGGGCTTGCTTCCCACCCACGGTGGGCCGCCCCCTGGGGGCTTGCCACGACGCCGACATCCTCGCGGCCTTTGACGCTGCGATCCACGATGGGGTCGACGTGATCTCGGTGTCTCTTGGGAGCCACCACTTACCTGATGCAGCCAACTACATGTCGGACAGCATAGCCATCGGTTCCTTCCATGCCGTGAGGAATGGGGTGGTGGTCGTTGCATCGGCCGGCAACCGAGGCCCGGCGGCAGGCACGGTGGGGAATGTGGCACCGTGGATCATCACCGTTGGAGCTACCACTCTTGACAGGGAGTTCGACTCCTTTCTAGTCCTCGGTAATGGCCACAGACTGATGGTACGTAATGAGCAGTTACCTAACTTAATTTGCACCTTCTTTTCCTATTAATTTTATGTCAAAGATGTAAAAAAATATCTTAATTATGCGATACGTTTTTGCACTACATTGATTTTATATCGACGGATGATTTTTTGATAAGTTTATATCGACGTGTAAAATAATTACGTAGTAATTTTTTATCAATATAAATTAATTTTAAATGATTTTATATTATTGTAAAATAATTTATAATAATTTTATATCGATATAAAATGATAATGAAGTAACTTTATATTAATATAAAGTAATTTTAAATAATTTTACATGATACAGCATCATTCATGATAATTTTATATTAATACAAATTAATATTTGATAATTTTACAAGTTATCACATTAGATAGGTATCTTAACTTTTCCATGTGTGCGTTTCTCCGCAGGGAAATTCAATGATAAATATCTATCGAGAATAAGTAGATGCTTTGTCATTTGCGCACGAGGTCGAAACAAACTTTTTAAGGGAGGTGAGAAAGAGTTTCAGTATTATATATTATGAATGTCCTCTCACCAACAAATTATTTAAAGGTAAGAAATTTTTATATTTTTGTTATTTTTTTCTACTTTGAGAATATTTTTGCAGTCGAAAGGGAAGGGAAATGTACCTCATCGGTCATGGTTTCTCTCACCAAAATAAAATATGGAGGCAACCAAACCTTTGCTTCATTTCCTTAAACTTTTTTCACTTCCGGCGTAATAAATTTGAATCCCATCCAATGGAAGTCCTCTTAGCAACGTCCAGATAAAATGGAGAATTAGTCCTTTAATTTTCATAGTGGATTCAGATTTTAAATGTTAAAGTACACACTCAGATACATACTTACCCATCGGTTAGTGGAGACCAGAAAAGTGCCATAAATTTTGATGAGTATTATAAGAATTCAAAATAGTGAAATAAATTTTTTTTTTTTTTTTAAATGCAAATGATGGAGAAAGTCATTCCTAAGAGAAGGTGAAATCGTTCAATCCCAAAATTATATTTGCACTCCTTTGAAGGGGAAAGTGCCTTATTTTAAATGGAGAAATGCATTTTCGAAGGCACCTTTGAGTTTCAAATTAAAAAAAATTTCATTTATAATTTATCCAATAAATATATCTAATCTCTAATATTTCTTTTATAATATCCATAGTGATGGTATGTATTTCCCTATTTCTTCTCTACTGCACAGGGACAAAGCCTCTCCTCTGATATTCTGCCCGAGGGTTTACATCCCATGATACTCGGTGAACATGCTGCTACGGCTTATGCACCACCAGAAAGCGCGTAAGTATCATTATCATTAGGTTAGGGAAAATATTGCATTGATTTTAGGATAAAAAGGTTATATATAGTTGGACATACGTCTGACCTTCCATGCCTAGTTTCATAGGTGGGATAGATTTTGAGTAATTTATAAAGAGGATCTCCAAACTTTATATCAATTTTCAAATTGGTTCCTAATAAAAGGTTTTCCTAATATATGTCCCATTTTTTATTATTTGTAGCAGTTAGGTGCATGCCATCAAAGTTAGCGTGGAAGATTTTTGTTCAGGGGTAATTAAACTGCCCCCAATTACAAGAGAGGATCCTGAACTTTATGTCTCGACTCCTAAATTGAATCCTCGTAAACGTTTTTTCCGATGTGGGTCATATTTTGTGTGATTTGAAAGTGCAAAGGGACATAATGCAACGGTTCCATCAATCTTACCGACTAAGCAACTCACATGAACAAAAATACCTTTAGATGATAGGAGACGTCACCTTCATTCCATCCTCATACCATGTTGCTTCAAATTCCTCAAAGTGAGGATTCACCCTTTAGACGATTTTGTTATTTTGTTTTTTGTTAAGACAAGATGGAATGGTTGTTATGTGCGTTGAGTTCATCTTTGGTAATTTGAAAATATTGTATTTTTTTTCTCCTTATTTTTATGATTTCTACCAATGTTGATGAGTAAAAACAAACATGAACTTGTACTTTTAAAGGGAAAACTTTCTTGAATTTTCGTTAGTTTTTTTTTACCAGCTTGAGTGAACTATATTGTAGATAGCTATTTTAGAAATATTTGAATAGACATCATATATATTTGTATCACATAATTGGCCTTATTTAAAATTAAAGTTCAACGGCAAAGGAAGTATTGTGTGAAAAGTGTAAAAAGCTCATCAATAATAATAATAATAATAAATGATATTGTTGAATTACCGAACAATCATATCCTGCAATCAGTTTAAACACATATAAACATCATTCCATAATTTTTTTACAAAAGGGTTACGAAATCATCTAGTTGGAGATCTTCCTTAACTTAAAAGATTTGGAGCAAAATGGGTTGAGGATGAGAAGGAGACATGCTCAATTATCCCTGTGGAGAATATAACTTAAGGGTATAGCTAATTTAAATATGGATATTTTAGCATAAAGCATCCACAAAACGTTGCATGACGGATAGGATCGACGGATCTGTTGCATTAGGTTCCTTATTATTACAAATAATGCAAAATATATATGATGAACATTGGAAAAAATGTTTATTGAGATCCAACCTAGGAATGAGTATGAAGTCAAGGACCCTTTTGCAGCTGAGGTATTTTCGTCCAACACTAAATAGAAATCCTCCATGTGAGATCACGTGGCCTTTAATTCTGATGGCAAGTCCCCAACGGTTGCCACCTTGCAGGTAATAGCATGGGATCCAAATTAGTAAAAATAATTTATGACACCCAAAAGTTGGAAATCCTTTTCGATAGATTTTATGATTTAACTGGGAACTACAAGTTTTATGAGAGGGATAAATTTTAGTAGTTATCTTTTATACGTAAATGTTACTTTTAGCTGGGAACTTTTCCCTTCGGAGTTTCCAATGGAAGAATTTCTACGTAACATGCCGTTGTTTATTAAAGATGTCGAGGAACGTGGTGTAGACAAATTTAAAGGGGTGTTCGGTTGATAGATTAAATAAATTTGTATGCATTGCGTTGAACTTGACCCAGTTTGATTCAAATTCGAGAAAGTTTTTTTTTTTTTGTTTTTCGTGAGTCGAGCTCAAGGTTTAAATTTTTTACAAAATCAAGATTCGATCTTAGCCTAAGACTCATGTTTATGGACCTAGGATTGAGTTAGGTCAGGTCAGGCCTGATTTTTATTTTTAGGTCAAATTTTCATGTTGGATTCAAACAAATCCGTTAAGGTCTATAAATTTTATTAAGGTCACTTTTTTAATTTTTAAATAAGATATATTAACCAAATAAATTAAGCTTAAAAATATACTTTGTTATTTTTCTCAAAAATACTAGACTTTGATATATAACAAAATTAATTACTTGAAATCAGTACTTACATCTCCTAGCTAGTAATTTAAATTTATATTATTTCATTGTAAATATCATTCAAAGTAGATATTGAACATAACATTATTTAATATTATTCAACGTAAGTTACATCACACAAAGTTACCATACAATACAAGTTACAAAATAATGTTATTGTTGGAGATGACCCACCAGTGAGAGATCGGTTGGAAATGAGAGGAGACTCAGCAAAAATTATCAATGGATGCCTGAGATGGAGAGAGTGTAAGGCAGCTTATGCCTTGATGGAGTAACGACAGGCACAGTCGCATGAGAGGGAGGGGATTCTGATTATATGTGTGGAATTGTGGGAGAATGGAGAGGTTAGTTAAAAAGGAAAAAAAGGTTAGGAACTTGGGTGAGGTGGGTCATGTCCAACGGGTCTTTTTACATTTTCCCGGGTTCAGGTCAAGTCGAGTCTAAACCTAACTTTTAAAAAAATTAAGACCTAAGCACAACCCAAGCAATATTCAAGCTCGAGCCAAGTCCGACTTCTCCGAGTCGAGTTCAAGTCAAGATTGAGCCAACCCAACCGAATACTCCGCCATAAGGTTAAGTATTTAATCCACCAC
The DNA here is from genome assembly GCA_037157565.1 of Thalassia testudinum. Classification (NCBI taxonomy): domain Eukaryota; kingdom Viridiplantae; phylum Streptophyta; class Magnoliopsida; order Alismatales; family Hydrocharitaceae; genus Thalassia; species Thalassia testudinum. The sequence continues at coordinate 156,504,122 of JAZHRO010000077.1, read as the reverse complement.
TTAACATATTCCTTATTTACGTTTGAGGTAAAGTTATTCTATCTTATCTATGGAATAACTTTAATCTACTAAAATATCCAAATAAATTAATCCATTTATTCAACTTATTTTTTATTTTTTTATTTATTCTTCAAATTTATTCTCGTTATCAAACAAAATTTAAATGAACTTTCGATATAGCTAAGATAATTATAATGGCTTCCACCCTTCCCTATCTCATAATGTAGTGAAAAATAAGGCAGGCTTGCTTATATGGAAAACAAAATACCATTAGTTGGCAAACGGCCCATTCGGAAGCAACATACAAAAGGGTGTAAGAAATATGCAAAAGGAAATCATCAAGGAAGTTAAGGTTTATTTTATAAAATAGAATAGAGACTCCTAATCATATACTATTTCATATCCATGACAAAACAAATTAAAACTACGTGACAAAATAAAACATTTGAAATTCACTCTAAAAGCTTCCTTGCTCCCCTCCTCATCCTCCCCACTCATTCGCAACCGTATTGCTCGTTCTTGCGGGATACTTGGAAGCTAGCATTGATGCCATCACGTGTAGCATCATTGCATCAATAGTGACAATCTTTTCTACAACCTCCTTACGACACCACCAGTGCTACTATGTGTAATGACGTGGGTTTAGATTTGAATTTAATCAGGAAAAAAGAGTCGTACCAATTTATTAAGTATAAATTTTATAAATTTAAATGATCATCTAAAATATTTAAATAAAAATTAATAAGTAATAATTTTCAATTTTTTTATCCTACTACTTAATTTCATGAACTTATTATGTAAGATTATTTTTTAGATCGTAATGCACTTTTTAACTGTTTTAAGGGTTGCTCTTTTATTCTATTAGAGAGAGTTTAGCTCCAATGGTATTTGTAACGACCCAAGTATAGATCCGAGTTTAATTAAAAAAAAATCACGTTGATAACTTATTAGGTATAAGTTCAGTGGACTTAAGCCAACCACCCTAAATGTTTAAATTCAAGTTATCATGTAATAATTTTTAATCTTTTAATATCATGCCACTACTTTCATGAGTCTATTATATGAGACTATTCTTAGGATTTTTACAACCCCTTCACATAAAATGCTAACGTTCTCATTATGTGCAATTAATCAATTATAGTAGTGACAACACCACTTTATAATGTATTTTTTTGTCGTCCTAGGGATAACCCTTTTCTTCTACTAGAGGAAGTTTAACTTTGATATTATTTGTAATAATTCGAGTTTAGACCCGAGCCTAGCTGAGAAAAACTAACCTAAATAACTTATCATGTACGGACCCAGTAAATCAAAACAATCATCCAAAATAATTAAACTCAAGTTGTTAATTAGTAATTCTTAATCTTTATATTTCACTACTCACTTTTATGGATTTACATTGTAGGACTATTTCTGAAAGTATTATAACCTCCCCCACTTGAAATACTGATGTCCTCATTAAAATTTAATTAATTAATCAATCAATATACTTCTAATAATAGTAATGACTCCCACCTTATATCGTACTATTTAATCATCCCAAAAGCAATCCTTTCTTTCTACTACAAGGAGTTTAACTCTAATATGATCTATAAGGATATGAGCCTAAACTTAAGTCTAATTAAAAAAAAATAATTTTAACAGTTAATTGGATATAAGACCCATAAATTTATACAATCACCTATGATGTTTAAATTTAATTTTTCAAGTAATAATTCTTAAATCTTATATCTCACTATTTATTATGATTAATTTACAAAGTTTGATTACTTTTAAGAATTGTACACCATCCATCGTAGACATCACCAACCTTAACTTCATGCGGTGTTATAATCACCACCATTTTTACCATTATTGTTATCTCCTTCGAGACCGGCACTTGACATCACTGTCATTCTTGCATTCGCACCATAATTTCCCCTGCACAAGATCTACGATCGCCACTCTTAAACCACCCTTCTCTTCGCCACTGTATGTATGCCATTGCCACACCATCATTAACATCTCGGTAGCCTTCACTACCACCACAACAAACCAAGCACCATCTCGGAGCCCTAGTAGCACCATTGTTTGAAACAAGTAGCACCACCACTAATACCATCAATAACAATAACTACAGTAGCAACATCCTGTCATTAGCATTTGATGATTATCATCATTGCCATCTCCTCTTCCCCGATCAAAAAGACAAGAAATCATTAATGAACTATATGATAATAAGCACAGTCAATCAAAATCGCTTTTTTTTTTTTTTTTTTTTTTTGTGCGGAAGGAGTGATACCACTTGATACCACCTTATCTCGCACCACATGTCATTGTTCAGCATGGGATCTTGGAATGGAGATGAATAGAGGTTTTGGGGGTAGGGAGGAGCACCTTTTAAGGTACAGAGTGGTGTGTTTCAGGCCACAGGTGAGGTTGTTATAATATATGTTATTTATCGAACTTAGCTTAGCTCCGTTCAGGCCCAAGTTTGATAAGCTCCAACCAACATAGGCTTGATTCAAACGCGGTAAGCTTTAGCAGGTCATGCCCAAACTTGTATCATTTGGGGTCAGGTTCATCATAAAGCCTATAATTGAACCTGAATGCAAATTTTACGCTCAAATACATATTTCACGTTATATCACAAACATAAAATAAAAAATATTGTTAATAAAGAAGTATGCATGTGCCGTGGCAGGACGAGGGCGGGGAGTAGGAAGCAAAGGGTGGAAGAGAGAGTATCCAGCGAGGGTTCTAGGAAAATTTAGGTGCATCCTTTGACTCTGATATATATATATATATATTCAAACCTTTGTCTAGATCTAGTCGAGTGAAGCATGGTTCAGGCTCGATCGATTCAATAACTAATCGAGTTCAGGTTTTTGTTCAAGTTTAGCTGGATAGCTTATCGAGCTAGCTAGACTTTGTAGACGTACGCTTATGGAGTTGATCTCATTATAAAGATGGTCGTCCTCGTAGATTAAAAAAAAAATTAATTAATTTTTTGTTACGTGACCTTTCACTGTTATTTTTTGCCACTTTGGATGTTGTTTGAAATTGTTCCAAATATAGATTCGGTGTCAGGCCAGTGGCATCTATATACTCAAGTCCAAGCATCGATCCATGTTAATTTCACCACCTCAAAATTAGATCACTAATTTTGGTTACCTTGTGGCTTTGAAACCAACGATGGATGAAGTCGGCAATGCCAGCTGGGCAGCCTCGCTCCAGAGAAGGTAAAGGGGAAGATCGCGATTTGCGAACGCAGTGGCACCGGTAGCCTTGTCGGCATGGGTGTTACCATCGGCTTCTACGGTGGAGTTGGAATGGTTGTGGTGAAGCCACAAGGCCGCCACGACGACGTTAATGCCGACCCCCATTTGCTTCCCGCAACACACATCAACCGTGCACAGACCCTGCGTTTGCTCCACTACATCAACTCCACCCAGTATGTTCATCCATCTTCCATATTTAACTAATATTTTCCATATATATATATATATCGGCACTTTTCGATCCTTTTATGTTGGGTGTGTGTAAATGAAAATTTCTTTTTTCCTTCCTTCTTTGCCTCGTTGATGTTTCTGGCTGTTTACCTTCGGATTAAATGGTAATGGTACGTAGTAGTGACGTTGCATTTGGATGTGCGTATGTGATATACGTAGGCATCCCGAGGGTTACATTACGAAGCCAGTGACGAGGGTTGGAGCGAAACCTGCACCGTATGTGGCTAGCTTTTCGGCTCGAGGTCCAAACTCCTTGAATCCTGAAATCCTCAAGGTATGTATATATGTACACAAATTTTTCTGCAGCATACGGGAAATAGTTTTAAAAGTCTTTGTTCTACAACGGCTCCGATCGATTAATTGACTTGAAAGTTAATCACGAAAGAAAACAATCTTTTGTTTTTCATCGGTGTTCGGTGGTGCACGTGCGCACATAGGCACGCATAAATGGGGGCTCTTCGTTGGTATTGCGTGGCAGCTTTTATAACATATTCTTTGTCAAATATAATTAATTTGCAACTTTTGCTCAAAATCACAACTCATTGCAGCATTTTAATTTCATAATTATATTTTTAAAAGCAATCCAAATCTTCATCGTGGATGCAATGGTCTTATCATTTTCTTATGAGAACATGGTGTTTGGAATGCAAATGAACTCCACTCCTCGGAACCCTTATTGTCCATGCTAGAAACACTGCCGCTCAATGCTTTCTTCTCTCTGGGTAGACCTAAGGTCCCATCATCTTTCAATTGATTAATAGACCTTGGGTGGTGCTTAATGAGAAGAGAGGGGAGGCTACCCCTTCCCATACTAGCATGGAAAGCTTCAACAATTGCCTAGCAGATCGTGACATTTATGAAATTTCTAACAATGGTAATCCACTATCTTGGACGAATATGGGGACAGATGAAGGTCATATTTCTTGTAAATTAGATCATACCTTTGCTAATTTGGATTGGATCAACTTATTCTTGTTGGTTCGTACTCGCTACATACACTTAGATTTAAGCGACCAAGCTACCATGATTCTTAGCCTTGCCCCTTCCCCTCATAAAAGATGCCCCTTTAGATTCTTTAATTATTGGGTGGAGAGAGATGAGTTTATGAAGCTTGTCAAAAATGCATCCAAAACACAAATAGTGGGGAACCCATTGTATATATGTATCAAAAAAACTAAAGTTAGTCAAAAGGAAATTGAAATAATGGGCTTCTACATATTATTCCAGGACTTCTGATTTGGCTAATCTTCAATCCAAGCGTGAAAATATCCTAAGACAATTTTCGCTATTGATATGGATGGTTCCCTTATGCAAGAGGATGGCACAAGGATCATACATCAATTATGACGACTAAGGCTTGAAGAAGAGGAACACTGGAGGCAACATAGAAGATGTGATTGGTTGAAAAAGAGAGACAGAAATACCAAGCTTTTTTGCCAGAGCCACAAAAATCAGATAGAATCATAATGCTCTTACAGTTCTCTTGAATGAGAAGGCATAGAAAAAGATATTGCTAAAGAAGCTGCTACTTACTATGCCCACTTATTTGCTCGGAACCATTATCTCCTATTCAAGGTACAACTTCTTATATGGTTTCTACTTTCATATCCATTGAAGATAGTCTGTAACAACCCGGTTCCCGAGTCCCTACGAGACACGAGAACCGGACCGACTCGACTAATCCCAAGACCTAGTCGTCCAACGAGGAAGTAACCAAAAGATAGTAAAATAAACCACATTCAGCATGAATATAACTCACAGTAAGAAAGTACAGCAGTAAGAAAAGAAACTACTACAGTAGGTACCACCACAACAGTAAAACAGCATTTATCATATAACAAGAACTGCAGGTAAAGAAGGTACAGCGGAAACAAAAACTACTCACTAGAACAGAAACAAAAGGGGTACAAAATGCTGTGGTAACTCTACTAGACCCTACTCGGCCCAGCGTCCTCTGCAGCCGCCGACCCTGGCTGCTCAACACCTGGTCCTGAAAAAGGTAACGAGTGTAACACGTCAGCAAAACGCTGAGTAGAGTGGCAAACTAACTAAAGGCAGCAGTAGAGTGTACAGTAGCTGTTATGTTCTATTACTTCCTTTATTCACATCTTTCAATTTTTCTCACTATTTCGTTTATTTCTCAGATCCTTTACTTGATCTCGAATGTCCTCGTGGGAACGATCTTGATTGCAGTCTTTTCCAAAAGTAGAAGTAGCACGTGGTGCTCTCCTGGCCGGGAGAGTCCCCCGTGGTGATCCTACCCTCAGTCAACCACCCCAAGGTCACTGACAGACGTAACGGTGACTATGGCACGCGCGATAAACGCACAGGTAGCTAGCCCGCACTAGCACGCGGTTAGTCGTTTCCGTTAACGGGTGCGCCCAAAGCACAGCACGGAACCAGGGCAGAGCCCTCTCAGTAACAGGGGTCCAACCCCTCCACAGTAACCAAACCGGGGCCTTGCCCCTTCACAGTCCGCGCACCTTCGCCTGACTACCCTGGTTTGCCCTAGTGGGCCTAACAAGTCGGTGAAGGAGGCTAGCAGAACCCCGGGGCCCGTGGGGTAGCTAGTACTCTCCTAACACTACTAGCTCTCCTCGGTACTACGTACACGAGAGCCAACAAGTCGGTACAGAGCGGCCAATCCTAACCCCGGGTCCCTGGGGCGGCTGGCCCCACTCTGCACTAAACAGGTACAGGTACTTCCCTTGGTACTGCGTACCCAAGAGACAGTACAAACTACATCTCAGTTCCATTCCTTTTTCTTTCCAGGAGTTCCACTCCTAATTCCCCGTAGGGTTCCAGCTCTTTATCTCAGAACATCATATGTTTCACTTTCCAGATTCACGTTCTCAAAATCCATGATCTCAAACATGTTTCTTTATTCATAACAGGCAGCTGTTAATTCAAATTACAGGCAGCTTTATATTCCTTTCCATTTTTCCAAGACTGCAGTATTATACATTCCACTAGTTTTTCCATCCTAAGATTCATGCCATATCCTAGGATATAGCATACAACTAGTTTTCCAGCCCTAGGATTCATGCATCACCTAGGAGCTATCATTCCATACATTTCTCATTCCTAGGATTCATGCAATGTCCTAGATTCTAGTTATGGTTTCATACTTTAACAGATTTTATTAATAACTTAAGCCACTCTACCAGGTACAACGGGAGTAATGGGGGCATGATCGGGAATCCCGCGTGCCTCTGCGACTCTCAAGACTACAACCGAACGAGGTCCTATCACAAGGATCAAACACAAGGAGTGTCTCAAAACAGTGTATAGCTACTGTAGACGGGTAGAGGAATTACTTCTGAAAAGAACGCAACTCGAATCGTGGAAAACGGAGCCCGAACGGGCCCTAAACGGGTCGAAAAAGACGATACTGTGCAAAATCAGACGTCTGGAACACCTTCCAGACGTCTTAAAAAGTGGATCAGAGAATTACCTGTTCGGCGTGGTTTACCAGACGTCCAGAAGTCTGCGGGGACGTCTGCCTAGATCCCAGACGTCCGATGGTCACTCCGGACGTCTGGAGGTCACTCCCGCCGTCTGGTACAACTTCCAGACGTCTGATTCGCAAAGGATGGCGAATCAGCGAACCTGCGCACAGCCAACCCCCCCTCCTCAGTACGGTCAGTCGTCAAGAAGGAAGAAGAAGGCGGAAAACTCACCTTTCAGACGTCTGTATGATCTTACAGACGTCGACCTTGCCGTCTGGCTATCAACCCAAACGTCTGATTCTGGAAATTTTTCCAGAATTAGGGCCCTGCTCGGCCTCCGCTCGCGACGCCGCCCGCGTCGAACCTCGCGCGTCTGCTGCTCAGCCCGCAGCAGGTCCCTCTCCGCGTCGCTCCGCGCCCCCTGCGCCCTCCGCAAGCCGGCCAAGCCGCTCCGGCGAGCTCGCCCCCACGGCAGAGCTCCGCCCTCGCACGCCGCACCTCCGCGCTCATTGCGGCCACCACTGCCGTCCTCGCGTCCGCTCGCTCTCGCGCACAGGAAGGAGAAGAAGAAGAAGGCGGTGGAGACGGGAGGGGAGGCGCGCCCCTTTTAATGCCGCGCGGAGAGGAGAGAGAGAAGGCGCCGCAGGCGTCTACAGCCGCAGAAGAAAAAGAGAGAAAAAGCGGTCTGCGCGCTCAGGCGCGCAGGCGACTCGCGTGTGTCGAAAATAACGGATTTCCAGACGTCTTTAAACTATCCCAGACGTCTTATCAGACGTCTGTTTGTTATCCCAGACGTCTTGTCCGACGTCTGAGCCACCTCCCAGACGTCTTAAAAGACGTCTGGGGCACACATTCGTTACAATATAACAAACTCAAAGGAAGTTTCGTCCCCGAAACTTGCGCCAACTAGGGTGCGGGAGAAAGATGTCCAAATAACCATAACAAACTCAAAGAGGACCGAAGCCGGTCCGAAAAGACGTACCCGCGAAAAGCTCCGGGTACCGCTCCCGCATTGCCGCCTCAGGCTCCCAGGTAGCCTCCTCATACCGCTGGCTCCTCCACAAAACCTTTACCAGGGGTACTTGCTTTCGTCTCAACCTGCGGACGGCTCGGTCTAGGATCTGCACTGGCCGTTCGGGGTAGGTCAGGTCGTCGCTCACCTCGACGCTCTCGTGACTCAGTACGTGGCTGGGATCGGCTACGTACTTCCTGAGGTTGGACACGTGGAACACGTCGTGCATACCAGAAAGCTGCGGGGGAAGGGCAAGTCTGTAAGCAACGGGTCCAACCCGCTCCAGGACCTCAAAGGGCCCCACGAACCTCGGCGCGAGCTTCCCTCTCACCCCAAACCGCTGTAAGCCCTTCATGGGCGAAACACGAAGGAAGACGTGGTCCCCAACCTCGAACTGCACCTCTCTGCGTCTGCGATCTGCGTAGCTCTTCTGTCTGCTCCTGACAGTGCGGAGTCGTCTGTGGATCTGCTCGACTACCTCCTGACTCTGCCGGATCAACCTGGGGCCAACCTCCCACTTGGTCCCCACCTCAACCCAACTCAAGGGTGCCGTGCATTTCCGTCCGTACAGAGCCTCGTAGGGAGCCATGCCGATGCTCGAGTGATAACTGTTGTTGTATGCAAACTCCGCCAGGGGCAGGTGCTCCTCCTAAGAGCCCCTCCAGTCTAGTACACAGGCACGCAAAAGGTCCTCAAGTGTCTGTATCGTGCGTTCCGACTGTCCGTCCGTCTGGGGGTGGTAAGCCGTGCTAAACCTCAACCTCGTCCCCAAAGCCTGCTGAAACTCAGCCCAAAACTGGGACGTAAAGCGGGTATCCCGGTCGGATACGATCTCCCGCGGAACTCCGTGTAGTCGCACCACATCACGGATATACCTCTCTACCAACTGTGCTGGTCCCAAAGTGACTCGGATCGGCAAGAATCGTGCCGTCTTCGTCAATCTATCCACTATTACCCAGACTGCGTCGTGTCCTCGCTGGGTAACAGGTAAGCCCACCACCAAGTCCATGGTGATGCTCTCCCACTTCCACTCTGGCACTGGAAGCGGCTGAAGTGGCCCTGCAGGCCTCTGATGCTCAGCTTTCACCTGTTGGCACACTAAGCACTGCTGCACGAACTCACCCACATCCCGCTTCATCCCTCTCCACCAAAACTCGTGTCTCAAGTCATGGTACATTTTCGTGTTCCGGGATGTATGGTGAATCTGGAACCGTGTGCCTCAGTCAGGAGCTCTCTCAACAGCTCCTCGTCTCTGGGGACGCACAACCGTCCCCTCAAGCGTAACACCTGGTCTGTGAAAGAGAAGTCCCCTGGGTCCCCTGATAGTACTCTGTCGCGCAAAGACTGCAAGTACGGATCGGCCATCTGTCCCGTGATGATGCGGTCTATCAACTCTGGCCTGGTCTGCCGTGTCACCGTCACTGCCCCACAGTACCCTCGTAACTCTAGAGGTCGCCAACTGCCCACCTCCTCCAAAAGGCTCCAACTCTGTAACTGTAGACTGGCCAAGCGTGCGGGCGCCTTACGGCTCAAGGCGTCAGCCACCACATTGGCCTTTCCCGGGTGGTAGGAGATGCTGCAGTCGTAGTCCTTCAGGAGCTCCAACCAACGTCTCTGTCTCATGTTGAGCTCCTTCTGGTCAAAAAGATATCTGAGGCTCTTGTGATCTGTAAAAATCTCGAAGGTCTCACCGTACAAGTAGTGCCTCCATATCTTCAGCGCGAAGACAACAGCTGCCAACTCTAGATCGTGGGTAGGGTAGGTATGCTCATGGGGCTTCAGTTGCCGCGAAGCGTAAGCGACAACATGACCCCTCTGCATGAGCACACCTCCTAACCCCTGCAAGGAAGCGTCCGTGTACACAACGAACCCGCCACTACTGTCAGGGATGGTGAGCACGGGAGCCGAGGTCAACCTCTCCTTCAGCTCCAGAAAACACGCCTCACAGGCGTCTGTCCAAGCGAAAGGCACATCCTTCCGGGTCAACTGTGTCATAGGACGCGCAATCTGTGAAAATCCTCTGATGAACCGTCTGTAGTAACCTGCCAGTCCCAGGAAACTGCGAATCTCAGTGACTGAACGCGGTCTCTCCCACCTGAGCACTGCCTCGACCTTGGCGGGATCCACCGCCAGGCCGTCTCCAGAGATCACATGACCCAAAAAGGTCACCTCCCTCAACCAGAACTCGCACTTGCTATATTTGGCGTACAGCCTGCGTCGTCTCAGAGTGTCCAGAACCATCCGCAAGTGCTGTCCGTGCTGCGTCCGATCTCTAGAATAGATGAGTACATCATCTATGAAAACCACCACAAACTGGTCCAAGTACGGTCTAAACACCCGGTTCATCAGGTCCATGAAAGCAGCGGGGGCATTGGTCAGTCCAAACGGCATGACCAAAAACTCGTAGTGTCCGTAGCGGGTGCGGAAAGCTGTCTTGGAGACGTCGGTCTCCCTGATCCTCAACTGGTGGTATCCAGACCTCAAGTCGATCTTGGAAAACACCGTGGCACCCCGCAACTGGTCAAACAAATCGTCGATCCTCGGTAGCGGATATCTGTTCTTGATGGTGACCCTATTCAGCTGTCGGTAGTCCACACAAAGGCGTAGGGTCCCATCCTTCTTCTTCACAAACAGTACCGGGGCTCCCCAGGGAGACGCACTGGGCCTCACGAAACCTTTCTCCAAAAGGTCCTGCAACTGAGACTTGAGCTCTCGCAGCTCAAGCGGTGCCATCCTGTATGCGTGGTGGAGATGGGGCTGGTCTCTGGTACTAGTGAGATCTCAAACTCGATCTCACGCTCGGGCAGTAGTCCTGGTAACTCGTCTGGAAACACGTCGGGGTACTCTCTGACCACCGGGATGCTCTGGAAGTCTGCCACGGGGCTGGGCTCTGCCACCACACAAGCTAGGAAGCCCTCACACCCCTAGCTCAAAAGTCTCGCCGCCCGAAGTGCCGAAATGCACCTGAAACCTCCGTCCACTAGCTGCTCGTGAAACTCGAAAGAAGGCAACTCCGGAATGGAGAAGACAATCTTCCTCTCAAAACAGTCTACCAAGTCGTGGTAAGCGGACAGCCAATCCATCCCCAGAATCACTCCAAAGTCCTCCATCTGTATCATAATCAGGTCAGCTGGCAGGCTATGTCCCCCGATGCTGACCCCGCAACCCGTGTACACCTCCTCAGCTACAAACAGCTGACCACTCGGACCTCTGATTACGAACGGATTCTCTAACAGTGTATAATCCTGGTCCTAACTAACTGCGAAACTGGCTGCGACAAACGAGTGCGTAGCGCCGGAATCGAAAAGCGTGTAAACGAGTCTGCCAGAAACTGAAACCATACCTGCTACCACGGATCTCGATGCTCTGGCGTCCCTGTGTGTTAGGGCGTTGATACGCCCCTCAGCTCTAGGTGTGGACGAAGCAGCCACACTCTGCGTCGGACGGGTAGGTGCTGGCCGGTACCCTCCTCGCGACTGCTGTCCTCCTCCTTGTGCCTGGGAACCGCGGCCTCCTGCGTGCCCTCCAGTGCTCTGCGCGGGAAGTATCTGCTGACCTCCTGCCCTAGATGGGCAGTCCCTCCTGACGTGGCCCGGCTGGCCACACTGGTAGCAGAGGGGAACCCGACTCCGGCCCTCAGTGAGTCCCTGCTGTCGGCTAGGCGGGGGTCCGGTGCTGGCGACTGGCCCCTGTCGAGGGCCCCCAAAGGCCACTGATGGCCCTGCACAACGTGACGGCTCTCCTGCGGACGCCACGTGTTTCCGTTCTCGCCGGCCCTGTGAGAAGTCTGGCTGAAAGGGCCTCTTCCGCCCGCCGTCGGTCTCTCGCGCGGACGGGTTGGTCTCCTCGTATGTCATAGCTGCCTCTACCACCCTCGAAAACGTCGGCAGCTTCAGGGGTTTGACATACCCCCGGATCGCCGGCCTGAGCCCCTCAGTGAACCTCCAAAGGCGCTCCTCCTCAGTGGCTGCCGCTGTCGCTGCAAAGCGGGACAGCTCCAAGAAACGCGTGTGGTACGCGCTCACGGTCATCGTCCCTTGGCGGAGAGTGTGGAACTCCCGCCTCTTCTGGTCCTGCCACGTCTGGGGAAAGTACTGCTCGCAGAAGAGGGTGACGAACTGGTCCCACGTCGGCTCGTCCCTCTCCTGTCCCCGGACCGCCCTCCACCACCGGTGTGCCGCACTCTCCAGCTGGTACGTGGCAAAGGCCACGCGGCACTCCACCGGGGGGCGAAGGGTGTCGAAGATCTTCTCCAGCTGCTCAAGCCAGTCCTCTGCCTCGGTCGGGTCCTCATCTCCCTTGAAGGAGGGGGGCTTCAGCTTCCGGAACTGTCCGAAAAGCTCGAAGTGGCGCTGTAGGGGAGGTGCTGGTGCACCTCCAGGCGAAGGTGCCTCGTGTACAGAAGTGTCGGAGGAAGGTGGGGGTGGCAGGGGCCCATCCCCTCCCTCGTGTCCAGCGCCACGTCCGTCGCGTGGTCCCACAGAGGACTCCCCCTCTGCAACCCCAGGAGGAGGTGCTCGGGGCGGTGGGTGGAGCTCCTCTCGTACAATATCCCGTATCAGTCTGGCGAGGTCCTGGGCCTGGATGCCAGGGAGTGGTGGCTGGTCCACCGAGACGTCAACGACAGCACGTCCACCTCGCCGACCTCGCCCTCGGCCGCACCCGCGGCCAGTCTCGCCAGTCCCGCCAGTCCCGCGACGAGGCATCTCCTGCAAGGAGACGCGAAACAAAACGGAAACATCAAAACAGACGGTACCTAACAAAACTTCTAAGAGCTCATGTCAAGAGATATGTTGTGGTGGCTACTCTAGCTATAAACATGTGAATTGGTTATTTTCCAGTCAGTTGATTCACTTCTCGGGACGACCTTGCTCTGATACCATCTTGTAACAACCCGGTTCCCGAGTCCCTACGAGACACGAGAACCGGACCGACTCGACTAATCCCAAGACCTAGTCGTCCAACGAGGAAGTAACCAAAAGATAGTAAAATAAACCACATTCAGCATGAATATAACTAACAGTAAGAAAGTACAGCAGTAAGGAAAGAAACTACTACAGTAGGTACCACCACAACAGTAAAACAGCATTTATCATATAACAAGAACTGCAGGTAAAGAAGGCACAGCAGAAACAAAAACTACTCACTAGAACAGAAACAAAAGGGGTACAAAATGCTGTGGTAACTCTACTGGACCCTACTCGGCCCAGCGTCCTCTGCAGCCGCCGACCCTGGCTGCTCAACACCTGGTCCTGAAAAAGGTAACGAGTGTAACACGTCAGCAAAACGCTGAGTAGAGTGGCAAACTAACTAAAGGCAGCAGTAGAGTGTACAGTAGCTGTTATGTTCTATTACTTCCTTTATTCACATCTTTCAATTTTTCTCACTATTTCGTTTATTTCTCAGATCCTTTACTTGATCTCGAATGTCCTCGTGGGAACGATCTTGATTGCAGTCTTTTCCAAAAGTAGAAGTAGCACGTGGTGCTCTCCTGGCTGGGAGAGTCCCCCGTGGTGATCCTACCCTCAGTCAACCACCCCAAGGTCACTGACAGACGTAACGGTGACTACGGCACGCGCGATAAACGCACAGGTAGCTAGCCCGCACTGGCACGCGGTTAGTCGTTTCCGTTAACGGGTGCGCCCAAAGCACAGCACGGAACCAGGGCAGAGCCCTCTCAGTAACAGGGGTTCAACCCCTCCACAGTAACCAAACCGGGGCCTTGCCCCTCCACAGTCCGCGCACCCTCGGCTGACTACCCTGGTTTGCCCTAGTGGGCCTAACAAGTCGGTGAAGGAGGCTAGCAGAACCCCGGGGCCCGTGGGGTAGCTAGTACTCTCCTAACACTACTAGCTCTCCTCGGTACTACGTACACGAGGGCCAACAAGTCGGTACAGAGCGGCCAATCCTAACCTCGGGTCCCTGGGGCGACTGGCCTCACTCTGCACTAAACAGGTACAGGTACTTCCCTTGGTACTGCGTACCCAAGAGACAGTACAAACTACATCTCAGTTTCATTCCTTTTTCTTTCCAGGAGTTCCACTCCTAATTCCCCGTAGGGTTCTAGCTCTTTATCTCAGAACATCATATGTTTCACTTTCCAGATTCACGTTCTCAAAATCCATGATCTCAAACATGTTTCTTTATTCATAACAGGCAGCTGTTAATTCAAATTACAGGCAGCTTTATATTCCTTTCCATTTTTCCAAGACTGCAGTATTATACATTCCACTAGTTTTTCCATCCTAAGATTCATGCCACATCCTAGGATCTAGCATACAACTAGTTTTCCAGCCCTAGGATTCATGCATCACCTAGGAGCTATCATTCCATACATTTCTCATTCCTAGGATTCATGCAATGTCCTAGATTCTAGTTATGGTTTCATACTTTAACAGATTTTATTAATAACTTAAGCCACTCTACCAGGTACAACGGGAGTAATGGGGGCGTGATCGGGAATCCCGCGTGCCTCCGCGACTCTCAAGACTGCAACCGAACGAGATCCTATCACAAGGATCAAACACAAGGAGTGTCTCAAAACAGTGTATAGCTACTGTAGACGGGTAGAGGAATTACTTCTAAAAAGAACGCAACTCGAATCGCGGAAAACGGAGCCCGAACGGGCCCTAAACGGGTCGAAAAAGACGATACTGTGCAAAATCAGACGTCTGGAACACCTTCCAGACGTCTTAAAAAGTGGATCAGAGAATTACCTGTTCGGCGTGGTTTACCAGACGTCCAGAAGTCTGCGGGGACGTCTGCCTAGATCCCAGACGTCCGATGGTCACTCCAGACGTCTGGAGGTCACTCCCGCCGTCTGGTACAACTTCCAGACGTCTGATTCGCAAAGGATGGCGAATCAGCGAACCTGCGCACAGCCAACCCCCCCTCCTCAGTACGGTCAGTCGTCAAGAAGGAAGAAGAAGGCGGAAAACTCACCTTTCAGACGTCTGTATGATCTTACAGACGTCGACCTTGCCGTCTGGCTATCAACCCAGACGTCTGATTCTGGAAATTTTTCCAGAATCAGGACCCTGCTCGGCCTCCGCTCGCGACGCCGCCCGCGTCGAACCTCGCGCGTCTGCTGCTCAGCCCGCAGCAGGTCCCTCTCCGCGTTGCTCCGCGCCCCCTGCGCCCTCCGCCAGCCGGCCAAGCCGCTCCGGCGAGCTCGCCCCCACGGCAGGGCTCCGCCCTCGCACGCCGCACCTCCGCGCTCACTGTGGCCGCCGCTGCCGCCCTCGCGTCCGCTCGCTCTCGCGCACAGGAAGGAGAAGAAGAAGAAGGCGGTGGAGACGGGAGGGGAGGCGCGCCCCTTTTAACGCCGCGCGGAGAGGAGAGAGAGAAGGCGCCGCAGGCGTCTACAGCCGCAGAAGAAAAAGAGAGAAAAAGCGGTCTGCGCGCTCAGGCGCGCAGGCGACTCGCGTGTGTCGAAAATAACGGATTTCCAGACGTCTTTAAACTATCCCAGACGTCTTATCAGACGTCTGTTTGTTATCCCAGACGTCTTGTCCGACGTCTGAGCCACCTCCCAGACGTCTTAAAAGACGTCTGGGGCACACATTCGTTACATAGTCTCAACCTCACAAAAAAGCCTTTCGAAGAGGAAATCAAAGATGCTTTTTGGAGTATTGGACCTTATAAGGCCCCAGACCCTGATGGCTTTAATGATTTTTTCTTTTGAAAAACATGACCGATTATTAAAGATGATATTATACTTGGTATCCAATACTTCTTTGAAGATGGAGGGGGCTTAGTACGTGAATTAAATCACACTTTTCTTACTTTAATTCCTAACTCTTCATCGCCTCCCTTAGAGATTCTAGACCTTTTGTTTGTTGTAACACTTTACATAAGGCCATTTCAAAGTTGCTAGCAATCCATCTCAGCAACATCATGCCAAAGTTGGTGAATCCTTGCCATAGAGCTTTTATTAAAGGAAGGTGCATATCTAATTGATCACTACTTGCTTAGGAGTTTCTTAGGGGCTTTCATTCAGCCGATTCCTCTAGAATGTGTGTGAAGATTGATATTTCAAAAACCTTCAATTCTATTAGAAGGAAATTCATACATGATGTTTTAGCCTCCCATGGGTTTCTGAGGATATGGCTAAAATGGATATCTATGTGTATCTAAGATCCCTCTTACTCTCCACTTGGTAACAGTCTCCCAACAGGCTTCTTCATCTCGGGTAGAGGCCTGAGACAACGGGAACCCTTATCTCCTCTTTCTCTTGCCATTAATATATTATCTATCTTCATTGATAAGCAAATAAGCTTGGCCAGATTGCACCCTACTTTGGTTAGGGGAACCCCTTTCCCTGCACATCTATTTTTTACTGATGATATATTGTTATGCTGTAAAGCGAATTTAGATTCAGCAAAAGCCATTCACAATTCTTTTCATGCTTTTTCTCTCATATCGAGGCTAAAACTCAATAGAGCAAAAAGTCAAGTATATCTACTCAAAAGATGCAAAAGGAAATTACCTATTTGCCTCTTACTAAGTGTCCTAGAGGGATGATTTTCTTATCATTACTTAGGAATTCAACTTGTTGCTGGTCATGATGGTAACCCAGATGCTACTTTGGAATATAAATTCTCTCTCTACTTCAAGGATGGAGGAAAAATAATATTTCAAGAATGGGGCATGTATGTTGGGTGAAATGGGTTGTGGAAGATATCCTACGCTTCTAGCTATCTAATGCATATGTAAAGAAGGCTACCCTTTAAAAAATCAAAGCCTGGGTTGTAGATTTTATTTGAGATAAAAAATCTCATATAATTTCATGGAAGGACATTTGTAAACCCGAGGAAGGAGGATTTGATCTTTATGACTTGGAGGAGTTACAGAAACTCACTTATGTGAAAATGACGCATAGACTCTTCACCTCTAACTCAATATGGGCAAATTAGATGCAGCACAGATACAGAGACTGTTATGCCTCATTGAAGTCAAGTAGCCACTCAAAATTTTGTACTGCACTCATTTCTACCAAAACTTGGATGATGGATAACTTCCATATTGATAGTGATTAGGTATGACCCCTTTGAAAAACAAGACAGTTATGCACATACAATGTTTGGAATTCAACTCGAGATCAGGGGGAGATGCTTTCCCTGTGGAAATTTGTTTGGTCAAACTCTATTCCTCCTAAATGGAGTTACTGCATGTAGCTCTTTCTCCAAGGCTGGATCCTTTCAAGGCTACAAGCTTAGGGAATTAACGTTGATACTACCTGTAGTTTGTGTACAATTGCATTGGAAATGACGAATCACCTTCTTCAAAAGTGCCCCTACATGTTGAACGTATGGAATGGGGATTTGGACAAAACTCGAGCCATCCACCCCACCACCTGTTGGTGCTAGAGCACCACGATTATTTTTTTTTATGATAACAAAACACGTGTCATTTAACATTTGCACTTGGAGTATTAGATTTCAAGTCAATTGCAAATGGAGACATGATTAGACAGAGTTCGAGCTCGCATCCAGGACGGATTGGAGGAGCTTGATGGAGAACAGAGGAGATTCGCGAGGAGTGATGGCTTGAAGAAAGGAGATGAAGAATATGATAAATTTTCTTCTCATGTACTCTTTGTATTTTTCATTTCTTTTGTTGCTCTTTATTTTTGTTACTTAGATTCATGTTAAAGAGCCTCAAAGTATCCTAACAGTAGTCCTAGGAACACCAGCACAACCCTAAGATACTTAAGTTTTCTGTAGAAAACTTAGAAAATCAATATATGGTTCAAACAACTTTTTCAGACGTCTAATTCCAAAATACGACGTCTGATAATATGTTATAAGACAACGGCATGCCCACCTCGCCGACCTCGTCCTCGGCCGCGCCTGTGGCCCGCCTCACTGGTCCCACGACGAGGCATCTCCTGCAAGGAGACGCAAAACAAAACGGAACACGTCACTATGAAACGATACCTAATGGAAACGTCTAAGAACTCATGTCAAAAGATATGTTGTGGTAGCTACTCTAGTTATAGTCATGTTAATTGGTTATTTTTCATTCAGTTGATTCACTTCTCGAGACGACCTTGCTCTGATACCATCTTGTAACGACCCGATTCCCGAGTCCCTACGAGACACGAGAACCGGACCGACTCGACTAAACCCAAGACCTGGTCGTCCAACGAAGAAGTAACCAAAAGAGTAGTAAAATAAACCACATTCAACATGAATATAACTAATAGTAAGAAAATACAGCAGTAAGGAAAGAAACCACTACAGTATGTACCACCACAACAGTAGAACAACATTCATAACATAATATGAACTGCAGGTAAAGAAAAGTACAGCGGAAACAAGAACTACTCACTACAGTGGAACCAAAAAGAGGTACAAGAGAACAGTGGTAACTCTACTGGACCCTACTCGGCCCAGCATCCTCTGCAGCCGCTGACCCTAGCTGCTCAACACCTGGTCCTGAAAGGTAACGAGTGTAACACGTCAGCAAAACGCTGAGTAGAGTGGCAGCTAAACTAAAGAAATAGTAAAGTGTACAGTAGCTGTTTTAGTTTTCTTTCTTCCTTTATTTATGTCTTTCTATTGTTTTACAATTTATCTATTTCTCAGATCCTTCACTTGATCTCGAATGTTCCTCGTGGGAACGATCTTGATTGCAGTCTTTTCCGAACAGTAGAAGTAGCACGTGGTGCTCTCCTGGCCGGGAGAGTCCCCCGTGGTGATCCTACTCTCAGTCAACCACCCCAAGGTCACTGACAGACGTAACGGTGACTATGGCACGCACGGTAAACACACGGGTAGCTAACCCGCACTGGCACGCGGTCAGTCATTTCCGTTAACGGGTGCACCCAAAGCACAGCACGGAACCAGTACAGGGCAGAGCCCTCTCAGTAACAGGGGTCCAACCCCTCCACAGTAACCAAATAGGGGCCTTGCCCCTCCACAGTCCGCGCACCCTCGCCTGACTACCCTGGTTTACCCCAGTGGGCCTAACAAGTCGGTGTAGGAGGCTAGCAGAACCCCGGGGCTCGTGGGGTAGCTAGTACCTCCCTACACTAGTAGCTCTCCTCGGTACTACGTACACGACGGCCAGCAAGTTGGTACAGAGTGGCCAGTCCTAACCCCGGGTCCCTGGGGTGGCTGGCTCCGCTCTGCACTAAACAGGGGGACAGTCGCTCTCCTTGGTACTTCGTACTCAAGGGCCAGCTCACTTCCCCAATTCTATTTCATTCACTTCTAGGAGTTCTACTCCTAATTCCCCGTAGGGTTCCAGCTCTTTTAACTCAACACAATCAGGTTTCACCTTTCCAGTTTCACGTTCATACAATCTATGTTCTCAATCACGTTTATTTATTCATAGCAGGCAGCTGTTAATTCAATTCACAGGAAGCTATTAATCCCTTTCCACATTTTCCAAGACTGCAGTATTCATACATTCCACCAATTTTCCCGTCCTAGGATTCATGCCATATCCTAGGATCTATCATACAATCTAATTTTCCAGCCCTAGGATTCATGCAACACCCTAGGATCTACCATTCAATCTATTTCTCATTCCTAGGATTCATGCAATGTCCTAGGTTCTATTTATGGTTTCATAATTTAACAGATTATACTTAAAGCCACTCTACCGGTTACAACAGGCGAATTAGGGGCGTGGTCAGGAATCCCGCGTGCCTCCGCAACCCCCGAGACTGCAACGGAACGGGATCCTATCACAAGGATCAAACACAAGGAATTTCTCAAAACAGTATACAGCTACTATAGACAGGTAGAGGATTTAATTCCGAAAAGAACGCAACTCGAAACGCGGAAAACGGAACCCGAACGGGCCCTAAACAGGTCGAAAATGACGAAACAGTGCAAAATCAGACGTCTGGAACTTATTCCAGACATCTTAAAAAGTGGATCAGGGGTTACCTTTGCTCTGCGTGGTCTCTTAGACGTCCAGAAGCCTGCGGGGGCATCTGGCCTAGTTCCCAGAAGTCAGATGGTCACCCAGGACGTCTGTAAGTCGCTCCCGTCGTCTGGCACTTCAACCAGACGTCTGATTCGCATTGGATGCGAAACTCAGACCCTGCGCGTACCCATTTCGTCTCTCTTAGTACGGTCAAACGAAGAAAACTAAGAAGGAATAACTCACCATTCAGACGTCTGAACAGTTCTCCAGACGTCCTCCCCGTCGTCTGGCTAGACTCCAAGACGCCTGATTCTGGAAAAGTTTCCAGAATCAGGGCACCACACGCGACGCACGGCCACGCTGCGAGTGCTCCGCCTGCTACTCGAGCTGCAGCAGGCCTCCCGCACCACCCCGCATCTGCTGCGCCCCCGCCGGCTGGCTCCTGCTGCCCCGGCAGGCTCGAGCCCTCACGGCCGACGCCTCCTCCCCCGCACAGCACCTCCTCCTGCACCCGCCGCGGCTGTCGCCGCCGCCGCTCACTCGCGCTCGCTCTCGCGCACCGACTGGAAGGAGAAGAGGAAGGGGGCGAAGGTGACGGGAGTGAGGGAGAGGGCGTGGCCTTTTAAGGCCACGCGAGGAGGAGAGAGAGAGCGGGACAGGGTGGGTCTGCGGCCGCAGGAGAGAGGGAAAAAGAGAGGGAGAGAGAGCGTACGCAGGTCTGCGCGCTCAGGCGCGCAGACGAAATACGCGTGCCAAAAATAACCGATTCCCAGATGTCTGGAAGTGGTTCCAGACGTCTGGGCCACCTCCCAGACGTCTTAAAAGACGTCTGAAGCGCGCATTCGTAACAATATAACAAACTCAAAGGAAGTTTCGTCCCCGAAACTTGCGCTAACTAGGGTGCGGAAAAGACGTCAAAAATAACCATAACAAACTCAAAGAGGACCGAAGCTGGTTTGAAAAGACGTACCCGCGAAGAGCTCCGGGTACCGCTCCCGCATTGCCGCCTCAGGCTCCCAGGTAGCCTCCTCGTACCGCTTGCTCTTCCACAAAACCTTTACTAAGGGTACTTGCTTTTGTCTCAAACTGCGGACGACTCGGTCTAGAATCTGCACTGGCCGCTTGGGGTAGGTCAGGTCGTCGTCCACCTCGACGCTCTCGTGACTCAGTACGTGGCGGGGATCGGCTACGTACTTCTTGAGGTTGGACATGTGGAACACGTCGTGCACACTAGAAAGCTGCGGGGGGAGGGCAAGTCTGTAAGCAACGGGTCCAACCCGCTCCACAACCTCAAAGGGCCCCATGAACCTCGGCGCGAGCTTCCCTCTCACCCCAAACCGCTGCAGGCCCTTCATGGGCGAAACACGAAGAAAGACGTGATCCCCAACCTCGAACTGCACCTCTCTGCGTTTCCGATCCACGTAGCTCCTCTGTCTGCTCCTGACAGTGCGGAGTCGCCTATGGATCTGCTCAACTACCTCCTGACTCTGTCGGATCAACCTAGGGCCAACCTCCCACTTGGTCCCCACCTCAACCCAACTCAAGGGTGCCGTACACCTCCGTCCGTACAGAGCCTCGTAGGGAGCCATGCCGATACTCGAGTGATAACTGTTGTTGTATGCAAACTCCACTAGGGGCAGGTGCTCCTCCCAAGAGCCCCTCCAGTCCAGTACACAGGCATGCAAAAGGTCCTCAAGTGTCTGTATCGTGCGCTTGGACTGTCCGTCCGTCTGGGGGTGGTAAGCTGTACTAAACTTCAACCGCGTCCCCAGGGCCTGCTGAAACTCAGCCCAAAATTGGGACGTAAAGCTGGTATCCCGGTCGGATACGATCTCCCGTGGAACTCCGTGTAGTCGTACCACGTCACGGATATACCTCTCTGCCAACTATGCTGGTCCCAAAGTGACTCGGATCGGCAGGAATCGTGCCGTCTTCGTCAGTCTATCCACAATTACCCAGACAGCATCGTGCCCTCGCTGGGTAACAGGTAAGCCCACCACCAAGTCCATGGTGATGCTCTCCCACTTCCACTCTGGCACTGGAAGCGGCTGTAGCGGCCCTACAGGCCTCTGATGCTCGGCTTTCACCTGCTGGCACACTAAGCACTGCTGCACGAATTCACCCACATCCCGCTTCATCCCCCTCCACCAAAACTCGCGTCTCAAGTCATGGTACATCTTTGTGTTTCCAGGATGTATGAATCTGGAACCGTGTGCCTCGGTCAGGAGCTCTCTCAACAGCTCCTCGTCTCTGGGAACGCACAACCGTCCCCTCAGGCGCAGCACCTGGTCTGTGAAAGAGAAGTCCCCTGGGTCTCCTGACAGTACTCTGTCGCGCAAGGACTGCAAGTACGGATCGGCCATCTGTCCTGTGATGATACGGTCTATCAGCTTTGGCCTAGTCTGCCGTGTCACAGTCATTGCCCCACAGTACCCCCGTAATTCTAGAGGTCGCCAGCTGCCCACTTCCTCCAAAAGGCTCCAACTCTGTAACTGTAAACTGGCCAAGTGTGCGGGCGCCTTACGGCTCAAGGCGTCAGCCACCACATTGGCCTTTCCCGGGTGGTAGGAGATGCTTCAGTCGTAGTCCTTCAGGAGCTCCAACCAACGTCTCTGTCTCATGTTGAGCTCCTTCTGATCAAAAAGGTATCTGAGGCTTTTGTGATCTGTGAAAATTTTGAAAGTCTCACCGTACAAGTAGTGCCTCCAAGTCTTCAACGCGAAGACAACAGCTGCCAACTCTAGGTCGTGGGTAGGGTAGGTATGCTCATGGGGCTTCAGTTGCTGCGAAGTGTAAGCAACAACGTGACCCCTCTGCATGAGCACACCTCCTAACCCCTGCAAGGAGGCGTCCGTGTACACAACGAACCCGCCACTGCTGTCAGGGATGGTGAGCACGGGAGCCGAGGTCAACATCTCCTTCAGCTCCAGAAAACACGCCTCACAGGCGTCTGTTCAAGCGAAGGGCACGTCCTTCCGGGTCAACTGTGTCATAGGACGCGCAATCTGTGAAAAACCTCTGATGAATCGTCTGTAGTAGCCTGTCAGTCCTAGGAAACTGCGAATCTCAGTGACTGAACGTGGTCTCTCCCACCTGAGTACTGCCTCGACCTTGGCTGGGTCCACCGCCAAGCCATCTCCAGAGATCACATGACCTAAGAAGGTCACCTCCCCCAACCAGAACTCGCACTTGCTGTATTTGGCGTACAGCCTACGTCGTCTCAGAGCGTCCAGAACCATCCGCAAGTGTTGTCCGTGCTGCGTCTGATCTCGAGAATAGATGAGTACATCATCTATGAAAACCACCACGAACTGGTTCAAGTACGGTCTAAACACACGGTTCATCAGATCCATGAAAGCAGCGGGGGCATTGGTCAGCCCAAACGGCATGACCAAAAACTCGTAGTGTCCGTACCGGGTGCGGAAAACTGTCTTGGAGACGTCGATCTCCCTGATCCTCAACTGGTGGTATCCCGACCTCAAGTCGATCTTGGAGAACACCGTGGCACCCCGCAATTAGTCAAACAAGTCGTCGATCCTCGACAGTGGATATCTGTTCTTGATGGTGACCCTATTCAGCTGTCGGTAGTCCACACAAAGGCGTAAGGTCCCATCCTTCTTCTTCACAAACAGTACCGGGACTCCCTAGGGAGACGCACTGGGCCTCACAAAACCTTTCTCCAAAAGGTCCTGCAACTGAGACTTGAGCTCTCGTAGCTCAAGCAGTGCCATCCTGTATGGCGCAGTGGAGATGGGGTTGGTCCCTGGTACCAGTGAGATCTCAAACTCGATCTCACGCTCAGGCGGTAGTCTTGGTAACTCGTCTGGAAACACGTCAGGGTACTCTCTGACCACCGGGATGCTCTGGAAGTCTGCCACAGGGCTAGGTTCTGCCACTACACAAGCTAGGAAACCCTCACACCCCTGGCTCAAAAGTCTCGCCGCCCGAAGTGCCGAAATGCACCTGAAACCTCCGTCCACTAGCTGTCCGTGAAACTCGAAAGAAGGCAACTCCGGAATGGAGAAGACGATCTTCCTCTCAAAACAGTCCAACAAGGCATGGTCAGCAGACAGCCAATCCATCCCCAGAATCACTCCAAAGTCCTCCATCTGTATCATAATCAGGTCAGCTGGCGAGCTATGTCTCTCGACGCTGACCTCGCAATCCGTGTACACCTCCTCAGCTACAAAAAGCTGACCACTCGGACCTCTGATTACGAACGGATTCTCTAACAATGTATAATCCTGGTCCAAACTAACCGCGAAACTGGCTGCGACAAACGAGTGCGTAGCGCCGGAATCGAAAAGTGTGTAAACGAGTCTGCCGGAAACTGAAACCATACCTGCTACCACCGATCCCGAAGCTCTAGCGTTCCTGCGTGTCAGGGCGTTGATACGCCATTCAGCTCAAGGTGCGGACGAAGCAGCCACACTCTGCATCGGACGGGTAGGTGCTGGCCGGTACCCTCCTCGCGACTGCTGTCCTCCTCCTCGCGCCTGGGAATGCGGCCTCCTACGCGCCCTCCAGTGCTCTACGCGGGGAGTATCTGCTGACCTCCTGCCCTAGACGGGCAGTCCCTCCTGATGTGGCCCGGCTGGCCACACTAGTAACAGAGGGGAACCCGGCTCCCGCCCTTAGTGGGTCCCTGCTGTCAGCTGGGCGGGGGTCCGGTGTTGGCGACTGGCCCCTGTCGAGGGCCCCCAAAGGCCACTGATGGCCCTGTAAAACATGACAGCTCTCCTGCGGACGCCACGTGTCTCCTCTCTCGCCGGCCCTGTGAAAAGTCTGGCTGAAAGGGCCTCTTCCGCCCGTCGTCAGTGTCTCGCGCAGACGGGTTGGTCTCCTCGTAAGTCATGGCTGCCTCCACCACCCTCGAAAATGTAGGCAGCTTCAGGGGTTTGACATACCCCCCGAATCGCAGGCCGAAGCCCCTCGGTGAACCTCCAAAGGCGCTCCTCCTCTGTGGCTACTGCTGTCGCTGCAAAGCGGGATAGCTCCAAGAAACGCGTGCGGTACACGCTCACAGTCATCGTTCCTTGGCGGAGAGTGTGGAACTCCCGCCTCCTCTGGTCCTGCCACGTCTGGGGAAAGTACTGCTCGTAGAAGAGGGTGATGAACTGGTCCCAGGTCGGCTCGTCCCTCTCCTGTCCCCGGACCGCCCTCTACAACCTGTGTGCCGCACTCTCTAGCTGGTACGTGGCAAAGGCCACGCGGCACTCCACCGGGGGGCGAAGGGTGTCGAAGATCTTCTCCAGCAGCTCAAGCCAGTCCTTTGCCTCGGTCGGGTCCTCATCCCCCTTGAAGGAGGGAGGCTTCAGCTTCCGGAACTGCCCGAAGAGCTCGGAGTGGCGCTGCAGTGGGGATGCTGGTCCACCCCCAGGCAACAGTGCCTCATGCACAGAAGTATCGAAGGAAGGTGGGGGCTGCGGCAGCCCATCCCCTCCCCCGTGTCCAGTGCCACGTCCGTCGGGTGGTCCCACAGAGGACTCTCCCTCCGCAGCCCCAGGGGGAAGCGCTCGGGGCGATGGGTTGAGCTCCTCTTGCACAATATCCCGTATCAGTTGGGCAAGGTCCCGGGCTTGGACGCTCGGGAGTAGAGGCTCGTCCACTGAGGCGTCGACAACGGCATGCCCACCTCGCTGACCTCGTCCTCGGTCGCGCCTGCAGCCCGCCTCACCAGTCCCGCGACGAGGCTTCTCCTGCAAGGAGACGCGAAACAAAACGGAACACGTCACTACGGAACGATACCTAACGGAAACGTCTAAGAGCTCATGTCAAAAGATATGTTGTGGTGGCTACTCTAGTTATAGACATGTGAATTAATTATTTTCCAGTCAGTTGATTCACTTCTCGGGACGACCCTACTCTGATACCATCTTCTAACGACCCGATTCCCGAGTCCCTACAAGACACGTGAACCAGACCGACTCGACTAATCCCAAGACCTCGTCGTCCAACGAGGAAGTAACCAAAAGAGCAGTAAAATAAATCACATTCAGCATGAATATAATTAACAGTAAGAAAATACAGCAGTAAGGAAAGAAACCACTACAGTATATACCACCACAACAGTAGAACAACATTCATAACATAATATGAACTGCAGGTAAAGAAAAGTACAGCGGTAACAAGAACTACTCACTACAGTGGAACAAAAAGAGGTACAAGAGAACAGTGGTAATTCTACTGGATCCTACTCGGCCCATCGTTCTCTGCAGCCGCTGACCCTGGCTGCTCAACACCTGGTCCTGAAAGGTAACGAGTGTAACACGTCAGCAAAACGCTGAATAGAGTGGCAGCTAAACTAAAGAAACAGTAAAGTGTACAGTAGCTGTTTCAATTTTCTTTCTTCCTTTATTTACGTCTTTCTATTGTTTCAAAATTTGTCTATTTCTCAGATCCTTCACTTGATCTCGAATGTTCCTCGTGGGAACGATCTTGATTGCAGTCTTTTCCGAACAGTAGAAGTAGCACGTGGTGCTCTCCTGGCCGGGAGAGTCCCCCATGGTGATCCTACTCTCAGTCAACTACCCCAAGGTCACTGACAGACGTAACGGTGACTACGGCACGCGCGGTAAACGCACGGGTAGCTAACCCGCACTGGCACGCGGTCAGTCGTTTCCGTTAACGGGTGCGCCCAAAGCACAGCACGGGACCAGTACAGGGTAGAGCCCTCTCAGTAACAGGGGTCCAACCCCTCCACAGTAATCAAACAGGGGCCTTGCCCCTCCACAGTCTACGCACCCTCGCCTGACTACCCTGGTTTGCCCCAGTGGGCCTCACAAGTCGGTGTAGGAGGCTAGCAGAACCCCGGGGCCCGTGGGGTAACTAGTACCTCCGTAACTAGTAGCTCTCCTCGGTACTACGTACACGAGGGCCAGCAAGTCGGTACAGAGTGGCCAGTCCTAACCCCGGGTCCCTGGGGCGGCTGGCTCCGCTCTGCACTAAATAGGGGGATAGTAGCTCTCCTTGGTACTCCGTACTCAAGGGCCAGCTCACTTCCCCAATTCTATTCCATTCACTTCCAGGAGTTCTACTCCTAATTCCCCACAGGGTTTCAGCTCTTTTAACTCAACACAATCAGGTTTCACCTTTCCAGGTTCACGTTCATACAATCCATGTTCTCAATCACGTTTATTTATTCATAGCAGGCAACTGTTAATTCAATTCACAGGCAGCTATTAATCCCTTTCCACATTTTCCAAGACTGCAGTATTCATACATTCCACTAGTTTTCCCGTCCTAAGATTCATGCCATATCCTAAGATCTATCATACAATCTAGTTTTCCAGCCTTAGGATTCGTGCAACACCCTAGGATCTACCATTCAATCTATTTCTCATTCCTAGGATTCATGCAATGTCCTAAGTTCTATTTATGGTTTCATAATTTAACAGATTATACTTAAAGCCACTCTACCGGTTACAACAGGCGAACTGGGGGCGTGGTCGGGAATCCCACGTGCCTCCGCAACCCCCAAGACTACAACGGAACGGGGTCCTATCACAAGGATCAAGCACAAGGAATTTCTCAAAACAGTATACAGCTACTGTAGACAGGTAGAGGATTTAATTCCGAAAATAACGCAACTCGAAACGCGAAAAACGGAACCCGAACGGGCCCTAAACGGGTCGAAAACGATGAAACAGTGCAAAATCAGACGTCTGGAACTTATTCCAAACATCTTAAAAAGTGGATCAGGGGTTACCTTTGCTCTGCGTGGTCTCTCAGACATCCAGAAGCCTACGGGGGCGTCTGGCCTAGTTCCCAGACGTCCGATGGTCACCCAGGACGTCTGTAAGTCGCTCCTGTCGTCTGGCACTTGAACCAGACGTCTGATTCGCGTTGGATGCGAATCTCAGACCCTGCGCGTACCCATTTCCTCTCTCTCTTAGTACGGTCAAATGAAGAAAATGAAGAAGACAGAATAACTCACCTTTCAGACGTCTGAACAGTCCTCCAGACGTCCTCCCCGTCGTCTGGCTAGACTCCAAGACATCTGATTCTGGAAAAGTTTCCAGAATCAGGGCGCCACTCGCGACGCACGGCCGCGTTGCGAGTGCTCCGCCTGCTGCTCGAGCTGTAGCAGGCCTCCCACGCCACCCCGCGTCTGCTGCGCCCCCGCCGGCCGGCTCCCGCTGCCCCGGCAGGCTCGAGCCCTCACGGCTGACGCCTCCTCCCCCGCGCAGCACCTCCTCCCGCACCCGCTGCGGCTGTCGCCGCCGCCGCTCACTCGCGCTCGCTCTCGCACACCGACTGGAAGGAGAAGAGGAAGGGGGCGGAGGTGACGGGAGTGAGGGGGAGGGCGTGTCCTTTTAAGGCCGCGCGAGGAGGAGAGAGAGAGCGGGACAGGGTGGGTCTGCGGCCGCAGGAGAGGGAAAAAGAGAGGGAGAGAGTGTATGCAGGTCTGCGCACTCAGGCGCGCAGACGAAATACGCGTGCCAAAAATAACCGATTCGCAGACGTCTAGAAGTGGTTCCAGACGTCTGGTCAGACATCTGGGCCACCTCCCAGACGTCTTAAAAGACGTCTGAAGCGCACGTTCGTAACACCTCTATCCAGACGTCTTAGAAGACGTATGATATTTTTACCAGACGTCCAATTAGTGAACTGTTGGCTGGCTTAACAAACATTGAAGAATAAGACCATTAGAGCCTTATCAGGCGTCCTTAAGCCTTTCGAGACGTCTGATAAATGACTGTTTTGCCTCGGCTGACCCAAAGTCTCTTCTCAGAGATTTTCTAGCCATTACAAGGCTTGGAAATCCATTCTCGAAGAAAAAGTAGGTTTCCAGACGTCCAGACATAGTGTCAGACGTCCTGTATGTCGTCTGATGGACTTGCACTAGAATCCTGTTTAGATCTGATTCAAGTCAGGAAGAAACCCGCCTAAAATCAGACGTCTGACATTGTTCCCAGATGTCTTAAACTGATCTTCCAGACGTCTGATGCCAGGTTCAGACGTCTGATAACCCTGTCAGTGCAATCATTGTTTCTGATTTCGGCCTGATTCTCTTGGGCTTTGCTCCCAACGGCTATGAAAGCTTTCCTAAACCTTCCAAAGCTTTCCTAAGGCCTCTATAAATAGAGAGGAACCTCTTGCACACAAACACACACCTAGACACACCTAGTAATACACTTTCACACTCTTTTGTATCCAAGAAAAGCTCTTGCTCTCCAAGCTCAAGTTCTACATCTTGAGAGCATCAAGCCTTTGCGCACCCGCTCTCCTGCCATAGTTCACGAGAGCGACATTGCGCCATCACGTGGCTCACGCACCCGCATCATCAATTCAACGCACTCCTTGCAAAGGGGAGTTTCCTAATTCCTATAGAAGCTTAGGTTAAAAATTACTTTGTTGGCTCTATATATTTGTTATTTTACTTTGTTATTTGGTTGGGTATTCGTTTTACGAATTTCCGTCTCCTTCGTGGGACAAAATCCTTCTCGTGAAGAGAAGGGGTTGAGGAACGCTACCCGCGCACTTGTAGCATGGTTGTAATTAAGGTTGAATCACTCTCGTTTAAGTGATTCGTTTAGTGGATTTGATCAACTTAGTTGATCGGAAAATCCTAACTTAAGAGGGTTAGGTGGTGCTTTTCACCCGGTTTGGGTTTCCACCTAAAAATAATTGTGTACCTTGTGCGATTGAATTTTGTGAGATTATTTTTACATTATATTTCTGCAATTTATTACGTCACCCCCTCCTAGTAGAGAATCTACAGTTGGTATCAGTGCA
The DNA here is from genome assembly GCA_037157565.1 of Thalassia testudinum. Classification (NCBI taxonomy): domain Eukaryota; kingdom Viridiplantae; phylum Streptophyta; class Magnoliopsida; order Alismatales; family Hydrocharitaceae; genus Thalassia; species Thalassia testudinum. The sequence continues at coordinate 156,474,552 of JAZHRO010000077.1, read as the reverse complement.
GGTTCTTGCGAAATCGGAGTAACACCTGGCAAAAAGATCTATGGAGGGGAGCATATCCGCAATCTGTATCTCCGAAGGGCAATCCACCGTCCAACCACCCTATTTCAACAGGAGGGACTTCAAATATTGGAAGTTGAGGATGAAGACGTGGCTCCAAGCCACTAAGTTCGAGATATGGGGATATTGCGAAACCCCATACGAGATCCCGAAGCAACCCCAAGAGGCTACTCGCAGCTGCAAATTTGAGAGCTTTCACTTAACGCAAAGGCAATGAATGCCCTGTATTGCGCATTGAGTCCGAAATAGTTCGAGCAAATCCAAGAGTGTACTACCGCCCATGAGATATGGAGGAAGTTAGAAGACACTCATGAGGAGACGAGCTCGAAAGAAGATCTCGAGAAGAAGGAAACCATGTGCCTTGGTTTCATGGCAATCGGAGAAAGCGACATCGACAGCAAAAGCGACTCCGACAATGAGGTAAACCCGATTTACAAGATGCTTTTAATGAGCTTTTTGAAGTTAGTAAATCACTAAAAATAGAAAACAATAACATGAAAAAGAATCTTAGTTTTCTTAGAAGTGAAAATGAAAGATTAGAAATAAAACTTAAGGATGTAGAAGCTAATCCTAAAAATGATAACCTATTATTAGAAAATCATAACCTCATCAATGAAAGTAATAAATTGATTGAGAAAAATGTTAGTCTAAAAATAGAATTTCTGATTTAAAGACTAAGATGCATATTATAGAAAAAGAAATTGCATATCTTAGGGAAAACTCCAACAAATTAATCAACAAAGTAGATAATCTTTATAACCGTAAGGTTGAGAAAGGATCTCCGTCAAGGAGACTCGCTAACAGATCCGGATCCAAGCTCACTTGGATACCGAAGAAAGATTTAGAATCCTATTTTGTAGGTTTCAGGGATAACTACAACACAAAGAACTGGACCTACAAGCTCCAGGCTGGTCAACTCGTGTTGGGAGAACCAAGCAGCAGACCAAGGAGGAGAACAAGAAGACCGACGAGATGGAGAACAAACAATGAACTCGCCGCACGACGACCGCCAGACTGGAGACCGGCGCCAATGCCCGGGCCTCCAAGCTATGGATGGGAGCCCCATCCGATGTGGCATCCACCACCACCATTTGGAACATTTTATTGACCATGGTAGGTGAGGTAAAAATTCTTTACCCTATCTTTTTATCATAAGCATTTAGATAAGGGGAGTTAAAAAAAATTATAAGCTAATTGCCAATTATTAAGGGGGAAATATAAGTTAGCTAAGTTTCCTTTAGTAAGGGGGAGAAGAAAAATAACAGCTATCTTGTTGTTACAAAAAGGAGGAGGGCATTACTTTTGTTAAAAGAAATTCATAGAAGAGCATATTTTAAGGAGAAGTTATAGGTAATTTAAAATCAATTAAACATTTTTGATGTCAAAAAGGGGAGGATTTTTTTTGCATTATTACTTATGATTTTGTCATCATCAAAAAAGGTGAGATTGTTGGTGCTAAAGCACCACGATCATTTGTTTTGATGATAACAAAACACGTGTCATTTAACATTTGCACTTGGAGTATTAGATTTCAGGTCAATTGCAAATAGAGACGTGATTAGACAGATTTCGAGCTCGCATTCAGGACGGATTGGAGGAACTTGATGGAAAACAGAGGAGATTCGCGAGGAACGATGGCTTGAAGAAGGAAGGAGATGAATATGATAGATTTCCTTCTCGTATACTCTTTGTATTTTTTGTTTCTTTTGTTACTCTTTATTTTTATTACTTAGATTCATGTTAAAGAGCCTCAAAGTACCCTAACAGTAATCTTAGGAACACCAGCACAACCCTAAGATACTTAAGTTTTCTGTAGAAAACTTAGAAAACCAATATAGGGTTCAAACATCTTTTTCAGACGTCTAATTCCAAAATCAGACATCTGATAATATGTTATAAGACGTCTGATAACATTTAGGCTGGACTTGTTAGCTTTGTCTGATGAAATCAGACGTCCAGGCCTCTGTCCAGACGTCTGATGCTTTTGCCAGACGTCAAATTAGTGGACCGTTGGCTGGCTTAACAAACACTGAAGAATAAGACCGTTAGAGCCTTATCAGACATCCTTAAGCCTTTCCAGACGTCTGATAAATGACTGTTTTGTCTCGGCTGACCCAAAATCTCTTCTCAGAGATTTTCTAGCCGTTGCAACGCTTGGAAATCCATTCCCCAAGAAAAAGTAGGTTTCCAGATGTCCAGATATAGTGCCAGACGTCCTATATGTCGTCTGATGGACTTGCACTAGAACCATGTTTAGATCTGATTCAAGTTAGGAAGAAACCCACCTAAAATCAAACGTCTGACTTTGTTCCCAGACGTCTTAAACTGATCTTCCAGACGTCTGATAACCCTGTCAGTGCAATCATTGTTCCTGATTTCGACCTAATTCTCTTGGGCTTTGCTCCCAACGACTATGGAAGCTTTCCTAAGCCTTCCAAAGCTTTCCTAAGGCCTCTATAAATAGAGAGGAACCTCTTGCACACAAACACACACCTAAATACACAAGACACACCTAGTAATACACTTTCACACTCTTTTGTGTCCAAGAAAAGCTCTTGCTCTCCAAGCTCAAGTTCTACATCTTGAGAGCATCAACCCTTTGTGCACTCGCTCTCCCACCGTAGTTCATGAGAGCGACGTTGCGCCATCGCGTGACTCACGCACCCGCGTCATCAATTTGATGCACTCCTTGCAAAGGGAAGTTTCCTAATTCCTATAGAAGCTAGGTTTAAATCTTTGTTGGCTCTATAGGACTATATTTGTTATTTTACTTTGTTATTTGGTTGGGTATTCGCTTTGCGAATTCCGGTCTCCTTCGTGAAAAAAATCCTTCTCGTGAAGAGAAGGGGTTGAGGAACGCTACCCTCGCACTTGTAGCATGGTTGTAATTGAGGTTGAATCACCCCCGTTTAAGTGATTCGTTTAGTGGATTTGATCAACTTGGTTGATCGAAAAATCCTAACTCGAGAGGGTTAGGTGGTAGTTTTCACCTGATTTGGGTTTCCACCTAAAAATAATTATGTACCTTGTGCGATTGAATTTTGTGAGATTATTTTTACATTATATTTCTGCAATTTATTACGTCACCCCCTCCTAGTAGGGAATCTACACCACCACCCATTATATATAACATCAAACTAGAATGGAGACCCCAACATACAATTTCACCCCCTATATTAGAAAACTCTTTGTTTGGAAAGAGAGAAACCAAAGGATGCATGGTGTAGCCCCTAATCAATCTTCCAGCCTGATTGCGTGCGATTTTCTTAACTTATCAATTATACCTATCTGTTGGGTGTTTGTTTTGTAAAGCTCCTAATGTCGTTTGAGATTGGATCACGCTTTAGGCCACTTTTGTCTAATATATTACCTTTCACTGAAAAAAAAAAAAAAAACTACATTTCCTAATTGTGACTTTTCATATTACCTCAAAAGACCAACAACCATATTTTTGTTCCAAATGCAAGACACCCCAATTGCATCAAAATGGATATAGGAACCAAGTTGAAAAGTTGGGCATATTTTCTAAGGTAGCATATTCAAACTCCTAGTTTAAGCATTAAACAAAATTCAATTCCTCATTCTACTTAACAATAAATTGACTAAACCTGTAGTAAGCATGAAAGTGAGAACGAGTGCTCCTAAGAAGGTACACCTTGGGTGTGTGAAGTGAATAGAGGTTGACATCTTGTCAAGACCAGCTATGCATCACATCAACTTGTGGCTTAGGTCATAATCAGAAGAAAAATGTGGGTCGTTGGACATGGTTCGTGGGAGTTATCGTGAGGTGATTTAGTAGGATTATGGTGGTGAGATTTTAAATCGAGGTTTTATCTTATGTGGCTGTTATAACTTAGTATATGAATAGTATAGAATTTTTGTTTTCTTATTTTTCACTCATCACATCTACCATAATCTGTTGCATCCACCTCTCACCAATCATATACAACTCCACTAATTCGCTCACACCCATCACATCTACCTCCCACCAATCTACTCCCAATACAAATAAAAAGAAAAACCAATAACAATATATTAACTCTACTATCACATCTACACCTACTAACTCTCCTTTTATTCATTCACTTTTCCCTCCTTAAGATTTCCTAAATTTTATCCAATCTTAAATTTTAAACCTTTACCAAACAGGGCCTACATAATTGATCACTCTTCTCTTTAGAGAAAGAGACATCCAGTGAGGAAGGTATGATAGTTGTCTCGAGACTAATGTTTAAATATCCTACTTGTAGTAAGTATTATATGGTGGTGGGTCACAAAGAAAGGCTACTCACTTGTTATGCATTGCTATTCTACTAGAAAGATGGTTGGAAGGGGAAAGAAGGTGAAGGATAAGGGAAAGAACATAGTGCAAGAAGAGACTGGATTGCTGGAAGAGGAAATGGTCAGTAGGATTAGGAACTCCCTCAAGATTAAGGAAATTCCTGATCCAATAAAGTTTGACAAGGCAATCCTAAAGAAGCTGAAGGGATGGAGGGTACTCTACGTTAAAGTGATATTTGGTAAGGCTATAAAATGTTAACCTTGGTAACGATAATGAGTAGCGCATAGGGTATAAAGGAGGTGACTTTCTATGAAGTGGGAGTAGACATCTGGTTTATGGTTTTGAGAACATAGCAAAGATTCCTAGAGTGGTGCCTAAATCCCTATGGATTTTCCAAAATGATCTCATCCTAATTAAAGAAGCCATACCTAGCATGCAACTAAGTACTCGTTCAAGTCCTTCTCTGAGTTACAAAAAGGATATCCCCATAATATAGGCATGAAAGAGTCCTGATGGATCTTGAGAGACAATGTAGAAACCTGGTGATAATAGACATTAGTGGTAGTTTCAAATATGGTAGGTATGTTAGAATCTTGATAGATTTCCCCATCTTGTAGCCACTTGAATCCAAGTCAGTCAGGAGAAGTTGGGTGGCCCTTTTAGGTACTACCTGATCGTGGTTGAGAAGTTTTCAAATCATTGTAGTTTCTATGGTAGGGTTGGTCACCATGTTAAGAGATGTCCTAAGAAATTCATTGCAATGCTCGAAATTGTAGTAGTTCCAAATGATTATGCAACGGTGGATGTAATAGAGGAGGTGAGTTCAAAGTATATGGAAGAGGTTAGGTTTAAGAAAATAGGTGAAGATACAATTGAAAATTACTTGTCGAGAAGTGTGAATGAAATAAAGTCACTATCGACAAAGATAAAGGAGAATGGAGGTTTGAAAGGACAAACTAGTAAGGAGGTATCCTGAAGGTTGGACTTCTTTTTGCCTTATGAGAAGGGCATTGAAGCTAAGGGGAAAGAAGAGGTAGGTAAGGCATTGGAGCGAGAACCTAGAAGTTGAGAATCTTCAAGAAGAGGTAGTTAGTTAAAGGAACCAATGAGTTCTCTGGTTATGTTGCCAAGTCATTTCAACAAGCACATGATGAGGGATGTGGACGTTGGGATTTAAGGTAGAAGAGTGAAGGGGAATAGTGAAGTAGGAGGTTCAATGAAATAGAACTAAGCTAGCATATGGTAGCAAAGAGGGGGACTTTGTTTGGAGGAAGGGTATGTAGATTTGAAGAAGAAAGACATTAAGATTAGGTAGAACTCATCTGCGAGAAGGCTGAATTCCATAAAGGGGAAGGAGTTTAAAACAAAAGGGTCCAGATTGGGAAAGTAGTTGATAAAGGGCAAAAAAGAAGGGGGTTCACAATCCATTGAGTGGGAGGACAAAAAAGGGAAGGGCTTAGATTCAGATGTGAGAAGACAGATGATATCCAGGGAGCCACTACATAGTGCAGCAAATTCATATGAGATGATGGAGGTGGGAGTTGGATCTAGTAGGCGGGAAGGGGGTGTTGCTGAGGGAGAGTCAAGGTGTGAAGAGGGGAGAGGTGATGTATGTGAAGGTATTAAGGCTTGGGATAATGTGAGGAAGAGGATGGACATGGAGGTAGAGGTGGTGAGTGGTGATGGTGGGGCCAAAGAGGTAACAACAGATGTTTTTGACCCTAATTTGTCTGTGGTGAGGGTTCCCAGTGACAGGTTGTTGGAGGGAGACAATAGGTTCTAGGCGATCCCTGAAATTGCATTAGAGGGAGAGTGGAAAGTGCGGGATAAAATATATGATACAAATATAAACAATTGCACAATATTAGACCACAAATACACAAGGAATTTTAGGTCAAAAACTCACGGACAAAAATCACCACTTAAGCCTCCTAACTTGTAATTTCGTGATCGACCTAGCCAATCAACTACACTAACGTATCACTTGAAACCAAGGATCATACAACCTCAATACAAAACTGAACGGTCAAAATCGATGCAAGCTTTGCCTCCAAGAGGTGGGAATGCACAAACTAGACACACAACTACAATGAACAAAAGTAACAAGATCCTGTCGAGCCCCTAAAAATATAATGCAGTAGAATGTTAAGTATAGAGATCATTGGGGTTCCCTAAGGTAGTAGGGAGCTGTAGCACAGGGAAGCTTGGCTCAGAGAATGAAGTAACTGTTGTAGTTGGCATGCAAGTAGGAAGTGTAGAGGCCAATTGGCATGAGAATAACAGTCTAATGTGGGACAGTTTCCACGTTGAAATCAAGGAGAAAATTTCTTGATGTTGCTGCTATAGTTTGGTGTGGAGTTTGTGTTGGTGCAAGGGCACAACGATCATTTATTTTGATAATAACAAAACACTTATCATTTAACATTTATTTTTGAGTCCAAGATTTCAAGTCAATTGCAAATGGATACAAGTGTGAAGGAGCTTCAGCTCGCATCCATTGTGGATTGGAGGATCTCGCTGGAGAAGAAGTTTCGCTCGGAGCAAGAGCTTGAAGAAAGGAGATGAAAAATATGATAGAAGATTATTCTATTCATGTAATCTATTTCTGTTATTCTATCTTTCATTTTCTTAAAAGCATGTTAAAGAACCTTAAAGTTACCTAACAGTAGTCCTAAGAATACTTGCATATCTCTAGGATACTTAGATTTCTTGTAGAGGACTTAGAAAATCTAAATAGGTTTTAGACAGCTTATTCAAACGTCTAATACTAAAATCAGACGTCTGAAAATGAACTTTAAGACGTCTGAATGTTGAATCAGGCGCCTAAACACTTAAGCTGGACTTAGTACCTACTGTCTGCTTGATTTAGATGACTAACCTTTTGTCTAAACGTCTTAGAAGACATCTGATGACATTGCCAGACATCTAATTAGTGGAACATTGGCTTAAGAATATGATCGTTAAGAAATGACCCTTTATCTTCTATCGGACGCCTTTAGAGGACCTCAGATGTTTGATAAGTAAACTTTAGCCCTCGATTAAGCCAAAATTATTTCTCTTGAGAGATCTAGCCGTTTGTGCCTTGGGAAATTCATTCCCACAGTTAATTAGATTTCTAGACATCGAGACATAGTGCCAAACGTCTAATCTATCATCTGACTCATTTTCACAAGAACCCTGTTTAGGTCTGACTCAAGTCAAGAAGGTAACCCACCTAGAATTAGACGTCAGATTTAGTTCCCAGACATCTTATACCATTCCCAGACGTCTGATGATCTTGTCAGAATCATCAAGGATTCTGATTATGGCTTAATTTTCCTTGGGATAATCCCCAACGGCTACCTAAGGCTTCCACAGCCTTCCTAAACCATCGATAAATAAGAGATGCCCCTTCCTTTATAAGACACCAAGCAATACCATTTCTATATCATTTTGTGTCCAAGATTCCTTAGAAGAGATCTAGCTCAAACAAGCTTCAATTCTACATCTTGAGAGCTTCCTTCTCGCTGCACACCCGCTCTTCTGCCGTCGTTATGAGAGTGACATAATGCTATTGCGTGGTTCACGCACCTGCATCATTCATCGATGCACTTCTACCAAAGGGAAGTTTCCTAGCTCCTATAGTAGCTAGGTTTTAATCTTTGTGGCTCTACAAGACACATTTTATTGTTTTTGGTTGGATATTCACCTTGCAAATTTCTATCTCATTCGCGAGACTAAATACTCATGAAGAAGGGTTTGATGTATACTACCCTCGTATAAAGTAGTATTATAAGAGTTGAACTACCCTCGTTCAAGTAGTTCGGATAGTGGATTTGATAGACTAGGTCGATCGGGAAATCCTAAACCAAGAGATTTAGGTGGTGATTTTTACCTAGATTTGAGTTTTCACCTAAATATCTTTGTGTACTTGTGATTGATTACTTGTGAGATTATTTATTTCTGCTTATTTTTCGCATCACAAGATCTACAATTTGAGGAAGAGAGCCACTACATGTGGAGAAGAGAGAAGTAAAGAGGAGTGTAGGTTCTAACGGAGGGGGTGACATTTGCGTGATAAATAAATAATGCGGAAATAAAAGATATCAATCACATAAGTACACAATGATTTTCAGGTAGAAATTCAAATCTGGGTAAAAATTACCACCTAAACTTCTCGACTTATGATTTACCGATCGACCAAGTCGATCAAATCTATTAACAAACTACTTAAATTAAGGTAGTACAACCTCTTACAACAACGTTACTTTGAACAAAGGTAGTGTACCTTAAACCCTCCTCTTCACGAGGAGTATTTTGTCCCACGAAGGAGAAGGGAATTCGTAAAGCGAATACCCAACCAAGAACAAAGAAAATAAATAAGAACCTATAAAGCCATAAAGTAAATGTAATATTATGCTACTATAGGCAAGAATCTCCCCTTAATAGGAAGTGCGTAGGCGTGATCTCAGTAAAGTATCGATGCTCTTGGATTTGTTTAATGAGACTTGGAGAGCAAGATCACTTCCTTTCTTGATAATTACTTCTCTATGACAAAGAGTGTGAAAGTAGTGTTACTTGACGTGTCTAAGGAAGGGTCCTTTATTTATAGGTTGCTTAGGAACCTTTAGGAAAGCTGTGGAAGCCTTAGCCAACTGTTGGAAACAAATTCCAGGCTAACCAGGCTGGAATTAGGGCTATTAATGATTCTGACAGTGTTATCAGACGTCGAGACTCAAAGTCAGTCATCTAGATCATCGTCTGATTTTATCGTTGGACATCTAATCTAGAAGGATGGATCAACTGGACGATGTTTGATCAGAACAGACGTCTAATTTTAAGACATTTAGGATACTAATCAAACGTCTAATTTTAGACAAGTTCTCTTCCTATTTTGTCCAGACTTAAACAGGGTTCTATGATTTGTTGGTTAGACAATAGGTTGATCATCTGACACAGTGTCTGGTTGTCTAGAAACACAATCTTCTGCGGGAACGGATTTCCCGAGGTTAAACAGTTATAATCATCTGATAAAAGGTGATTTAGGTCTAACGTCTATTTATCAGACATCTAGGGATCTCTACGAATGTCTGAAAGTGAATGTAAATCAAATTAAAAGTTAATCCTCAACTATTAAGTTTGACAAAGCCAACGGTCCTCTAGTTAAACATCTAGCAAGGTCATCAAACGTCTTCTAAGACGTCTAGACTAAGGGCTAAATATCTGAAACTGACAAATAGAGAGTGAGTTGCCCACCTAAGTGTTTTGGATGTCTAATCAAACAGTCAGACGTATTAAAGTCTAAGATCAAACATCTGATGTCCAGATTGGACGTCAGATTAGGCTGTCTGAATCTATTTTGATTTTCTAAGTTTTCTACGAGATGTCTAAGTATCCTAAGATTGAGTAAGTGTTCCTAAGACTACTATTTAGTTACTTTGAGCTCTTTAACATACAATCTAGACAAAATAAAAAGGAAGGATACAAAAACAAAGTACATAAACGAAGTAAACTTCTATGCTATGCTTCATTTCCTTTCTTCAAGTTTTCGCTCCAAGGGAAGCTCCTCTCCCATCAAGCTCCTTCAATCCACCACGGATGAGCTTGAGCTCCTTCAACTTATATCCATTTGCAATTATCTTAAAACTCATAAACTGAAATTGCAAATGTTAAATAACAAGTATTTTGTTATAATCAAAATTAACGATCGTGATATCCTTACACCAATAAGGAATCATCTTGAGTTGTGTTGGAAATATTTGATTGACTCAAAATAGAATTGTTGGGAAGGCTCTCTATTTATAGAGTGAACATTTCCCTACAAAAAGGAAATAAAAGATTTTATATTATTGAGAACTTATCCCATAAGGAAAAATCTTCTCTTAAAACAAATCCCAAACATATTCCTAAAACATCTTTACTAAAAATAAAAAACAACTAAACTTGGTGCACTGAAAATTGATCGTTGAGACCAAGAATCATCAGCCACTACGATCCTTCAGATTCTATCACGTGGCACATGCCACATGGCCTACTAGTTGTCACGTGGCACTGTCTCATGGCCAACTCCAAATCCTAACACTCCCTCTCAAGTCTAAGGTTCCAAGGCCAACAACTTGGTCCTCAACTTGTGAGACTCAATGCCCCACCATTCGTCTTCTTCAAGCTTCGAGTTCTTCTTGGGAGGAATGACGGCAAGGCTTCTTGCAATCTTAGAAGTTATCGCTTATTCTTTAGCGATCTCAATTGTCATTGCAATGGCTATCATTACCTCCTTTTCCTTTTCTTCAAAGAACATGACTCGAATCTTCTCTTTGGACAAGTCTATGACAAATCTTCTTGCGACCTCCAAAATCGTTACTTCTGTTGCAATTTGAGTAGTCGTAGAGACTGTCGCTATGGACTTGTCTTTTCTCAGAAGAGCACACATGTTACGACCCAATTCCAACTTCCTACAAGACCGAAGATTTGTTCTCCTCAACTAGAACCCAAGACCCAGTTGTCTAACGAAAAATAACCAAAAGCAGAAAACATTCTACAACCACACATGTAATGTAACTAAGCAGAAATAAATAAGAGACGGTAATAGAAATCAGAACAGGAAATCTCAAAAATACTACATGCCACAAGCGAAAGAATACTATTATATGCCATCATAACTACAACAGATGAATTATAAAATAGCTAATACATGCTAAAGGTACTCACTACTACAAAAAGAGCTTTGGAACAGAAAGTAACTATGGTTGGATTCAACTAAGCCCAGCACCCTCTGCAACCGGTGGTGTTGGCTGCTCAACTCCTTGACCTAAACATAGTTATATAATCCATGGTCAGCTAACGCTGAGTAGAACAGTGGATAAGCCATTTACATGCAATTTAGCATAAAGAAACAAGCAAATAATTGTTCATTCGTTTCCATTTATCTCAATTATGTGTTTCTGATTCGATTATTCTAATAATGATCCACAACATTTCTTAATCCTCTTGTTCTCTAAAGGAACAATCTTAATTACAGTTTATTCCGCGATGTAGGATGAACACATGACACTCTCCTGACCAGGAGAGACCCTGCAGTAGTCCTACATTCGGTCTACCACCCCGAGTCACAGTCGCTACATAGCGATGACTATGGAACGTGTGATAAGCGCACGGGTAGCTAATCGACTTTCTGCGATATGTTAATCAATTACTTCACAATAAAATGCTGTTGTCGATTCTTTTATCCCCGACAACGACGTCAAAAATAATATGAAGCGATCAATCACGGTTTGTAAAAAAGTCGTAGTATATGTCACAAATATAAATCGTTATCGTATTAATTTTATTTAATTACATAATTTTTACTTGTTTAATTACATAATTTTATTTAATTACATCACTCTCTAAGTCCAACATATTCTTTAATCCCAAAAAGATCAATTTTATGTGCAATCATAAATGAATGAATTAATAAATAATCAATGAATGAAATAATAGCTTAATTATGTACAAAAGAATTAACTAAAATACTTGCAAATACTTAATTATAAGCAAGTATCAAACACTATACATATGCACTCTATACTATCTATTTATAACTTATAATACTAATACCTACATATATATGCAATAATAAATAATAATATATATATACTATCCTAAATATACTAACATATACATTAACATATATAATATCTGCAGCGATAGATGAAAATGTCGCTAAACCCTTAAAAAAACTATGTACAAAATCTAAGGTAGAAACTAGGATCTGTAGCGACACTTATTCTATCTACAGTGACAATTTATTCGGTCATTAAAGTTATATTGTTATTTATGTACATATATAGCTCAAACAATATTTATATTACATATACTTAATATACTTATTATTTACAGTATACAGTTATATATACACTATACTATATACACATTCATATACTTTCTCTCTCACTCTTTCTATTCTCTTCTATTTTTTTTACACTTAGACGATATCTTCTATCTGTTTTACGACTCTCTTTTTTTCTTCTTAACACTTAATCTTAGCCACTCTGTTTCACTCTTCTTTTAACTTCTCTTCTTTTCTTTTCTTCCCTTAACCCCTCATATTAAACCTTTACTTAGTTTAAAAATTATTTTAAGATTGGCAGACAGCTCCTTTCGAGGGATGCACAGCATCCGAGGCGAGTGGGACCAGATCTCTACTAAGAGCCGCCTAATTCTTTAATTAGGTCTCTTAATCTCGATTTAAGCTCAGAACAAGGCTTAATCAAACCCTCACAATGTCGAACCCCTGACCCACACCACACACCAGTACCACATCACAACATATAATCAGTAATCATTCATGCTTAAGGGATAAGGGTATATGTTTCGGGCACCCAGCACCCGTGACGTCTGAATAGCCCTTAACACAAATCATTAATATAGTGCTCCGATTGTCTTGTGCCCCACGATGTGGCACTAACTTTGCCACATCCAACACTGGAATTCCAACGCAACCGTGCAGAATTTGGGATTTTCGCCCTCAATTTGTGGGACATAATTTATTGTAAATTAAAATTAAATTATGGGGACTTAAAGTATTTACATAGTACTAGATAATTGTATAATTAATTTATAAATTTAATTATATTTACTGTATAAATAAATACAGTAAAATCTGCAATTTATATATAATATATTTTAGATTTTATTTCTTAATTACGTATAAATTAGTGAATGTATGGGTTAATTGACCTATTACAGTAGTAATAAATAAATTAAAGTATTTAATAAAGATTTTTATTGTATTTTATAGGTTTTATTTAAATTTTATTTATATTTAAATAACTATTTTCAGGCCATTTTACAAATAAATTAGATTTAAATAGTATAATACATTATAAATATAATTAAATTAACTTAATTTACTTAAAATACATTAGTACAACTATACAATACAAGTTAGTTTAGTTTTAACTTAAATTATTAAGTTATTTTAATTTAATCTAATAACTTAACTAGAAATTTAATAATTTAATTATTTACTCCGTATATATAATTAAATTATGATATAGGATTCCTAATATACATAATATATATATAAATACGTATATACAGTATCAGTAGCAAATATGTTTTTTTATAAAATTTATTAATTTATATAGTTTATAGTACATATAAATTAGTATAATTAATAAATAATTAAATAAATAAGTTATGTACCCTTTAATTTAATTTAAATACTTAAGCTACATTATATAATATATAAATAAGTTACTTATACTTAATACAAATCTAATTTACACTATTTACACATATAGCTTACTACATACCTTATATCTACAAGTATATACATAGTATACAATGGATTTTTAGGTATTCTTAAGGTTTTTTCACTTTTTATGAGTTTTATATATTGTGGAGATAGAAGGTGAGAGAGAGAAATAGATGAGAAAGAGGAAGTGTTTTTGGTGTTTTTGTAACTAATTTCTTTTATTAAGTTCCATGATATACTAAACCATCGGCTGATATATTCTACCAAGTCGGAGGATCAAAAACTTGGTATGAACTTGGTATTAACTTAAAATTATACCTTATCTTCACCAAGACAGGTTTACTTTATTTTTTGTGAATTTTTTACAAACTTTTATTTATTTACAAAGTTAACACATTGTAGGCCTTTAAAGAGTATTCTAAATAAGCCTAAGGCCTAGAATGAGACTCTAAAGGCTAAATAAAAAGAGTGTACAGTCAAACACATTCAGCAAACCACATATAAGATGCTTAAATGATTAAACATAATATTTCACTCAATTTCATTACATGTTTGAATATGGATAGTTAGGCAAACTTTTTAGCTGACAGAAAATGCTTAATCAAATTACAAGCATTCTAAATGAGGTTTAAGGTCAATTACAATACATGAAAGCTTGTACAAATACAATACATCTTATAATACATATCAGAGAATTACATAACTTAAATCTAAGCCTACTGCCCAACAGTCTTCAGACCAACATCAGCTGCAATCAGAACAATCAGTTGCAGCAGTAGCTACCATCTGCAGCAAACAGCAGACAGCAACTGTAGCGACAACTACAGAGAAATTCAGACGATCTAGGCAAAGCCCAGACATCTTAACATGTTCACAAAACCTTGCTGCAGGGAATCCAAACTTCAGAGAAGACAATCTGCAGCAGGTCTAGACCTCCAATTCAACAACCTATTCCTTAATTCAATCCATTCGTATCGCAGATCGGACTTGAAAGTCTGATCAGAGATATAAAATGTTTAAGTCCGTGAATAATTTGCTTGATTTCGATTAAAATGTAGCTACATCATGCAGCAATTTACTATAATGGATTTGAGATTCAAAACACAATAGAAAACCTCTTAAAACTCTAACAAGGCTTGAAAATGACAAAAATCTTTCCCAGATGTTAAACTCTTACTCAATCCCTTGTCAACATTTTCATTTCAAATCAAAAGAAAAACCACTGATTTAACACCTTTCTAATGCTATAGACACCATGTAGGAAGTGTTGAAATCAGTTCATTAAATTTAGCTGAATCCTAATGTGTTAAAAACCTTAAGGGATATTAAGAATCCCATAGGTTAAAAAGCAAAATCTCATAAACAAATCCACATAAAAGTACTTGATAGAGCCTCCAATCAACAAGGTTAATTCTCCTTGGCTCTACCATACATTCAAGTCTATGAAAGCCTCGGTTCATACTCAATTCAAACCTAACTCATTTGAGGAAGAATGTAATATCAAGCCATCTCAAACTCACAGCCAAGGTCTGAATTAAACACAAATATATCAATCTACTTGATCAAAAATCCTTGAAAATCCAATTTGACCAAAATCTTGAGATTTTACTTTGAAATCTATCTTGAAATCAAAGCAAGTTAATCGATTCTTTTCAAAATTAAATCAAGGGTCTTTGTGAACAAAATGACATGAGTGAAAAGACCCCTAGGTGGATTTGAACGCAAATCCTCATCTCAAAGCTTGAAAGCAATGGGATGGGGATTTGACTCCAAATGGATTGGATGGATTGTGGATTAAAACACGAGGAAATCAAAAGGGAGAAAACAGTGATCAATGAATGGGGGAATTTTCCTCCTCTTATCTGAAGTGATCAGAGGAGGTGAAAATGTGAATTTTTATACTAAACCTACTCCAAAGCTAAACTACCATCATGCATCCAAATCAGTTCTAATCTACAGCTAAATTCTATTGTTAATCTACCTAACTAATATACAGTTAATCTAGAAAGCATTAAACCTAGCCTAAATGGAAGAATGGCACCTGTTGAGAAGATCTGCAGCCGATTGCTACAACGGCAAAGGAAGGAGGATCTCCAGCGGATTGAAAAGCTCTCTAGTGAAGCTTCAAGTCACCCTCAGGTGCTATGTGGTCTTAGCGGCAAGGAGAGTCGGAGAAGAAGAATTCACAGCCAGTGGCCATGAAAATGGGGAAATGAGAGGAGAAGAAACTGGAGAGGATGAAAGGACCGACCTCAAGGAAGTAAGAGAGGAGGTCGATCCCTTGCACGCGCAGCTGTGGGGCTGCTTAAGTAGGAAGAGTTGTGAATCCAAGCATCGCGCAGGTGAAATTAGGTGCAAAGGGCATGAGCGGCGAGGATGAGAGGAGAGCGCGCTCACTGCCACATCAAAAAGCGACCATTGGATGGGATCTGGGTGAATAGGTGACCACACGTGCCGAATCGCACGAAGGTTCCAATCAAGGAGAGCCATAGATCAAGCGATCAAGAGAATGGACGACGAGGATTGCGCGTGTTACTCGCGTGAACAATGTTCGCGCGAGACTGCAGGTGGCTGGGAGTCTTTTGATGAATTTGCAGGATACGCCCCTCTGTGAAGGGGTAGAACAATTGTAGGTAGACCCATAAGTGGTTAAAAGGCATAACAAAACAGTCCTTTAGGACTTACAAAAAGGTCACTGCGGTCTACACATAGGTCCCTAGAGATTTGAATGAAATGTAATGCACTAAAAATCTAAATGTAAATATTTAATTTCAAGACCTTAATGATATCCAAATGCATCCAAGTTTTTATATAAGCGTAATTGAATATTTAAGAAGTTAATTATACTTTTGATTTAAACTTTTAAGCTCTTTTATGCGTTCATTTTGCAATTGAATCATCATTTTACATTTATTAATGGAATTTCATTTAATGATCTAATTACGCATTTTTAACACAAAATTGATATTTTAGGTTTTTTTTTTCTCTGATTCTCACATAACCCTTTTTATGCATTAGTTCGACATTGTTTAACTTAGTTTCTAGCTTAACTTAAGCTATTTAGCTATGATGAGTCGCAACTCATCAGTAAACACCACATACTGGCACGCGATTAGTCGTTTCCATTAGCAAATACACTTAAATGTATAGCACAGAACAGAACAGGACCTTATCCTCTTAGACAGGGGTCTCGCCCCTCAGAAGTCTACGAATCCTCACCCAACTATCCTAATTTGCCTAGTGGACTTAACAAAAGTCGATGTAGGGTGACCAGTCATAACCCCAGATCTCATGGAATGGCTAGCTCTCCCCAACACTAAAGTAACAGGAGTCGGTGTAGGAGGTCATTCCTAACCTCGAGTTTCAACCCAAGGGCGACTAACTCCCTCTACACTAAAGTGGCGGTAGCTCCTCGATATCGCGTATACGAAGACTAGCTCGCTTTCTATGCAAAATGGACAATTGCTCTTCTCGATACCGTGTATGCAAGGGTCAGCTCACTTCCCTCCTACATACGATATTCGTTCTGTATACATGAATTCCTCTTCTAGCTCCCCGTAGGGTTCATGCATTGTACTTATTTCATTTCCTTTTACGACATGCATATTTCGTTCACATCTAGGTTCTTAACTATATAACAGGCAGCTCGTGATTTAATAGCTGAAAGAAGCATCACATCATTTAACTATTCATTCGCTAACATTAAGGGCTCTAACATGCATTTCAAAATAAACCGTGTCGCTCAAGCGATGTTCATTTACTCAATTCTGCCCTAAGGTTCATTTCATATCCTAGGATTCCATCAAATCATTCAAAGATAGCATGCACTTTGATTAATTAGGTCATAGTATTAAGAAAAATCACTCTACCAGGATACACAGGTGGAATGGAGGCTCGAATCGGAGATCACGTCGTCTCCGCAGGTCCCATATACTCTACTCACTAGAGACCTATACAATTAACCAAATCACATCAAACGAGTTCAAAGCAGCATACAAGTGAAACACGTAGAGAACTACGAATTAAAACCAACGATACTTCGTTTGCGTAAAATCAACTCCGTTTGGATCCTAAATAGGCAGAAAACATGCACTCTGACTAAAATCAGATGTCTGGGACTAGACCCAGACATCTTAAACGACCTCAGATATTCACCTTGCTTTCCTACGCTGATCTCAAGCGTCTAGAACCCCTCACAGCCATCCTGTGGTCCTTCCAAACGTCTGTTAGTGCACCCGGAGGTCTGAGATGGTTATGAGATATCTGTAGAGACGTTCAGACGTCTTAAAGCACCTCAAAAGGCACGCCACGCACCTTTTCAGCGTCTTGTACCTACGCATGCGCGTGCGGGATTAAATAAAAAAAATTACGTACGTGCATGCAGGCACGTACAGAGTACGTACCTCAACACTCTACATGTCAGACATCCGACGCCAGCTTTGGATGTCCTAAGGCTCCTCCAGATGTCTAGATAGTGTCTCAGACGTCTGATACTACGGAAAAATGATTCCGCAGAACGTCTCGTGAGCCTTCTCTTCGTGCTTCTCTCCGCTCGCAAAACCATAGTTGCTCCTCCAGCAGCTGCGAGCTCCTCTCCAAGAGCTCCCTCGGTCGCACCTCCTCTCCCATGCACACTCTTGAGCTTCTCCTCACACCTCCGGCCGCACATCTCCCAAGCTCCTCGCTCTCCCTCGCCCACACACTCTCTCTCTCTCTCCCTTGCCCACACTCTCTCTTTCTCCCTCTCCCTCATGCTCCGCCCCTCTCCTTCCCCACTCGCAGCTGCAAGGGGATAGGGGAGGAGAGGCTCGTCGGTGACGAGGTGGTGGAGATGGAGATGGAGAGGGTGGTCGTGGTGTTAAATAGGGAAAGGGTGAGGGTTTTGTGAGGGGGTGTGTGCATGGGTGTGTACCCTTTCGGGAAAACCTCGAATGACCCTCGAGAAGGGTCATTTCAACATAACTTCCCAAGATCTTCATGAGTTAGGGAGTCCACGTGTGAGGTACCAGTAGCCCCATGTGGTGGTCTCCCGAACTTGTCTGGATCTTTAGGAAAGGAGCTTGTATCAACCATTAGTCCTTTCGTAACCTTGGAAGTCGTTGCCTCTTTTAGAGGCCTTAAAAGTCGTTGCGTGGATCATGTCCTCTACTTAACATCTTTTCTCCGTGAAAATCTCTTTTGGAGGAGAGTAAAAATTTAGATATAAGGTGTCAAGAGTATGAAGATCACAAGTGATAGAACTTGATAGATCTCCTCCTCACTTTTCTTAATTATTTCTCCCTTTGATAACACATACTTGGTGGCGACTATGGGGTTGGTCCCCATCATTTTCAACTCTCCTTCGCATAGGTCTTCGGATGTGATGAGGAGACTTTTGTCGAGAATGAAGACCTTGTGTAGCCAAGAGGCACCATGCACAAGAGAAAAATTCTCTTATTTTGTGTGTGTACTCTCCTCCAACCACAGGCCAATCAAGCCTAAAACACCCGCTCTGTTACCAGTTGGAGTTGGCACGCATGTAGGAAGCGTAGAAGCCGATTGGCATGGGAAAAACAATCCAATTAGGGACTGTTCCACGTTAAAATCAGGGAGAAAATTCCCTGATGTTGCTACTGTAGTTTGGCGTGGAGCTTGAGAGAGAGCCACCACACGTGGAGAAGAGAGAAGTAGAGAGGAGAGGAGTCCTCTTGAGTTGTGTTGGAAATATTTGATTGACTAACAATAGAATTGTTAGGAAAGTTCTCTACTTATAGAAAAAACATATCCCCACGAAAAGGAAACAAAAGATTTTATATTATTGAGAAAGATTTTATCTCATTAAGAAACATCTTATCTCCTAAAACAAATTCCAAACATATTCCTAAAAATATCTTTACTAAAAATAAAAAACAACTAAACTTAGTGCACCCAAAATTGCTTATTGAGGCCAAGAATCGCCGACCACTAGAGCCCTTCATATTCTTCCACGTGACCAACTTCAAATCCCAACAATAATAATTTACTTGAGAGCACTTGGAGCTAAAATGAGAGCAAATGAGAGCTAAAATGTATGCTTAGGTAGTATTGAACTTTTGTGTGTTGTGCTAAGTGTAGGAGTGTCCAAGCATATATATATAGAAGGCTTAGGAATACTCTAAATGAGCATTGGAACATAAAATAACTGTTGGAGGTCTTAATTAGGTGGAAGGTGGTCACTTGATGCCGCTATAAAACATAAAACGTTGTCACTGTAGCATAAAAAGTGAATCAAAACATTTTCTAATAAAACCTATATATACTTACAAGTGTCGAACCACAAGGAAGGCAATGAGCATCAAAATATTTTTATTTCATCTCACAAAACATGAATACAAAGCTTCACAATAATCTCAAATAAAAACAAAAAGGCAAAGAGAAGGTCAAACGCATGGGTCATCCCCCTTAAGAGATCAATGTGGAGGCCAGTGATGATCGGCATCAAAGCAGTGTGGTGGAATCGCACGGTGTTGTCACCATCATGTAACACGGTGCTACTCCTTTCCGGTGTAGTGATAGTGACGTGGGTGGTTCTCCTCTAAGATGCTCAACGTGGCGAGGGCACTGTTATGCAGTGAGGGGACGATGGGGTGGTGCCTCACGTAGACAACCACTTGGGATGGAGGGGGTGATGGGGTAGAGCCTCTTCCGCCAAGGTCTTGGAGAGAAGGTTGATGTGCTGTGGTAGAAGAGGAGAGGAGGGCACACGACCTCTCTTGGGTAGGAAAGCCCTTTGGTGTCAAGAAGAATGGAGGATAAGATACCGTGGACCCTCCCTCTCTTACTTTCTTGTTGCATCCCATAATGCTCCACAAAAGGTGGCAACACTACCCTTTCCAAATTCAAAACCCTTCCTCATTTTTAGGATCTAGATTGGCCACCATAATAGTCGTCCATGGCCTTTCCAAAAGGTGTGTATTGATTTTAATCAATCCATAATGGTCGATCACCGATAAAGGGATGAAAGTTTTGGGAAATTTCTTCGTGATGAGCATCTTGTAGTCACCTAAGTCCTACATAGAGAAACACAATAAATTAATTAACCTACTCTAATGGAGTGCTTAACATAGAGAGTGCTTGTATGAAATTATGTCCCTCAATTATCGCACATGATTGTGCATATTGTAAGGACATGTAGCTAGAACTAAATATCAATACTTACATTTATTTCATGACAAAATACCTAAACTAATACTTACATTTATTTCATGACAAAATGCCTAAACTAAAGAGTATTATTAGCCAGGAACTAACTTTAAGCTTAAAGCATGAGAAGGCAACGTTCATAACTCAAAGCAACAGATAAACTAGTCAGATAGTACTGACTAGTCAACATGCTATAGTGTTATTAGTCAACCAAAAATTAATTTCAATTGACATCTCACAATGGTCTAAAGGGGTGAAATAGACCTTTAATAATCAAACCATTGCAGATCGATTGATCATGTAGTTGCACATCAACTCGTAGTTGACACCCTACTAAAGTGCTCTCAAAACAAAATTTCCTAGACTTCGGATCAAAGGGCCACTGGTCAACGCCTTAATAGTATTAGGTGGTACCTCAAGCTATGGTAGGCCAACCACCGGTCAACCAAAATCTAGATTTCTTAAGGGTGATTAGGCAAAATGATTAAGGTCATTAAATGCTTTGATTTCCCAAACAAAAGTAAATGTTCCAGAGCCAAAGGTAATGGCGAAGGTTAACCCTTGGTCAACTGGCAATCGAAGAGCCAGTTAACTTGCCATAACAGGGCAAGTCGACTGGGTGCCTCAGAAAAGGGTAAGCTATATTAAGAGACTTTTAAGGTGGATTTTTGGTTCCCTAGGTAAACCAATGGTTGCAAGCTTAGTTACACTATGTTCTAGGGCTTTTTAACATTTCATCTATGACACAAACAATAAATAAAAAAATTACATCAATAATTACATATATTTACAACAAGAAAGACTAAGAAAAAGGAATTCTTTAAGAAATCTTCAATGACCTCCTTCATGAGCTATCTTCAAACTCTTTATAAGATAACTTCAAGCTATTATTGGAACTTCTTTCCACATCAATTTGGATCCTTCTCAACTTCAGTTCTTGACATGAATTTATAAAAGAAATGCCTACAAATAACATAATAAGAACTTACAACATCTTGGTTAAAATGTAAAGCATTAAAACACTTAATTAAAGGAACTATTGCAATACTTAATCTAATATTTATCCTATAGCAATAACAATCTCCCCTTATTTTGATTGTTTACAAAACCTATTAATCTAGATTTTGCTCTCCCTTAAGCTATGCCATATTTTACTTAGAGATCTTATTAAGAGGAAACTTACTTTTATTTCTAAGATGATTTCCTTATCTCAAGTTAACTAAGTTAGCACTAGGCATTCTCCCCATTTTTGTAAGACATCAAGAGGATAAGAAACTAACATAGGATACCAATGACGCAAATATATGTATAAAAGATAGCATCAAAACAACAAAATATATCCAACATTATCTTTCATGCAAACGATATTTAACAAACTAAGAGTTCTAAAAAGTGAGAGACATACCACAAGCTAGAAATAGAATCCAACTGCAAAATATAAGCGTTCCATCCACTTTAGTATGTTCCCAAAAGATAAATAGTTCAGGGAGATATCCCCTTAATACAACATTAAACCAACATCACAAAGAAAAGCAAACAAAGAACAAGACTACAAACTGCCACGAGCTTTTAAGATTTTCAGTCAAGGATGCCTCCTCAAGTCCATCTCTAGGTTGTCTAGACGATGTCCAAGCTTGCCCAAAGTTCGAGTGACATCATTGCGAAAACATGCGACATCCCATTGCATCTGCCCTTGGTGATCAATTAAGAAGTAGCCAAATCCCATCTACAAGACCTTCATTTGATGCATCTCTCCCAACATGTATCAAAGTGGGAAGGGATATTGAGAAGGAGTAAAGGCATGTTATGGGGATCATGGAATAGCTCTACAGGAGGGGCTTGAGTTTAGGCTTGGAGTATTTCCTCTAAGTTGATTTTCATTTTAAGTAGAGGGATGGGATTGAATGGTTCTACAACCTTAGAGGAGGTTTGGGGGCCTAGGGGGATCCGGATCCGTTTGCAAATTTACATGAGTGTGACATGAAAATGGAGTCAAACAGCATGGTCCCCATTCAAAACATCGAGAAAGACTAAGCACCAATTGACTTCAATACCCTGAAGGATAGCGAAGCCTGCCATGGCTACCTCACAAGAAATATGATCAAATCCACCCTTTTTGTTAAAGATGCCCCATTGGAGTGCACAACAAACTATCTTGGTGGTCGGAGTGATGTCCTTAGCACTCCCTTAGGTAACACCAATCCCATAAGTGGCAAGCAAAATAGGACCTGGTTGGTCTCATAGATGGAGTACTTTGCTTGGATTTACGAGATTGTAAGTCTCTTATTTGGAGGATCCACGATCTCCAAGATGAGATCACCATCTTTCATGATTTTAATATCGAGAACATTCAAGTCGATAACCATGGAGTCATCGTCACCAACATCAACAACGTTGGCGAAGATTTTGCCTAACTACACATACATGGTGACACACCATACCTCAGGATAGAAAGACCTACCAAAGAAACGAAAGAGGTGTGTTTGGACAAATAAATCCCTAATGCTAATGGGCTCAAATACGCTCCACACAATGAGGCGTAGATGGGCAATGGAGGTTTATGGCCACCTATTGAATCTATTTACGGTTGATTGAGACCTAAGGTAATCATAAATTGGGTTAGGATTAGGTTGGGAGGATGATGATTCTCCTTGTTTTTGCTTTTAGATTTAAGGACCATTAGAACCAAGATAAAGGGCCAAAACGAGGAGAAGGAAAGTAAACAGCACATTTAGCTAGCTAGAATAATGACCATGCCTTCAATTGAGAAGGGCAACAGCAACAGTGGCATTGCAGGGAGAAATGATCAGCAGAAGGACCAACTGGTGGGAGAAGAGGAGGGTGCTATTGAGGCAAGGGGAAGTTGGCTGTCAGCACAAGGAGAGGAAATGGGATTTGGGGCTTGGGGTTTTGGAGGAATGGGGTCTCCTTTGGTTTGAAATGAGAGAGTCACATGAGAGGGAAAAAGTGGGTTTTACGTTGCTTTTAGGATAGGGAAAGGAGAGTGAAAGTAAGAAAGTCCCATTGCAATATTAGACCAAGAAAACATCTAGAGAATCCATGCATACATCCCATAATAAATCCCAAACAAATAGCAACAAAGAACAACAAAAATATTCATCAACTAGTCAATGCTTGGACTAACCAGTCGATGCTTGGACAACCAGTCGACACCCGACATTGTCGCCAGCCAACTATTTTTAATATTGAACAATGCCTTACAACAAAGCCAATTGACTGGTCAATGACCAAGTCAACTTGCTATAACAACTAAGCAATTTTTGTTTGAACTAATTGTCTTGGGACAATTTGATAGTTACCGATCGATCAGACTTGGAGCTAGTTGACTAGTTACGACATTTGTTCTCAAAGAGGGAGAAAATGAATATATAAATTCAAATTAAATACTTTAAATGCTTTCAAATATTAATTAACTTACATGTACCTAAGTTTTTTCTTATAAAGTTAAATCTCTTATAATTCAAAGGTTTAGTAAAAATATTAACCAACTGAACATAAGTACTCACATACTCAACTTTGATTTCACCCTTAGGTGCATTCTCCCTTAAGAAATAACGTTGAACATCGATATGCTTGGAGTGGGAATGATGTACATGATTTTTTGAAAGGTTGATTGCATTATTCTTATCACAAAATACTTTTTTTTACCAAATGTCAATCAAAAATCTTTCAAAATATTTTTAAACATAAGATATAGGAACAAGCTATGGTGCCTTGTCTAACATAGCCTTCCTTAATGAATCTGTTAAGAAATGTGCTCTTAACATCTATTTCAAAGAGTTTAAACTCAAAGAAGGCGGCAAAAGCAAGAAGCATCCTAATTGACTTAAGCCTAGGAGCATAGGTCTCGTCTAAATGAATGCCTTCCTCTTTGATATAATATTGTGTTATCAAGCTAGCCTTGTTGCGAGAAATTATGCCAGATTCATCTAACTTGTTTCATAACACCCATTTGGTGTCTATTATCGTCTACCTGTCAGGCTTAGGTATTAGATCCCAAACTTGGTTCCTTTGGAATTGGTTCAATTTGTCTTGCATAGCTAAAAGCCAAGACTCATTGGAACATGCTTCTTCGACACTAAGTTCAATTTGAGATACAAAGATCAAAAAATCAAAAATACAATTAAGACAAGATCAAGTTTTCATGCCATCAAAAACATTTCCAATGACTTGACTTGTAGATGATCCCTTTGAAATATCTATTCACTTGGGAAATCATGGACATTAGAATCTTTAATGCTTGATACATTAATAAATGAATTATTTCTTCATCATCGAGAATCTCACTTCCTGACGATGAAATGGAAGATTCGTCGAAAGAGACATGAAGGGTCTCTTCTACAAGCACTGTAGTCTTATTAAAAACTTGATATGCTTTACTTCGTTAAGAATAACCCATGACGATGGATTCTTCATCATTTATGTTAAATTTATCCATATTTGTTCGATTATTCAAAACGAAACATCAACATCCATAAAATTTAAAATAATTAATTTTTGATATTTTCTTATAATATAATTCAAAGCAAGTCCTTTGCAAACTCGAGCAAATCAAAACTTGCTTTAACACGTAATAAGTCGTGTTGACTGCCTTTGCATAAAAGTACTTCAACAAGTCAAAGTTTATGAGCAATGTACAAAAATACTCTTGTAGGGTATGATTCTTTTAGCCACCCCATTTTGTCAAGGCACTTGAGAGAAGAAGAACTCATGACCAATCCCATAAGCCTCACAAAACTTGACAAACAAAGAGTTTTAAAACTCACCACCATGGTCACTCCAAATCCAAGTGATTAGGTAACTTTCCTCAGTTTGAACCTTCTTATAAAAAATTAAAAACATGTCTAGCACTCAATCATCAGATCTCAAAAGGGAAACCTAAGAAAAACATGAGAAATAGTCTACAATAGCAAGGTAATATCGACAACCACTAAAGCTCTCATAAGGCAAAAAGATCTAAGTGAACTAATTCCAAAGATCTAGTAGTGGAAATGATAGTTTTACTTTAACAAGTAGCTTTAATTATTTTTCGTAGTTCACATGATTCACATGGATGACCATCTAAAAATTTTCTTTAGGTAAGCTTCAAACTAATACATATTTGGCTAGTCTTCGGCACAATCTCATATGAACATGTCCAAGTCTCTTATATCATATATTAATTTCTTCCCTAATTATCAAGCAATCATAAGTACCATCTTTATCGAATTCAACAATATATGTCTTTGTATCTTACTCCCTTAAGAGGGGTTTCATCCGTTTAAGGCATGTAAGATTTCAAAAATTTTTGAAGTAAAAATTACTTTGTAACCCTTATCACAAATCTAACATACACTCAAAAGACTATGTTTAAGACCCTTAACAAAACATTTGAAATAGGAAAGTTAGGTTACCAATCTTACCAAGGCCAATAAAATGACCCTTGTGCTTATTGCCAAACATAACCAACGTCCTCCTTGTCGCCTTCCTTATTATTCTCCTTGGTCCTACAAAAGTGCATCTTGAGTTTCTTTGAGTTTGCTTTTTAGGTCAATTCTTTGGTCTTGCAAGCTTGAGTTGTCCATCTTTCAATTTATAGATCCAATTCCTCACATTAAAGTCTCCCTTGAAACCTACAAAACAAGTGAATTTGAATCTAGATTTGTTAGTAATCCTCCTTGTAGGAGGAGCTTTCTTGATTATGGTTTGAATGATACTTCATAATAACCTAACCCATAATTACTAGAGGAAGGCTTTCGATGAGATAGAAAGTTATCTAAATTTTTCTTTCTTTAGTAAACTTGGTCAAGTCGTTGAGTAGGTTTGATTAGACTTTGAGATGAGATATTTCTAATTCCATCAATTTTATCTTCTCCTTGAATCTTTCAATCTCAAGCTTAAGCATGCCATTGGCATCCTTAAGAAAAGAGTTGGATGATTTGAGATCATGAATTTTATCCAAGGCTTCCCTATCAAGGAAGTCCTTTTTGCTCATGGCTTTATTTAAGTCATTTTTTAAGGATCCATTTTCGATGATGAGATCACCAACCTTTATCAAAAATTTGGTCACTTCACCCGAAAGAGCTAGATTCTTTTCTTTTAGAGCCTTACAAGAGTCAATTACTTATTTTTAGATTTTAGAAATTTATTTTTAGCTTTTACTATCCTAAAATATGAAAGTAGATATTCAAAAGCTCCTTCTAATTCCTTAAAAGTACAACATTTCGAAGTCAAATTCGAATTTAGTTTCATCTTTAATGGCCATTAGACCCAAAGCTTCATCTTCAATGGCCATTAGACCCAAGCATATAGTCTCCTCTCTTGAGTCCTCGTTCTCATCTTCATCCTCCTTTAAGCTACTATCATCCCATGTAACTTGAAAGACTTTCTTCTTGTGCAAGTTGAACTTTGATTTGATCCTCATTCTTCTTCTTCTTCTTCTTCTTCTTCTTCTTCTTCTCTTTTTAGCGAAGGACGCTCCTTCACATGCCCCTTCTTCTTGCAGCACAATGGGCTCCTTTTTCTTTCCTTTTTTATTATCCCTACTTATAAATCTTTGAAATTTCTTGGCTACTAAAACAACGATCTCATCTTCGATATACTTACCTCACTATTGGATGCTGCTTGGAACGGAACTTTCCTTTTTCAACTACAAAGTGACTTTTTTCTTCTTTTGTTTCATATTATTTTCATACACCATCAGATTTCCTAAATGATCTTCCATGTTGATCTCCTCGATTTGATGGACTTCTTCACTAGCCATAACTTTTTATTCCCATTCAAGACTAAGGGAAAGTAAAAGCTATGATTTAATCTCTCAACGAATGTACACCTTTTCCAAATATTTAAGGTAATTCACGATTAATGTGAACGTCATATACATTTCACTTAACTTCTCATTTTCTTTCATAAAAATTGATTCGATTAATTTTGAAGTTTTAACTTTAAAAATTCCTTCATGAATTATCTCAAAAGTCATTGAGATTTCATATGCAATTAAGCATTAAATTATTCGATTGAACTCACCCAAACCCACTATAAAATATAAGGCATTCATGCCATTAACATTGAGATTGGTCCTCCAAAATCACGAATTTGCTTGCACATTTGTCTATCACGTAATCATGTGCCTGTAACTACATCATTCTAAGTTTCCAATAAAAATAATTCATATCTTCGAAGAGTGGTGGACCATCCCTTGGTGCAACCGGTGGCAATAACCTTCCCCATCATTAGATCTTTACTTGGATATTACTCCAACAAAATTCAATAACCAACTGATACCAATTGACCTTGTACTAAAAGGAGGTGAATACTGCGAGATAAAAAACTTGATACAAATAAAAACAATTATACAATATCAAGCCACAAATGCCTTGGAGGTAGTATCTTCCCAAGATCCATTACCAATGGTAGAAGATAACAATGATCGAACACACTTTTGAAACTTCCTTTTAATCATGGTGAAAAAAATTGATTACACCCTTCCCCATTTTAATCCAACTAATCTTGGCCTTTTGCATAAGAAAATCACTAAGCTTAGCTAGGGCATCATCAAGTTGAATGTGTGCATCATTAAGCTCAGTGGAAAGGTTCCCATCCCAATAGGAGGCTAATCTCATATCAAGGCCATCTTGTTGACTCTCCAAGTTCTTAACCAAAAGTTGACCTATCTCAGGGCCTTTTTAAGAACAACAAGCTTCGAGTAAAGCCTACAATAGGGTTAGAAATCTGATCAACAAAAAGTGTTAATGGCAAATAGAGTTCACAAAATCTTTGAAATAATTTTCAAAGCAACCACATGTTTAAAAATCGAAAAGGATGGGGACGAAAGTGCAATTGGGACTCAAAAGTCAATAACATCAATGCACAGTCAGAATTACACCAAGAGATATAATAAACAGTAGAGAGATATGACATGACCTTGAAATTAAAAACAAAATGATCAAGCTTTTGATATATTCGAGCGCTCCCTTGCTGCCTGCTACACTAGGAGAGCCAATGATCCCCCATGGGAAAATCAACAAGCACCATAGAATTTATAAAGGATGAAAAATCAATTTATTAGGAGCCATGTAAAAGAAGTCATCCTATTTTTTTTTTTTTTTTCGAGGTGTGGGGTATATAGTTGAAGCCTCTAGCAATCACCCTAGGAGAGGGAGTGGAGGATATTAAATTACTCAAATGAGCCCCCCACCCAAGGCTTGGGACATAGAATCCTGATGAGAAATAACTACCGAATCCTTCAACAGCCACCTAGTGTTAAGAGAGGAAGGGTCCATTAAATAGTGGTCAAAAGAGAGTGTATTTGCAATTTGCAACATTGCCGAGCCATCACCAAAAGGTTCGAGGACAAGGACACTCAAGTGATTCTCAATGTTCATTGAATTAACATAATTCAAGGTAGGGGCATTTAAATTACCCCTCCAATTCCAACAAAGACACTTCATCAAGATACGGTAATAGAGAGATCTAGATCAAATTCTGGTGAGTTTACAGGGACCCCATCGAGGATTGACCGCCGTGGGCTCCTTTGACCTTAACAGGAGATTGTACCACACAAGTCGAATCCCAAAATCTAAGGCAATAAAATTCTACTAACCTAGAGAGTCGCCATCCAACTTTGTATGATAAAAATTCTCATCATCGCTCATGTGAGTGGATCTCCCTTCCTCCTGAATCTGAATTTCCAAAACCATACGGGGATCAGGGTCAGGGAGGAGTAGGAAGGGGAAGGTAGACATCCCAGCTCAGCTCCGTAACTTTCCCTTGATTAGGTAGTAAAGATTTTGATTAAGGAATGTTCAGCCCAAATTACCGAAAAGCAATACTACTCGCAAAATCTGAAACATCAATTTGAGAGGAATTAAGAAAACGAAAACCTTTGGGAGAAATGACGTTCACCATTCGGGTCATTTTTGCAAACACGTCATGCTGCCGTAAGGGGTGAGAAGTTTAGAGGTTAGAAATCTGAGCCGACAATCGGGCATTATTACAATTTAAATCCGCTGACTTTTCAATAGGTTGAAAACCAAAACTTTTTCCATCCGCACCGCAATGATCAATTCCACATCGGCATAAACGAAAAGGAGATATATGGCACAATAATACGAACCATACGATCATCTCAAGAACTGTCATCCACAATATGAGTAAAGTGATTCACCTGAGCAGGATTAGAGGAACCCGGTGCGGTAACCACGAGGACCTCTTTCCCCTTACCCGAAGACTGTCGAAGAATTTGCGAACGACGACAACGAACGTGAATCCTTCGTTTCTTTTTTTTTCCTCCCCGGAGGACCAACATAATCAGCGGGATCAGTACCCCCAAAGAAGGAGATGAGAAGTTATTGCAATCCGATTTACACATAGAATCACGCAAACCCAAGTCCTCCAGGGGAGGCGAAGGATCCGGACGGTGCAGAATAGGAGAATAACGCACCGATTCCCGATCGGGAGGGCCCCCTTCATCCTCCAAGGACGGAGGGGGACGATTCCTGACCGGGGACTGTGGGGAATCTCTCCCTGCACAAGCGGAGCATCCGCATCCCCAAAGATAGGACGCTGAGGATGTAGCATTGGAGAGGCATGAAGCCCTACAAAAGAAGAACAAGATAGAAGGGAATGGCCAAACTTCATTCAATTCGGACAAAACAGAGGGATGCGATCATAAAACACTCCTTGCTAAACCTTATCATCTCCATTGAAAATCCAAACAAAATCCGATCTAGGATAAAGCATATCCACCTCAATACAAACCCGCGAAAAGCCCGGTCTTTGCCCTTGAACCGTTTGAGGATCAATGCAGTCCAGAGAGCCAATCTGATAAGCAATAGAAAGAGGTGCATTCGGGCGCACAAGATGAAGATTTAATCCGGGAAAGCCCACCCACACCGGAGCTGAAGAAACTGTAGCATTAGTTCGAAAAGTCGGAGACCAACGGACGAACTGCAGTCTAACACGCTCCAAAATCACAGAATGCAAGCCATAAATTTTACAAAAATCGACGTAAGTGCCACAATGGATCAACTAGTGTCAAGAGAGAGTAAAGAGAACTTAGCAAATAAGCCAACCTTCTTCGTAAGAAAGCCTCTAATAGCCTGAAAAAAGGGCTTAGGGCCCCAAGCACGAGCCACGGTAGTAGAGGAGAAATCACGAGCTAACTCAGAAATCTCATCTGAAGATAAAGAAGTACCCAAAACCCCATCCACAACAACCAGCTTCCGCACCTGGAGCGAAAGCTCCACAAAAGAAGCAGATCCAGAAGAACCAGATACAGTAACAACCAGAGCAAAAGAGGGCTGAGCGGAATCCGTCTACATATAGGGAGGGGTGGGTTCATCAACTCGGGGCACCGACATAGGAGCAACCCAAGCAACAGAAAGAAACAGCTAAATCCCAAGGTGAAAACGAACCACCAAATCAAGAGCACCACACGAAGAGGAAAGGCATTAAACGAACCGCACAGACGAAGAACACGTAAAACTAAAGAAGACAATAACATCCGAGCACAGCAAAACCAACAGAGCAGCCGAAGCCGCAGGTTCCTTTATCCGCACAACCCAAGAGGGCGCAAAAGGTGTGGAAGCTAGATCATCAACCAACAGGAGACGATCCGTTTCCACCCAAAGAAGAAGCGGAAGCGGATCCAAAGGAATGGAAAGAAAACGATCTAGCTCAGAGAAAAGAGAGAACCACAAAAAACAGCCGCAAAACAAAACGAAACAAAATAACGAAAAGAGGGAGAAGCTCGGGGAGAGTCTATGGCGACACCTCACCAAAGAGGCACCGCCGTAGGTAAGGGGCCCCTCAGCCCGCCTCCGAAGAGGGGAGAACGAGAGGGCGGGAGCCCGGAGAAGAGAGGGGAGGAAGGGAAGAGGAGAAGCGAGAAATAAATGTTACAACTAGTATTTTGTGAAGATACCGCGTAGATGTTAAAGTAGTCTACAGCTCATCAAAGCTTTCGAGTTTTTTCCTATTTGTGTGGATTTTCCATTGCAAATAGGTAGATGATTCTGGCCCGACCATTCATTATACAAATACTTATTTTCAAATAAACTACTTTCGTTTGGCAGTCACAAACTATTAAATTTTTTTAACATATGTAGTTTCTTTCACAAAAACTAAGCAGATAACTCAGCAGTGACGACGATATACTAAGTTAATGAAATTAACATATGATTTGCAGCCGGATATTACGGCACCGGGAGTAGCCATAATCGCAGCATTCCCCGAAGATATGCCCCCTAGTTATTTTCCATTTGTTGATAACCGAAGGGTCAAGTTCAACGCCTTATCCGGCACCTCCATGTCATGCCCTCATGTCTCCGGCGTCGTTGGCCTCCTCAAGACGCTTCATCCGAGTTGGAGCCCTGCCGCCATCAAGTCTGCCATCATGACCACAGGTATCTCCTACATGTATATATATCCCTTGTGGCAATGGGGGTTCTTCCGGTACGCGGAGGCACAGCCCTTCTGTCTGCACATGCATGTATGTATGCATCTATCAAAAAGCAACATATATCTGTTAACTTCTATTTCCTCGCCAGGGAGCACTACCGGCTTTGATGGATATTATCAAGGATATAGGTATAAAAATATAAAAATTAATATATTTTATAATATATTGATGTGATATATTAATATAAAATTATTATATTATTATTTTACATCGACGTAATGAAAAATCATCCAAAAAAAAAATTATCATATACAAATATAAAATCATCCAAAATTATTACACGTCGAAATAGAATCACTTTATGCGAATGTGTTAGGTCGACGTGTTACAGAACATATTATACGATACATTTTTCTATGTTTTGACTATTATTAATTAGTTACGTCGTGTTCGGTAAAAGTTGCGATGAATTATCAGGAAAAAGGTTGTTTCAAATTTGCAATGGTTTGGATTTTATTTGAGAATTGATTAAATGCTTTTGATCATCAACGGATAACTTAAATCAGCTCATTGAACTACATGCATATGTGATATCAAAATAACTCCTGGGACAAATTAGATATATAGTAATTGGCTTCGAGTGCGTGACCTTCGTAAATTGATACCCCGATAGCTGCTTCACCGTGCAGCTTTTATATATTTTATATATGTTTAATTTTATAAATATATATAGAATAAGAGATATTTTCTCTACAAAATTTTTCGCACAGCATCCTACAAAAGATACGCATGTCAGCCATCTCCCTACAAAAAATAAACCCACGGTGGAAAGGTCGATCCGTTCATGTTTTGTCATCTTTCCTTGTATCCAATCGCCCATGTTAAGTTTGTAAGGTATTGCGTGATTTCTTTTGTACGGAAGTGGAGTCCATAAAATAGTTGCTGCTTTTGAGATTAGTGTGCGTGCATGAATTAGTGTATCGTTTGTATTGCATGCAGCAAGGATACGAGACAACACCGGAGAGGCGATGCTCAACTCCTCCGGCACGAGGACCACACCCTTCTGCTACGGATCGGGCCACATAGTCCCGAACCGCGCCATGGATCCCGGTCTCGTATACGACGCTACCATTACCGACTACCTCCTCTTCCTCTGCTCCATCGGCTACGACTCCACGCAGATCGCTAAATTCGCCACCGACCCTTTCACCTGCCCTTCAAAACCAACCTCGCCCTCGGATCTCAACTACCCATCCATTGCCGTCCCCAACCTCTCCGCGCTCGACGGGGCCACCGTCAGGAGACGTGTGAAGAACGTGGGGACGGGGCCGGTGACCTACGTGGCCACAGTGGTGCCACCGAGAGGGGTGAACGTGGTGGTGGTTCCGAGGAGGCTGAGGTTCGAGAGGAGTGGGGAGGAGAAGGGCTTTGAGGTGAGGATGAAGGTGGTGGAGAGCCAAACGGTGGTGGCGGTGCAACGAGGGAACTATGTGTTTGGGGGGTTGATATGGAGTGATGGGGTGCACCATGTCAGGAGTCCCCTCGTGGTGAGGGTGACGAACTAAGTTTGGAGTCACCTAGCAATCGCTTGATTTGCGTGTTAAAAGTGTGTTGATTACTTCAGTTTTTTTTTTATCTTTTCAGATTTTAAGGAAAGGAAGACATTAATCTTCCGATTAATTTGCTTTTTGTCTCTTCCATTTGGCATGCAAGATAGTGTTTCTTGGATTTCACTGAGGCATGTCCAAGACATGATTTGATTAAGTGCAACCATTATCGGTTGGGTCATGGTTTTTGTCTTTAAGCAATAGTAAAGATAGGTCATAATCCAAACTCTTTTCCAAGCTTTCCATCCTAACATTTGGATCATCGGCACATGTGTCCTTCTCTGGATAACACATGTATTGTTTGGGATATGTACCCTCTTTTAATAAGGGGGACTTGAAAAGGAGCTTGGCAAAAAGTTTGTGTGAAGCCTCTCTTTGTCTTTTGGGTGCCAAGTGTACATACACTAATTCGATGGTGGGAGCACAGTCTACAGTAGGTGTGAGTGTTATTCAAGCCAATCCAAATAATTCATCTAAACTATTGGAAATGGGTTATTTGATTTAGGTTTAGAAAAAAAAAATGAGAGTATTTCTATTCATCCCGCACTCCCTAGAGGCCATAAAAGGGTAGAGAGACCAAACAAAAATCAACCTGATACAAAATAAAGATGCAGATCATGACTTGTGACCTATTACGCCAAAATGTATGAAGAGAAAAGAGCAGGCAACAAAACTAAAGCAGCAATCAAGAAACACATAGGGCAACTGAACCTTGTCCAAAATTAAAGTCCCTGAAGGCTCAAGGGGAGCTCCCTGACATTGTAGACTAGAGCCCAGTAATCCATACCCAATGCTGCCAATTTGATAGCTAAAGCATTAGTCGAAGGGAAAATATAGGAAAGAGAACCAATCTGGTTTTTGATGCCGCACAGGTCTCCAAACTCCATTCTAACCTTCCAATGTAAAGGAATTTTTCCAGTCCACCAAAAATGTAGAAGAGTTGAGTCCGTCTCAAGATGAATAGGAGAGTGCTAAGGACTTACAGCCAAAAAATGCTTGGTCTTACTAACAAGAGCAATAGCATTGTGGGTACTCCCAATCCTGACATGGGAAACCTTCAAAATGTCCCCATTGCAGTCGCGCATCACCCAGGAAGCATGAGTATGGTGAAGATCAATAGCAGAAGCTATGTTGACCTTAACTCCCTCTGCAGGTCGAAACCAAGATACAACAAAAGTCACCGGGAGCTATCTTTTAAACTAAAATAAATATCAAAATTATCCCAATTATGGTTAAGGAAGTAGTTAATCATGTTCAAGTTGAAGCCATCATTTCTAATGTTGTTCCTAGCCCACAAGACATTGAACCAAATGAAGCCAATAAGACCCTTAAGAATGTTAGCCCTTCTAGACTTAAATGGGATGAATGCACTGCAATAATAAGATTCTTGGAGAAAGCCCAATTAGAGA
Source organism: Thalassia testudinum (assembly GCA_037157565.1). Lineage (NCBI taxonomy): Eukaryota > Viridiplantae > Streptophyta > Magnoliopsida > Alismatales > Hydrocharitaceae > Thalassia > Thalassia testudinum. The sequence goes on along the minus strand of JAZHRO010000077.1, from coordinate 156,439,418 downwards.
TCTGATGCACAAGCTGACTCTGAGAGAAAAGATGAAGTAAAATTTCCTCATAAGGAAAGGAGGAGCAGCACCTGCATTTAGACGGAAAGCAGAACCCAATCTTGGAGATATTATCATCAGTAGGAAGCTTAAAATGCAGGATTCTCCAAACCAAGATGGAGATAGAAAGAGGAAGGTTAAGATTCCAAATCTCCTTCAAGTGACCGACCTCTTGAACGGAGGGAAAGTTGGAATAATAGACAGAAGCCACAGAGAAGGATCCAGAGGAATTGGGGGCCCAAATGGGAATATCCGGAGAGCTATCCAACGTAGTCCTGAGAATGTGAGTTATGATATTGGCAGGTAAGAGGTTAAATTGAGGAAGATCTTGGGGGTGGCCAATGATGTCCTTGATCTGGATTGGTGAAAGCACAATTGAATTAGGTATAAGACTTTTGAGAGTAGAATCACCAATCCAAATATCAACCCAAAAATCCACAACCCCTTCATGAACATCCCAACAGATAAAGGGGCCTCATATTGAGGAAGGTGTCCCAGAGAAGGTGGATTCTAGAGGGATAGCGCGGGATGTGGAGGAGATATTGCCATAGAGTTGTTTCATAATGCAAGAATAGGGCAAGTCAGAGAAAAAAATGTTCCACACCCTTTTCATCCTAAGAACCTGGACAAAGAGACCAAGGTCGTGGATGCCAAGGCCACCATAGGCGAGAGGTTTGGTGACTTGGCTCCAAGAAACCCAATGATGTTTGTGCTCAAAAGGGGAAGATCCCCACAAGAACTCCATGAATTTGCTCTCCAATCTATTAATGATGGTCTTACGGACATCCAGAATAGAAAGGATATAGATAGGCATAAAGGAAAGGACACGTTTGATGAGGAGGAGTATGGAGGCATAAGATAAGAGATTAGCTTTCCAAGCAGCCAACTTAGTATTAATTTTATCCACAATAGTGGAGAAATAGGAGATTTTCGCACAATCGAGAAAAATAGGGCATAAGTAAAGGGAAAGGAGCCTAGCTGACGGCCAATGAGTTGAATAATGTGAGTCAGTCTACCAGAGGGGAAATGCTTACCAATGAAACAGTAGCTCTTCATAGGATTAATATGTTGACCAAAATCATCCTCAAAAGATTGGATGAATTTCGAGAGGTTGGAAATCATGTGCACATTGCCATTTAGGAAAAGGACGATATCATCAGCATCCAAAAGAGCAAGTGGGGGAGTGACGTCGCATTTGACAGAATAAGGACCCAAATTACCACTAAACACATGCTCTTTAATGCCATAGATAAAGGGTTCCATAAAGAGGTCAAACAAAAGGGGAGAAAGCGGATCACCTTGTCTAAGACCCTAGGAAACCTTGAAGAAAGTAGAAGAAGCTCCATCAATAAGAAGCGATGAACCCTCATGATGGACTAAACCCTGAATCAAATCAATAATCCCCTCAAAGAAACCAAATCTCCTAAGAATGTTAAAGAGAACCTTCCATTCCACTCTATCATAGGCTTTTTGAAGATCGAGTTAGATAATGAGATTAGACCCAAAAGCTTTCTTATCAATGCGCTAAGAAAGTTCAAAGGTTCTGGCAATATGCTCAAAAATGGATCTACCCTTAACAAAACTAGCTTGCTCAAATGAGATGAGTTTAGGAAGGAGGCAAGACAACCTATTAGGAAGAATACCAGAGGAGATTTTATAGATGACATTACAAAGGGTAATCAAACGATAGTCTGAAAGATCAATGATATTCACCTTTTTGGGAATAAGGGAAATGAAGGTATTATTAAAGGACCTAAGACCTTTGTGATTGTTGAAAAAGAAAGAAATGGCCAAGGTCAACTCATCCTTAATCATATCCCAAAAGTTAGAGAAAAATTCAGCATTGAACCCATCAGGTCCAGGAGTGTGATTGGAGGGCATTTGAGAAAGGGTGCGAAAATTTTCATCCTAAGAAGGAGGGGCAGAAAGGAAATCCGACTCTTGTTGGAAAACCAAGGGAGGAAGAACATCCAACAACGAGGAGTTACCAGAGACATTATCCAAGGTAAGTAGATTGCTATAAAAGTTAATCATGGACCTAGCCGCTTCTTCCCAAGATCCATTACCAATAGAAAAATGAGGCTAGAATGAGATTTCTAAGCGAATCTTCTTTTAATGGTAGTATAGAAAAACTTATTGTTACCTTCACCATTTTTAATCCACTCAATTTTAGCCTTTTGAAGGAAAAAGTCATTAAGCTTTGCTTAGGCATCATTAAACTTTTGGGTTATTTGATTTAGGATATGAGTTAAGATTCAAATCATAAAATTTTTACACATTTTAGTTAGTTGATGGATTTAGTATATGCAATTCAAACCATGAATCTAAACAACTCAAATTACTAAATCGAGTGACCCATGGGCCACAGCCAACCATTTGACCTAAATCCAAATATATAGGTGACTTGACGTATAAAGATATTGACATACTTTTTAGAAACTTTCCTCTTATAATTATATATGGTGTTTAACTTTTTCATAAAATCAATGAAGCATTTAAAGTATTTCACAAAAAAAAGTTCTTCCTTATTAACAAACATGTGTCAAATCTGATCTGAACCAACTTAGATCCAATCTAATTTGGTTGGATTATGGATGACTGATGGGAACACCATTATGAGCCCTAACTATCTCATTTTGACCCAATGAAGTCAATAAATGCTCCTACATAACCAACTGAAGGTCACAATTCATTGCATAACCTTTCTAAGAGAAACACAAGAAACTAAGGTTAAAACAGTAATTTTACCAACACATCTTGAATGCAGTACAATCATGGGTTTTCTCAAGGGCTGAATAAAGGTCAAATGATCTTAATAAGATAACAAGTGAGTTGGATTAGACAGAAAAGAATTTGTGTGTGTTCTGAAAATTAAATGACTTTTGAAACCATAAAAACAAACTCACTTAATTAACCAAGGTTCTGGTCAGGATAAAATTCACTTAAATACTATAAAAATCATATAAAAATATTCTCTAGGGTTTAGTACCTTCAAATTGGCCATCACAACCCATCTTGACCTAAAAGGGAGTCTCAGACAAATATTTACCCTAATTTAGGTTTTTACATAAATTACCCTATCAAACATGGTCAAAACCAAAATCCAACTTCACCATTGGATTCCTTAGGTCCAAATTAGGTTTGTACCAAAACTTGAACCCAAGATGAGTTTGCCTTGACCTAGCTTGCAAAAAGGTCTTGTCTGATTACATTTATACCCCTAACTTTCAAAAACCCTTGCAAATAGCCCCCTAACTTATTTTTCATCTTCACAATTAGGTCCCTCCACCATTATCATGGAGGGAACCTACTCTGGCGACCTTTGACAGGGAATATCTCCTTGATTGCTTGGAGAATCTCTTCCAAACTTGGAAGGGAGATCCTTTGAGAAATTTTCTCCAGTTTAAACCCATTGATGAGCTCTGACTTCCTCCCAATCTCTCATACAAACGCATAAGAGATTTGGGCATCTTAGAATAGCTCCCAAGTCCGGTGACCTTCTAGCCCTAACTGCCCTTCAGGCCTTATTTAAAGAAGCCTAGATCCTCCCGACTTCTCCACACTTGAATTCAGCCGTGAATCCCCTCAATTCTTCTCTTCCTCTCACAGCCGAAGGCTTCTCGACGTCTGGCGATCCCCTCGGCCCTTTCTCATTGTCCTTCTGCCATACCTGCAACAGATACCTCCTCCTTGTTCTTCTCCGCGTCTCGCCGTACCAGCAGACACCACTTCCCCCTTCATCATTGCCGTTACCACCTTACCAGAGCCACCTTCATCTCCGACGTCGACCACACTAGACCCAACTCCCTCACTGCCCCCCTTCGTCCATCAACTTCTTAGATAAGTCTCCTCTCTCTTCTACTTTATTTCTGCACTTACTCCACTTCAAACCGACCACTGACGCCCCTTCGCACCTTCATCCCTTCCATCTCCGGCCACCCCCTCCAGCGAGGCCATCCCACCTCCACAGCCCACCAAAACCCTCGCCGACCCTCGCAAAACCTCTACCACACTTCACTGATCACTTCCCCTCTCTTCATTCACCCATCCATCCACTCACAAACACCCCCGAACACACCCACTCACATGCACACAGTTTGACCTAGGTACGCACTCACAGTCACTATCGCGCCATGCCACCACCCCCATCACATCCGCCGTGCTCTAGCGATGCTCCCTGAGCGCTCTGATGTGGCCGAGAGGCCGTTCTACTAATTTCAGGTTACAAGCCTTGTCCGCCATTGACGAGGAAGCTCGAAGCTTGCTTGAGGCTGCCCCAAGTGCTGCTACTCCCAGGTTGGGTCCCAGGCTATGCGGAAGTGGTTTGTGCACTGTCCCAGGTCCTCAATTACAGTCATGAGCCTCAGCAGCTCTGCAATTGGAACAACAATCCTTGTTGCAGGTGTGCGAGAAAAGGGGTGCACGGATAGTCCCACCTTGGAAGTTATTGAAGCCGCGCACCCGCATAAATTGAAAAAGTGCCATTAGCTATTCGCCTCAATTACCACGAGGTGAGGTCCCTCTCACCTTCACCCGACCTCATCTGCGACACCTCATCTGTGGACCTAGCTTGACCCGACCCGACCTGCACTCCTTACTCACCGCCACACGCCGGTGAGTCTGGACCCGGGTACGTGCCTGACTTGATAACCCGGATACCTATGGCTCTGGGAGAGCGGATCCTAAGAGAGAAAAAGAGAGGAGTGTCGCGCAGGTAGGGGGAGGGTTCTGCCACAGGAACCTTCGGCTGACACTTAGCCAAATTCTGAAGAAGAAGAGAAGGAAGAAGAGAAGGCTCGTAGGGTTGAAGGTAGAAGGAAGAAGAAGAAGAGGAGAAGGAGGAGGAGGAGGCCAGAGTAAAAGCCAAAGGCAAAGGAAGAAGAAGAAGAAGGCTTGGAGAGGTTGTAGCTAAGAAAGAAAAGAAGAAGAAGCAGGGCTGAAGAAAAAGCTGAAGAGGAAAGGAGAAGACAGAGAAAGCAAACACAGCTAAAGTAGAGAAAAAGAGAAAGCAAAGATAGGAAGAATCAGACAACTTTAAGTTGTCTGATTTACAAATTAGACGACATATCATTAGCTCTCATTTCATAACATTTACATTAAGTTCCTTGGTGATATTGTAGGAGTATTTGGTGATCTAAATCACTATTTTACTCCCATCTTTTTGCACATTATTACTGATATTATTGCAATTTATTTCAGTTTGAATTGTGATCTTGATTTCTAAATCCCATATAGCTCCTGTGTTCAACCTTGGAACTTTTTCGAGTAATAAAAATTGTATTTGTTTTTAAAGTGATTTTGACTATACTGCAACGTGATTATTTTAAACATCGATTTCGCCTTGCGAACATTTTGGCGCCATTACCAAGAAGCAACGGGAAATTTAGAATTCTCGATTGCAATTTCTGATACAGATACTAACTTGTTATATCTCTTTTGCTGTGGTTGTTTCAAGGAGAAGATACATTGAAGAAAGTCAGCTGCACATCAAACACACCAAGGGCAGGTAAATTCTGATTACTCTCTCTCTTAAGCCCCTGTTTCTGAAGAGGTTAAAAAGGAATAAAAAGCAATTAGGGCTACTTACTTTCCATTCTTAGATAATTCATCAAGTTGCCTGATTTGATTTCAACAACAAAACCTGATTTGTGCACCCACTTAAGGTAATTAGGGCTATGACATTCTTGTTTGAGCCCTAGATACCACATTTGGCAAACTAAATTGGACCAAAATTAGAGCCAATTAAGGATTTCAAGTTAGGGTTTTAGAGACACACTTACATAATCAAGAACGGATCTTTCCAAGATAATGTGTGCCTAAGCCTTGGTTGAATTGATCTATTCAAGCAAACCCTAAAAATCAGGCTCTTAATCTCACTTGAATCCTAAAAGAGGGAGCTAAAACTTCTCAAAGGACAAATAGGTGAAGTTGACCCACCTTGGGTCGACCAATCTTGAAATTAGGTCACTTTGTGCACTCAATACATCTTAAAGTTCAAGTGAAATCCTAAGCACCCTTGCTCTTAATTAAAACTGGTAGACTTAAGAGGTCAATTCCCCATTCTGGTCTACCTGGAACATCAGTGACAAGAGAGGTCGAGTGGGGGAAACCTTGTAACCCATGGGGGCTCTCTACCTTGTAGGAGTCTTTGCGGGACTCTCCCTCTCTGGCTGCCCAGGTAATTCTCAGGTGGACGGTTTTCTGACTAAGTGGTATCATCCACCCCGAACCTCTATAGTCATCCAAAATTTTTGGGTGTCCTGATTGGGTCCATCACATTCTATTCTTATCCAGTCCATCGGTGCATGTTTGGTAGGAGGTCTTTAAGACCATCCTTGAGGCCTCCTTTAGTTATTCACTCCCGTCGAGGCCAAGCCTCGACTTCCATGTTTGTGTAGCAACCCCATCACATAGGCATCTCTTCCGATTCATCTGAACGTAATTCTCCTTCATCCATCATCATGGCACAACTCGCAGAAGAAGAGAATAACCTCGAGAATCAACTTTAGCGCCTTAATGATTTATTCCAAGCCTTTGTGAATCCACTGCAACGTCCCATGATGCGAGATCATTACAACTCCGTTGCGGTGGCAGTCGAACCTTGAGTCCAAATCCCAGCTGGAGGTCCTGATACTGAACTCAAGCCCAACATGATTCATGCTATTCCAAAATTTCATAGGCTCAATTCTGAGGATCCTTTCCAGCACATTAAACAGCTCAAGCATTTGGCCCAGACCCTCAGGTCGGATGTCCAAAATTGGGATATCCTTCTCATGAGAATGTTCTCCTTGCCTCTCATGGACAAAGCAGCTCACTGGTATTAGGCTCAAATGCGTCCAATCAACACATGGGTTGAACTACAATCTGAGTTCCTGAAAAAGTTCTTCCCAGTTGGTCGGACGAATGCTTTAAAACACCAGATCACGCACTTCACACAGCAACCTGGAGAACCACTTCACAAAGCATGGGATCATTTCCTAGATCTCATGCGAAAGTTCCCTCATCACGGAGTTCCTAAATGGAAACAAGTCTAGTCTTTTTACCAGGGACTCCGTGAAGATATCTGTTTATTCGTCAATGTAACTTATAAAGGAAATATCATGGGTCAACATGAGGACACTATGTGGGAGATTCTCGAGAATATGTGCGAGAACTCCATCAATAATGACTCCATGGGCATATTCGACCGGACGAATGCCCGTGCATTGACGAATACAAAGGGAGCACATGAGATGTAGGGCCTATCCTCTTCTGTCGACTTGGAACTAATGGTCAATCGTTTGCACAATGTCTCTATTATTGAGAAGAAGGTGGATGAGTTAACTCGACATCTGCAGTAAGCCACCTTTACGCAAAACCCGTTCGCACAACAGCCCTCTCGGAGGGAAGCTATGCATAATATCTACCACCGATCTTCTCAGGGGTTGGACTCGTATCCACCCTCGTCTGACTCTAGGGTCGGAGGAAACCCCGGACCTGCCTATTCCAGTTGGGGGAACTCTGAACGCTCGTATTTTAACTTTTCTGAGGTTCCTCAGACCTGCAAGGACCTCAACGCCATCCAGAACGACCCATTCTCTAATACCTATAACCCTGGATGGTGAAATCATCCTAATTTCATGTGGGCGGGAAACAATCAGAATCAGAGACCACCATATCAACCCCATCCACAAGCTCCTCGTCCATATCAGCTGCCTCAGCCTCAGCCCAACCCCACCTATCAATCTGGGCCAACTTAGACAGATTAAATGACTCTTATCCTTCAGACTTTGGCTGACATTCAAAAGACGAATGTGGCTATGCAAAAATAGCACAAAGATGAAATCACAGAGGTTCGCAATCAACTCGCCCAGATGGCGAATTCCTGCCAACCTGGTACACTCCCTTCGCAACCTCTGCCGAATCCGAATAACATGTTGAACTAGAGGCATGTTATGAGGCTAAATCCGGGCCAAGCCCACATGATTTATCATTCCCCTTCTGCTCCATCACCCAACAGGATGGAAGCTTCAACATCGTACTTGGGATTTTAGCAGCAACCACCTATTTTGCCTACACCAAACCCAAACTAGGCAAGACTAAATTCAGTTACAACCCGTAGTGGCAAAGCAACATAAGACCCACCTTACCCAAGCCAGTTAAACCCTAGTAGTAACCCAAACCCTAGGATAGTCATCCAGGATACCCCTATCTCAGATCAAAAACCTGGACCTATTCTAGAGGAACCATCTAAGGTTCCATTTCCTGAGGCCTTGACCAAAGGAAAGAGGACAATCAAACCTATGGCACCTGAAGAGGATCTGGTCAAGCTCTTTGAACAGGTCCATATAAACATCCCCTTGATGGATGTGATTCGCCACGTATTGGCTTACACACGATTTCTGAAAGACATGTGTACACCTAAGCGTAAGCCGCGAACCAAAAGTGGGAGCTCAATCGTATTGTCGGAGTAAGCCAGCTCTATCATTTTGAGTAGACTCCCACCTAAGGCAAAAGACCCAGATACTCCCCTGATTTCTTGTACAATTGGTGATATCCAATTTGATAGAGCTTTATTGGATCTAGGAGCCTTCATAAACCTGATACCTACACCCGACTTGACCATCTTGAGGAATCTGAGCTCAAACCAACAAAATTGACATTACAATTGGTGGATCGATCTATTAAGTCACCTAAAAGAGTTCTTAAGGATGTCATTAGGGTTCAGGATTTCTATTTCCCAGTAGATTTCATAGTCTTAGATATGGATGCTCCAGAAAATCTGAGAAACACACCGATCGTACTAGGGAGACCCTTTTTGGCCACTTCTAGGGCCAGCATTAATTGTGAGGATGGCCAAATTGAACTGAAATTTGGGAACCAGATACTAAAGATCGACATCTTTAAGGCCCAACAAGGGATTAATTGCGGAGTTATAGAACAAATATGTGACATTGAGGCCGTGGTTGACGATCAGTATATCGAGGAAAACCTAACGACTTCTGATCAACCACAAGAGGATCAAAACCCGCAATCAGAGGAGTCCGAACTCAACCTAGACACATCCATAGCTCCTTCCCTTGCTCCTAACACCCACCCTGAACCACCGATTGTTGCTAATAACCTTGTTTTGGAACTAAAGCCTCTTCCTGATCATCTAACGTACATCTTTTTGGGTTCCAATCAGACATTTCCTATGATTATCAACTCTAGACTCACACCTGATCAGGAATCCCGTCTGATTTCTATTCTCCAGCAACATCGAAGAGCCATTGGATGACTCTCAATGATTTGACTGGCATTAGCCCCTTTTACTGCACACACCTCATCTATACTGAAGAAGGCACATGACCTTCTCGTGAAATGCAGAGACGTCTGAATCCTAATCTGCAGGAGGTCATGAAAAAGGAGATCATCAAGTGGTTAGATGCTGGGATCATCTACCCGATCTCCGACAGTCGGTGGGTGAGTCCAATCTAGGTTGTGCCTAAGAAGGCAGGACTCACCGTGATTACGACTGAGACCCGTGTAGCAAATTCGTGGAGAGTCTGCATTGGTTACAAAATACTCAATACATCCACAAAGAAGGATCATTTCCTACTACCGTTTATTGATTAGATCCTCGGAAAACTAGCGGGAAATAGATTCTTCTGCTTTTTGGATGGGTACTCCGGTTATAACTAGGTGGCAATCCATCCTGAGGACCAAGAGAAGACCACTTTCACCTGCCCTTTTGGGACGTACGCATTCCGAAGGATGTTTTTCGGTCTCTACAATGCACCCGCTACTTTTCAGCGGTGCATGCTTGCCATATTCTCAGATATGGTAGGTGATTATCTGGAAGTCTTCATGGATGACTTCTCAGTTTTTGGTGAATCATTTGACGATTGCCTCCTGCACTTGGTCCAGATCCTTAGGTGGTGCATTGATGTGAATCTAGTTCTTTCTTGGGAAAAGAGCCACTTCATGGTGCCTGAAGGAATTGTCCTAGGACATCTCATCTTCGAAAAAGGCATCCAGGTTGATTAAGCCAAGGTGAATATGATTTCCAAGCTCCCTATGCCTAGCTCGATCAAAGACATCCAATCTTTTCTGGGGCATGTCGGTTTTTACCGTCTATTCATTCCAGACTTCTCAAAAATTGCACGCCCTCTGACTAATCTGCTATCTAAGGATGTTCCTTTTGAAATCCCCAAGGAATGCACTCAAGCATTTGAAATCCTTCGTGATCGAGTTACCCAAGCTCCGATCCTATAGTCCTCTAATTGGTCTCAACCCTTTGAGATCATGTGCAATGCATCTGATTTCGCTGTAGGAGCGGTACTTGGGCAGAACATTGACGGGAAACTCGTGGTCATCTACTACGCTAGCAAGACACTTAACGAGGCTCAGCTTAACTACACAGTTACTGAGAAAGAGCTGCTAGCCACAGTATTTGCCCTGGAAAAGTTCAGATCATATCTTTTGGGTTCCCGTTGTAGGTTCCTACTTGGAGGGGGTGAGATTAGCGTAACATAAAAAAATACGGAATTGAAATATAAAGCAATCTCACAAAATCAATCGCACAAGTACACAAGTAATTTTTAGGTGGAAACCCAAACCGGGTGAAAACCACCACCTAACCCTCTCGAGTTAGGATTTTTCGATCAACCTAGTTGATCAAATCCACCAACCGAATCACTTTAAAACGAGAGTGATTCAACCTCAGTACAACCACGCTACAAGTACGAGGGTAGCGTTCCTCAACCCCTTCTCTCCACGAGAAGGATTTTGTCCCACGAAGGAGACGGGAATTCGCAAAGCGAATACCCAACAAAATAACAAAGATAAAAGAAACAACAAGTCCTATAGAGCCAACAAAGTAATTATAAACCTAGCTTCTATAGGAATAAGGAAACTCCCTTTTGCAAGGAGTGCGTCGACGATGACGCGGGTGCGTGAGCCACGCAACGGCGCAACTTCGCTCTCGTAGACAACGGCGGGAGAGCGGGTGCGCAACGGTTTGATGCTCTCAAGATGTAGAACTTGAGCTTAGAGAGCAAGAGCTTCTTGGACACAAGAGTGTGAGAGTGTATTACAAGGTGTCTCTTGGTGTGTATCTTGTCTCTAAGTGTTTTTCTTGTGTGTCTAGGTGTGAAAAGGCTCCCCTCTATTTATAGAGGCCTTAGGAAGGCTTTGGAAGGCTTAGGAAAGGTTCTATAGCCGTTGGGAACAAAGCCCAAGAGAATCAGGCCGAAATCAGGACAATGATTACATTTGACAGGGTGATTAGACGTCTAACTCTGGCATCAGACGTCTGGAAGGCCACTTTAAGACGTCTGATTCCAAGGTCAGACGTCTGATTTTGGGCGGGTCTCTCCCTGACTTGAATCAGATCTAAACAGGGTTTTTGAGCAAGTCCATCAGACGACATACAGGACATCTGGAACTAAGTCTGGACGTCTGGAAACCTACTTTTACTTTGGGAATTGATTTCCAAACGTTGCAACGGCTAGAAAATCTCTGAGAAGAGATTTTGGGTCAGCCGAGGCAAAACGGTCATTTATCAGACGTCTGGAAAGACCTAAGGACGTCTGATAAGGCTCTAACGGTCATATTCTTGACTGTTTGCTAAGCCAACCAACGGTCCACTATCTGGACGTCTGGCAAGTCCATCAGACGTCTTCTAAGACGTCTGGACTAAGGTCTGGACGTCTGATTTCATCAGACAGAACTAGCTATGTCCAGCCTAACAGTTATCAGACGTCTGAAACAACAGTCAGACGTCTTACAATACTTTATCAGACGTCTGATTTGGGAATTAGACGTCTGGAAGTGCTGTTTGAACCCTATATTGGTTTTCTAAGTATTCTACAGAAAACCTAAGTATCCTAGGGTTGTGCCGGTGTTCCTAGGACTACTGTTAGGGTTCTTTGAGGCTCTTTAACATAAAATATCTAAGGAAATAAAGAGCAACAAAAGAAACGAAAAATACAACAAGTACAAAAGAAGGAAATCTATCCTATTCTTCATTTCCTTCCATCTTCAATCTTTCGCTCCACGCGAACCTCCTCTGTTTTCTGTCAAGCTCCTCCAATCCGTCCTGGATGCGAGCTCGAACTCCGTCTAAACACGTCCACATTTGCAATTGACCTGAAATCTAGGACTCAAATTGCAAATGTTAAATAACACGTGTTTTGTTATCATCAAAACAAATGATCGTGGTGCTTTAGCACCAACAATCTCCCCCTTTTTGATGATGACAAAACTGTAAATAATAATGCATAAAAATCCTCCCCCTTTTTGACATTATCAAAAAGGTTTGATTAATTTTACATTTCCTATAACTCCCCCTTAAAACATGCTCTTCTATGAATTTATTTTAACAAAGGTGATATTCTCCCCCTTTTGTAACAACAAGATAGCTATTATTTTTCTCCCCCTTACTAAAGGAAATTTAGCTAACTTGTATCTCCCCCTTAAAAATTGACAATTAGCTCATCATTTTTTAACTCCCCCTACCTAAATGCTTATGATAAAAAGATAGGGTAAAGGGTTTTACCTCACCTACCATGGCCAATAAAATGGCCCAAATGGTGGTGGTGGATGCCACATCGGATGGGGCTCCCATCCGTAGCTTGGAGGCCCGGGCATCGGCGCCGGTCTTCAATCTGGTGGTCGACGTGCGGCGGGTCCGTCGTTTGTTCGCCGTCTCGTCGGTCTTCTTGTTCTCCTCCTTGGTCTACTCCTTGGTTCTCCCAACTCGAGTTGACCAGCCTTGAGTTTGTAGGTCCAGTCCTTTGTGTTGTAATTATCCCTGAACCCTACAAAACAAGATTCTAATTTTTTCTTCGGTATCCAAGTGAGCTTGGATCCGGATCTGTTAGCGGGTCTCCTTGATGGAGATCCTTTCTCAATCTTAGGGCTATATAAATCATCTACTTTGTTGATTAGTTTGTTAGAGCTTTCCCTAAGACATGCAATTTCTTTTTCTATAGTATTCATCTTAGTCTTTAAATCAGAAATTTCTATTTTTAGACTATCATTTTCCTCAATCAATTTATTATTTTCATTGATGAGGTCTTGATTTTCTAATAATAGGTTATCAATTCTAGGATTAGCTTCTATGTCCTTAAGTTATTTTTCTAACCTATCATTTTCATTTTTAAGAAAACTAAGGTTCTTTTTAATACTTTTGTTTTCTATTTTAAGTGATTTACTAATCTCAAATAGTTCATTAAAAGCTTCTTGTAAATCGAAATTTACCTCGTCGTCGGAGTCGCTTCCGCTTTCACTGTTGCTATTGGTTCCTCTGGCCATGAAATCAAAGCAAGTGGTTTCTTCTTTTTCTTCTTCTTCTTCCTCCGAGCTGGAATCCTCATGAGTGCCTTCCAACCTCCTCCATATCTCGTGGGCGGTGGTGCACTCTTGGATTCGTTCGAATTCCTTCGGACTCAATGCGCAGTACAAGGCATTCATTGCCTTTGCGTTGAGTGAGAGCTCTAGAACCTGCACCTGCGAGTAGCCTCCTTGGGGTCGCTTCGGGATCTCGTATGGGGTTTCGCAACATCCCCATACCTCGAATTCAGTGGTTTGGAGCCACGTCTTCATCCTCAGCTTCCAATAGCTGTAGTTGTTCCCGTCAAAGTAGGGCGGACGGGTTGTGGACTGCCCCTCGGAAATTTTGATCGCTGATGTGCTTCCCTCCATTTGATCTCTTGCCGGGTGTTACTCCGATCTCACAAGACCTGCTCTGATACCAAATGTAGGTTCCTACTTGGAGGGGGTGAGATTAGCGTAACGTAAAAAAATGCGGAATTGAAATATAAAGCAATCTCACAAAATCAATCGCACAAGTACACAAGTAATTTTTAGGTGGAAACCCAAACCGGGTGAAAACCACCACCTAACCCTCTCGAGTTAGGATTTTCCGATCAACCTAGTTGATCAAATCCACTAACCGAATCACTTTAAAACGAGGGTGATTCAACCTCAGTACAACCACGCTACAAGTACGAGGGTAGCGTTCCTCAACCCCTTCTCTCCACGAGAAGGATTTTGTCCCACGAAGGAGACGGGAATTCGCAAAGCGAATACCCAACAAAATAACAAAGATAAAAGAAACAACAAGTCCTATAGAGCCAACAAAATAATTATAAACCTAGCTTCTATAGGAATAAGGAAACTCCCCTTTGCAAGGAGTGCATCGACGATGACGCGGGTGCGTGAGCCACGCAACGGTGCAACTTCGCTCTCGTAGACAACGGCGGGAGAGCGGGTGCGCAACGGTTTGATGCTCTCAAGATGTAGAACTTGAGCTTAGAGAGCAAGAGCTTCTTGGACACAAGAGTGTGAGAGTGTATTACAAGGTGTCTCTTGGTGTGTATCTTGTCTCTAAGTGTTTTTCTTGTGTGTCTAGGTGTGAAAAGGCTCCCCTCTATTTATAGAGGCCTTAGGAAGGCTTTGGAAGGCTTAGGAAAGGTTCTATAGCCGTTGGGAACAAAGCCCAAGAGAATCAGGCCGAAATCAGGACAATGATTACATTTGACAGGGTGATCAGACGTCTAACTCTGGCATCAGTCGTCTGGAAGGCCACTTTAAGACGTCTGATTCCAAGGTCAGACGTCTGATTTTGGGCGGGTCTCTCCCTGACTTGAATCAGATCAAAACAGGGTTTTTGAGCAAGTCCATCAGACGACATACAGGACGTCTGGAACTAAGTCTGGACGTCTGGAAACCTACTTTTACTGTGGGAATTGATTTCCAAACGTTGCAACGGCTAGAAAATCTCTGAGAAGAGATTTTGGGTCAGCCGAGGCAAAACGGTCATTTATCAGACGTCTAGAAAGACCTAAGGACGTCTGATAAGGCTCTAACGGTCATATTCTTGACTGTTTGCTAAGCCAGCCAACGGTCCACTATCTGGACGTCTGGCAAGTCCATCAGACGTCTTCTAAGACGTCTGGACTAAGGTCTGGACGTCTGATTTCATCAGACAGAACTAGCTATGTCCAGCCTAACAGTTATCAGACGTCTGAAACAACAGTCAGACGTCTTACAATACTTTATCAGACGTCTGATTTGGGAATTAGACGTCTGGAAGTGCTGTTTGAACCCTATATTGGTTTTCTAAGTATTCTACAGAAAACCTAAGTATCCTAGGGTTGTGCCGGTGTTCCTAGGACTACTGTTAGGGTTCTTTGAGGCTCTTTAACATAAAATATCTAAGGAAATAAAGAGCAACAAAAGAAACGAAAAATACAACAAGTACAAAAGAAGGAAATCTATCCTATTCTTCATTTCCTTCCATCTTCAATCTTTCGCTCCACGCGAACCTCCTCTGTTTTCCGTCAAGCTCCTCCAATCCGTCCTGGATGCAAGCTCGAACTCCGTCTAAACACGTCCACATTTGCAATTGACCTGAAATCTAGGACTCAAATTGCAAATGTTAAATAACACGTGTTTTGTTATCATCAAAACAAATGATCGTGGTGCTTTAGCACCAACACCCGTGTTATCATTTACTCTGATCACACAGCTGTGAGGCATCTCTTTGCAAAGAAGGACGCAAAACCTTGACTAATCTGTTGGATCTTGCTGTTGCAAGAGTTTGACCTCGAGATTCGTGACAAGGCAAGAAAACAGAACGTGGTAGCTGATCACTTGTCCCGCCTTCCTTATGACATTATCGACCCTTCCGGACCCATTACAGAACATTTTCCTGATGAGTACCTCCTGACTATAAGTATGGGCCTTCCATGGTTTGCTGATCTAGTAAACTACCTGGCATCACATCAGATCCCGTCCAATTGGCCGAAGGCCAAGAAAGACAAATTGCTTTCCGATGCCAAGTACTACTTTTGGGAAGACCCGTATCTCTTCCGCATTTGTGTTGATCAAATCATCCGACGATGTGTCCCCGAAGCGAAAATTTAGAGCATCTTGTCCTTTTGCCATGACCAGGCATGCGATGGACACTTCTCTGGTCATAAAACCACAGCTAAAGTCCTCCAGTGCGGCTTCTATTAGCCCACGATTTTCAAAGATGCATACAATTACTGTAAGGCATGCACTCGTTGCCAGACCTTAGGCAACATGAACCACCATGATATGATGCCCTTACAGTCGATTCTCGTATGCGAAATCTTCGATGTCTGGGGGATTGATTTTATGGGACCCTTTCCTGTTTCGGACAGCTTCGAGTACATTCTACTCGCTGTTGACTACGTGTCCAAATGGATCGAAGCCATTCCAACCTGAACCAATGATCATAAGGTGGTTATCAAATTCATTCATCAGAACATCTTTTCTCGGTTCAAAATTCCACGTGCTATAATCTCTGATGGAGGGACCCATTTCACTAATGCTCAGTTTAGGTCACTGATGACCAAATACGAGGTGTCACACTGAATCTCTACTCCTTATCACCCCCAAACCAACTGTCTAGCTTAGCTATCAAATCGAGAGATCAAGAAAATCCTCCAGGTCACTGTTCGACCTGACAGGAAAGATTGGTCATCCTGACTTCCGAAATCTTTGTGGGCTTATAGGACCACCCACAAAACCCAATTAGGTATGTCTCCCTTCAAATTGGTGTCCGGGAAAGCATGTCACCTCCCCGTCGAATTGGAGCATAAAGCATATTGGGCAGTACGGAACTGTAATCTCGATCTTTCTAAGGCAAGAACCTGCAAAAAGCTTCAAATGAGCGAGATCGATGAATTACGCCACAACGCAAATGAAAACTCGCGAATTTACAAAGAGTGGGTTAAAGCCTTTCACGACAAGCACATATCCAAAAAGATTTTTTGCCCTGGTCAAAAAGTCCTACTCTTTGATGCCAAACTCAAACTGCTCCCAGGAAAACTCAGATCAAAATGGATCAGACCTTACCTTGTCCGACGAATCTTTAGAAATGGAGCTGTCGAAATCAGTCAACTCAACCACAATTCAAAACCTTTTGTCGTGAACGGTTAGAGACTCAAACCATTCATTGAACTTACTGATACAAATTTGGTTGAGACATCTTTTACCCTCCATTCTCCCTGAGCTCATTGCGCCCGGCCAATGGCGTAAAACACAGCGCTTAACGGGAGGTAACTCGTCATTTTTTAAAAACCCGAAACCTTTCTTGACACATCCTATGCTGAACTCATATTGTACTTTAGGGTTCATGCATTAGAACAACCGACTCCACCTCTAGTACCCGTACTCGAGCTTGAAATCGTTTGCAACAATCATCCTGACCCATTCACCCACCCAACACCTGTTCTAATGAATGATCTAAGCTGAACTAGAACCCACCTAATTTACAATGAGGATATTACAAATCGTAGGCATGGGGGGGTATTAAAGTGCAAAACGTCGTGCAAATCATTTCACAAGAAGGGTTTCATCAAAAAAATCACATATCCCAAAAATACCAAAAAAAATAAAAAATTCTTGAAAAAGAACAAAAAAATGAGAGGAGAGAAAATTTTGAGGGCATATCAGTTGAGGAGAAAAAGGAGAGGAGATAAAAATGTCAAAAAGGAGCACAAGTTGAAACGAAAAGATAAAGAGGTAGTCATTAGTAAGAAATTAAGGAATTGACTTAGTTTTAGACCATATCAAAAGAAAATGAAAGGCAAAAAGTGCTAATGAAACAAAGAAGAGATTAGTAGGAACACTGATTTTAGGCCTCCTCGGTGCTTAAAAGTTCAAGTATCCGCTAAGATCTGGATAATTCTCAAGAGGTTGGGGAAAATGCGAAGCTTAAGTATTAGGTCTAAGGTTTAGGGAGTATTCGACCTCGTTAACTGACCTCTGGTTTGCGGGACTTGGTAACCTAAGCACCCCAATCCACACACAGTCTGGTTCAATGCACCTAAGTATCAAAATCACGCAAATGCATTTAAATTGTTCTGAAAAAAGTCACCTAGATTAGGAGCGGTTGATCAACACAAGTTGATTTGGACGAGTTCCCGGTGCGGAGAGGTGGGAAATTCCCCTCGAAGATGCGCAATAACATATCGTCTCCTCGGTGCTTGTCTCCTAGGATACCTACTGGGGGCATGTAAGCACCCTTTGCTGGTTCAGATGCCATGGGTGATATTATCCTGAAATGTCGATTGCCAGGGTCTAGATTTAGCTACAGAATGCCATGGGTGTGATTATCTCAAAATCTCGAAAGCCAGGGTTTTAGGGGTTGCCATGGGCGATGCTATCTCGAAGCATTGATTGCTAGTGACCCTTCGAGGATTGATGATGGGGACTAGGAATCCGATACAGACTGTGTTGCGAAGCTAATCCGAAGCTAGAAATAAAAAGAACAGACAGAGAAAAGTCTCCACAAAGAAAAATTCCTCTGTCTCTCTCTAACAAAAATGCACTACAAACTAAACTAAGGCTAAAACATGTTACAAGTGATAAACGCCAGTTTATCATCATTCTTATGCATTAAAACAAACCTAGCTCTTAGGATTTTACTCTGCAAATAGGTTTTTTGGGTTGCATTTAGGCATGCATTGCATTTTTTATTGTCTTTTTAATATATTTTTGTGAGTGTTAGGGATGTACAGATATATAGATCCCTAAAACCCTAGCACTTAAGAAGGCAAATGGTGAAGGAGAAGCCCAGACTAGTTGGAACTCAGCTTGATCCAGCTCACCTCAGCTTAATCCAGCTCACCGCAGCTGGAACCTAGCTCACTTGAACTAGGGTTAGCTCATCCCAGCTCCATTCAGCTGAGTGGCAGCTCAAGAGAGTTCATCTTAGCTCACCCTAGCTCAAGTCAGCTCAGATCCAGCTCAACTTAGCTGAGTCTAGCTCATCTCAGCTCCCACTAGTCCACAGAGTGGTAGCGAAATACGCGTGATTTGTAAAAATGGGTTTTCAATGTCGTTGTAACACGCGAATTCGTATACGCTTTTAAATTTATAAACCTAGATAGGGGAGTATCTAGGGTCGTCCAAGGAGGCAAAAATTGCAATTCAATTCTCTTGCTAAAAACACATCTCAACTTTCTTTTTGGTATTTTAAATATGTAATTTTTTTTTTGTTTTGAAAAGATGAGGGCAAAATGCGAATTGTAACGTAAAGTACTAACACCTACAATTGCTTAACTACAACTTAAAAGATAGATATATCTTCTTCCTAAGCTCACTCTAGGCAAGTGGAGGCCTAGAGTAATTAGGAAGGAGAGGTAAAACGAGTGCTAGAACCAAAAGTAACAATTACAATAAAAAGCTAAAAGAAGGCAATTTAATTGACTAGAATGAGTGTTCTTTTCAATGACAAGTAGAGGAATGCTTCTACTAGAACTAAACAAATCTAAAAGCAAGAAAAGAAACACAAATCCTCTTGCAAAAATGGTGAAGGGAGTCTTCTTGCTCCAAGCCTAGCTGCTTCTTGGCTTGAAAAGAGGGACTCCTTCTCCTTCCTTGAGAGCTCCTCCAAGGTGGAATCTTCCACCTTCAATGCTCTCTCCAAGGGGTGGGCGTGCACCACCCTCAAAAACTCCTCCAAGGTGGCGTGGACCAACTTCAAGATCTCCTCCAAAGATCTTCCTTGCCTGGCTTCTCCTTTGGCTGGCTTGACCCAAGAGAGAAGGGAAGAGACCTAGATAGGAGAGTATCTAGGGTCGTCCAAGAAGGTAAAAATTGCAATTCAATTCTCTTGCTAAAGACGCATCTCAACTTTCTTTTTGGTATTTTAAATATGTAATTTTTTTTTTATTTTGAAAAGATGAGGGCAAAATGCGAATTGTAACTTAAAGTACTAACACCTACAATTGCTTAACTACAACTTAAAAGATAGATATATCTTCTTCCTAAGCTCACTCTAGGCAAGTGGAGGCCTAGAGTAATTAAGAAGGAGAGGTGAAACGAGTGCTAGAACCAAAAGTAACAATTGCAATAAAAAGCTAAAAGAAGGCAATTTAATTGACTAGAATGAGTATTCTTTTCAATGACAAGTAGAGGAATGCTTCTACTAGAACTAAACAAATCTAAAAGCAAGAAAAGAAACACAAATCCTCTTGCAAAAATGGTGAAGAAGGGAGTCTTCTTGCTCCAAGCCTAGCTGCTCCTTGGCTTGAAAAGAGGGCCTCCTTCTTCTCCTTCCTTGAGAGCTCCTCCAAGGTGGAAGCTTCCACCTTCAGTGCTCTCTCCAAGGGGTGAGCGTGCACCACCCTCAAAAACTCCTCCAAGGTGGTGTGGACCACCTTTAAGATCTCCTCCAAAGATCTTCCTTGCCTGGCTTCTCTTTTGGCTGGCTTGACCCAAGAGAGAAGGGAAGAGGGGAAGGCACCAAGGGGACAAAATATCCCCTTAATCTTATTCTTCTTCTTCTCTCTTGGACGTGGGCTTCTAGGTGGAATATGAGAGTGAATTTGCTAGCCAAGGATGTCTTGAATGGTGGTGGGTAGTGGTCTTTTTATAGGGTAGGATGGGGGGTTAAGGTGCCCTTGAAATGGAGGGCTAGGATGGAAGGATGGAGGTGGTTAGTGATCCTATGGACAAGGGTGTGTGGCGCCAACCCAAGGGGTGTTAAAGGGGGTGGTTAGGGTGGTGTTGGTGGCTTTTGGTGGTGGAGAGACACCACCATTTTGGCGCCAACCTAGGGTCTTCTAGAAGGGGGATTAGGTGGATGGTGGAGATGGATTCAAGGGGAATTGTGTGGTGGAGATGAAGGGGAATTTTGGAGGGAAAAGTGGCGCCATCAAGGGGGTGGTTAGGGTGGTTTTGGCACCACTTTTAGGTGTCTTTTGGAGGTGGTGGGTAAGCTAGGTTGGTGCCAAGTAGGTTAGCTTATGTGGAGCTTATGTGGAGCTAGTTGGGTGGAGTTGTTAGGTGGGTTTTTGGGGTGGTACAAGCCAAGGAAGTTGAAGCATAGCTAAGATAAGCTAAGCTAAGTTAGCTTAGATAATGGAGGAGTAGAGGAAAAGGTGTTGGAGCTAGGGTTTGGAGGGAGGAGCTGAGGAGGAGAAGTCAGGAGCTGAAACTAGAGCTGGCCGCTGCTGAAGAGGCTGGCATGGAGCTACTCTAGCTGGCTTAGCCTGCTAGTTCTTTGCTAGCTGCTAAGACAAGCTAAAGTGAGCTAGCTTCGACCATAATGAGATAAGGTGAGCTAGGTCTGGTGCTCCTGGGGAGGGTCAAGATGGTTGAGGCAGCTAAGGTAGCTTAGCTCAACTGAGTTGAGCTAAGCTGAGTCCCCGGGAGCTGGACTTGAGCTTCCTGAGCTGGGATGATTTCTTCTTCAGCTGGCTGGAGTGAGTGGAGCTGGATGTACGTGGATCAGCTGGGGTGAACTCCTGTCAACTCAGCTGAGCTAGCTAGACTCAGCTCAGCTCCCACTAGTCCGCAGGGAGCTCTAGCTAGCTCACGCTGAGTTGACAGGAGTTCACCCCAGCTCAGATCCAGCACATCCACGTCCACTCAACTCCAGCCAGCTGAAGAAGAACTCATCCCAGCTCAGGAAGCTCAAGTCCAGCTCCAGGGAACTCAGCTTAGCTCAACTCAGTTGAGCTAAGCTACCTTAGCTGCCTCAACCACGTTGACCCTCCCCGGGGCACCAGACCTAGCTCACCTTAGCTCATTATGGTCGAAGCTAGCTCACTTTAGCTTGTCTTAGCAGCTAGCAAAGAACAGCAGGCTAAGCCAGCTAGAGTAGCTCCATGCCAGCCTCTTCAGCAGCGGCCGAGCTCTAGTTTCAGCTCCTGACTTCTCCTCCTCAGCTCCTCCCTCCAAACCCTAGCTCCAAAACCTTTTCCTCTACTCCTCCATTAGCTAAGCTAACTTAGCTTAGCTTATCTTAGCTATGCTTCAACTTCCTTGGCTTGTACCACCCCAAAAACCCACCTAACAACTCCACCCAACTAGCTCCACATAAGCTCCACATAAGCTAACCTACTTGGCACCAACATAGCTTACCCACCACCTCCAAAAGACACCTAAAAGTGGTGCCAAAACCACCCTAACCACCCCCTTGATGGCGCCACTTTTCCCTCCAAAATTCCCCTTCATCTCCACCACACAATTCCCCTTGAATCCATCTCCACCATCCACCTAATCCCCCTTCTAGAAGACCCTAGGTTGGCGCCAAAATGGTGGTGTCTCTCCACCACCAAAATCCACCAACACCACCCTAACCACCCCCTTTAACACCCCTTGGGCTGGCGCCACACACCCTTGTCCATAGGATCACTAACCACCTCCATCCTTCCATCCTAGCCCTCCATTTCAAGGGGCACCTTAACCCCCCATCCTACCCTATAAAAAGACCACTACCCACCCATTCAAGACATCCTTGGCTAGAAAATTCACTCTCATATTCCACCTAGAAGCCCACGTCCAAGAGAGAAGAAGAAGAAGAAGATTAAGGGGATATTCTGTCCCCTTGGTGCCTTCCCCTCTTCCCTTCTCTCTTGGGTCAAGCCAGCCAAAGGAGAAGCCAGGCAAGGAAGATCTTTGGAGGAGATCTTGAAGATGGTCCACGCCACCTTGGAGGAGTTTTTGAGGGTGGTGTACGCCCACCCCTTGGAGAGAGCATTGAAGGTGGAAGCTTCCACCTTGGAGGAGCTCTCAAGGAAGGAGAAGAAGGAGGCCCTCTTTTCAAGCCAAGGAGCAGCTAGGCTTGGAGCAAGAAGACTCCCTTCTTCACCATTTTTGCAAGAGGATTTGTGTTTCTTTTCTTGCTTTTAGATTTGTTTAGTTCTAGTAGAAGCATTCCTCTACTTGTCATTGAAAAGAACACTCATTCTAGTCAATTAAATTGCCTTCTTTTAGCTTTTTATTGCAATTGTTACTTTTGGTTCTAGCACTCGTTTCACCTCTCCTTCCTAATTACTCTAGGCCTCCACTTGACTAGAGTGAGCTTAGGAAGAAGATATATCTATCTTTTAAGTTGTAGTTAAGCAATTGTAGGTGTTAGTACTTTACGTTACAATTCGCATTTTGCCCTCATCTTTTCAAAACAAAAAAAAAATTACATATTTAAAATACCAAAAAGAAAGTTGAGATGTGTTTTTAGCAAGAGAATTGAATTGTAATTTTTTCCTCCTTGGACGACCCTAGATACTCCCCTATCTAGGTTTATAAATTTAAAAGCGTATACGAATTCACGTGTTACAACGACATTGAAAACCCGCTTTTACAAATCACGCGTATTTCGCTACCACTTTTTGGCGCCATTGCCGGGGAGGCACGGCTTTGCATTAATTAATTTTCTCTTTCTTGAAGTGGATCTCATCCCCTTCTCTTTCTTTCTTTTGTGTGTGTAGGAATTACAGCGAGAAGGCGGGAATCTGGAAGCGAGAGCTCAAAGTTCCTTTTCTTCCCGCGAAATTCAAGTTGGTTCCTCTTTCTGGTCACATAATTAATTAAAACTACTGAAAACATATTAAACTTGGCTTTCAGGATCCCAAACAATTTAATTAAGTGGAGTGGTGCCCATATAAAATCCATTGCTTGCTTGAATGCTTCTTTAGCACCACTCCATTGCAAGTATTGGTGTTCTATTTTTCGGGTCCAGATTTCTATCTGGACTTGAAAAATTGATTCCTAACACCACAGGCCTCCAAAAATCATAAAATTTCATACAGTGATTCCCAATTAAGTTTGGAACATCTTTTCCAAATTTCAAATCAATTGGATTTATATTTAATTTTTAAAAATTCATGGATTACAGAGGGGTCACACCCTCTAATCTTCCTGATTTGCTGCTGTCTGTGAATTTTTAAAATTTTTATACTCATCCAATTTTTGTGAAATTTAGCTTGCTGGAATCCTTATGAAATTTTACACATCACATAAAAGCACAAGAAATTTCTGAGGTCGGTGGCAATAATGAAAAGTCCACAATACCCACAGGTATCATTTCTGGACTTTGACATTAGTACAATTAAAAAGTCAAAATAATTATCAAACAAATTCCTAAAATCTTACAAAAATCTTTTCTGGAATCCTTGTTTGATTTCACTCAAGGTAGTGGTGTTGGTTGCATTGATTGGACCACTATCTATTCAAAAAGCTTAAAAATAACTCATTGGTAGTTAAATTTCTGTCTTAGGAACAATTGGCTTAGGGTTTCTTCTTTCTCTTTAGAGACACAATTTAAAGGAAATATACAATCACCCATATAACTTGTCTTTCTTTTGATTGTGAACTTTCAAACTTGTTTGAAAACTTAAAGAGAAAAACCCTAAAACACATTTAATTAAATCAAATCTTAAAAGATAAAAATACAAAAAAAATTGTGTGACAACTTAATTTTCATTGGAGCCACTCTCCAATACCTGCACACACACAAAAAATAAAATAAAATAAAAATAACAGGGCAACATCCCAATAAATGCTCTCCACATTCCGTGTGCACTATAGCATCCTAGACCTAATTAAAACTTGTAGCGACTTGACCCCTAAGGCTTTATCAACTTAGGCTTGCTATTTAGGTCTTAAGTTTTCTTTAGTTAGTACCAATTTTGTCATCTATATCTGGTGTTCAGGCTGAGAGGCCATGTCAAACGACCAGGCGCAGGTTTGTACAAGCACCTGGGGTTTTCTCTGGGAAACATTTGGGCCCAAACCTCCCCTTAAGCAACTTGGCCAGATTTGTTGATAGAACGGGTATTCACTACTGACTACTTATTTCCTATATAGACCAAGTCTTAGGTTATTATTAGGGAGTCACATTTAAGTTAGGTCTAGTTTTGTTTGTTTGAATTGCACACTTTCTCTCATCTCTTTCTTTTCTTTTCTCCTCCCCTCCAATTCATCCAAGTAGTGCATGCACGGGCGACGGTCCCAAAAACCACACCTCGAGGAACCATCTGATTTCACCCCCCGCAGCAGGAAATCATTGTTTTCTTCCCCCTCCTCTTCTAAGACAATGGAAAACCCAGGAAGCCGTCAAACAAATTCTGCTTCCACTTCTAACCCGTCAGCCGACCCACAAGCTGACTTCACCCTCCCTCATCTTCTTAACTTGGAGCAACCAGAAAAACCAACAGGGCCAGGTGGCCCTCCAATTGTAACCCAAAATATAAATCCCTTTGCATTAATGGTCGACCATTTGGCTCGACTACAACAAAATCAAGAAGATCTAGCTAGGGACTGTCACGAACCTAGCTAATCAAGGACAAAATCCACCACCCCACCAACAGCCTGTTGTTCCTCTTAAGGATTTCTATGATCCTTCCAATTATGAGGAAAGACCAGGGGTGGTCATACCACAAGGGGATTTCGAGATTAAAACCAGCCATTCTAAACCCTTATCAAGCATTTTCATGGTCTTCCAAGAGAGGACCCTTTTTGTCATCTCGAGGAATTAACTGTCCTCGCTCAAAACCACTCGTTCCCGCAATGTGCAGGAAGATGTGTGGTTAATGAGACTCTTTCCTCTCTCTCTTAAAGACAAAGAATCGCATTGGTTTAGAATGGTTTGGGAGCCCTATTACCACCTGGCCCCCAATTAAAAAGTGCTTTTCTTAAAAAAAATTTTCCGATCGGTCGAACGAATGCATTAAGAAGATCCATAACTACCTTTCAACAAAAAATTGGTGAACCCCTCCACGAAGCCTGGGAAAGATTTCAGGAACTTCTAAGAAGTTGTCCCCACCATGAAATTCCACAATGGCAGTTAGTGCAAATCTTCTATCATGGATTAGAAGATCAATTGAAACGATTTGTAGATGCCTCATGTGGAGGCAATTTTCTTAACAAAGACGCTGAAAGTGCCTATCTTCTCTTTGAAGAAATGAGTGAAAACTCATTTAACATGACTTCAATGGACACTTTTGGCAGATCACAAAACCCTAGACACGAAGTCCATGAAATTGACTCCAAATCTACCTCTGTTCCAATCACACAAGATGATCTATATATGTTAGCTCAACGACTGGACTAGATGCAAATTCACCAAAAGAAAATGGAAGAAAAGCTCATAAACAAACAAGCTCCACACGTCCACTCTACACACACTAACCCCCCACACATTCTCCGAAGAGAAAATCCACACAATATTGATGCCACATCTGCTGGCCAGCAATTTTCGGCTGATTTCCCACAAGATTTGACTGGGAATTTTGATCAAAATATTTTTGATCCCACCTCGGAAAATATCTATGCTCTCCAGGAGCAATTTAGAAACCCCTCCAACACTTCCAATCAAAACTGGAGGACTAACCCAAATCACTCCTGGAAAAACCCGAATCCGATACCTTTTCCCAAACAAAACTATTTTGGGAATTATGGGCAACCTATGTATTAACCTGGACCATCCCAGGATGATATTAATAATCAGGTCATGAAAACTCTGCAAGGAATGCAGACTCAAATGACAGAAGTAACCCGCATGATTACCAACTTGCAACACCAAGTTAAGGTTACTCCTGATCATCGACCTATTGGGAATTTACCTTCCCAACCCATGCCCAACCCAAATAATCAAAGGAATCAATTCCAAGGTGGATATCCCAATCAACCCATTCAGCCAACACCTCAGCATCCGCCGGGTTTTAATAACAGCCAGGCCCCCCATCCTCATCCTAGAAACAACTAGACTGCAAATGCAGTTACCTTGAGGAATGGGAAAACCACTCACAATACCCTGTCTGTTAAAGAAACCCGCTTTAATGACACACAAATTAACTCTTCCCCTCCTATTGTTCAGGAACCAATTCATGCAAAATAGGGCAACCCTGCCCCATTTCCACAAGCCCTCCACTCTTCAAAAAAGAAAAAGACAAAATCCGAGCCCACTGAGAAGGAACTAATGGATTTATTTGGGCAAGTAGAAATTAATATTCCTCTCCTAGATGCCATTAAATATATCCCTGCCTATGCAAAATTCCTAAAAGATTTATGTACTCCGAAAAGGCAACCCAGATATTTAGGAAAGGTAATTCTTCCAGAGACAGTCAGCTCAGTTGTGCAGAGCCGACTGCCTCTTAAGAGAAAAGATCCCGGTGCCCCCCTAATCCAAGTTATCATTAATGATACCTCATTTGATCGTGCTTTGTTGGATCTTGGTGCCTCAATTAATCTTATCCCCACAGTTATTTTTGAGGAATTTAAGATTGGTGAATTGAAGTCTGTTGATGTTACTCTCTAATTAGCCGACCGATCTACGATTAAACCAAGGGGAATTGTTGAAGATGTTCTTGTCCAGGTAAAAAATTGTTTATTTGTAGTAGACTTTTTAGTCCTGGACATAGAGGTACCTGAAGCACTTAAGTTTGCCCCAATTATTCTTGGAAGACCATTCTTAGCCACCGCCTGCGTCAATATTGATTGTGATTCTGGAAAGATGAAGATCATGTGTGGCGGTGAATCTGTAACCCTAGACATTTTTCAAGCTTCTAGGCGATTCCAAGAACCAGATTTCTTTGATGATTCGAATTCAGAAATAGAAAACATTGTGGAGGAAACTTTGCAGATTTCCCATTTAGGTTCCTGTTTTGCTGTAAATACGGTTCCTGAACAATCCACTTTTTCTCACCCTTCCACCCCAACCACACGTCTAGCTAACATTCCAGCTGACCCTTTCACTCTCACCTCACCTCTAACCCACAAAGCAGAAACTCTTTCGGAACCGGGCCCACAATTGGAATTAAAACCTTTGCCCGATTCCCTTAAATACGCCTTCCTGGGTCCTAATTAGACCCTGCCCCTGATTATAAATTATGGACTTACCGGGGCACAAGAGCACAAACTCCTCCAGGTTTTGAGTAAATATCGGAAAGCTATTGGCTGGACCCTTTCTGATCTTAAGGGTATTCATCCGTCCTATTGTACGCATCGTATATATTTAGAGGACGATTCTCGCCCCTCCCGCCAACCACAAAGGCGCTTGAATCCTATTATGCAGGAGGTGGTAAAAAAGGAGATTATTAAGTGGCTGGATGCTGATATCATCTACCCCATTTCTGACAGCTCCTGGGTTAGTCCAACACAAGTTGTCCCCAAAAAGGCTGGACTAACAGTTGTCACTAATGATAATGGGGAAAATGTAGCCACTCGAACCGCTTCTTCTTGGCGCGTGTGCATTGATTACCGAATATTAAACACCACCACCAAGAAGGATCATTTCCCGCTCCCCTTTATTGATCAAATCTTGGAGCGTTTAGCCGGACGAGATTTTTACTATTTTTTGGACGGTTATTCCGACTATAATCAAGTAGCAGTTCATCCTGAGGACCAGGACAAAACAACTTTCACCTGCCCCTTCGGAACCTTTGCTTTCTGAAGAATGCCCTTCGGTCTTTGCAACGCACCTCCAACTTTTCAAAGATGCATGCTTGCAATTTTTTCAGACCTGGTAGGTGAATGTTTAGAAGTCTTTATGGATGACTTCTCTGTTTTTGGAGATTCTTTTGACCATTGTCTCAAAAATCTTGAAAGAACTCTCCAAAAGTGCATAGAAGTTAATCTGGTCCTCAACTGGGAAAAAAGTCATTTCATGGTCCAAGAAAGTATTGTCTTGGGCCATGTTATTTCAAAACAAGGAATCGCGGTAGATAAAGCAAAAATTGATGCTATATCTAAGCTCCCACCGCCCACTACTGTCAAACAGATCAGATTCTTTTTGGGTCATGTGGGTTTCTACCATCGATTCATACAAAATTTTTCCCAAATCTCCAAGCCCTTAAGTCAGCTTCTCACTAAAGACCAGCCATTTGATTTTAATAATAAGTGCCTGGAGAGTTTTCTGAGGTTGAAGAAAGAGGTTACTGAGGCACCAATATTGCAGGGACCTGATTGGAATAGTCCCTTTGAATTAATGACAGATGTCTCAGATTTTGCTGTAGGGGCCGTTCTAGGGCAAAGAATTGGCAAGAAGCCCGTTGTGATCTATTATGCTAGCAAAACCCTTGATGATGCACAACGGAATTACACGGTTACTGAAAAGGAACTTCTTGCCATTGTATTTGCCTTAGAAAAATTTAGATCTTATCTATTGGGGTCACATGTCACTGTTTATACCCACTACTCAGCAATTAAATATTTGCTGACAAAGAAAGATGCGAAACCCCGCCTTATCCGTTGGATTCTGCTGCTCTAGGAATTTGACCTGGAAATCAAGGATAAGGCGGGATTGCACAATGTAGTGGCCGACCATCTCTCTCATCTTATGACGAATGACATAATGACCCCGCCAGATCAGTTCCCTGATGAAAGCATTTTAGCTGCTACAACCCTCCCTTGGTTTGCACCCATCGCAAACTACTTAGCAACAAAACAAATCCCCGTTGATTGGCCAAAAACAAAACGGGATAAGTTCTTTGCTGATATTAAATATTATTTTTGGGAGGAGCCCGACCTTTTCCGCATTTGTGTCGATCAGGTCATTCGACGATGTGTCCCCGATTCTGAAATCCATGATATCTTGACACATTGTCACTCAATGACATGTGGACATTTTTCGGGCAAGAAAACTGCAGCTAAAATCCTTAATGCGGGATTTTATTGGCCCAGCTTGCACAAAGATGCTCATGACTTCGTTCAGTCCTGTGTGCGTTGCCAGAGCATCGGCAACATGACTCGGAAGGATATGATGCCCCTTAATCCTATTTTAGAGGTTGAAATTTTTGATGTTTAGGGCATTGACTTCATGGAACCGTTCATCAACTCTGGTGGGTATTTATATATTTTAGTCGCAGTCGACTATGTTTCTAAATGGATAGAAGCAATACCCACCCGCACTAGTGATTACCGTGTGGTTGTCGAATTTCTTAAGAAAAATATTTTCTCAAGATTCGGCATACCAAAAGCCATTATCAGTGACGGAGGCTCACATTTCACCCACTCACAATTCCGTCACATTCTTTTTAAATATGGGGTTAATCATAAAATTTTCACACCATATCACCCCCAAACAAATGGCTAGGCTGAAGTTCCTAATCGGGAAATTAAAAATATTTTACAAAAGACGGTTAGGCCCGACCGTAAAGATTGGTCCACAAAATTGGACAACGTTTTATGGGCCTACCGTACCGCTTTTAAAACTCCACTTGGCTTGTCTCCCTTCTGTCTGATTTTTGGGAAGGCATGCCATCTCCAGGTAGAATTAGAACATAGGGCTTTTTTGGGCAATAAAACAACTCAATATGGATTTATCTGATGTCGATAACCATAGAAAATTACAATTAACTGAATTGGAAGAATTACGTAATTTTTCCTATGAAAATGCAAGGATTTATAAAGACCGAACAAAGAAATTTCACGATAAATATATTATTCGGAAACACTTTGATGTTAATCAACGCGTTTAGCTTTTCGATGCGAGATTGTCTTTTTCCTGGCAAATTAAAATCTAAATGGACCGGCCCCTTTATTGTCCATAAAACATATCCATACGGCGCTGTTGACCTTTTTGATCCAAAAACTAATTCGACATTTCAAGTCAATGGCCAGCGTTTAAAGCCCTATTTTGACCATACGTCTAAAATTCCATCTGAATCTTTTAATTTTACTGAGCCAGCCACCCTTGATCATTGGTGTACATCACGCCCTGCTGAATGGCGTAAAAGATAGCACTGGATGGGAGGTAACCCATCATTTTTTTTCCTGCTTTCTTTTCCAGGTTTTGATCATCCTAAACCCGACCATTCTTCACTAAGGTGATCCCTTTTCCCTCCTAATGCATGAGGACATGGCATATCTTAAGCATGGGGGGGAGTGTTTTTAAATTTGACGATCGATTTAGGATTTTCAAAACCTAAAAAAAAAAAATGCAATTTTCTTTAATTTATTTCCTGCTTGCATACCCAAAAAAATAAAAATGTTAAAAACTTATTGAGGAAAAATTTTGAAATCGGGACTAAGGTCGAGAAATTCACTTTTGGTACAATGGGATTTAATCTTTAACAAACTAAGGATGAGGATATGGATCTGATCATTAGAATTGCAGGGTCTATTTTAGACTAGATCAGATATCCTTCTATAAAATTCCACCTGAACTCATGATAGTTCAGGTGACTTGATCCTATTTTGTAATACGGAAAGTATTTGACTTAGTTTCTGATTCAAAAACTTACGTGTCTTGAGAAACTTCTTGTGTCAATTTTCACACACAAGCCAACACCTAAAAACAATTAAAAATTTGAAAAACTCCCTTGTTTGGACTTAGTGAAAGTCTGAAGCAGATCATTGGTTTGAGTTCCCACCGCCGAGAAGGAGGAAAATACCTCCTTTAAGGACGTGATGTCAACATGTTACCGCTTCGGCGCTGCTCCATATCTATATTTCATATCTTTAGATGGAGCATTAAAGCGCATTTTAGCAGCTCAAGTGTCTTGGACGGTGCTCTACCTATAGTGTCGGAGCAAGAGCTTGAGTTTGCTTGGAGCGCCTCTTTACACCGCATCGTGTTTTGAGGTTGTGAGCTCCTGGGTGGTGTCATGGACAGTGTTATCCCGAAGTACTGGCGCCAGAGCCCCCTCGAGGAATGGTAACAGGAATAATGATCCCGACACATCTGTTGTAAGACTAAGCTAAAAATAAGCATGGGGGAGAAAAAGAAAAAAAGAAGTATAAATTAACATGCCCTTATAAATGTTGGCTTTTCACAAGCATAGACACAAGGTTTTAAAGGATTTTGCAAGTTGCGAATCAGATTCATGAGCCAGAAAAATCCTAAAAACAAACATTTCAAGTCATCTGAAATAACAAGGGGTTAATTTGTGAATTTTCTGGATGATATATTGATCTCGTTCTGTCTAATGGTTGAATCCAAAAATAAATCTTGATTTTTATCTTTAACAAATCCCGTACCTCCTGTGTTTTAATCTACCAAGGTCCCTTAATCTCTTTTTCTCCTCAAAAGTCGAAAAAATTAGATTTCCCAAAAATTCCGTTTTCCAAAAAATTAAAGTTTTGCTAAGAGACTAGCAAAAGATAAGCATGGGTGTGTGATAAACGCTAGCTTATCACCATTCTTATGCATTAAAACAAACCTAGCTCTTAGGATTTTACTCCGCAAATGGGTTTTTTGGGCTGCATTTAGGCATAAATTAGGTTAGGCATGCATTGCATTTTTTATTGTCTTTTTAATATGTTTTTGTGAGTATTTGGGATGTACAGATATATAGATCCCTAAAACCCTAGCACTCAAGAAGGCAAATGGTGAAGGAGAAGCCCAGACTAGTTGGAACTCAGCTTGATCTAGCTCACCTCAGCTTGATCCAGCTCACCGCAGCTGGAACCTAGCTCACTTGAACTAAGGTTAGCTCATCCCAGCTCCATTCAGCTAATTTCAGCTGAGTGGCAGCTCAAGAGAGTTCATCTTAGCTCACCCTAGCTCAAGTTAGCTCAGATCCAGCTCAACTTAGCTGAGTCTAGCTCATCTCAGCTCCCACTAGTCCACAGGGAGCTCTAGCTAGCTCAGCTGAGTTGACAGGAGTTCACCCTAGCTCAGATCCAGCTACATCCAGCTCCACTCAACTCCAGCCAGCTGAAGAAGAACTCATCCCAGCACAGGAAGCTCAAGTCCAGCTCTCGGGGACTCAGCTTAGCTCAACTCAATTGAGTTAAGCTACCTTAGCTGCCTCAACCAACTTGGCCCTCCCCAAGAGCACCAGACCTAGCTCACCTTAGCTCATTATGGTCGAAGCTAGCTCACTTTAGCTTGGCTTAGCAGCTAGCAAAGAACTAGCAAGCTAAGCCAGCTAGAGTAGCTCCATGCCAGCCTCTTCAGCAGCAGCCAACTCCAGTTTCAGCTCCTGACTTCTCCTCCTCAGCTCCTCCCTCCAAACCCTAGCTCCAACACCTTTTCCTCTACTCCTCCATTATCTAAGCTAACTTATCTTAGCTTAGCTTAGCTATGCTCCAACTTCCTTGGCTTGTACCACCCGAAAAACCCATCTAACAACTCCACCCAACTAGCTCCACATAAGCTCCACATAAGATAACCTACTTGGCACCAACCTAGCTTACCCACCACCTCCAAAAGATACCTAAAAGTGGCGTCAAAACCACCCTAACCACCCCCTTGATGGTTCCACTTTTCCCTCCAAAATTCCCCTTCATCTCCACCACACAATTCCCCTTGAATCCATCTCCACCATCCACCTAATCCCCCTTCTAGAAGACCCTAGGTTGGCGCCAAAATGGTGGTGTCTCTCCACCACCAAAAGCCACCGACCCCACCCTAACCACCCCGTTTAACACCCCTTGGGTTGGCGCCACACACCCATGTCCATAGGATCACTAACCACCTCCATCCTTCCATCCTAGCCCTCCATTTCAAGGGGCACCTTAACCCCCCATCCTACCCTATAAAAAGACCACTACCCACCACCATTCAATACATCCTTGGATAGAAAATTCACTCTCATATTCCACCTAGAAGCCCACATCCAAGAGAGAAGAAGAAGAAGAAGATTAAGGGGATATTCTGTTCCCTTAGTGTCTTCCCCTCTTCCCTTCTCTCTTGGGTCAAGCCAACCAAAGGAGAAGCCAGGCAAGGAAGATCTTTGGAGGAGATCTTGAAGGTGGTCCACGCCACCTTGGAGGAGTTTTTGAGGGTGGTGCATGCCCACCCCTTGGAGAGAGCATTGAAGGTGGAAGCTTCCACCTTGGAGGAGCTCTCAAGGAAGGAGAAGAAGGAGGCCCTCTTTTCAAGCCAAGGAGCAGCTAGGCTTGGAGCAAGAAGACTCCCTTCTTCACCATTTTTGCAAGAGGATTTGTGTTTCTTTTCTTTCTTTTAGATTTGTTTAGTTCTAGTAGAAGCATTCCTCTATTTGTCATTGAAAAGAATACTCATTCTAGTCAATTAAATTGCCTTCTTTTAGCTTTTTATTGCAATTGTTACTTTTGGTTCTAGCACTCGTTTCACCTCTCCTTCCTAATTACTCTAGGCCTCCACTTGCCTAGAGTAAGCTTAGGAAGAAGATATATCTATCTTTTAAGTTGTAGTTAAGCAATTGTAGGTGTTAGTACTTTACGTTACAATTCGCATTTTGCCCTCATCTTTTCAAAACAAAAAAAAAAATTACATATTTAAAATACCAAAAAGAAAGTTGAGATGTGTTTTTAGCAAGAGAATTGAATTGCAATTTTTTCCTCCTTGAACGACCCTAGATACTCCCCTATCTAGGTTTATAAATTTAAAAGCGTATACGAATTCGCGTGTTACAACGACATTGAAAACCCGCTTTTACAAATCACGCGTATTTCGCTACCAACAAGCATGGGTGCTTTAACCGCAGAGTTCAACGAACCTTAGGTTAGTTCCTACAGGCCTTAGAAACCTTCGCGGCAGATTGAGGCTAGAGCTGGTAAGGTCTGGATCTCGGTTGGTACTTGAGTACCTCTAGGCCTACTATCGGCATTCTAACCTAATCTACAGAAGAAAGCACACATTACAGTTTTTAAGCATCAAAAGATTTTATGGTTTAGAGTCGAAGTTAATACCTTAAAATTTTGCTAAGGGACTAGCAAAAGCTAGGCATAGGGTTATGATGGGAACACCATCATGAGCCCTAACTAGCTCATTTTGACTTAATGAAGTTAATAAATGCTCCTACATAACCAACTGAAGGTCATACTTCATTGCATAACCTTTCTAAGAGAAACACAAGAAACTAGGGTTAAAACTATAATTTTACCAGCACTTCTTGAGTGCAGTACAACCACGGGTTTTCTCAAGAGCTGAATAAAGGTCAAATGATCTTAATAAGATAACAAGTGGGTTGGATTAGACAGAAAATGATGTGTGTGTTCTGAGAATTAAATGACTTTTGAAATCCTAAAAAAAGACCCACTTAATTAACCAAGGTTTTGGTCAACATAAAATTCACTTAAATCCTCTAAAAATCATATAAAAGTATTATCTAGGGTTTAGTACCTTCAAATTGGCCATCAGAACCTATGCTAACCTAAAAGGGACTCTCAGACAGATATTTGCCCTAATTTGAGTTTTTGCATAAATTGCCTAGTCAAACATGGTCAAAACCAAAATCCAACTTCAGCATTGGATTCCTTAGGTTCAAATTAGGTTTGTATCAAAACTTTGACCCAAGATGAGTTTGCCTTGACCTATTTTGCAAAAATGTCCTGTCTGATTACATTTATACCCATAACTTTTAAAAACCCTTGCAAATAGCCCCTTAACTTCTTCATTGTCTTCATAATTAGGTCCCTCTGCCATTATCGTGGAGGAAACCTACTCTGGCAACCTTTGGCAGGGAATATCTCCTTGATTGCTTGGAGAATCTCTTCCAAAATTGGAAGGGAGATCCTCTGAGAAATTCTCTCCAGTCTGAACCCATTGATGAGCTCTGATTCCCTCCCAATCTCTCATGTGATCGCATGAGAGATTTGGGTATCTTAATAGCTCCCAAGTCCGGCGACCTTCCAAGCTTTGGAAGCTTGCTTCCCAAGCCCTAACCATCCTTCAGGCCTTATTTAAAGAAGCCCAGGTCCTCCCGACTTCTCCACACTCGAATTCAGTCGTGAATCCCTATTAAGACCCATGCCACCAAGCGCTTTTAAGATGTCTGGGACTTGGGCCAGACATCTGGACACCTTCCCAGATGTCTGGAAATCAATTTTTGCGTGCGTACGACCGCGAGTCTGCGTGCATGTCTCACGCAGACTGAAACCTAACCGCCTTCTTCTCTTTCTCTCCCCTCACCGACTACAGGACCTTTTCCCCCTCACGCCTACTTATATCCCCACCTCTCCCTCATGCCACCCCACATCCATCCTTTCCCCCCTTCTTCTTCCAGCGAGGGTGAGAGCGAGAGCAGCGAGTTGCTGCCAAGTGCAGCGGCGGAGAGGAGAGGGGCAACGAGAGAAGGGAAGAAGAGGAGAGTGCGCGAGTCGTGAGAGAGAGAGAGCTTGCCGTAGCAGCTCGAGGCCGGTCGGCGTGCGTGAGGCAGAGTGTGTGTTGGGGAGGTTCCCTCAACGTTGCTGCAGCTAGAGTAGCGGACGAGCGGCTGCACGGCGAGGTCGTGCGCAGTAGGAAGAAGACGAAGGAGGTTCTGATTCTGGGATTTTTCCCAAAATCAGACGTCTGGACCTACATCCAGACGACGTGGACGACGTCTGGAGGGAGCTCCAGACGACTGAGAGGTACGTTTTTCCTCCTACGCTTCCTTTTGCGGACGTCTGTTGCGTGCCGTGTTTGAGGGATTTTGCGTACGCGTGCAAGTTTTGCTTTAGGAAGGCATGGGACACACCCTCCCACGCGGTTCAGACGTCTGGGCAAGTCACCAGACAGCGGAGAGCGTCTCCAGACGTTCGGAGGGATAGTCGAACATCTAGAACTAGGTCCAGACGGTTCAGCAGGATCCCTGGACATCTGAGGAGCAGCGCAGAGTAAGGTATGATCTGGCCCCCTTTTTAAGACGTCTGGAAGATGTTCCAGACGTCTGATTTGAGTCAAAGTTGTCATTTTTGACCCGTTTAGGGTCCGTTCGAGGTCCGATTTCCGCGTTTAAGATTCCGTTCTTCTTCGTATAAGTTCTTCTACTTGTTGGAATGCTTTTTATCATGTTCTGAGTGATTTCTTGTGGTTGATCCTTGTGTTAGGACCTCATTCTGTTGCGGATTTGGGGGTTGTGGAGGCACGTGGACCTGCCGATCACACCCCCATTACTCCCGATTTTGCAGGTAGAGTGGCTTCCCTTAGTTAATTACAAACATAAATGCATATCTGGAATGAATGATGGATCCTAGGGTATGGCATGAATCCTAGGACCAGAAAAACTAGATTGAATGATAGATCCTAGGGCATGGCATGAATCCTAGGACTACAAACATTGGAACGATTGTATTAAATGCCTGAAATGTAGTCTTGGAATGAGTAGATGGAATAATAATTGCCTGTAATTGGATAACAGTTGCCTGTGAAATGTAGAGTACCATTGTTAGTAACTGCTACATGTAATTTCTGTTGTTTGAAATTAAATACGAGCTACTTGTATATAAATTGGAAAAGAAAGATTGAATGTTGGAAACACATGCTATATGCGAATAAACCTGAATGATGAAACATAGTATGGCTTGGCTTGAAAAACATGAGCATGAACCCTACGGGGAATTAGGAGTAGAGCTCCTGGAAATAAATAGAATGGAACTGAAAATGTGAATGGGGAAGTGAGCTGGCCCTTGAGTACGGAGTACCAAGGAGAGCGACTGTCCCCCTGTTTAGTGTAGAGCGGAGCTAGCCACCCTAGGGTTGAGACCCGGGATTAGGATTGGCCACTTTGTACCGACTCTGTGGCCCTTGCATACATAGTACCGGGGAGAGCTACTAGTGTAGGGAGAGAGCTAGCCACCCCACGGGGCCCGGGGTTCAGCTAGCCGTCCTACACCGACTTGTTAGGCCCACTGGGCAAACAAGGGTAGTCAGGCGAGGGTGCGCAGACTGTGGAGGGGCAAGACCCCTATTTAGTTACTGTGGAGGGGCTAGACCCCTGTTACTGAGAGGGCTCTGCCCTATACTGGTTCCATGCTGTGCTTTGGGCGCACCCATTAACGGAAACGACTGACCGCGTGCCAGTGCGGGGTAGCTATCCGTGCATTTATAGCGTGTGCCGTAGTCATTGTTATGCCTGTCAACGACCTTGGGGTGGTTGACTGAGTGCAGGACCACCACGGGAGACTCTCCCAGCCAGGAGAGCACCACATGCTACTTCTACTCTTCGGAAAAGACTGCAATCAAGATCGTTCCCACGAGGAACATTCGAGATCAAGAAAAAGACCTGATAAATAAACCAAGTGATGAAAGAAAGAATAATTAGTTAAATAAAGAAAGAAATTGAAAACAACAGCTACCTGTCCACCTTTACTGTTTCTCTTAGTTAGCTAGTTGCCACTCTACTCAGCGTTTCGCTGACGTGTTGTACTTATAACCTTTTTCAGGTCCAGGTGTTGAGCAGCCAGAGCCTACAGCTGCAGGTGGTGCTGGGCCCAGTAGAGCCCAGTAGTTGTACTTTTGTTGTACCCGTTTTCTATAGTATTGAGTATTTGTTACACCTTTGTACTCTTTTATTGTAAACTTCATATTCCTGTACCTGTTTTTAATTCCATACTATTGTGGAGGTGTGTGCTGTAGTAGTTACTTCTTTACTGCTGTACTTTGCTACTTTTAGTTGCTTGCATGGTGAATGTGGTTTATTTTACTGCTTTTTAGTTACTTTCTCGTTGGACGACAGGGTCTTAGGATCAGTCGAGTCGGTCCGATTCTCATGTCCTGTAGGGATTTGGGAACTGGGTCGTAACAATCCCCTCAATTCTTCTCTTCCTCTCACGGTCGAAGGCTCCTCGACGTCCGACGATCCCCTCTGCCCTTTCTCGTTATCCGTCCACCATACCTGCAGCGGATTCCTCCTCCTTGATCTTCTCTGCGTCTCACCGTACCAGCAGACGCCACTTCCCCCTTCATCATCGCTGTTCCCACCTCACCGAAGCCGCCTTCATCTCTGGCGTCGGCCACACTAGACCCGACGCCCTCACTGCTCCCCTTCGTCCATCAACTTCCTAGCTAAGTCTCCTCTCTCCTACTTTATTTCTGCACTTACTCCACTTCAAACCGACCACTAACACCCCTTCGCACCTTCATCCTTTCCATCTCCAGCCACCCCCTCCAGCGAAGCCATCCTGCCTCCATAGCCCACCAAAACCCTCGCCGACCCTCGTAAAACCTCTACCACACTTCACTGATCACTTTCTCTCTCTTCATTCATCCATCCATCGACTCACAAGCACCCCCGAACACACCCACTCACATGCACATAGTTTGACCTAGGTACGCACTCACAGTGACTCACACCATGCCACCACCCCCATCACATCCACCGTGCTCCGGTGACGCTCCTTGAGCGCTCTGACATGGCCGAGAGGCCGTTCTACTGATTTCAGGTTCTAGGCCTTGTCCGCCATTGGTGAGCAAGCTCGAAGCTTGCTTGAGGTTTCCCCAGGTGGTGCTACACCTACGTTGGAGTCCCAGGCTGCGCGGAAGTGGTTTGCGCATGGTCCCAAGTCCTCAATTACAATCACGGGCCTCAGTAGCTACTGCAATTGGAACGATAGTCTTTGCTGCAGGTGCGTGAGAAAAGGGGTGCGTGGATAGTTCCACCTCAGAAGTTGTTGAAGCCACGCACCTACATAAATTGAAAAAGTGCCATTAGCTGTTCGCCTCAATTACCACAGGGTGAGGTCCCTCTCACCTTCACCCAGCCTCGTCCGCAACACCACACCTGCGGACCTGGCCTGACCTAACCCGACTTGCACTCCTCGCTCACCACCGGACGCCCGTGAGTTTGGACTCGGGTATGCACCTAACCCGATAACTCGGATACCTATGGCTTTGGGAGAGCAGATCCTAAGAGAGAAAAAGAGAGGAGTGTTGTGCGGGTAGGGGGAGGGTTTTGCTACAGGAACCTTCGGCTGACACTTAGCCGAATTCTAAAGAAGAGAACGAAGAAGAGAAGGCTCGCAGGGTTGAAGGCAAAAGGAAGAAGAAGATGAAGAGGAGGAGGCCAGAGTAGAAGCCAAAGAAGAAAAAAGCCAAAGGCAAAGGAAGAAGAAGAAGGCTTGGAGAGGTCATAGTTGAGAAAGAAAAGAAGAAGAAGAAGCAAGACAGAAGAAAAAGCTGAAGAGGAAAGAAGACAGAGAAAGCAAACACAGCTGAAGCAGAGAAAAAGAGAAAGCAAAGACAGGAAGAATCAGACAACTTTAAGTCGTCTAATTTACAAATTAGACGACAGATCATTAGCTCTCATTTCATAACATTTACATTGAGTTCCTTGGTGATATTGTAGGAGTATTTGGTGATGTAAATCATCATTTTACTCTTATCTTTTTGCACATTGTTACTGATATTATTGCAATTTATTTCAGTTTCAATTGTGATCTTGATTTCTAAATCCCATTAGCTCTTTGTGTTCGACTTCGGAACTTTTTCGAGTAATAAAAATTGTATTTGTTTTCAAAGTGATTTTGACTATACTGCAACACAATTATTTTAAACATCGATTTTGCCTTGCGAACAATGACCATGTTGTCAACCCAAGTCAAATACAACCCAAACTAAACAATCTAATCCACCTAAACTGATCGAACGCTGATTGATGACTTTTGATTTGCAATAAAAACGATGTTTAAAGTGTTGTTGTTGTAGTATAGTATCATAGATGTAAACTCATGTCGCATCAATTTTATTTATTTATAATTTTTACGGATTTGTTTCGAGGTCGTTCAATGGGAGGCAGTTATTGATATACATCACTTTCTAAGTTCAAAAATATTCTTTTATCCCAACAATGTTAATTTTATTTACAGGAATGAATGAATGAATCGATAAATGAAAGAATTGGTTAATCATTTACAAAAGAATTAATTAATATTCACTACAATGCCTAAAATAAATGTACAACAAACAAGCATAAAAAACTAACTAATACTGCATTATGTTAGTTATATGCAATTATGTAACCACCCGGTTCCCGAGTCCCTACGAGACACGAGAACCGGACCGACTCGACTAATCCCAAGACCCAGTCGTCCAACGAGGAAGTAACCAAAAGACAGTAAAATAAACCACATTCAGCATGAATATAACTAACAGTAAGAAAGTACAGCAGTAAGGAAAGAAACTACTACAGTAGGCACCACCACAACAGTAAAATAACATTTATCATATAACAAAAACTGCAGGTAAAGAAGGTACAGCGGAAACAAAACTACTCACTAGAACAGAAACAAAAGAAGGTACAAAGCTGTGGCAACTCTACTGGACCCTACTCGGCCCAGCGTCCTCTGCAGCCGCCGACCCTGGCTGCTCAACACCTGGTCCTGAAAAAGGTAACGAGTGTAACACGTCAGCAAACGCTGAGTAGAGTGGCAAACTAACTAAAGGCAACAGTAGA
Source organism: Thalassia testudinum (assembly GCA_037157565.1). Lineage (NCBI taxonomy): Eukaryota > Viridiplantae > Streptophyta > Magnoliopsida > Alismatales > Hydrocharitaceae > Thalassia > Thalassia testudinum. The sequence continues at coordinate 156,398,565 of JAZHRO010000077.1, read as the reverse complement.
GTGTACAGTAGCTGTTATGTTCTATTACTTCCTTTATTTACATCTTTCGATTTTTCTCACTATTTCATTTACTTCTCAGATCCTTTACTTGATCTCGAATGTCCTCGTGGGACGATCTTGATTGCAGTCTTTTCCAACAGTAGAAGTAGCACGTGGTGCTCTCCTGGCCGGGAGAGTCCCCCGTGGTGATCCTACCCTCAGTCAACCACCCCAAGGTCACTGACAGACGTAACGGTGACTACGGCACGCGCGATAAACGCACAGGTAGCTAGCCCGTACTGGCACGCGGTCAGTCGTTTCCGTTAACGGGTGCGCCCAAAGCACAGCACGGAACCAGGGCAGAGCCCTCTCAGTAACAGGGGTCCAACCCCTCCACAGTAACCAAACCGGGGCCTTGCCCCTCCACAGTCCGCGCACCCTCGCCTGACTACCCTGGTTTGCCCTAGTGGGCCTAACAAGTCGGTGAAGGAGGCTAGCAGAACCCCGGGGCCCGTGGGGTAGCTAGTACTCTCCTAACACTACTAGCTCTCCTCGGTACTACGTACACGAGGGCCAACAAGTCGGTACAGAGCGGCCAAGCCTAACCCCGGGTCCCTGGGGCGGCTGGCCCCACTCTGCACTAAAACAGGTACAGGTACTTCCCTTGGTACTACGTACCCAAGAGACAGTACAAACTACATCTCAGTTCCATTCCTTTTCTTTCCAGGAGTTCCACTCCTAATTCCCCGTAGGGTTCCAGCTCTTTATCTCAGAACATCATATGTTTCACTTTCCAGATTCACGTTCTCACATTCCATGATCTCAACATGATTCTCTATGCATAACAGGCAGCTGTTAATTAAATTTACAGGCAGCTTTATATATTCCTTTCCATTTTTCCAAGACTGCAGTAATGTACATTCCACTAGTTTTTCCATCCTAGGATTCATGCCATATCCTAGGATCTATCATACAATCTAGTTTTCCGGCCCTAGGATTCATGCAACACCTAGGAGCTATCATTCCATATATTTCTCATTCCTAGGATTCATGCAATGCCCTAGGTTCTAGTTATGGTTCCATACTTTAACAGATTTTATTAATACATAAAACCACTCTACCAGGTACAACGGAAGTAATGGGGGCGTGGTCGGGAATCCCGCGCGCCTCCGCGACTCTCAAGACTGCAACCGAACAAGGTCCTATCACAAGGATCAAACACAAGGAGTGTCTCAAAACAGTGTATAGCTACTGTAGGCGGGTAGAGGAATAAATTCTGAAACGAACGCAACTCGAATCGCGGAAAACGGAGCCCAAACGGGCCCTAAACGGGTCGAGAAAGACAATACTGTGCAAAATCAGACGTCTGGAACTCCTTCCAGACGTCTTAAACGGTGGATCAGAGAATTACCTGTTCGGCTTGGTTCCCCGGACGTCCAGAAGTCTGTGGGGACGTCTCTCCTAGATCCCAGACGTCCGATGGTCTCTCCGGACGTCTGGAGGTCACTCCCGCCGTCTGGTACAACTTCCAGACGTCGGATTCGCAAAGGATGACGAATCCGAACACCTGCGCACAGCCAACCCTCCTCCCTCAGTACGGTCAGTCGACAAAAAAAAGAAGGAGAAAGCGGAACTCACCTTTCAGACGTCTGTATGATCACACAGACGTCGACCTTGCCGTCTGGATATCAGTCCAGACGTCTGATTCTGGAGATTTTTCCAGAATCAGAACCTCGCTCGGCCTCCGCTCGCGACGCCGCCCGCGTCGCACCTCGCGCGTCCGCTGCTCCGCCCGCAGCAGGTCCCTCTTCGCGACGCTCTGCGCCCCCTGCGCCCTCCGCCGGCCGGCCAAGCCGCTCCCGGCGAGCTCGCCCTCACGGCAGAGCCCCGCCCTCGCACGCCGCAGCTCCTCCGCGCCTACTGCGGCCGCCGCTGCCGCTGCGCCCTCGCGTCCGCTCGCTCTCGCGCACAGGCAGGAGAGAAGGAGGAAGATGGTGGAGACGGGAGGGGAGGCGCGCCCCCTCCCCCTTTTAACGCCGCGCGGAGAGGAGGGAGAGACGGTCGCAGTCGCCTGCAGCCGCAGAGAAGATGCGGATCGCAGGTCTGCGCGCACAGGCGCGCAGACGAATATCCCGTGCGAGCATAACTGTTCGTCAGACGTCTGTAAACTATCCCGGACGTCTGGTCAGACGTCTGGATGTGATCCCAGACGTCTTGACAGACGTCTGGGCCACCTCCCAGACGTCTTAAAAGACGTCTGGGGTACGCGCTCGTTACAATATAACAAACTCAAAGGAAGTTTCGTCCCCGAAACTTGCGCCAACTAGGGTGCGGAAAAAGGATGTCCAAATAACCATAACAAACTCAAAGAGGACCGAAGCCGGTCCGAAAAGACGTACCCGCGAAAAGCTCTGGGTACCGCTCCCGCATTGCCGCCTCAGGCTCCCAGGTAGCCTCCTCGTACCGCTGGCTCCTCCACAAAACCTTTACCAGGGGTACTTGCTTTCGTCTCAACCTGCGGACGGCTCGGTCTAGGATCTGCACTGGCCGCTCGGGGTAGGTCAGGTCGTCGCTCACCTCGACGCTCTCGTGACTCAGTACGTGGCTGGGATCGGCTACGTACTTCCTGAGGTTGGACACGTGGAACACGTCGTGCACACCAGAAAGCTGCGGGGGAAGGGCAAGTCTGTAAGCAACGGGTCCAACCCGCTCCAGGACCTCGAAGGGCCCCACGAACCTCGGCGCGAGCTTCCCTCTCACCCCAAACCGCTGTAAGCCCTTCATGGGCGAAACACGAAGAAAGACGTGGTCCCCAACCTCGAACTGCACCTCTCTGCGTCTGCGATCTACGTAGCTCTTCTGTCTGCTCCTGACAGTGCGGAGTCGTCTGTGGATCTGTTCAACTACCTCCTGACTCTGCCGGATCAACCTGGGGCCAACCTCCCACTTGGTCCCCACCTCAACCCAACTCAAGGGTGCCGTGCATTTCCGTCCGTACAGAGCCTCGTAGGGAGCCATGCCGATGCTCGAGTGATAACTGTTGTTGTATGCAAACTCTGCCAGGGGCAGGTGTTCCTCCCAAGAGCCCCTCCAGTCTAGTACACAGGCACGCAAAAGATCCTCAAGTGTCTGTATCGTGCGTTCCGACTGTCCGTCCGTCTGGGGGTGGTAAGCCGTGCTAAACCTCAACCTCGTCCCCAAAGCCTGCTGAAACTCAGCCCAAAACTGGGACGTAAAGCGGGTATCCCGGTCGGATACGATCTCCCGCGGAACTCCGTGTAGTCGCACCACATCACGGATATACCTCTCTGCCAACTGTGCTGGTCCCAAAGTGACTCGGATCGGCAAGAATCGTGCCGTCTTCGTCAACCTATCCACTATTACCCAGACCGCGTCGTGTCCTCGCTGGGTAACAGGTAAACCCACCACCAAGTCCATGGTGATGCTCTCCCACTTCCACTCTGGCACTGGAAGCGGCTGAAGCGGCCCTGCAGGCCTCTGATGCTCGGCTTTCACCTGCTGGCACACTAAGCACTGCTGCACGAACTCACCCACATCCCGCTTCATCCCTCTCCACCAGAACTCGCGTCTCAAGTCATGGTACATTTTCGTGTTTCCGGGATGTATGGTGAATCTGGAACCGTGTGCCTCAGTCAGGAGCTCTCTCAACAGCTCCTCGTCTCTGGGGACGCACAGCCGTCCCCTCAAGCGTAACACCTGGTCTGTGAAAGAGAAGTCCCCTGGGTCCCCTGACAGTACTCTGTCGCGCAAAGACTGCAAGTACGGATCGGCCATCTTTCCCGTGATGATGCGGTCTATCAACTCTGGTCTGGTCTGCCGTGTCACCGTCACTGCCCCACAGTATCCTCGTAACTCTAGAGGTCGCCAACTGCCCACCTCCTCCAAAAGGCTCCAACTCTGTAACTGTAGACTGGCCAAGCGTGCGGGCGCCTTACGGCTCAAGGCGTCAGCCACCACATTGGCCTTTCCCGGGTGGTAGGAGATGCTGCAGTCGTAGTCCTTCAGGAGCTCCAACCAACGTCTCTGTCTCATGTTGAGCTCCTTCTGGTCAAAAAGATATCTGAGGCTCTTGTGATCTGTAAAAATCTCGAAGGTCTCACCGTACAAGTAGTGCCTCCATGTCTTCAGCGCGAAGACAACAGCTGCCAACTCTAGGTCGTGGGTAGGGTAGGTATGCTCATGGGGCTTCAGTTGCCGCGAAGCGTAAGCGACCACGTGACCCCTCTGCATGAGCACACCTCTTAACCCCTGCAAGGAAGCGTCCGTGTACACAACGAACCCGCCACTACTGTCAGGAATGGTGAGCACGGGAGCCGAGGTCAACCTCTCCTTCAGCTCCAGAAAACACGCCTCACAGGCGTCTGTCCAAGTGAAAAGCACATCCTTCCGAGTCAACTGTGTCATAGGACGTGCAATCTGCGAAAACCCTCTGATGAACCGTCTGTAGTAACCTGCCAGTCCCAGGAAACTGCGAATCTCAGTGACTGAACGCGGTCTCTCCCACCTGAGCACTGCCTCGACCTTGGCGGGATCCACCGCCAGGCCGTCTCCAGAGATCACATGACCCAAAAAGGTCACCTCCCTCAACCAGAACTCGCACTTGCTGTATTTGGCGTACAGCCTGCGTCGTCTCAGAGTGTCCAGAACCATCCGCAAGTGCTGTCCGTGCTGCGTCCGATCTCTAGAATAGATGAGTACATCATCTATGAAAACCACCACAAACTGGTCCAAGTACGGTCTGAACACCCGGTTCATCAGGTCCATGAAAGCAGCGGGGGCATTGGTCAGCCCAAACGGCATGACCAAAAACTCGTAGTGTCCGTACCGGGTGCGGAAAGCTGTCTTGGAGACGTCGGTCTCCCTGATCCTCAACTGGTGGTATCCAGACCTCAAGTCGATCTTGGAAAACACCGTGGCACCCCGCAACTGGTCAAACAAATCGTCAATCCTCGGCAGCGGATATCTGTTCTTGATGGTGACCCTATTCAGCTGTCTGTAGTCCACACAAAGGCGTAGGGTCCCATCCTTCTTCTTCACAAACAGTACCGGGGCTCCCCAGGGAGACGCACTGGGCCTCACGAAACCCTTCTCCAAAAGGTCCTGCAACTAAGACTTGAGCTCTCGCAGCTCAAGCGGTGCCATCCTGTATGGCGCGGTGGAGATGGGGTTGGTCCCTGGTACTAGTGAGATCTCAAACTCGATCTCACGCTCGGGCGGTAGTCCTGGTAACTCGTCTGGAAACACGTCGGGGTACTCTCTGACCACCGGGATGCTCTGGAAGTCTGCCACGGGGCTGTGCTCTGCCACCACACAAGCTAAGAAGCCCTCACACCCCTGGCTCAAAAGTCTCGCCGCCCGAAGTGCCGAAATGCACCTGAAACCTCCGTCCACTGGCTGCCCGTGAAACTCGAAGGAAGGCAACTCCGGAATGGAGAAGACAATCTTCCTCTCAAAGTAGTCTACCAATGCGTGGTAAGCGGACAGCCAATCCATCCCCAGGATCACCCCAAAGTCCTCCATCTGTATCATAATCAGGTCAGCTGGCAAGCTGTGTCCCCCGATGCTGACCCCGCAACCCGTGTACACCTCCTCAGCTACAAACAGCTGACCACTCGGACCTCTGATTACGAACGGGTTCTCTAACAATGTATAATCCTGGTCCAAACTAACTGCGAAACTGTCTGCGACAAACGAGTGCGTAGCGCCGGAATCGAAAAGCGTGTAAACGAGTCTGCCAGAAATTGAAACCATACCTGCTACCACGGATCCCGAAGCTCTGGCGTCCCTGTGTGTTAGGGCGTTGATACGCCCCTCAGCTCTAGGTGCGGACGAAGCAGCCACACTCTGCGTCGGACGGGTAGGTGCTGGCCGGTACCCTCCTCGCGACTGCGGTCCTCCTCCTCGCGCCTGGAAACCGCGGCCTCCTGCGCGCCCTCCAGTGCTCTGCGCGGGAAGTATCTGCTGACCTCCTGCCCTAGATGGGCAGTCCCTCCTGACGTGGCCCGGCTGGCCACACTGGTAGCAGAGGGGAACCCGACTCCCGCCCTCAGTGAGTCCCTGCTGTCGGCTAGGCGGGGGTCCGGTGCTGGCGACTGGCCCCTGTCGAGGGCCCCCAAAGGCCACTGATGGCCCTGCACAACGTGACGGCTCTCCTGCGGACGCCACGTGTCTCCGTTCTCGCCGGCCCCGCGAGAAGTCTGGCTGAAAGGGCCTCTTCCGCCCGCCGTCGGTCTCTCGCGCGGACGGGTTGGTCTCCTCGTAAGTCATGGCTGCCTCTACCACCCTCGAAAACGTCGGCAGCTTCAGGGGTTTGACATACCCCCGGATCGCAGGCCGGAGCCCCTCGGTGAACCTCCAAAGGCGCTCCTCCTCAGTGGCTACCGCTGTCGCTGCAAAGCGGGACAACTCCAAGAAACGCGTGCGGTACGCGCTCACGGTCATCGTCCCTTGGCGGAGAGTGTGGAACTCCCGCCTCCTCTGGTCCTGCCACGTCTGGGGAAAGTACTGCTCGCAGAAGAGGGTGACGAACTGGTCCCACGTCGGCTCGTCCCTCTCCTGTCCCCGGACCGCCCTCCACCACCGGTGTGCCGCACTCTCCAGCTGGTACGTGGCAAAGGCCACGCGGCACTCCACCGGGGGGCGAAGGGTGTCGAAGATCTTCTCCAGCTGCTCAAGCCAGTCCTCTGCCTCGGTCGGGTCCTCATCCCCCTTGAAGGAGGGGGGCTTCAGCTTCCGGAACTGTCCGAAAAGCTCGAAGTGGTGCTGTAGGGGAGGTGCTGGTGCGCCTCCAGGCGAAGGTGTCTCGTGTACAGAAGTGTCGGAGGAAGGTGGGGGCGGCAGGGGCCCATCCCCTCCCACGTGTCCGGCGCCGCGTCCGTCGCGTGGTCCCACAGAGGACTCCCCCTCTGCAACCCCAGGAGGAGGTGCTCGGGGCGGTGGGTGGAGCTCCTCTCGTACAATATCCCGTATCAGTCTGGCGAGGTCCTGGGCCTGGATGCCAGGGAGTGGTGGCTGGTCCACCGAGACGTCAACGACAGCACGTCCACCTCGCCGTCCTCGCCCACGGCCGCGCCCGCGGCCAGTCTCGCCAGTCCCACGACGAGGCATCTCCTGCAAGGAGACGCGAAACAAAACGGAAACGTCAAAACAGACGGGTACCTAACAACACTTCTAAGAGCTCAAGTCAAGAGATATGTTGTGGTGGCTACTCTAGCTATAAACATGTGAATTGGTTATTTTCCAGTCAGTTGATTCACTTCTCGGGACGACCTTGCTCTGATACCATCTTGTAACGACCCGGTTCCCGAGTCCCTACGAGACACGAGAACCGGACCGACTCGACTAATCCCAAGACCCAGTCGTCCAACGAGGAAGTAACCAAAAGACAGTAAAATAAACCACATTCAGCATGAATATAACTAACAGTAAGAAAGTACAGCAGTAAGGAAAGAAACTACTACAGTAGGCACCACCACAACACTAAAACAACATTTATCATATAACAAAAACTGCAGGTAAAGAAGGTACAGCGGAAACAAAACTACTCACTAGAACAGAAACAAAAGAAGGTACAAAGCTGTGGCAACTCTACTGGACCCTACTCGGCCCAGCGTCCTCTGCAGCCGCCGACCCTGGCTGCTCAACACCTGGTCCTGAAAAAGGTAACGAGTGTAACACGTCAGCAAACGCTGAGTAGAGTGGCAAACTAACTAAAGGAAACAGTAGAGTGTACAGTAGCTGTTATGTTCTATTACTTCCTTTATTTACATCTTTCGATTTTTCTCACTATTTCATTTACTTCTCAGATCCTTTACTTGATCTCGAATGTCCTCGTGGGACGATCTTGATTGCAGTCTTTTCCAACAGTAGAAGTAGCACGTGGTGCTCTCCTGGCCGGGAGAGTCCCCCGTGGTGATCCTACCCTCAGTCAACCACCCCAAGGTCACTGACAGACGTAACGGTGACTACGGCACGCGCGATAAACGCACAGGTAGCTAGCCCGTACTGGCACGCGGTCAGTCGTTTCCGTTAACGGGTGCGCCCAAAGCACAGCACGGAACCAGGGCAGAGCCCTCTCAGTAACAGGGGTCCAACCCCTCCACAGTAACCAAACCGGGGCCTTGCCCCTCCACAGTCCGCGCACCCTCGCCTGACTACCCTGGTTTGCCCTAGTGGGCCTAACAAGTCGGTGAAGGAGGCTAGCAGAACCCCGGGGCCCGTGGGGTAGCTAGTACTCTCCTAACACTACTAGCTCTCCTCGGTACTACGTACACGAGGGCCAACAAGTCGGTACAGAGCGGCCAAGCCTAACCCCGGGTCCCTGGGGCGGCTGGCCCCACTCTGCACTAAAACAGGTACAGGTACTTCCCTTGGTACTGCGTACCCAAGAGACAGTACAAACTACATCTCAGTTCCATTCCTTTTCTTTCCAGGAGTTCCACTCCTAATTCCCCGTAGGGTTCCAGCTCTTTATCTCAGAACATCATATGTTTCACTTTCCAGATTCACGTTCTCACATTCCATGATCTCAACATGATTCTCTATGCATAACAGGCAGCTGTTAATTAAATTTACAGGCAGCTTTATATATTCCTTTCCATTTTTCCAAGACTGCAGTAATGTACATTCCACTAGTTTTTCCATCCTAGGATTCATGCCATATCCTAGGATCTATCATACAATCTAGTTTTCCGGCCCTAGGATTCATGCAACACCTAGGAGCTATCATTCCATATATTTCTCATTCCTAGGATTCATGCAATGCCCTAGGTTCTAGTTATGGTTCCATACTTTAACAGATTTTATTAATACATAAAACCACTCTACCAGGTACAACGGAAGTAATGGGGGCGTGGTCGGGAATCCCGCGCGCCTCCGCGACTCTCAAGACTGCAACCGAACAAGGTCCTATCACAAGGATCAAACACAAGGAGTGTCTCAAAATAGTGTATAGCTACTGTAGGCGGGTAGAGGAATAAATTCTGAAACGAACGCAACTCGAATCGCGGAAAACGGAGCCCAAACGGGCCCTAAACGGGTCGAGAAAGACAATACTGTGCAAAATCAGACGTCTGGAACTCCTTCCAGACGTCTTAAACGGTGGATCAGAGAATTACCTGTTCGGCTTGGTTCCCTGGACGTCCAGAAGTCTGTGGGGACGTCTCTCCTAGATCCCAGACGTCCGATGGTCTCTCCGGACGTTTGGAGGTCACTCCCGCCGTCTGGTACAACTTCCAGACGTCGGATTCGCAAAGGATGACGAATCCGAACACCTGCGCACAGCCAACCCTCCTCCCTCAGTACGGTCAGTCGACAAAAAAAAGAAGGAGAAAGCGGAACTCACCTTTCAGACGTCTGTATGATCACACAGACGTCGACCTTGCCGTCTGGATATCAGTCCAGACGTCTGATTCTGGAGATTTTTCCAGAATCAGAACCTCGCTCGGCCTCCGCTCGCGACGCCGCCCGCGTCGCACCTCGCGCGTCCGCTGCTCCGCCCGCAGCAGGTCCCTCTTCGCGACGCTCTGCGCCCCCTGCGCCCTCCGCCGGCCGGCCAAGCCGCTCCCGGCGAGCTCGCCCTCACGGCAGAGCCCCGCCCTCGCACGCCGCAGCTCCTCCGCGCCTACTGCGGCCGCCGCTGCCGCTGCGCCCTCGCGTCCGCTCGCTCTCGCGCACAGGCAGGAGAGAAGGAGGAAGATGGTGGAGACGGGAGGGGAGGCGCGCCCCCTCCCCCTTTAACGCCGCGCGGAGAGGAGGGAGAGACGGTCGCAGTCGCCTGCAGCCGCAGAGAAGATGCGGATCGCAGGTCTGCGCGCACAGGCGCGCAGACGAATATCCCGTGCGAGCATAACTGTTCGTCAGACGTCTGTAAACTATCCCGGACGTCTGGTCAGACGTCTGGATGTGATCCCAGACGTCTTGACAGACGTCTGGGCCACCTCCCAGACGTCTTAAAAGACGTCTGGGGTACGCGCTCGTTACAAATTACTATAAGTAATACCTAAATATAGGTACAAAAATAGTTACAAATATTTATTATACTAAATTATATTAACATACTAATGTCTATAGTAACATATATTTTATATACAGTAACATATACAAGTGTTGCTGTAACCTTTGTAAAATATTTATATAACATAAGGCAAAATAGCTATCTGTACTGACATATATAGCTATGTACCATGATGGATCTATCTGTCACTAAAGGTCTTAGTTATTTATATACATATAAAACTCAAACAAGTACCTACTCTACTTATACTATTACATTTATATTACAGTATACGTATACATACTTATAATTACTTATTTATACTATTTATGTGCTTATACTTATACTATATATGCATATGCTATATACTTATACTATACATATTATACATATATATACACATAGTACAACACACGCACACAAGCAGAGGCACTTAACAGTTGGTCATTATTTTAAGGGTTGATTCACTGTTCCTTTACCCAAAAATTGGGTTATTAATGAGCGGGCAAGCCATTTCGAGGGATACATAGCGCCACAAGGGCAGGACCAGACCACCACTAAACCTGGTTCTAGTTTTTTTATTGTGCATTTTATCCGATATTAGGCTTAATTCAACCCTAGCACAGTGCGTGGCCCCCGACCCACCATTGTACATAGGTATGCTCGTATGCTCATGTATGTTCATGGGTAATGGGTATGTATGTGCAGGCGCCCGGTGCCATGACGATTGAAGCAGCTATGGCAAGGATTCCTTTCATATTGCAGTGCACAGTCTTCATCCCACGATGTGGGATTATCTCCAACACCAATTGGCGCTGCTACTGCATTGTGCAGGGCATTGATTTGAGATCTTTAGCCCTCAATTTGAGTGCCATAAATTATTTTAATTTAAAATTAAATTAGAGGGTTACATAGATCTTATATACGGTTACCTAATTGTACAATTAGTTTACATAAATAAGTTATTTAAATATATAATAAAATTAACTAAAGTTAACTGTTAAATATATAATAATAAATTAGTTAATTAATTGTACAATTGACATTATATAGTGTTTATGTACATAATAATTTATTTATTACACATTTTTATTATATTTTAGAAACTTTATTTTAATTTATTTATATTTACTTACACGTTTAAGTTAGTTATATACATATTTAAGTTATAAATACTATAATACATTATAAATATAGTATAAATAGGTTCAAAATATTTAATATAGTATTATACAAGTGTACATTATAATTTACTTTAGTATTAACTTAAATTACTAATTTATTTTATTTTAAGTTAATAAATTACATAATTAACATAATAACTTAATTATTTACTGTAAATACTTAATTAAATTAACCTACAGGTACTGTACAGTATATATTACATGTTTAAATATGTATATATAGTATTAGACCTAGTTATGTATATATAGATAGGTTTAGATAATTACTTAGTTTATTATACATTTAAGTTAATATAAATTAATATATAATTATACAATAAGATTATATATAAAATAAATCATTCTAAATATTTAATTTAATATATAGAATACATATATAAGTTATTTATAGACATTTCATACATATTATACAATATATACATATAGCTTAGCTTTAACTTATAAATACAAGTATAAACATAGTATAGGGTATTTTTGGTTATTTTTAAGGTTTATATATATAGAATAGAGGTAGGAGATGAGAGAGAAAGAGTTAGATGAGAGAGGAAGAATTATTTTTGGTGTTCTTCAAGTTTGGTCTTTTATTAAATTCCAAGGTATACTGAATCGTTGACTAATATATTCTACAAAGTCGGGGGTTCAAATTACCTTGAAACTTGGCACACACTTAGAAATATACCTAATCCTACTCAAGACACCTTTATTTTATGTTTTTATGAGTTTTTAAAGATTTTTATTCATTTACAAACCAACCCAAGTTTAGGCCTAGAAAGGGTTTTCAATAAAGAACCTAAGGCCTGTAATGTAGTTGTAAAACACATCAAAAAAAATAAATTTATAAATTTTTTGGTAAGTCTGAGTCATTCACAGGGAGGTGAAATGAGATTCTTAAAAGCCTTTCGCACTAATTATTCAATGAAAGCATATGAAGAGACAAGATATCCATTAAATAATAAACTTTATTGTTACTATCAAAATGTCTCACTAATCAAATCTATAATAAAGATTACAATAGGAACAAGAACATAGAAAAATAGAAGGAAAGAGTAGAGAGAAAGAGGGATTGCAGAGTCGCTTGTGGGATGCTTGTATGAAGCTTTGGTAGTGCTTTAGATCCAAGGTGCCGAGAAGAAGATCGAAGAGAGAGCTCGGAGAGAGAGGGCGTGGACTATGGTAGACTAAATTATACGCAGGCTAATTGGCTTCTAAGGCTTGGAGGGTATGTCCTTTTATAGGAATCTAGGTGTCTTCCTATTGGTTGATCTAGAGTGCCTAGGATCACCAATTTAGATGGCTTAGATTTCATCCTAGGATTGGTTAAATAAAGACCTTAAGATCTAGATTGTAAGGCTAGGATAGGTTGGTGGTTTTCTAAAAATAGGATTTCCTAGTTAGGTGATAGGATAGAATAGGAAAGGATAGGTTCTAGTGTTTGGAAATGATGTTCAGTGGGTTTTTGGGTTGTTGCAAAGGGTATAAAGCTGAATTCAGAGGTTCTTTTCTGTTGGGGAAGGTCTCTGGATGTCCAAGAAGCTCCCTAGATGTCTTAAACTACCAAGTTAGAAGTCTAGTTGATGTTCTGGATGTCCAGATCAAAGTTATGGGTTGCAGGTGCCGCTGGGAATAATTTTGTGTCGGGTTGCCATATCAGACATCTAGAGAGATGTCTTAACGTCCAAGAAGGGTGCTGGTCCAAGTTTGGATGTGTGTGAGTGTGTAATTGGGTTGGGGAGGCGATTAAATGGTTCAAGGAAATCCTAATTAGGTTTTAGGTTGGCTTCAGGTCTAGGTTATGTGGACTAGGTTCTGGGATAACTGTATCCTAGCATTCTAAGGGTAGGGTTAGGTTATCCTAGCCCCTCTTTCTCTTTTTCTTTAATTGGATCTTCATCAAGTCTTGGTCTTCAACCAGCTCCTAGCTTTGTAGCTTTATCTTCTATCCCGCTTTTATTCTGCATGACTCCAAGTCAATCTAAGTCCACCTATATTATTCACAAAAGGCTAAAATTAGATAATTCGGCCTAAAATAAACATAATGCATATGATATGCATGCATGCTCTAAATGTAATATTCACATTCTAAATGCATGATTTTACTAAGGTGCTAACCCTAGATTAAGCCAATTAAGGTAATAGATTAAGCTATTATCAGACATTTCCTAGGATAGGCATGCATTGCATTATTTTTGTGTTTTTACATCTTTATTTTCAGTGTCAGGGATGAACATAATTAGAATATCCCACAAACCCTGGCATTGAAAAAGGCAGAAGATGAAGGAGAAGCTCGATCCAGCTGGATTAGGAAGTCTTCAGGAAAATCAAACCCGGCTCACCTCAGCTCACAACAGCATAAGCCAGCTTACACTAGCTTGGGTTAGCAACTAGCAAAGAACTAGCTAGCTAAGCTAGCTAATGAGCTCAGATGTAGTCCTCTTCAGTAGACCATCAGCTCCATAAAGCTACATACAGCTCAAGCTCCCTCCTTTCCAGCAAAGCTTCTCCTCCACTCATCCACTAGCTAAGCTAACCCTAACACAACTCCACTTCACTTAGCCATCCCTACTACCTAAGCTCCACCAAAAACCACCCCCTCCTCCTTTCCATTTTGGCACCAAAACCAAAACCACCACCAACTCTTTGCACCCCTTCATCAATGGCGCCAACTATGGCACCCTTCCACCACCTTAACTACCCCATAACCACCATTTAAGGTGGCGCCAAAATGCCTCTACACCCCTTCATCTTGATGCCAACCTAAAGTCGTATCTCCACCTTACACATACCCCCTTTAACCTATCTCCACCATCCATAGGTTGGCGCCAGAAACACCTAGCCTTAACCACCCACAAATTGGCTCCAGCCATGCCCAACTTCCCTTGACCATGCCTCCATACATCCCTTCCTTCGGCACCATTTAACCTCCATCCTTCATCACCATAACCACCACCAAATAAACCCATCCTAACCTTTCACATACCTTCCACACCACCATAACACTAACCATACCAAAGAGTTGGTGCCAACTCTCCCTTACACACCCCTACACACGGCGCCAAAATATCCAAGCCCTTCATCCATTAACCACCATCCTAAGATCTAATCCTAGCCACCCATCATCTCCACACCAATTAACCCCATACCCTTCATTTAACTCCACGCCAACCATCCCATTCCACCTTATAAAATGACCACTAACCACCACATAAATATGACCTATCTTTGGCTTACATTATTTTCACCTATATCACCTTATATTCGACCAAGGAAGAAGAGAGAAGAAGGGTGATCAAGAGGGTTCTCCCTTGCTCTCTTGGTGTTCATTTCTTCTTCTTCCTCTTCCTTGGTCTCAAGCCAAGCAGCAACAATAGGAGGGATGACCAAGTAGAGTAGCAGCTAGGGTGGTGGACGTCCACCCTAGGAGGAGAAGAGGAGGAGCATCACTACAGAAAGGAGGATCTCTCTTCATAGTGTGGGAGCTACCGCACTTGGAGCGAGAGCATCTTCACCATTTGGAGGATTTGTTTTTCTTCATCTTTCTAGTTCTCTTTTGCATTAGCTATTTTCTATTTCCTTGTAACAAGCATTCCACTATAGTTGCTTTATTCTTATAGCAATACAAAAAGTTCTATTTGCCTTTCTATTTCTATGTGTTTATTTTCTAGTGTTTCCAATTTAGTGCACACACACTTCTCTCCTAATTACCCTAGGCGCACTTGCCTATGGTGAGCTTAGAAGAGAATACTTTTATTTGTCACTTGGGCATAGTAGTTATCTTCTATTACGTAGTTTTTGTTGCGAGTCTTTGTTGTCTTCACATCTTCGCAATTTCCCTATTACTTCTTAGAAAAAACTATAACAACAAAAATATAAAGTGGTGATTTGACAGAGAGAGAGAGATAACTAAGAAATCAACTAACAGTTTGCCCCCTTAGACGACCCTAGATACACCAATATCTAGGTTTTATAAATTTAAAAGTTGATTGCAATTATACGCGTACGACACAAAAACCCACTTTTACAAAATGCATATTTTCACTATCACTTTTTGGCGCCATTGTTTAGGTCTAGAATTGTCTATTCACAGTAGATTTTTTGGTCCTAGATATCAAGGTACTTGAAGCTCTTAAGAATGCCTCCATTATTCTTGGAGGACCTTTTCTTGCTATCGCTAAGGAAAATATAGATTGTGATTCTAGAAAAATAAAGATCACTTGCAGTGGTGAATCTATCACCTTAGATATATTTCAGGCATCTAGGAGATTTCAAGAACCAGATTTCTTTGATGATTTGGATTCAGAAATGGATAATTTGGTGGAAGAAACTATGCACATTTCACATGTAGGCACTTGCTTTGCAATTAAATCTGTTCCTGAGTCTCATTCACCTCACCTTCCTACCCTAACTTCCACATTTGGCTCTTCCCCTCTCTCTTCTCCTCTGGACCTTCCTTCCCATTCTCTCTCTAAGCCGGGTCCACAATTGGATCTGAAGCCTTTGCCCAACTCTGTGAAATATGTTTTCTTTGGACCTAATAATTCTATGCCCCTAATTATCAATTCTCATCTTTCTGGGGATCAAGAGAAAAAACTTACCCAAGTTCTGAGCCAAAGTAGAAAAGCCATTGGTTGGACTTTACATGATCTTAAGGGTTTTAATCTGTCCTATTGCACTCACCATATCTATCTTGAGGACGACTCTCACCCCTCTCGCCAGCCTTAAAGACAGCTCAATCCTACTATGCAGGAGGTGGTTAAACAGGAGATCATTAAGTGGCTTGATGCTGGCATCATTTACCCAATCTCGGATAGCACTTAGGTTAGTCCTACTCAAGTTGTTCCCAAAAAAGCGGGACTTACTGTCATTAGTACTAATGAGAAAGGGGAAAATATTGCCACTCGGACTGTTTCTTCTTGGCATGTGTGCATTGATTATCAAAAATCAAACACCGCCACCAAGAAAGATCATTTTCCTCTCCCTTTTATTGATCAAATATTGGAGTGTTTAGCCGGTCAAGAGTATTACTATTTTCTTGATGGATACTCTGACTATAATCAAGTCATAGTCCACCCTGAGAACCAAGAGAAGACTACATTCACCTACCCCTTCAGAACCTTTGCTTTCTAGAGGATGCCTTTTGGATTGTGCAACGCCCTTGCTACTTTTCAGCGGTGCATGCTTGCTATATTATCTGACTTGGTAGGTGAATGTCTTGAGGTTTTTATGGACGACTTCTCTATTTTTGGAGATTCTTTCGATTTGTGTCTTGCTAACCTTAACAAGACTCCAAAACTACATAGAGGTCAATTTAGTCCTCAGCTGCGAAAAAAGCCACTTCATGGTCCAGGAAGGCATCGTCCTGGGCCATGTTATATCTAAAGATGGAATTACAGTAGATCATGCAAAGATCGATGCTATTTCTAGACTCCCACTGTCCAATTCTGTTAAGCAGATACACTCATTTTTGGGGCATTGGGGTTCTACCTCAAATTCATCAAAGACTTCTCCAAAATCCTCAAACCCTTAAGTCAACTTCTTATGAAAGATTAACCCTTTGACTTCAATCACCAATGCTTGGAGAGCTATGAATAGTTGAAGAAAGAAGTTACTGAGGCACTAATTTTACAGGGACCTAACTAGAATCATCCCTTTGAATTAATGGCAAGTGCCTCAGATTATGCTATAGGGATGATTTTAGGGCAACGCATTGATAAGAAGCCCATTGTTATCTATTATGCTAGCAAAACCTTGGATGATACACAACGGAACTACACAGTCACTAAGAACGAACTTCTTGCCATTGTATTTTCCCTTGAAAATTTTTGATCTTATCTGTTGGGGTTGCACATCATTATTTACACAGACCACTCAGCATTGAAATATTTGCTGAACAAGAAAGATGCGGAACCTTGCCTTATCCGATGGATTCTTTTACTCTAGGAATTTGATATGGAAATTAGGGATAAGGTGGGTTTGAAAAATGTAGTGGCTGATCATCTCCCTCGTCTCATGACAGATGATGTGCTTTCCCCCCCAGATACTTTCCTTGATGAAACCCTCTTGGCAGTCTCTAACCTCCCTTGGTATTCCCCAATTGTGAATTATCTTGTGACTAATCGAATCCCTACTAATTGGCCTAAATCAAAAAGGGATAAGTTCTTTGTAGATATTAAATTTTACTTTTGGGAGGTTCCCAACCTACTCCGTATCTGTGCTGACTAAGTCATCCAACGATGTGTGCCTGATTCAGAATTTCATAATATTCTGAACCACTGTCATGCAATGGCTTGTGGAGGACATATCTCTTGTAGAAAGACTATGCCCAAAATTTTGAATTCTGGATTTTACTGGCCCAACATACACAAAGATGCATAAAAATTTGTTTAGTACTGAGTGTGTTAGACATCAACAACATGACAAAAAAGTATATGATGCCCCTCAACCCAATTTTGGAAATTGAGATTTTGATGTGTGGAGCATTGATTTCATGGGATTGTTCATCAATTCTTGTGGGTATTTGTACATATTATTCGTTGTCGACTATGTATCTAAATGGATTGAAGCAATACCTACCTGCAACAATATCATCAGGTAGTCATTGATTTCATTAAAAAGAATATCTTCTCAAGATTCAGAGTTCCTAAGGCCATCATTAGTGACGGAGGATCTCATTTCACCCACTCCAACTTCCATCACCTTTTGTCTAAATATGGGGTTACTCACAAAATCTCTACTCCTTACCACCCCTACACTAATGGCCAAGATGAAGTTTCTAACCAAGAGATCGAAAATATTTTACAAAAAATGGTTAGGCTCGATCATAAGGACTGGTACAGTAAACTAGACAATGCTTTATGAGCCTATCGCACCACTTTTAAAACTCCCCTTGGCATGTCCCCATTTCGTTTAATTTTTGGAAAGACATGTCATATCCCGGTTGAACTTGAACATAAGGATTTTTGGGAAATTAAATAATTAAATATGGATTTATTTGACGTCGGTAAACAACAGAAATTGCAATTAACTGAATTGGAAAAAATTCATAATTTTGCTTATGAAAATGTACGGATTTACAAAGATCGAACTAAACATTTTCATGATAAATATATTGTTCGGAAACATTTTGAACCCAATCAGCATGTTTGGCTTTTTGATGCCAGATTATGAATTTTTCCCGAAAAACTTAAATCCAAGTGGACCAGCCCCTATATTGTCCTAAAAACATATCCATATGGTGTTGTTGATATTTTTCATCCAAAAAATAATACTTCTTTACAATTCAACGGCTAACGATTAAAGTCCTATCTGGATAACTCTCTGAATTTTCTTTCTGACTCTCATGATTTTCATGACATACCCGATTCTTGATGTACTTCACGTCTGGCTGAAAAGGCGTAAAAGACAATCCTAAGTGGAAGGTAACCTATTATTTTCTTGCTTTCCTTTTTCCTATCTTTTCCTAGGTTTTGACCATCCCGATTCTAACTTTTCTTCACTCAGGTGATATCATTTTCCTTCCTTATGCATGCGGACATTGCATACCTTGAGCGGGGGGGGAGTTCTTTAAATTTTGACGATCATTTCAGGATTTTCAAAACCAAATATATATATATATATACAAAAAAAATTCTTTTATTTTTGCATGCATTCTTCATAAAAATCAAAAAAATCATAAAACACTTTTTGAGAAAATTTTTGAAAACACAGGACTAAGGTTGAGACTTTATTCAAAAAAAGCTACACATGGGATTTAATCTTGAACAACCTCAGGCTAAAGTTGCGGATCCTTTTGTTAGAATTTACGAGTCTCTTAAACTTAGACTAGATCAGGTATCCTTTAAAGAATTCCTCTTGAACACTTGTTACCTGATTTTATTTAGCAACCTTGATAGTACTTGGCTTGGCCCTTGATCCAAAAACTTACATTTCTTTTGAAGATCTCGAGTCAAACACTTCACGCACAATGCCAACACAGCCCAAACCCCAAAAACATTTAAATATTTAAAATGCCCCCTATTTTGGCCTTGGTGAAAGTGTGAGGTTGATGATTGGTGTGAGTTCCCATCGTCGAGAAGGAGAAAAATATCTCCTTTAAGGACGCGATGTCAACATGTTACCGCCTCAACACTGCTCTATATCTATATCCATATCTTTAGATGGAGCATGAAGGTGCATTTTTGCAGTTCAGGTGTCTTGGACGGTGCTCTACCCATAATGTCGAAGAAAGAGCCTAAGTTTGTCTGGAGCTCCCCTTTACATCGCTTTGTGTTTTGGGGTTATGAGCTCTTGGGGAGTGTCTTGGATGGTGCTATCTCGAAGCACCAGCGCCAGAGCCCCCTCGAGGATTGGTAACAGGAATGATGATCTCGACACATCTATATTAGGGCTGATTTGAGGCTAGGCATGGGGATCAACCAAACAAAAATAGTAAAAAAAAAGAAGGTTCTAGAAAAACACGACCATTGGTGGGACGTCGGTTTTCATTGTTAATTCGTTGTAGTAAAGCCGGTTGTTACCAACGTTTCATATAAAAATTTTTTTACTCGGAAAAATAAAAGAGTTCCCGAGGTCGAACTCAGGGAGCAAGTTGTATTCTAGAGATATACAAATTCTATTACAAAAATAAAGAGAGAGAGAGAGATGAAAAATTGGCTTCTGCTTCTTTTCTTCTTTCTTCCTCTTTGTCTTTGGTTCTTCCTGTTCTTCTTCTTCTTCTTCTTTTTCTTCTGCTTTCTTCAGATTTTCCCCTCGTGCTCTTCTTCTTCTGTTCTTCCTTGTTTCCTTTCTTTCTTTTTCTTCAGATCATCTTCTTCTTTTCTTGCTTCTTGCTTCTTTTCATTTCTTCTTCTGCAATCGTGGTGCTTCTGCCTTCGGCTACTAAGTCTCCCTTCCTTCTTCTTCAGCCTGCCTTCTGTGTTGCTCTGGCTGCTGGCTGTCCGTCGTCTGGCCCGGAGCTTCGACGACTTAACTGAGCAGTTGCTACAGTGCAGCTGCTTCTTCTTCCGCAGTCCTTCACCTGTGCCTGCACGCTCAAGAGTTCATCAGAAGGCAAAAACCTACTCTACCCCCTTTCCCCGCGTATCTCTCTCTCTCTGAAATCACTCTTCGGAAGCTCTCCCAGAGCGCTATCGGGTAATCGGGTTCGGGTCAGGCCCGGGTCCAGGCCCACCGGCGTGCGTGGTGGGCGAGGAGTGCAGGTCAGTCTAATCGGGTCGGGCCAGGTCCGCGGAGCGTGGTCACGGACGAGGCCGAGTCGGGTCGGGTCGGGTGAGAGGGACCTCACCCCGTGGTAACTGAGGCAAACAGCATACGGCAGTTTTTCAATTTATGTGTCCGCGCGCCTTTGAGAGATTCCGAGGTGGGACTAAATGTCCCACCCCAATTCTCTTACGCCTGCAGCAGGGATGATGCTCCCAATTGCGTCGGCTGTTGAGGCGTACAGCTCCAATCGAGGGCCAGGGTGTGTGCGTGAGTCTCTTCCGCGCTGGCCGTAGCTATTCAATCTGGGACATCTCGGCTTGGAGCAACCTCGAGCAGGCTTCGAGCTTCCTCGCCAATGGCGGCCAAGGCCTGGAACCTGAAACCAATGGCACGGCCTCTCGGCCAAATCAGACAGGCGGAGGACCTTCGCCGTGGCACGGCGAAGGTGGTCAGGGGGTCTGCAGGGGGTGTGATGGAGCTGTTAGGTCGTCCTAGGTCAGACTGTGAGCGAGGGAGTGGGTGTGTTCGGTGGGTCTGCAGAGGGTGTTTGGTGGGAAGTGGAGGGGCGGAAGAGGATCAGGGTGAGGAGGCGGAAGTTCTGCGGTGGTCTGCGAGCCGTGTGGGTCGCTGAGGTGATGGGAGCGGCTCGCCGGAGGGTGGTCGGAGGCGGAGAGGATGAGGGTGAACAGGGTCGGTAGAGGGCTTAATTGACTAAATCGAAAGCGGGGAAAGAAAGAGGAGGAGAAGGGGAGTAAGTTTAACTTAACTGCAGGGACGAAGGGGGAGGAACAGGGCGACAGTCGTATCGACTGTCGCCGGAGAAGATGATGCTCAGGGAGAGGGGCGGCGGCGAGCAGAAGGCTGGAGAGGCGCCAGCTGGGTGCGGCGTGGCGCGGGAAGAGCAGGGGAGGAGGTCTCTGCTGCTGGTAGTGCGGCAGAGCGAAGAGGTGGAGGGAGAGGAAGTCGCCGGAGCTGGTGAGCGTCTGCCGGAGAAAGAAGAGACGAAAGCTGGGGGTTTTCTCCGTCAGATCCAGGCTGCCTTGGTCGGTGGCGCGGCGGGGGGTATTTATAGGGTTGTAGCAGGGAGGAAGGCGGAGGGAGACGACGTGTCTCCCTCGCCGGAGCATGGTCGGAATTCGAACCCATACCGTCCGTGCGTTCGCACGGCCGGTATGGGGGGCTACAGTGACCATGGGGGTGCTCCTGCGACGGCTGACGACGCAGGGCACCCCCGGTACACTTGCCAGGTCCTCCACCTCACCCTGCGCGGCGCCATGCTCCGCGCAAGGTCGCCGGAGCATGGTGCTGGCAGGGGTTTTGCAGGAGGGACCTGTTTGCAAAGAACGAAGGAGAGTTAGGGGCCTAAATGCGAGGGTTCAAAAGTTGAGGGCCAAAGAGTAAATATATGAGGACCAAAGTGTAAATTCGGTCAAGGAGGTTTCTTCTTAGGCTCAAGTTTTTATACATGACTAATTAGGACCTAAGGAATCTGATGGTGAATTTTATTTTCATATTAAACCTTGTTTGACCGGTCAATTTGCGCAAAAACCCAAATTAAGTTATTAATTGGGCATGGTTCTCAATGTAGGTCAAAACGGGTTCTAAAGGCCAAATTGAAGGTTCTAAACCCTAGAGATTATTTTTCTATGAATTTTAGAGGGTTTATTCTATTTTTACTTTGCCTCGAACCTTGTGAATTGAAGTGGGTTGTTTTAGGGTTACAGATTATCATTTGGTTCCTTGGAAGTGCTGTAGCCCTTGCTAGATCATCTCATCCCACTTTTATTCTTATTAAGCTGTTTTGACCTATGTTTGGGCCCTGAATTACCCTGTATGCTGATTATACTGGTAAAATTGCACTTTTACCCCTTATGACTTGTTTTCTTCTCAAACTCAGAATTCTCTGAGTTAAGCTTTTCCTTGAGATATGTAGGAGCTTTTATCCTTTGTATTGGGTCAAAATGAGCTAGTTATGGCTCATGATGAGGTTCTCATCATACCCCCATGCCTAGCTTTTGCTAGTCCCTTAGCAAAAAAAACTTAAGGTTTCAACCCTTGTTCTAGACCATGAAGTTTTCAATGGTTTTAGATAAGTGCTTTTTTATTTGAGCATAGATTAGGTTAGAATGCTGACCATAGGCCTAAAAGATACTCTAGTACCAATCAAGATCCAAATCTGTCTAGCCTTAGCCTCAGTCTTTTAGCAAAGGTTTTTAAGGCCCACAAGAACTAACCTAAGGTTTATTGGACTTCGTGGTTAAAGCACCCGTGCTTGAAATGATTTTAGCCCTGGCTCAGTTCGCAGTGCGTTTTGTAAGAGAGAGAGATAGAAAGTTTTTTTTCTGTTTGGAGAGTTTTCTCTCTCTTTTTTTTTTCTTTTTAGTTCTAGTCTAGGATTGGCTTTTCAACACGGTCTGTATCAGATTCCTTGCTCCCATCATCAATCCTCAAGGGTTCCTGGCGATCGATGCTTCGAGATAGCACCGCCCATGGCAACCCCCGGAACCCTGGCTATTGAGATTTCGAGATAATCCCATCCATGGTATTCCGTGGCCGAATCCAGACCCTGGCAATTGACATTTCGAGATAATGCCATCCATGGAATCTGAACCAGCAGAGTGCTTACATGCCCCCCGTAGGATATGTAAATATCCTAAGAGACAAGCACCGAGGAGATGATATTTTGTTACGCATCTTCGAGGGGATTTCCCGCCTCTCCGCGCTGGGAACTCGTCCAAATCAACTTGTGTTGATCGGCCATTCCTATTCTAGGTGTTCTTTTCAGATTTTTGCGACGCTTCTGCGTGATTCTGATTTTTATGCTTACTGAACCAGGCTGTGTGTGAGATTAGGGTGCTTAGGTTACTGAGTCCCGTAAACCAAAAATTAGTTAACGAGGCCGAATACTCCCTAAGCCTTAGACCTAATACTTCAGCTTTTCATTTTCCTCAACCTCTTGAGGAGTGTCCAGATCTTAATGAGTACTAAGAGTCTATTCAAGAATGCCTAAGGTTTGCATTCTTACTAATCTCATTGTGCACTTTTCAGTTATTTTCTTGAATGAGGTCTAGAGCTTAGGTTAATTCCTTAGTTTCTTACTAATGACTATCAACTTTTCTTATAATTTTGTGCTCCTTTTTCATTTTGTTTCTTTTCTCCTTCACAAAATTTTCCTTCTCCTCTTTTCCTCTTATTCTTTTTCGAAAAATTTTTTTAATTTTTATGGTATTTTTGGCATATGTGAATTTTTTTGTTTGAAACCTTTTCTTACAAGTTTTTGCACTTTCCTACCCCCCCATGCCTAAGATTTGCAATGTCCTCATTGTAACCTAGGGGGTCTTAGTTCAGGGTGAACTTCGAGTGCTGAAAGGTGTCAGAACAAGTTTCAGGTTTTCAAAGAGAATGACGGGCTGCCTCCCGTTAAGCGCTGAGTTTTACGCCATCGGCTGGGCGCAATAAGCTCAAGGGGAAAGGAGGATATGAGATGCCTCAGCCAAATCAGTAGAAGTTACATCAATGAACGGCTTGAGTCTTTGACCATTCACGATGAAAGGTTCAGAATCGTGGCTGAGTGGACTGATTTCGATTGCTCCATTTCCAAAAACCTGTCGGACCAAATATGGTCCGACCCACTTAGATCTCAGTTTTCCTGGGAAGAGTTTGAGTCGGGCATCAAAGAGTAGGACCTTTTGACCAGGATGGAAGATCTTTCTTGAGATGTGTTTGTCGTGGAAGGCTTTAACCCGCTCCTTGTAGATTTGCGAGTTCTCGTACGCGTCTGTGCGTAATTCATCGATCTCGCTGATTTGGAGTTTTCTGTGGGTCCCAGCCTTAGAAAGATCTAGATTACAGTTCCGTACTGCCCAATAGGCTTTATGCTCCAGTTCGACGGGAAGGTGGCATGCCTTTCCGTACACCAATCTAAAGGGAGACATGCCCAATTGGGTCTTGTGGGCGGTCCTATAGGCCCACAATGCTTCCGGAAGTCGGGACGACCAGTCCTTCCTGTCAGGTCGAACAGTGACCTGTAGGATTTTCTTGATCTCCCGATTTGACAGCTCAGCTAGACCATTAGTTTGGGGGTGGTAAGGAGTAGAGATTCGGTGAGACACCCCGTATTTGGTCATCAGTGACCTAAACTGAGCATTTGTGAAATGGGTCCCCCCATCAGAGATTATTGCACGAGGAATCCCGAACCTTGAGAAAATGTGTTGATGAATGAATTTGAGAACGATTTTGTGATCACAGGTTCGGGTCGGTATGGCTTCGATCCATTTGGACACGTAGTCCACAGCCAACAGAATGTATTCGAAACCATCCGAAACAGGAAAGGGGCCCATAAAATCAATCCCCCAAACATCAAAGATTTCGCATACTAGAATCGGTTGCATAGGCATCATGTCGCGATGGCTCATGTTGCCCAAAGTCTGGCAACGACTGCATGCCTTGTAATGACTGTATGCGTCTTTGAACAGTGTGGGCCAGTAAAAGCCGCACTGGAGGACTTTTGATGCGGTTTTATGCCCGGCAAAATGGCCACCGCATGCCTGGTCATGGCAGAAAGAGAGGATATTGTTGACTTCCCCTTCCGGGATACATCTCCGGATGATCTGATCGGCACCTATGCGGAAGAGGTACGGGTCTTCCCAAATGTAATACTTGGCATCGGAGCGTAATTTGTCTTTCTTGGCCTTCGGCCAATCGGACGGGGTCTGATGAGATGCCAAGTAATTTACAATATTAGCAAACCATGGAAGGCTAGTACCAATAGTCAGCAGGTGCTCATCGGGAAAATGCTCAGTGATGGGTCCGGAAGGGTCTATCATTTCAGAAGGAAGACGGGACAAGTGATCAGCTACCACGTTTTGTTTTCCCGCTTTATCGCGAATCTCGAGGTCAAATTCTTGCAACAGCAAGATCCATCGGATCAATCGAGGTTTCGCGTCCTTCTTTGCAAGGAGATGCCTCACAGCCGTGTGATCCGAGTATATGATGACATGGGAACCCAGAAGGTATGATCTGAATTTCTCTAGGGCAAATACTACAGCTAGCAGCTCTTTCTCAGTAACTGTATAGTTACGCTGAGCCTCATCGAGTGTTTTGCTGGCGTAGTAAATGACCACAGGTTTCCTGTCATTTTTCTGCCCCAAAACCGCTCCTACAGCGAAGTCGGATGCATCACACATGATCTCAAAGGGTTGAGACCAATCAGGGGACTGTAGGATCGGGGCTTGGGTGACTCGGTCACGCAGGATTTCAAATGCTTGAGTGCATTCCCTGGAGATTTCGAAGGGAACATCCTTGGAGAGAAGAGTGGTCAGGGGGCGTGCGATTTTTGAAAAATCAGGGATAAATCGTCGATAAAAACCGACATGCCCTAAAAAGGATCGGATGTCCCTGATCGAGCTAGGCATAGGAAGGCGAGAAATCAGATTAACCTTAGCTCGATCCACTTGGATACCTTTCTCCGAAATTGAGTGTCCCAGGACAATTCCCTCAGGCACCATGAAATGGCTCTTTTCCCAGGAAAGAACCAAATTCACGTCGATGCACCGCCTGAGTATCTGGACCAAGTGCTGGAGGCAATCGTCGAATGATGCTCCGAAAACTGAAAAGTCATCCATGAAGACTTCCAGATAATCACCTACCATATCTGAGAATATGGCAAGCATGCATCGCTGAAAAGTAGCGGGTGCATTGCAAAGACCGAAAGGCATCCTTCGGAAAGCGTATGTTCCGAAGGGGCAGGTGAATGTGGTCTTTTCTTGGTCCTCAGGATGGATTGCCACCTGGTTATAACCGGAGTACCCGTCAAGAAAGCAGAAGAACCTATTTCCCGCTAGTTTTTCGAGAATTTGATCAATGAAGGGTAGTGGGAAATGATCCTTCTTCGTGGAGGAATTGAGTCGACGGTAATCTATACAGACTCTCCACGAGTTGGCTAATCGGGTAGGAATGATTTCTCCGGTCTCAGTCGTTATAGTGGTGAGTCCTGCCTTCTTAGGCACGACCTGAATTGGGCTCACCCAACGACTATCGGAGATCGGGTAGATGATCCCGGCATCTAACCACTTGATGATCTCCTTTTTCACGACCTCCTGCAGATTGGGATTTAAGCGTCTCTGCATTTCACGAGAAGGTCGTGTGCCCTCTTCTGAATAGATATGATGAGTACAATAAGAGGGACTTATTCCAGTCAAATCATCGAGGGTCCATCCGATGGCTCTGCGATGTTGCTGGAGGACGACAATCAGACGGGATTCCTGTTCAGGACTAAGGTTGGAATTGATGATCACAGGAAGGGTCTGATTAGAACCCAAAAAGATGTATTTCAAATGAGCAGGAAGGGGTTTCAGTTCGAGGATGGGGTTTTCAGCAGCAGCGGGTGGTTCAGTATAGATGTGAGGTTCAAGGGTGGGAGTTACTGGGTTGTTCACATCCGGATTGGACTCCTCTATTTGCGGGTCAAGATCCTTCTGTGGTTGATGAGGAATACTCAAGTCATTCTGGAGGTGTGATTCATCAACCAAAGTCTTGATGTCACAAATTTGCTCGATGACGCCGCAATTAATTCCTTGTTGGGCCTTAAATATATCAATTTTCAGTGTTTGATCTCCAAACTTAAGCTCTATTTGGCCCTCCTCACAGCTGATGTTGGCTCTAGCAGTAGCCAAGAAAGGTCTCCCTAGAATGATTGGTGTATCCCTAGGGTTCTCAGGTGCATCCATGTCTAAGACTATAAAGTCCACTGGAAAATAGAAATCCCGCACTCTTACGATAACATCCTCGAGAATCCCTTTTGGTGACTTTATAGATCGATCTGCTAATTGTAATGTCACCTCAGTTGGTTTCAGCTCAGATTCTTCCAGATGGTCAAGTAAGGATGTGGGTATCAGATTTATAGATGCACCTAAGTCTAACAATGCTCTGTCAAATTGGGTACCACCTATCTTACAGGAGATCAGGGGAGTTCCAGGATCTTTTGCCTTGGGTGGGAGTCTACTAAGGATTACAGAGCTGGCTTGCTCTGACAGAACAATTGGGCTCCCTCCCTTGGTTCGCGGCTTACGCTGGGGTGTACATATATTCTTTAGAAATCGTGCGTAAGCTGGTACGTGGCGGATTGCATCCATCAAGGGGATGTTTATGTGGACCTGCTCAAAGAGCTTGACCAGGTCCTCCTCAGGGGCCACGGGTTTGGTGGTCTTCTTTCCCTTGGTCAGGGCTTCGGGAAACGGGATCTTGGTTGGTTCCTCTAGGATAGGTCCTGGCTGTGGGTCTGGAACAGCGGTACCTTGGATAACTATCCTAGGGTCATGATTATCAGGCTGGGAGTGGTTTGGATAACGCGGGTCCTTAGTTGTCTTACCACTACGTGTTGTTACAGAATTTAATCCGGCCTGATTTTGGTTTGGATTTGGGAGGAGGGGTGGCTGCTGCTGAAATCCCGTACGAGAAGTAGAGGCTTCCATCTCGTCTGGAGATGGGGCAGTAGGGGCCTGATAAATCCATTGAGCGTGGCCTAAATTTGGATTCATAACGCGCTTCTGGGTTGGCACGTTATTTGGGTTAGGAAGGGGTTGGGAAGGGAGTGTGCCTGGCTGGCGAGAATTTGCCAACTGGGCCAGCTGAGTTTTAACTTCAGTAAGCTCGTCTTTGTGCTGTTTTTGAATGGCCGCATTCGATTTTTGAATGTCAGCCAGAGTCTGAAGGATTAAGGACATTTGATCTTGATTTGGCCCTGATGGATAAGTAGGGTTGGGCCGAGGCTGAGGTGGCTGGTAGTGATGAGAGGGCTGTGGGCGGGACTGAAAAGGTGGTCTTTGGGTTTGAGAATTTCCCGCCCACTGAAAATTTGGATGGTTTCGCCATCCAGGGTTGTAAGTGTTGGAGAATGGGTCGTTCTGGATGGCGTTGAGGTTCTCGCAGGTCTGAGGAACCTCCTGAGAATCAGGGAAAGGGGGAATGGAGTTCCCCCGGCTGGTGAAGAAAGGATCGGATGATCTTCCAGTCCAAGAATCAGATGGGGACGGATATGGATCCATCCCAGGGGAGGATCGGTGCAGGATGTTTTGCACAGTCTCCTGTGTGGAAGGAGGTTGTGCAAAGGAGTTACGCGCAGAGGTGGCTCGCTGCAAGTGCTGAGTCAGCTCATCCACCTTCTTTTCAATAATTGAGACCTTGTCCAATCGACTGGCCATTAATTCCAGGTCGACTGATGCGGACAGGCCCTGCGTCTCATGTGCTCCCTTAAGATTCGTCGCTGCGCGGGTATTCGTCCTGTCGAATAATCCCATGGAGTCATTGTTGATGGAGTTCTCGCACATGTTTTCGAGAATCTCCCATACGGTGTCTTCATGTTGACCCATGATGTTTCCTCCGCAGGTTGCATTGACGAAAAGGCGGATGTCCTCACGGAGTCCCTGGTAAAAAGATTGGACTTGTTCCCATTTAGGAACTCCGTGATGGGGGCACTTCCTCATGAGATCCTGAAAACGATCCCATGCCTCATGGAGAGGTTCTCCTGATTGTTGAGTGAAGTGTGTAATCTGATGGCGCAAGGCGTTGGTCCGACCAACGGGAAAGAACTTTTTCAAAAACTCGGATTGAAGTTCTTCCCAAGTGTTGATCGGCCGGGTCTGAGTTTGATACCAATGGGCGGCCTTGTCCATAAGAGAAAAGGAGAACATCTTCATGAGAAGAATATCCCGATTTTGCGCATCTGATCCAAAAGTGTGGGCCAGATGCTTAAGCTGTTTGATGTGCTGGAAGGGATCTTCAGAATTAAGCCCATGGAATTTAGGTATAGCGTGAATCATGTTGGGCTTTAGTTCGGAATCAGGTCCTCCAAACGGGATTCTAACTCGAGGCTCAATTGCCACCGCAGCAGGATTGTAGTGGTCCCGCATCATAGGACGCTGTGGTGGGTGCACGAAGTTTTGGAAGAGGTCATTGAGTCGCTGGAGCTGGTGTTCCAGATTATTTTCTTCCTCAACTGGCTGAGCCATGATGGGGGAAGAAGAAGAACTTGGTTCTGAATCAGAAGAGAGAATAATGTGAGGGTGTTGCTGCACAAACACGGGCGTCGAGGCTTGGCCTTGACGAGAGTGAATTTCTAAAGGAGGTCTTAAGGGTGGTCTTAGAGACCTCCTTCCGTACATGCACAGTTGGGAGAGGTAAGTTTAGAAGGTGATGGACCCAATCAAGACACCCAAAAATGTGTTGGGTGACTATAGAGGTGCGGGGCAGATGGACCCCTTGATCAGAAAGATCGTCCACCTGAGAATTACCTGGGCAGCCAGAGAGGGAGAGTCCCGCGAAGACCCCTACACGGTAGAGCGTCCCCACGGGTTACAGGGTTTCCCCCACCCGACCTCTCTTGTCACTGCGGTTCCAGGTAGACCAGAATGGGGATCTTGACCTCTTAAGTCTACCAATTTTAAGATCAGGGTGTTTAAGGTTTCACTTGAACTTTAGTCTTTTTAGGTGCAAAGAGTGACCTAATTTAAGGTTGGTTAACCCAAGGGGTCAACTTTACCTATTGTTTTCTTTAAGAGCTTTTAGGTCCTGTCTTTTAGGGTTCAAGTGTTTAGAGAGAGCCAATTGTTTAGGATTTTTCTTGTATAGGTATTTTCAGACAAGGGCTTGGGCACACTCCATTTGGTTTTCTCAATTCTTAGGTTAAGTAGTGTGTCTCTAAATCCCTAGGTTGGCTCTACTTGGTCCAGTTAATTCTTTGTTGGGTAATTAGGGCTCAAGCAAGAATGTGTTAGCCCTTAAATACCCTTGATAGTGTGCAGAAATAATGAGTTGAAAACATGCAACTTTTATGGTTACTAAATATGGAAGACAGGTTAGCCCTATATTGCTTGTTCTTTTCTTTTCTTTCTCTTTAGAGTGTAGGGGTTAATAGTGAGAGAAAAGATTTACCTGTCTTTGGAGTGGTTGTCGTGTGGTTGCTTGTCTTCTTGAGTTCCTGTAGCTGCATAAAAGAGAGGAGATTATCAGAAATTAAAAGATACAGGAATGTTTACCTCTAGAATAGCCGTTGCTCCCCGGCAGCGGCGCCAAAATGATGGAACGTCGGTTTTCATTGTTAATTCGTTGTAGTAAAGCCGGTTGTTACCAACGTTTCATATAAAAATTTTTTTACTCGGAAAAATAAAAGAGTTCCCGAGGTCGAACTCAGGGAGCAAGTTGTATTCTAGAGATATACAAATTCTATTACAAAAATAAAGAGAGAGAGAGAGATGAAAAATTGGCTTCTGCTTCTTTTCTTCTTTCTTCCTCTTTGTCTTTGGTTCTTCCTGTTCTTCTTCTTCTTCTTCTTTTTCTTCTGCTTTCTTCAGATTTTCCCCTCGTGCTCTTCTTCTTCTGTTCTTCCTTGTTTCCTTTCTTTCTTTTTCTTCAGATCATCTTCTTCTTTTCTTGCTTCTTGCTTCTTTTCATTTCTTCTTCTGCAATCGTGGTGCTTCTGCCTTCGGCTACTAAGTCTCCCTTCCTTCTTCTTCAGCCTGCCTTCTGTGTTGCTCTGGCTGCTGGCTGTCCGTCGTCTGGCCCGGAGCTTCGACGACTTAACTGAGCAGTTGCTACAGTGCAGCTGCTTCTTCTTCCGCAGTCCTTCACCTGTGCCTGCACGCTCAAGAGTTCATCAGAAGGCAAAAACCTACTCTACCCCCTTTCCCCGCGTATCTCTCTCTCTCTGAAATCACTCTTCGGAAGCTCTCCCAGAGCGCTATCGGGTAATCGGGTTCGGGTCAGGCCCGGGTCCAGGCCCACCGGCGTGCGTGGTGGGCGAGGAGTGCAGGTCAGTCTAATCGGGTCGGGCCAGGTCCGCGGAGCGTGGTCACGGACGAGGCCGAGTCGGGTCGGGTCGGGTGAGAGGGACCTCACCCCGTGGTAACTGAGGCAAACAGCATACGGCAGTTTTTCAATTTATGTGTCCGCGCGCCTTTGAGAGATTCCGAGGTGGGACTAAATGTCCCACCCCAATTCTCTTACGCCTGCAGCAGGGATGATGCTCCCAATTGCGTCGGCTGTTGAGGCGTACAGCTCCAATCGAGGGCCAGGGTGTGTGCGTGAGTCTCTTCCGCGCTGGCCGTAGCTATTCAATCTGGGACATCTCGGCTTGGAGCAACCTCGAGCAGGCTTCGAGCTTCCTCGCCAATGGCGGCCAAGGCCTGGAACCTGAAACCAATGGCACGGCCTCTCGGCCAAATCAGACAGGCGGAGGACCTTCGCCGTGGCACGGCGAAGGTGGTCAGGGGGTCTGCAGGGGGTGTGATGGAGCTGTTAGGTCGTCCTAGGTCAGACTGTGAGCGAGGGAGTGGGTGTGTTCGGTGGGTCTGCAGAGGGTGTTTGGTGGGAAGTGGAGGGGCGGAAGAGGATCAGGGTGAGGAGGCGGAAGTTCTGCGGTGGTCTGCGAGCCGTGTGGGTCGCTGAGGTGATGGGAGCGGCTCGCCGGAGGGTGGTCGGAGGCGGAGAGGATGAGGGTGAACAGGGTCGGTAGAGGGCTTAATTGACTAAATCGAAAGCGGGGAAAGAAAGAGGAGGAGAAGGGGAGTAAGTTTAACTTAACTGCAGGGACGAAGGGGGAGGAACAGGGCGACAGTCGTATCGACTGTCGCCGGAGAAGATGATGCTCAGGGAGAGGGGCGGCGGCGAGCAGAAGGCTGGAGAGGCGCCAGCTGGGTGCGGCGTGGCGCGGGAAGAGCAGGGGAGGAGGTCTCTGCTGCTGGTAGTGCGGCAGAGCGAAGAGGTGGAGGGAGAGGAAGTCGCCGGAGCTGGTGAGCGTCTGCCGGAGAAAGAAGAGACGAAAGCTGGGGGTTTTCTCCGTCAGATCCAGGCTGCCTTGGTCGGTGGCGCGGCGGGGGGTATTTATAGGGTTGTAGCAGGGAGGAAGGCGGAGGGAGACGACGTGTCTCCCTCGCCGGAGCATGGTCGGAATTCGAACCCATACCGTCCGTGCGTTCGCACGGCCGGTATGGGGGGCTACAGTGACCATGGGGGTGCTCCTGCGACGGCTGACGACGCAGGGCACCCCCGGTACACTTGCCAGGTCCTCCACCTCACCCTGCGCGGCGCCATGCTCCGCGCAAGGTCGCCGGAGCATGGTGCTGGCAGGGGTTTTGCAGGAGGGACCTGTTTGCAAAGAACGAAGGAGAGTTAGGGGCCTAAATGCGAGGGTTCAAAAGTTGAGGGCCAAAGAGTAAATATATGAGGACCAAAGTGTAAATTCGGTCAAGGAGGTTTCTTCTTAGGCTCAAGTTTTTATACATGACTAATTAGGACCTAAGGAATCTGATGGTGAATTTTATTTTCATATTAAACCTTGTTTGACCGGTCAATTTGCGCAAAAACCCAAATTAAGTTATTAATTGGGCATGGTTCTCAATGTAGGTCAAAACGGGTTCTAAAGGCCAAATTGAAGGTTCTAAACCCTAGAGATTATTTTTCTATGAATTTTAGAGGGTTTATTCTATTTTTACTTTGCCTCGAACCTTGTGAATTGAAGTGGGTTGTTTTAGGGTTACAGATTATCATTTGGTTCCTTGGAAGTGCTGTAGCCCTTGCTAGATCATCTCATCCCACTTTTATTCTTATTAAGCTGTTTTGACCTATGTTTGGGCCCTGAATTACCCTGTATGCTGATTATACTGGTAAAATTGCACTTTTACCCCTTATGACTTGTTTTCTTCTCAAACTCAGAATTCTCTGAGTTAAGCTTTTCCTTGAGATATGTAGGAGCTTTTATCCTTTGTATTGGGTCAAAATGAGCTAGTTATGGCTCATGATGAGGTTCTCATCAACCATATAAATATGTTACCCAAAAAATGTTGGTCAATCACAAGCACTGACACTTGAGTCTTCATGGATATACAAGCTACGCATCAGGTTCATGAGCCAAGGAGGTCCTAACTGTGAAAACAATTTTAGGTTATTTGAATTAAAAAGGGTTAATTAGTGAATTATGGAAGCATGCATTGGTCTTGATTAGTCTAACCCTTGGATCAAAAGACGAATCTCGACGTTTTATCCTTAACAAATCACGTACCTTCCTTATTCTCAATCAACCAAAGTCTTGTAATAATGTTTTCCTCAAAAGTTAAAAAAAAATAGTTTTCCTTAATGTTGTTTTGTAAAATATACCACAGAGTTGCTGAAGCTTCTCCTTATAATACTCTTCTGGGCCCTCCATGGGTTTCTTGCCTTTGTCCTGGTCCTCGTTTCGCTCGACTAACTGGGCAAGATACCCATGAGAGATTTGGAATTCAATCTAATCCCGTAGATCCCAACAGTCGTCGGTGGAATGTCCCTGGGCCTAATGACATTTACAATAAGATCTGGAGTTGATAGCTAGTAAAAAGGGGTGCACCACAGGGACACCCCCTTACGTAGTTGAACATCTGGTTGCTTGATTGGATGTTCGGCTACAAAGGGGCAAGTCATCCTCCCTGCAAATTGGACGACTGACTAAAGAACTCTTCACCTCCCTTCTTCCTACAATGGCTGCAGTCTCTCTCTCTCTCCTGATTGAAGGATTGATAATCACCAATTAGGGTTCCCAATAGGTTTAGGGAGATATATATAGGGATCCCATGCCTAATCCTAATATGATAGGGGGAGATCTAAGGGTTGGGATTAATCTTTCTTGAATTTTATAGGATAAGCCTATAACAATTTATGGGAATTTTAGATCTAATATCTAAACATTAATTACTTGCAATCCAACCCTTGGATTTTGTACCTAATCAAATTAGGTGCAATTAATCACCAAATCAAATGTAATTAAACTCTTTAAATAGCATTTGACTTATCCTTCGAGTAGGAACTCATCAAAATGATTATTAGCATCATCATGCCACAATCAAGGGTTTAGGATCATGGAATTATGGCTCTATACCTCCCTCAAGTATTCTAACTTCCCGTGAGTGCTTCACATTAGAATACATGTAACCTTTAGGATTAAATCCCGGATTCACTATCAATCTAATGATAGGTTACACATTTTTCATATTCTTCTTGTATCATTGGAATGAGAATGAAGACTAGATTTTTTCCTTAAAGGATTGTCTTCTTCTCTTTCATGTATGAGTTTGATCAAGACCGGTACAACCATGTATGGAATTTCATACTTTCCAATATATGCGTAGAAATCCTAAGTCTCCCAATCTGCTGTGTACACCTACAATAGTAGATCTGTGTGATCCCTTCAAGAGATCATGTCTCCTGTGCCCTCATATGCACATCAACTTTCTAGTCTCAACACCAAGGTGGGTACATTAACTAATGATCCACCAAATGTGTGCATTAAAAAATAGAGACACATATATGTCTCAGGTCAAAGGATACACCTTTTCCTTGATAGTGATAAAAGGACTTCCATATCTTCATCTCATCAAAACAATTCCTTAACACAACTTGCATGGCAGCTCTGAATCTTTATTCTCATGTGGAGAATGTGCATCAAGGACATCAATAAGGAAATAGTCTTTAAAGAAGATTGCCATTCTTCTCAGACCTTAAACAATAGTTGGATATCATGATGGTTATTGATGACTTATCGAAATCCTCGATCCAAACCATTTAGACCCTTCGATAACTATCATCAATATATCCATCATGTCATAGCACATTCTCCCAATTGTATCAAGGGACCCATCTAACTATATTAGTGTGTCCACATGATTTGACATTTAGATCTAAATCACCGATGGAGTTATCTAGTCAAGCTTGGATCTCTCAGGGCAGATAACTCCAACACACCCAACCTTGGTAACCACTGTGAGGCACTCCTCATTAAGTTATTCATTACTTGCAAAGATTGAACCCATCTTTTGGTCAACGAGGGAAGGGTCAAGGTTATTTTCTTCCCGATGACTCTTGTTAACTTGGTGATAAATGCCAGTTTATCATCATTCTTATACCCTAAAACAAACCTAGCTCTTAGGATTTTAACTTCGCAAACGGGTTTCTGAGTTGCATTTAGACATCACCTAGGTTAGGCATGCATTTCACTATTTTGTTATTTTTTTGACACATTTATTTGAGTGTTAGGGATGAACAGATAGTCAGATCCCTAAAACCTTAGCACTTAAGAAGGCAACAGGTGAAGAGGAAGCTCAATTTAGCTAAGACTCAGCCAGATCCAGCTCATCATAGCTGGATGCTGATTGCACAGCAATCATGGGTCCTAATCAACCTAAATAATGATTGAACCTAGCTTAATTTATGGATATTGCACTCATATCTTTTATATCATGCATTGCATTAGTTTATTTAGCATAAGATGAGATATCCTGCTATTTAATGGTTTTTTATTACTATTTGCAGGTAATAAAGTGATCCAGGATGGAGATAGTGGAATCAAGCAATAAAGGAAGAAGAAGACTGATCCAAATAAGAGAAGTGAGGAGGATAGCCTTATCCCTACCCTTAGAAACCCTAGGATAGCCTTCCCAAACCCAAAACAACTTCCACTAGGCCTTCTTAGCCTTAGAACCCAAACATGGATAGCATTATCCATGTTCTTATCCACCCTATCCCTCTCCAAAACACTTAGGAACCAAAACCCACCATAGAAAACCTAAAACCCACTCTCCAGCACCTTTTAAGACGTCCAAACATCTGTCTGGACGTCTGATTTCTGTAGAATAACAATCCAGGAAGCCAAAACTCATATTGACACAAAATTGGACGTCTAATTTAATGTCCAGATGTCCAATTTTGTAGTATAAGATGTCTGACCTCTATCTTGGACGTATTATACTGCTGTCTGGTTCCTGATTTTGGTGTTGGAAGCCTTAGCTTGCCTATTTTGACCTAGGAACCCCACCGGACACCTTAGGAAACCTAATTAGAGACCTCCTAAGCCTAGTCTACTATCCATTGCCCTACTTATCCTATCTCTAACCCAATTAAACCATCCCATACCTAATTGGGTGCATCTACAGTTGATTGGGTGTGCACTTGAGCCCAATTGGATCCACCCAGGATCTAATTGACTCATACCTATTAGGGTTACCCTAGCCTAATCACATGCACACATCCAATTAGACTTGACCTAGACCTAATTAGGTTCACTCCTATCCAATTAGACTTTCCTAAGCCTAATTAGGTCCACACCCACTTAATCTAGATTGACCCAACCTATTTAGCACCTAATCCTACGAAAACCCACAACTTATTCCCACGAAAAATACACACCCACACACACACACACACCTTCCCATTCTACCCCTACCAAACCCATGCACACTCTCTTGGAAGCCCTAAAACTTGTGTTAAACCTAGATCCAAAAAATGTGGCATTGGCTATTTTTGGAGCCACCAAAAGTGGCAACCAAATTGAGCCTTCCCATATGAACCAAAGAGAGAGCCACGAAATGGGAGGACTCTCCCATCCATTCCCCTCCCACTTGTGACACCCTTCCACCCTCCAAAACCTTAAGGCCATCCTCCTCATCCTCCCCCAAGGCTCCATGGACAGCTAGCTAGAGAAGCTTCTCTCCAAAGCTTCAAGGACGGCTAGGAAGAAAAAGGGTTCTCCACCCTCTCTTCTTCTTGTGGGCGTGCTACCCTCTCTCCACTTGGGTGCACATGCCCCCTCTCTTTCTTCTTCTTCTTGGGCGGCCATGAAGGCTCGCCCATAGCCTCTTGTGGCCGACCATCTCTTGTTGGTAGGCGTGTAGATGAGTTTGTATACCCAAGGTCTAGCCTAGACCCTCACACAAGGCTGATGGCCCTAGTGGCAACTTTCTGACGTGAGGGATTTCTTGTATTTATTTGCTTTCTAGTGTAGATGATATGTGATAATCTTTTATGCATAAACAATTTCATGATGTTTCTATGATTGATTGTCCTCATGTTTGCCTGCTTATATGATACTTAGGTTTGATCACACCATGCACGACTGCCATGGCCTCATTTAGATGCACATAGTCACTTAGGTTTTTGCTAGTTTATCTAGATCTAGGTTTCATTTCACTTTTCAAAATAAAAATAAAAAACACAAAAAGACAAAAATATTAGCTTAGGTTAGATTTAGGTTAGATTAGGCCGATCCAAATCTTGACTTGTTTTCACACCTCCCAAAGACAAACGACCGGGTCTCAAGTTCTAAAAAGAATAAAATCAATCGAGTTTTGTTATTACAAATATCTTTGACGAGCATTTAGCGTGACTATACTACAGTTTCAAAACACGCGGAAACACGCTTGTCACATGGCGCCGTTGCCGGGGAGGCAACGCACGAGTTTAGATTTGGATTTGCTTAACTTTTTATTATTTTGATTGTAGCGTGTCAAGAATAGGATCTGCTCACATATTGACCCGTGATGAAGACCGCATGTATATTCTTCATCCTGTATTTGTTACTTTCTTAGGTTAAAAAAAAAAAAAAATTCAAATTCAAATTTTTGGATTTGAATTTACAAAAAAAAATTCTTTCTTTGGTGTGTGTTTTATAACTTGAAAACTATTTAAATACACCAAAGTCAGATTTGGAAATCCAGCCAGCAAATATTGACGATATTAAAAAATTTATTACCGTCAAATTAGGAGTCCAAAAATCTTAGCATTCATTCTAATATTAGGTTTTCAAACCAACTTTCCAGCGCCACCTTTTATTTGAAAAATTCGCACTATACGAATTTTAAAAATTCGTACAGTGGAAGGGGGTCAGAATAGTCTGCACTCTGATTTTGCATAACTTTAAACGTTAGTTATGACCTCTACATAAATCAGATCTCTTTGAAATTTATGGGGTTGGAAAGCCACTGAAAGCTAGTTGTTTCTTTATATTTTCAAGAATTTTTGGATTTCTTTTGATACTGTTTCAAACTAAATTACTCGCAGGGGTCCATCTGGTCTATTCGACCCCCTAGAATATAAAAATTCATGAAAAATTGTAAGAAATAGTAAAATTCTTAAAAAAATATTCCCTGAAAAACTTATTGAAAAAGAAAGATCTCTACCAAATTTCATATTATTTTTTTTCAGTTACTGATTTGGGGAGTGATTTCAAGTTAGACTAAGGTCTGACTGCTGATTGTTAGAAGAAGCATAAACCCTAGGTGTTTCACATTAGGGTTTAAATTCAGAGACCCAAAACAAACCCATCTGAGCCTAATTTGTGTGTGATTGCATGTGAGGGGATTTTCTTTGATTGGTTGTCTACCCCCTCACCCACTTAAATTGAATTTAATTTACATTTCAACCTAGGCAACCAATTAGGTCTATTTCACTTAGTGGTGGTGCATTATGACCATTGTTTTCCTTGATTGAGTTGCACGACTTCTTCGTTGTTGGACTTAAACGCATCATATAGACCTATTTGATATTAGGGTTTCCACACTAAGGTAGAGCACATTTGCATTCCATACTTAAAGGAAATTCATGTAACAAATTGGGACTTGCAAAAAAACTATTGCATGCTCCACCACAACCTTGTTTGAATTGACTTAAACAAGGAAACCCTAAAAGAAAAAATTAATACAAGTACTTGAACCATAAAATCCACCACACCAACTAAAGCTTGTATTGAAAATCCTTTGTCTGTGCACTTCACACTCTAAATCCAATTTTAAGGGCAACACCCCCAATCACCCAATCACATTCCAAGAGCACTCTAAGCCCAAGCCTAAAACTAAGTAGACGTGCCCTAGGCTGGACTAAATTACTTGGCAACTGAAATTTAATTAGGTAAAAATCAAGGCCTTGGCTATTTGGACCAACTGGTGACAAGAAAGGTTGCTGCGGTAACCATGTTAAGCTTTAGTGGTGTCCCGCCGTGCGGGTGTCCTAGGGGGTCCCACCAATCTGGCCAACTAAGTAATTCAAGGGTTGGTTTAACCCAGTTTCATCTCAGGATACCAGGTTTAGATCCAATTAGGGTATTCAATTTAAGACTAGCTTGTTTGCTTGATTTGGGGCTCTCTCATCTTTCTTCCTAGGCCTTTGCCTTAATTCCACCAGGCCCTTGTAGCTGGTTGTGTCTTCCTAAGGAAGACTATCTCTTATCTCTATCGGCATCTTTTCTCAAATATCCATGAACCCATATCATTCTTTTGACCCTCAGGGTCCTCCATCTCCCAACCCAACCATGATTTCAACTCTTCCTAGTTGGGAGACTCATC
This sequence comes from Thalassia testudinum, assembly GCA_037157565.1. Classification (NCBI taxonomy): domain Eukaryota; kingdom Viridiplantae; phylum Streptophyta; class Magnoliopsida; order Alismatales; family Hydrocharitaceae; genus Thalassia; species Thalassia testudinum. Next base: position 156,359,053 of record JAZHRO010000077.1, on the reverse strand, counting down.
CTAACTAGCTTGGATATGATCAACCTTATCTCCTAGCTTATTTAGAACCTGAATCTCATGGATCCAACCCTTATCTAGATCAGAACCAATTGAAAGCCATAGTTGCTGAATTCTGAGAATATAACAAGGACTATATGGATCAATGTGCCAAGCTCCTGGAGCAAATTAGACAATCCCAGGCACAATCTCAATCTTATCACTCCTCTTAAGAACAAGAGACTTGGAACAGCTAGCCTAGTGGGTCTAGTGACCCATATTTTGGATCCACTAGCTACTCTACTGATTCTTGCTACCATGGGGAGGCATCCTGGACTCAGCCAACCCAAAAGGCACCTTTGGACCTAATCCATGATTTGGGTAGATCATTTGAGAAATGCACTGTTTCTGATACACCTGTACCTGATGATATATCACTAAGGAATTGGAATAATGGATCACAAGTACAGGACCACATAACAGGTTCTCAATCAACTCCCTCTATAGTCAGCCCCACTCAGGGTGATACACCTATTGATTCATATCTAGATTCGTATAACCCTGAGTGCAGAAACAATCCTGATCTTTCATGGCTACCACAGAGACCGACTCAAACTGAACATCAATGTAGGCCAGCCCAATACTCCACTCAATCCACTTTAGGGAAACCATCTAGTCCAGCCCAACCCACAACCACCCTTGAAGATATCATGAACATTTTGTTGGACTTTGACAAGAAAAATGAAGAAAGGCTGACTAAGTTGGAAACTCAAGTGAAATCTCAAGGGGATCAAATCAAGAGACTTCAAGAATCACTTTATCCTTGGATGCAAATGCTTTTTCACTCCTATTCTCCACCTATTCTTCTGACCCCTCCTCCAATCTATCATACATGCCATTGTGCTGGGGCCAAATCTGTGGCCTCTAAAAGGAAGAGAAAAGCTAAGAGCCCACCCAAACGATCTGATTAGGGCTTAACCAAAAATCATAAGACCAAACCCACATCCAGCTCTGACTCAGACTCTAGGGACAAAAAGAAGAAAAAGGTTTCTGAAGTTGATTTGAACTATTTACCCTTTCCTGAGGCCTTAAAGAAAGAGTCACAAAAGAAGAAAAAGACTTGCACACCTAAAGAGGTGGTTTTATCAGCTAACATAAGTGCATTTGTTTCTGGCACTCTACCACCCAAAAAGACCGACCCTAGAAAACCTTTCATATCTTGTGCCATCAAGGGATTCACCTTCAACAAAGCCCTTATGGATCTAGGGTCATCCATTAGCTTGATTCCTACTGCCCTTTTTGACCACACTAGACTTGGAGATCTGCACCACACACCTGTCACCATTAGAATGGCATATGGCTCCATTAAAACACCTAAGGGGGTAGTTCAGGATGTGATTATTAAAGTGCAAGGTCTTAGCTTTCCAGTCGATTTTATTGTCTTGGACATGAATATACCGGAGAAGCTAAGTAATTCACCCATTATTCTAGGTCGACCTTTCTTGGCTACGACCAATGCACGGATTGACTGTTACTCAGGATGTATGGAGATGAGTAGCGACAATGAGAAGATTCACTTTGATATGTATGCAGCCACTAAGAAAACAAAGTCAGGGTACTTTCTGGATGACATGGAAAGTGAGTCGGAGGGTAATTCGGAAGAAACTATGCCAATTGACACCTGGGTAGAACCACATGACCCGAATCAACAATCCACTAGATCACATAAGTCACCCTCCCTACCAGATCAAATCATTGATAGTATGGTTGACTATCTTGATCGACCTAGCCCAATTCAAACCCCTGCCCCTTGCAATGAATCCCAGATTACTCAATTGATCAAAATGATTCATGAAATAAAAGAAGCTAGTGCAAAAGAATATGATGATATAAGGAAAGAGCTTCATAGAATCTGGGATGAGCAACAAAAATCAGAAATGTTTGAATTTGGGTTAGGTGTGTCACAATCGATTTGTGATTCGGTGGTGGTCATGCAGGATTTTGTTGATCAAACACCCGAGGTGGATGATATTGATAACCCTATTGAAGTTGAGAATGGAGATTTATTCAAGAATCTTGATCTTGATTTAGGGCCTGAATACCAATCATTTCATTTTGAGGAACCAAGCATTAAGGGACCTGAATATGATTTTGTTGTATTTGAGAATACCCATGGAGACAATGATGAATTAATTCAAATGATCTCATACACGGAGCAACAAAATCAAAAAAACTATAACAACTCCTCAATCAATGATTCAGCCTATTCCACTTTCATGAAGGGACTCACTACTAAATCTAATGACCAATTTCATCTAAGTGAGAAGGAAATATCCCCTTATGAAAAGGATATTCAAGATATTGAAATACTATTGGGGATTTCATATGATGAGTTATCGGAGGAAGCTAAAAATTTTGGGGAATCATGTGATAATTGGGAATTAGAATTGAAAATTTTTGAAGAGATAAAAGAAGAAGATGATACCCAAACATCTTTGGTAGAGACAGAGATTAATCAGTGGACCTTGATTTCCAGACTTGACCACATCACTTGGGTCATGCCTTCCATTCATCACCATTATCAGGACCCATATGATTTCACCCCACACGACTCCACCCATACCCCTACCACCCACATTCTCCATCACCTCTTTGGGATGCCTTCACATTCATTTCTTCCAGGCACCCGTATTTATTTATCTTTCTTCTGTAGCATCTAGCTGCAGATAATCCCAAGCCCCATCTACATATTTTTTCGATTATTTGGACTTGGAATTCATGGACAGCTGGTCTGCATTTGCGGCCTGCTGTTGGCGAACGAGATTAAAATTCTTATCATTTTACTAGCCATTCTCAATAGTGTATTGACATATCCTTTTTCAGTGTACGCCTAGCTGGAGGCGTTAATCTCAGCACTTATATATAGCATATTTTATTTGTCATATTTTTCTTGCATATTCAATTTTAGGTGTTGGAATAAGCGGAACGTCAACATTTAGAAGCTATTCCAAGTGATTTCTAACCTTTTACTCCCTGTCTTAATTTATTTTTCATTATATTCATGCATGAGGACATGCAAGAAAGTAGGCATGGGGGGGGGGTAGTAATTGTAAACTAAAAATTTTTCTGCCAACACCTAGGAAAAACCTTTCGTACATCATGCTAATTGCACTTTAGGGTCCTTAAATTGAGAACAATTGACTCCACCTCCAATGTTCACATTGGAGCTAAAAATCGTTCGTAACAACCACTTTCGACTCATCCACTCACCTTTTTGTTCTAAATTTAGGGCCAAGCTGAATGTAACCTGAGTTAGGGAAATCTTTGGAGTGCAACTTTTGAAAGGTTATACATAGCATGTATATATATTGCATTCATGAATAAGATTTTTATCAAGAGAATGTATTAAGGATTTCATCCTCTAGTTGATTCCTGTAATTTGGAATCTAATACAATTTTCACGCACACATAGAATTTGTAATGGATTCATGGTGAAGGCTGATAAACGTCTTTAGTCTGTCGAGAAGAAGCAATGCTTCTTTCCCTGAACCCCTGGACAGTGTTTTGGGAGTCAGGAGATTTTCTTCCAAAAATCCACCAAATAGTGTGAGATGAGAGTAGAGTGTACTAGTGCTCTAAGATTAGTGTAAGGAATCTAGAATCCTAGGTAATTAGGTAATGATACTCAGAGATTAGGCATAGTTTTTGCTCCTGGATCCTACGTATACATTTTTGCATGAAAATTTGAGAGCCACCAAATAAGGAAAATACGTAGAGAGCGAGTTTTCATAAAACTAGGGCTAAGGTGAATGGTTACAACCATTCTTTATGGAATACTCGGCTGAAGGAGGGTATTGATGTCAAGGTCAGAAATACACCGTCCTATCCATCTCTCCCGGTGCCATGAGTAAGCACTTCCACCAAATAAGCCACCCAATGTCTCTTGAGTACCACCAATCCCTAATAATGCCTCCTTAATAAAGTTCATGAATGTATGCTAGCTTGTGTTGTGTTGGAAAAAAAAAAGAAAAAAAAAGAAAAGAAAAAAATGATGAAAAGAAAGAAAAATTGAAAAAAAATTAGAAAAGAGGAAAAAGCAAAGAAAAAAAGAGTGAATATTTAATGTTTATTTCAGTTGCATTGAGGCAATACCAGCAAATAAAATTACAATCCACCGAATAAGGCCTTAACCCACCTTTTCTGTGTTTCTGACCACCCGAATACTGGCTGAGGAATTCCAACTTAGTGTTAGGGTTATGAAACTCAATTAAAGTGTTAATGCAAGTGAGACCACCAAATACAGGTCATATGTGTGAATCTGGTGAGATTGTGAGCTCTAAGAAAAAGAAAAAAACAGAGAGAAAAAGGGAGAATGAATACAAAGGAACCAAAAGAGAGCATAGTTTTTCTCGTCTTTCACTGAGTTGAGTTACTTAATAATTTGGGAATCTAGATTCTATAGTACTAATTTCTATGTAGCACCAAGTGAGAGTGAGCCACCAAATAAGCACCCGTATCCTTTAGACATTCTCTACCCAAGCTTAAGCCGGGGTGGAATTCATATAATAACTTGAATACCCTGAGGGAAGAAGTTTGCCTATCCCACTAGAATTTTACTAGGGAGCAAGTACAGGCTTTAGAGGTGAATTAGGTCTTTCACACGAATCCGTTGCAGAAGTTACGTAGCTACACTTTCACAATTGTCTGGATTTCTAGAACATAGGATGAAAACAAAAAGGAGAAAAATCTCTAGGCATACACTTGATAAAATAATCAATCCCTTAGGTACCCTTATGTGAATAATTTAGTCTTGCATTTGCTAGGGACTAGCAAAGTTTAGGCATGGGGGTATGATTGCACAGCAAGCATGGATCCTAATCAACCTAAATAATATTTGATCCTGACTTAATTTGTGGATATTACACTCATATCTTGCATATCATGCATTGCATCAGTCTATTTAGCGTAAGATGAGATATCCTGCTTTTTAATGATTTTTATTACTATTTGCAGGTAATAAAGTGATCCAGGATGGAGATAGTGGAATAAAGTAATAAAGGAAGAAGAAGACTGATCCAGATAAGAGGAGTGAGGAGGATAGCCTTATCCCTACCCTTAGAAACCCTAGGACAACCTTCCCAAACCCAAAACAACTTCCATTAGGCCTTCTCAGCCTTAGAACTCAAACATGGATAGCACTATCCATGTTCTTATCCACCCTATCCCTCTCCAAAACACTTAGGAACTAAAACCCACCTTAGAAAACCTAAAACCCACTCTCCAGCACCTTTTAAGACATCCAGACATCTGTCTGGACGTCTGATTTCTGCAGAATAACAATAAAGGAAGCCAAAACTCATACTGAACAAAATTGGACATTTAATTTAATGTCCAGACATCCAATTTTGTAGTATAAGATGTCTGACCACTATCCTGGACGTATTATACTGCTGTCTGGTTCCTGATTTTGGTGTTGGAAGCCTTAGCTTGCCTATTTTGACCTAGGAACCCCACCGGACACCTTAGGAAACCTAATTAGAGACCTCCTAAGCCTAGTCTACTATCCATTGCCCTACTTATCCTATCTCTAACCCAATTAAACCATCCCATACCTAATTGGGTGCATCTACAGTTGATTGGGTGTGCACCTGAGCCCAATTGGATCCACCCAGGATCTAATTAACTCATACCTATTAGGGTTACCCTAGCCTAATCACATGCACACATCCAATTAGACTTGACCTAGACCTAATTAGGTTCACTCCTATCCAATTAGACTTTCCTAAGCCCAATTAGGTCCACACCCACTTAATCTAGATTGACCCAACCTATTTAGCACCTAATCCTACGAAAACCCACAACCTAGTCCCACAAAAAATACACACCCACACACACACACACACCTTCCCATTCTACCCCTACCAAACCTATGCACACTCTCTTGGAAACCCTAAAACTTGTGTCAAACCTAGATCCAAAAAATGTGGCATTGGCTATTTTTGGAGCCACCAAAAGTGGCAACCAAATTGAGCCTTCCCATATGAACCAAAGAGAGAGCCACGAAATGGGAGGACTCTCCCATCCATTATCCTCCCACTTGTGACACCCTTCCACCCTCCAAAACCTTAAGGCCGTCCTCCTCATCCTCCCCCAAGGCTCCATGGACGGCTAGCTAGAGAAGCTTCTCTCCAAAGCTTCAAGGACGGCTAGGAAGAAAAAGGGTTCTCCACCCTCTCTTCTTCTTGTGGGCATGCTACCCTCTCTCCACTTGGGTGCACATGCCCCCTCTCTTTCTTCTTCTTCTTGGACGGCCATGAAGGCTCACCCATAGCCTCTTGTGGCTGACCATCTCTTGTTGGTAGGCATGTAGACAGGTTTGTATACCCAAGGTCTAGCCTAGACCCTCACACAAGGCAGATGGCCCTAGTGGCAACTTTCCGACGTGAGGGATTTCTTGTATATATTTGCTTTCTAGTGTAGATGATATGTGATAATCTTTTATGCATAAACAATTTGATGATGTTTCTATGATTGATTGTCCTCATGTTTGCCTGCTTATATGATACTTAGGTTTGATCACACCATGCACAACCACCATGGCCCCATTTAGATGCACATAGTCACTTAGGTTTTTGCTAGTTTATCTAGATCTAGGTTTCATTTCGCGTTTCAAAATAAAAATAAAAAACACAAAACGACAAAAATATTAGCTTAGGTTAGATTTAGATTAGATTAGGCTGATCCAAATCTCGACTTGTTTTCACGCCTCCCAGAGATGAATGACCGGACTCAAGTTCTAAAAAGAATAAAATCAATCGAGTTTTGTTATTACAAATATCTTTGACGAGCATTTAACGCAACTATACTACGATTTTCGACGATTTCAAAATGCGCGAAAACACGCTTGTCAGATGCCAGCTCACTTGGGTTAAGGTTAGCTCCATTAAGCTCTACTCAGCTCATCTTGGCTGAGCGGTAGCCCAGGGCAGCTCATCTTAGCTCAACCTAGCTCAGGTCTGCACAGACCCTACTCAACTTAGTTGAGTCTAGCTCACCTTAGTCCAATCAGTTCACTGGGAGCTGATGGTGCTAGAGCATCACAATCGTTTATTTTGATGATAACAAAACACGTGTCTTTTAACATTTTCTTTTGAGTCTTAGTTTTCAAGTCAAATTGCTAATGGAGACAAGTGTTTAGATGTAATTTGAGCTCGCATCCATGACGGATTGGAGGAGCTTGATAGAGGCGAAGGAGCTTCGCGAGTAGCAAAAGCTTGAAGAAGGAAGGAGATGAAGAATAGGATAGATTCCTTTCTATTGTAATTTATATGTTGTTTCTTTTGTTGCTCTTTATTTCTTAGATTCTTGTTAAAGAGCCTCAAAGTACCCTAATAGTAGTCCTAGGAACACTTGCACAAATCCTAGATACTTAGGTTTTCTGTAGACAACTTAGAAAATCAAAATAGGATTCAGATAGCCTTATCAGACGTCCAATCTGGAAATCAGATGTCAGATAGTGACTTTTAAGATGTCTGACTGTTTGATCAGACACCCATAACATCTAGGCTGGACTTAATAGGTTATGTTTGTTAGAATTAGTCATCCAGATGTTAGTCTAGATGTCTTAGGAGACGTTTGATGCCTTTACTAGACGTCCAATTAGTGGAACGTTGGCTGTCTATATAAACGTTGAGGAAAATGATCGTTATCCTTGTATCAGACATCCGTAGAGGACCTTAGACGTCTGATATGTGACCGTTTTGCCTCGACTAACCCAAAATCTCCTTTGAGAGATTTTCTAGCCGTTACCTTCCTTGGGAATCCTTTTTCACAGAACAAATAGGTTTCCAGACATCCAGACTCAGTGCCAGACATCCTGTATGTCATCTGATGGCCATACACTAAAACACTGTTTAGGTCTGATTCAAGTTAGGAAGGAAACCTACTTAGAATCAGACATCTGACTTAGTTCTCAGATGTCTTAAACAGGTTTTCTAGATGTCTGATGCCCATGCTAGACGTCTGATAACCCTGTCAGAGTCATGATTGATCCTGATTTTGACTTGATTTGCCTTGGATTTGCACCCAACGGCTATGGAAGCCTTCCAAGGCCTTCCAAAGCCTTCTTAGGCCCTCTATAAATAGAGGAGAACCCTTGCCTTGTACAAATACATGTTGCAAGAATATTTCCACTCATTTTGTGTCAAATTGAAGTAGAAGAAGCACTTGCTCTCAAAGGCTAGTTCTACATCCGAGAGCCTCATCCAATTTACGCACCCGCTCTCCCTCCGTGATTAAGAGAGCGACAAAGTGCCGTTACGTGGTTCATGCACCTGTGTCACTGATTCGACATACTTCCAAGCAAAGGGAAGTTTCTTTACCTATAGAATCTTAGTTTAAGAATTACTTTGTTGGCTCTATAGGACTATTCTTGTATCTTTTACTTTGTTATTTGGTTGGGTATTCGCATTGCAAATTCCTGTCTCCATCGAGGGACAAAATCCTCCTTGTGAAGAGGAGGGGTTGAGGAACGCTACCATCGTGAAGAGGAATGCTATTTAGGGCCTCAACCCACCAAATAGCGTAGTGGGGTTGAGGAACGCTACCCACCATAGATGGCCAAGAGAAGAAGGAGGAGAAGATTAAGGGGACACTCTACCCCTTGGTGCCTTCCCCTCTTCCCTTCTCTCTTGTGCCCCCACCAGCCAGAGGACCAACCAGGCAAGGAGGACATCCAGGAGGAGGTTCTTGAGGGTGGTGCACGCCCACCCTAGGAGGAATTCTTGTGGGTGGAAATCTTCCACCCTTGGAGGAGCAAGGGCATGCCCATCTAGGGCTTGTCAGGAGGAGGATCTCACCAACTTGAAGGAGCTTTTCAAGGAAGGAGAAGGAGAACTTCTTTTCAAGCCTAGGAGCAGCTGAGCTTGGAGCAAGAAGCTTCTCTTCTTCACCAACATCACCAGAAGGATTTGTGTTTTACTTTATGTGTTTTCATTTTTTGAGTAGAAGCATTCCTCTACTTGTCTTTTTGTAAAACAAATTTCTCCTTAATCAAAGTTGCTTTCTTTTCAATTTTGGTTACTTTTTCCTGCATCTTATTACTTTTACCATAGTGCACTCACACACACTCTCTAATTACCCTAGGTCTTCATGTACCTGGGGTGAGCTTAGAGAGTTGAATTGCTTGTCACTTAGGTTTTAGTTTTAGCAAGTTAGGTGTAGTCTTTTTCCCGCTTTCAATTCGTAATTGCTCGTTACTTGAAAATCCAAAAAAATCTTATATTCAAAAATTCAAAAAAAAGTTGATTTCCCTATTGTCAAGTGAGAGTATTTAAAGTGCATTCTTGCCTCCTTGGATGACCCTAGATACCACCGCTATCTAGGTTTATAAATTGTGAAAGAGATTGCGAATTAGCGTGTCACAACGACTTAAAAATCCTAGTTTTATCAAATCACGCTTTTTCGCTATCATTTAGGTTTCAAGGAGAGAGACCTTACCCTTTCTACCTACCCCGTAGTTGGAATAGCAATCATAAAGTTATGTCAAATAGGGAGATCGACCTCCCTATTACCATTTGATATGGAAACCAGTCCCTTAATCACACTACAATATTCACGATCACCAACATGTTCACCACCTTTAACGGCATAATTGGTCGACCCATTACATAAGTTTGTGATGCTAGCATTATCCTATTTTCAAATGGTTATCTTCAATTTCTTGGTTGGAATTTGGATTTTCCATGGCAGCTAATCCGCAATGTGCAAGCTATTCCACCTTGAACTTGAACGAACCCTCCAGGATACCACCTAAACCCCAAAAATAGGGAAAGAAGAGCATTGCAATAAATGCTATCTCCTAAGAAGTAGGAGAAAAAAAAAACAAGTTAGGTACAGGGTCACCCAATGTTCTGGTGCTTAACACATCTACAATGATCGTACCAATATTTGCAGATGACCCAAGAAAGCTCATGCAGCTGAACTTAGACCTCGATGAAGACAAAGTCAACAACCTTCTGAGTGTCCTTTGCAAGAATGCAAATATCTTTAAATTTTCCCTTAGAGACCTGCTAGGAATGGACCCAACCATGATCAAACACTGCCTCATCATTCTATTAGGTACCCATTCTTTAAAGCAAGCTTGACACTGCAAGTCCAATGAACAATGGCAAGCAGCTACAAAGGAGGTTAACAAGATACTCGAAGCTAGCTTCATTGAAAACTTAGCCTACCTTGACTAGCTATCCAACATAATTATGGTCAAGAAGGCGAATGGAAAATGGTGGATGAGTGCATTGACATCACGAATCTCAATGATGCATGCTTGAAGGAAGAATTTTTGCTTGTAAAGATTGACACCTTGTGTACCCCTACTTAAGACAGTCACATATTTCCTTTTTGGACACCTATAACATATACCACTAGACCAGTTTAGCCTAGAGGATATATTGCATAGTTCTTTTATCATAGATAGGGGTTTATTTTAATATCATGCAATGCCATTTGATGTTAGAATGCTAACTCTACTTAGTAGTGACTTGTAAATTTCATCTATGCTAAGTTAATCAAAAAGTCATTTGAAGTTTGCATAACATGTTGGTTAAAGGGGAAAGCTTCAAGGAGCACCTCCAAAACTTAAATGGTGTGTTCATAATATTGGATGCATACCGCCTAAAACTAAACCTTGAAAAATGCATGTTTGGTGTTTCCTTGCAAAAGTTTCAAGCCATCCTCTTATATGGTCGAGGGATAGGGGCAAATCCATACAAGATACAAGTGATCATGGATCTATGCCTTCCTAATAACTAAAGAGCAATGCAATCCCTCTTTGGGTGCATTGCCATGCTACTACACTTTGTTTTCCTCAAGTGTAAAATAAATGTTTATCATTATTTGAGTGACTAAAATTGAACAAAGGCTACACCGCCAGGCATTAGACACTCAACTGGCAAGAAGTCTTGTACAAAATAAAAAAATATTAATTACAAGCACTGCTAATCCTAGTGACCCCTAAGGCAAGTGAGACATTGTACTTGTACTTGGTGGCATCTGACATAACCATTAGTGCAACTTGATGAGGTACTCATCATAGCTCATAATTCACCAAAAATAACAAGTTTACCTAATTAATTAATACTTCATGTCAAATAAACAGGGTTAATTATCTATATAGCTTTTTTCTTTTTTGAAAAAATTATCTATATAGCTAATAACAGGCATTAGCTCATAATACGTACTACTTAGGGCTTATTATCATTAATAGAATGTCTTATTTATCTAAGTTAATATTAAGAGTCAAAATCATAAATTAAGCTACCTAGAGTATTTATTAATTAAGCTAATACATAATTTAATTAAGCCTAAGTTAATAATTAAAGCCTAAGTTAAAGCTTTAATTTATAGGATACACCTTGGGACAAAAATATAATTAAACCCCATAACTTTGTTGCTTAACATTCATTTAGTATCCAATAAAATGTTGGGGAAACAATAAATTAAATTGCACCATACAATTAGGAAATTACACTTTGGTCCCTATGTACACAACTACTCTTCAACCTCGACGACGGGTGACCATCAGTTCATCATCTTCTTTGATGACGATATATCTGATGGTGAAACACTTTTTCTTGGCCACCAAGTCACCTTTCAACAGATTCCTCACATCTAATGGTCTCAATTGGCCATTAACGTCCTCGTCTGACATGTGAGAATCGTCATCGTTGGAGAAGATGGTGGCAGTTCTCCTAAACCTAGACACCTCCTCCATCCAGATTCTTACCTCCTACACCACTGATGGGCCTATAAATAGACCCCAAACCCTTCAATCGATGATATCGTGTCCCTACCCTCTTCCCCCATTATGTGCAATCATAGGCGTTCTTCCTTCACTCCGATGTCCTCTCACCCCATTCTTGAGCAAGCTCCATCGGAGCTCACTACCTCTCTCAACCCTTCTTCCTCCACTCTGCCTTGCCAATGGTAGAGTTGCACCCTAGCTCCCTCTAATCACCGTCTTTGATTGGCCAGAGTTCTTAACTCACCAAGTCCCTTTCGTCTCAACTCCGACGAGCAATCTCTGGTGCTACTCTTACCATTTCCTCTGAGTAAATGCTTCTAATTTCTCACCTAACTCTCTAGACTAATTTTTGCATTCTAATTAGTAGCAATAGTTAGTGTAGAGTCATGATGTCAACTTCTCTTCCGACATCGGCCACCACCAATTCCAATGATGGTGGCCATCTACCACTCAATTGACCATTGGTTCACCTTCCTCACTGATTGCACAACAATTCATGTCTCTAATTAGGTCATCTTATGCTATTTCCTAACATTATGCATTTAGATTAGATAGTTATGCATGCATCTTGTGAATATTTGCATTGGTGCATTTTATGGAGAGGAAGATAGAGAGAAAGATTGAGCATCCATGTCATTCATTTCATCCCTTCCATTTCCACCTTATTTCCATCCCACCACTTATTCCACCTAATAAGTAACCAAACACAACCTACATTCATTTCCCAACATTTCAAGTGCCTACACGCAACTTTCCCCTCTCAAAAAAATATCCTAATGACTCGTCCTTTATCGCACCCTCTTCCCTCCACCTATAAAACCATCACCACCCTCCCTTGCAAAGTCGTCGGCATCCATCACTCACCACACCTTAAGCCATTCCCTCCACCTCCACTCCCTGAGACGCATACACAGCCATCACACATCCCTCTCAATCGGCCACACACACACTTCCCTGCTCTCCTCTCTCCCTCTCTTCCCCTCCACACGCTCAGCACCCTCTCATAAGTTGAGAGGGACGTTGAGAACAAAGGAGTTCTCTCCTGTGGCTGCATCCACCACAATAAGAGAGCACCACCGCCTAGCTCATTGCGAATAGGTGGGCATGGTGTATTCTATTTTTGTTAGTTTTGTTATTTTGTTTTTTTTTGTTGTTTTGTGTTTTCTCTATTCTCTCGCCATTGTTGGAGAGCAACAACAAGCTTTAGAGCTTGCTTAGCTCGCACACCACTACCATGCGCTCAAGCAACCTTCCTCGTGCGTTGTTCATGTGATAAATCTATGTTTTAAAATTGCTTCATTGTAATATAGCCAAAATAGCATTCAAACAAATAAATTTATTACCCGAATGAAAGTCCGAGGTCGAGCACAGGGAGCAAATAGGAATTCACACACTAATCTCCAATAAAATGTAATTGAGCACAAAATTTAAGACAAATAAATTACTCGAAAATGATAATCAATGCAGAACATGAGTATAACAAGAATTTGACATGATAAAAAGAGATCTATAATAAAATAATGGTGATTTAGATCACCAATTATTTAGTATAGTTATATGTATACTAAGGTAATCAATAATGACACAGGAATCAGGACCAAAGCAATCAAATATTTGCAAATTAGCTTGAATGCTACAGTAATCAGATGTCTCCTTTGGAGATCAGACGCCTTAAATGTTCAACTGCTATAGTGCCTTCTTCTTTGTTTCTTCTTCTACTTCTGCTTTCTTCTTCTTTCCTTTCTTCTTCTTTTCTTTCCTTCTCTGCTTTCTCTTCACGCACAAGCCTCCTAACTTTCTTCCTCTTCTGCCTTCTTTTTCAGGCCTTCTTCTTTTCTCTTCTGCGGCTCTTCTCTTCTTGTTTCTTTCTTCACACACTAAGAGCAGCCATCTCAGATTTTTGCTAAGTGTCGCACGGGACCCTCCCCTACCCCGTGCTCTCTCTCTCTTTCTCTCTTCTTTGGTTTGACCCTCCCAAGGCCAATCAGGATAGTCAGGTTATCGGGTAGGTGCTCACCCGGGTCCAGGCTCACCGGCAATGGGTGGTGAGCGAGGAGTGAAGGCTTAGGTGGGTTGGGTGCACCAGGTCCATGGTGGAAATGTCGCGAACAAGGCACATGAGGGTGCAGGGGACCTCACCCCCTTGTGACTTGAGGCACTAAGGCTTATGCACTTTTTCATCTTATTCGGCTGCAACTGCTCATCAACTAACGATGTGGGACTAAAGTCCCACACCTTCTTTGCTTGCGTCTCTGCAAGGGAAACCTCATCCAATTGGGTGAGTTCTATGCTTGGTGTCTCCAATCCAGAGCCTAGGTGCATGTGTTGAGCCGAACCGCACGACCTAAAGATGCAACCTGGGGCGTGTGCGGCCGTGACCTTGAAGAACACGATGGCGACAAGCGGAGCTCTGATGAAACCTGAAAAACACGCAAAATGGCCTCACATTCAAATTAAACTTTCTCAGGAGGTTCACCGGACGTTGGCGAATGTAGTGGCGGTGGTTTCGTGGTGAGGCGAGGTGTGGAGTGATGTCTCGGAAGCGACGAAGGTCAGAGAATGGTGGGTCGTTTGATGGCAGGTTTGAGTGGGAGAGAGGATGAATAGGGAGAGGGGTTTTGAAGAAGGTGGGGAGGTGAAGGTTGTACGGTGGTCGACAAGTTGATTGGTGGTCTGTGGTGGTGAGGTGGGCTCGCCAGAGGAGTGGCTAGAGGTAAGGACGATGGAGGTGTACGGCGTGTCGAGGGATCGAAATTGAAGGATAAATAGAGGGAAAAAGAGTAGGGGAGACAAGGGAACGTTGGAACTTAATCTAAGGAAGAAAGGGGGAGATATTCCCACGCTGGTGTAATGGTTGGACATGGGGAAGATGAACCTCCAAAGGGAGAGACGGTGGCGAAGAAGGGGTCTGGACGACTTTGATGTGGTCGTTGAGAGGCAGAGGAAGTTGGGGAGGAAGAAGATGCTCCCAATTTGGCCATTGGGAGGCCGTGGGACGACGAAGGAGGAGCTTGTCTAAGCTAAGTCGGAGGAGGCTGGAGGTAGGGTTAGGAAGAGGGTTTTGTGGCCAAATTCTAGATAAAAAGCACGGTCGTGCCCTAGGGATCTTTATAGGGCTCAAGAGGGGGTTTTGAGCTTGGAAGACAAGCTTCCAAGATAGGAATTGTCACCAGAGTAGGAAATCCAAATCTCTCATGCATTCTAATGAGAGATTGGGAAGGCTATGGGGCTCATGGATGAATTCAGAGGGAAGAGGACTCCTCAGAGAAGCTCCCTTCCAATTTTGGAAGGGATTGATTGAACAGAGAAGGAGTTTTCTTCAATCAAAGGTCATCGGAGAAGGATTCCTCTGCGATAATGGTGGAGGGACTTATTTGCAAAGAGTGACGACAAAGATAGGGCCCTTTTTGTAAGAAATTCAAAAGTTAGGGGTTTGAATGAGATAAAAAGAGTAACTGGATCAAAATGCAAACTTGGTCAAGATGATCTCAGATTGGACCCAAATTTTGTTACAAACCTAATTTTGACCCAATGAATCTAATGGTCAAGTTAGATTTAGGTTTTGACCAAGTTTGACTGGGTAATTTATGTAAAAATCTAAATTAGGGAAAATGTTTGTTTGAGACTATTTTGGGCCAAAACGGATTCTGATGGTCAATTTAAGCATTCTAAACCCTAGAGAATATTTTTTTATGAATTTTAGAGGGTTTAGGTGAATTTTATCCTAACTAGAACCTCAGTTAGTTAAGTAGGTCTATTTTTAGGGTTTCACAAGTCATTTAATTCTCAAAACACGTACAAACCCTTTTCTATATGTTCTAACCCACTTGTTAGACTTTTAGGATCATTTGACCCTTAATTACCCCCTGGAAAAACCTGTGATTGTACTGAATTCAAGATATGATGGTAAAATTGTAGTTTTAACCTTATTTTCTTATGTTTCTCTTAGAATGGATTTATAGTGAATTATGGCTTTCTGGCAGTTATGTAGGAGCATTTACTCCTTGATAATAACTAAATTGAGCTAGTTATAGCTCATGATGGTGTTCCCATCATGAGCCTCTATGCATGCTCCAGCCACCGCACCCATCATGCATACCCTATTCACTCACCATAGCCATTGTTGGGTAGTAGAGCTTCAAGCTCTGAAGCTCCTTCCCGCGTGCCTGTGCATAGCCTAGCCACCTTACCGAGACCTCTGCATGCCTTAGCTACCCTTTCCGCTTCATCTGCACGCGTCTCCTGCTAGTTAGGGATATTCGTCCACATATCCACTTACTGCGCATTTTATTGCAAGAATATTCGCACTAGTTGCGTATGTTCCTCGATATTCACGCACATCAAGCTTTCCACCCACACTTCCACATGTCCTCTCCACACCCACACGCAGCACATAGCTAGGTTAATCCTGTCTTACTAGACGATGGTTAACCTAACATTATGCTACACTTATATTGATTCCTAGATTCAATATTCACTGTCCTATTATCTAATTATATATAATTATACCTATATATATATATAAGCTAGGTATTTCCATTCTTTTCTTTTATTGTGTTGATAAAGAAAAGACCCCAAAAAAAAACCTAAAATAGAAAAGATAACTCTTGTCTTTATAGGTACACAATCGTGCGCATAGCAAGATCCATTTTGAACTTGATTTTTGGTGAATCGCCAAGGACCAACTTTTGGCGGGAGCCAAGAACAAATTTTTAAGGGTGTGCCTCAAGGACAAGACTATCCAAACAAATTATAAAACCAAGAAAAACCAAAAAATACAATAAGGGAATGGAATTGATGCAAGTCATAGGAATCGTGTAGAAACATATTAATCCCAAACACACCTTTCTGAGTTTGACCCTCGGCCTAAAACTGACAAGTTAAAATTTGATTTAGTCCAGGTTAATAGATTTTGAAAAAACTATGTAGATTTGCCTGTAGGTAATCACTTCCACTATATACTTTATGACGCTATTATCACCATATTAAATAACCCTACCCATATTCTAACACGAGTTTTCTGGCGCCGTTGCCGGGGAAGTGCCATCTGGAGTTAGTTTCTATTCTCTTCCTTTGATTTTCTCTTCTTCCACCCTTCTCTTCATGGGTGTTTTTGTTTATTTTTGTGCAGGTGTACCTATTGCGAGGAGCAGACACACAGAGGAGGTCGGAGACGTAGGTGAATCCGAGGTGGGCGCGAGAGCGTGAAGTCACCAGTGCTGCATTGTAGTTTTGCCCACATTGCTGAGGAGGTAGGTATCTTCTTCTTAGCAATTTAGGTCATTCTGTCACATTGAAAATATATAAAAAAATTAAATCAAAAACCCTAAAAAAATTCTTCTTGGGATTTATGGGGTGAGTGGATTAAAATTCACTATTTGATTCTCTCTATCACCACCGCTGCCCTTGATTTTCCACATTTTCGAGCACGAAAAATTCGAGAATCTCGATTCTTGATTATTTCGCGACGCGAAAATTATCATTGAGGCGATTTACAATCAATTGTTTGCTATACATTTTTCGCCTCATTATTTTGCATTCAGGATTCAAACTTTGGTTGGGGAGTCTTGGAGTTGATTTGACTCCAACCCCACCACGACCCTAAAACTTGCCTTGATTTGATCCTGGATCTCAACCCTAATATATTCATTTTCATTTTTTTTCACATTTGGTGGTTGAGCCTTGTGTGGATTCTTATTTTGGTGATTGGGAACACTTGAATTGAAGTGCTTTGGCTCCCTTTCACATTGATTTAAAATTGACTCATGCATCCACACTTAGAAACTTCCAATTAGGAGCCCATTTGCATAATAACATGCATTCACTAAACTAAATTGAAGGAGGGTTGTTTGGTCTAAGAGAACTTGTATTTCTTGAAAACTCGGAGATTGGTTGAATTGGTTATTATTCGAAATCATAAAATCCATACTACTTAAGGGTGAAATCCTAAAAGCCATTCACCATCTAAAACTTCAATTTGGGGAGATTTCCCCATTGCATGCTTACTTTACATACTCAAAAATCGACGCACTTGGGCATTACCCGTATATCCTAAGCCTCTTAATTAAAATTGGTAGTAACTTGACCCCATTAAGGTTTGAAGGTCTAACTACATGCGTGTAGTGCCTACGTGCTAGAATGGGTTCCCGCATGCTATCGAGTGTCTAAGACTGGGGCAAATGGCCTGTCAATCTGGCTCGGTAGTTCCGCGGTGCTTGTATTCGGTTTCGTAGGTTACAATAGTAGATAACTTAGATCTTTAAGTCTTAGGTCACCTTTAGAGGATAGGACCTTGATTGTTTGATTTGTCATTAAGTGCACCTATTCGGCATCCTTTCTCTTATCCCCTTCTCTCTTCTCATCTCCTTAATTCTTCCTGCGGCAGTGCATGTTTGGGAGGAGGTCACAAAACCCTAAACTTGTTGTATTGTCTGATCACTTTAGAAGGGAAGAATCCGGTGAATCGTCCTCCTCCTCTGTAAACATGGTTGCTTGTCCACCCTCAAATCCCGAGGGAGGAAATCACCCCCCTCCAAATCCACCAGGTGGTGGAGCCGTTGACCCATTAACCCACCTCCAAGCCTAAATGGAATTGTATACTAAGCAGATTGAAGCCATTAGGGAAACCTTGGAGGAAATGCAGAACCCTCCCGAACGGGAGGAGCCTAGGTCTCTTAGCTCTTATCAGAATCCTACTGTAACAGAGACCCGTGGGAAAATTCGTGTCCTCAAGGGTAGGGAGGATTTTGAACTAAAACCTAATGTAATCAGCCTAATCAATTTCCATTACCATGAATTGTCTAGTGAAGATCCTTTTCTTCACTTGGAGGACTTAACCCATTTAGCTGAAATGATTAAACCAAGAAACATCGAGTTGCATATCGTCCTCATGAAAATAACCCATTTTCATTGCGGGACAAAGTCGCGCAATGGTTGCGCACCCCTTCGATCTTGGGAAGAGATGCATATAGCATTTCTTAAGAAATTCTTCCCAATCAGGCGCACCAATGCGCTTTGCCATGCTATTACTTCTTTCACGCAACAAAACGGCAAGCAATTTCACGAGGCCTGGGAACTGTACAATGACCTCCTCAGGAAATATCCACACCATGGTCTACCTAAGTGGCATGTAGCCCAGATTTTCTATTATGGGCTAAATG
This sequence comes from Thalassia testudinum, assembly GCA_037157565.1. NCBI lineage: Eukaryota > Viridiplantae > Streptophyta > Magnoliopsida > Alismatales > Hydrocharitaceae > Thalassia > Thalassia testudinum. The sequence continues at coordinate 156,340,117 of JAZHRO010000077.1, read as the reverse complement.
AAACTTTGAGGCAGATTGCAGATGCTTCCTGCGGAGGAAATTTTATGAATAAAGACGATGATGGAGCGTTCGAACTATTTGAAAATATGAGTGAAAATTATATGAATAACACTTCCATTGTCACCTTTAATCGGACTAGCACACCTCGTAGCGGAGCTCACGAGGTTGACATGGGATCTTCCCATTAAGGCACCGACTTAAATTTAATCGCTCAAAAATTAGATGAAGTCTCCCTCATTCACAAAAAGTTGGACGAATTTTTGGCCAACCGTACCTGTCTTAGGGCTCACACATTGACTCATTCACCACGTCACAAACCCAATCCTTCCCAAGTCAGGATGATTTCTAAGAATCCCGCATGACCTGCACCATCCTTACCAAGTATCGCACCAAGTGACTTGGTAAGTAATGTGGATCTGGCTTTTGCTAGCCAATATTATGACATGGAGGACCAAGCCTCCATGTACTCGGATGCAATACCGTATGCGGACTCGTCTTCAAAATTCGAAGACGTGTGTGCCTTGGGGAACAACCCATATTCTGCTACTTATAACCCAGGGTGGCGCAACCATCCAAACTTTGCATGGTCCAACAACCCTCAGCGTCAAAACCCCGCTGGTGGACCAATGTGACCATCCGCTCTTATCATCCCAAGGGCCCAATATAATCCTTCGAAAAATCTGCCGTTAGGCCCTTGCGCACCTTAAACAGATCCGCATCAAGCCCTCTTGATAAATTGATGCGAATGATGACGGAAATGTCCAAGTGCCATGAAGAAAATATGACCTCTCTTCAACACCAATTGGCGCAGCAAAATACTGAGATCAGTCAACTACGCATGATGACTCTATCTTAGGGCACTCTTCCAGCCCAACCTATTTCAAACCCATGAAATTTTGTACCTCATGGTCTGCAACCATAGGTACGACCTTCTCAGGGGCAGGTTCATCAAATTCTGCAAGCTTCAAGTACTCCACCGGGATTTCAAGATAGTCCTGCAGCAACACATCAACCATATGTCCCTATTGTAAACCCTCCTCCACCCTATGATCCCACTAGGCCTGTGATGTCCAATGCGATTACTACAATGAGTGGTAAACAAACCGTCGATCTGCATGGACCTGATCGTGGCCCATCTTCTTCATCATCCTCTCATCTGGGTTGCGCACCGCATTCTCGTGAGGATGATGCACCCAAACTGGTGCCAGAATCGATCCCATTCCCTGAGGCTCTACTGAGGGAGCCAAAAGGCAAGAAAAAGAACACATAGACCTTTGACAATCTAGGTGATTTATTCAACGATGTTGAAATCAAGGTTCCCTTGTTAGAGGCGACCGACTAAATCCCTACTATCACCTATTTCTTTAAAGACTACACTACACCCAGGCGACAGCAAAAGAAAACTATGAATCTGATGGTTCTCTCACCTCACGAGAGTTGTGTTATACTGTCAAAACTACCATCGAAGTAGAAAGATCCAGGCACCCCTCTCATTTCATGTAGCATCAAAGGCTGCAATTTTGATCATGCCTTGCTGGATTTAGGATCTTCCATTAATCTCGTATTGACCATCATGTTTCAAAAATTTGCATTGGGAAATCTGAAACCCACCCATATTACACTGCAATTGGTAGATAGCTCTGTCAAAATCCCATGGGGTGAGGTGGAAGACGTGGTGGTTAGGGTCAATAGCCTTTGTTTTCCTGTTGACTTTCTTGTATTAGATATGGAAGTTCCTAATTCACTTTTTGATTATCAGATAATCCTCGGAAGACCTTTCTTAGCCACAACCCGCACCCATATCGATTGTGAATTGGGTTGCATTGAGATAGTTGTGGTCTTTAAAAAGCTCAAACTTAATATTCTTAAGGCCGCCAAAAATTTTGATTGTGATCTTATCGAGGATGACACATCTGACAATGACATGGCTGTCAGTGTGTGTATCTGATTAGTTGAGACTTATTCAACTTGCTACAGCACACCCTAGGAGAATCATCAAGACCTGACTGACCTGTACTGTAACATTTCCCCACCCCTTCCTTTACCCTTATCTCTTCCTGACCAGACCCCTGACAAGGTCAATTCTGCCTCTTACACCTCGTGGTTTGAGTCATATCCAAGCTTCTCACTTCCGGTCTACCCCTTTGAAGATCGGAGTGCCCTTTCTTTCCCGCTAAATCAAGCAAAAGCGACATTCCACACTAGGACCTTGTTCCCAAATGTTGATCTCTGGGCACTCCTTTCTTGGATCCATCAATCTAAAATGCCCCTCTCCTTGGCCAACCTGAGGGCCAATTTCCTTTTCCCTTTATTCCTTCTCCTGATCATTTTGGGATACTCTCATCTCAAGATTTTCCAGATCTTTCACCATCCACTCTTGAGCTTAAAGAGTTGCCTGACATGCTAAAATATGTTTTCTTAGGACCAAATGAAACGCTTCCTATAATCATCAGTTCAAAATTGTCCAGGGAGCAAGAATGCAAACTAATGAAGGTTCTAATTGAACATAAGGCAGCCATTGGATGGTCTCATTTTGATTTGACTGGCATTAGCCCCTCCTACTACACTCATCATATATATACGGAGGAGGAGGCTCGACCTTCCTGCGAGATGCAGTGACGTCTCAATCCTAATATGCAGGACGTCGTTAAGAATGATATTATCAAGTAGCTTGATGTGAGCATCATTTACCCGATCAGCGACAACCTCTAGGTGAGCCCGATTCATGTTGTGCCTAACAAGGCAAGTCTCACCATCCGTGTCAATGACAGGGGTGAATCCATCCCTACACACACTCCTACGTCTTGGAGAGTGTGTGTAGATTATAGGAAACTCAATATTGCTACCAAGAAAGACCATTTTTAGCTACCTTTTATTGACTAAATCTTGGAGCGGTTAGCAGGAAATCAGTTCTTTTGTTTCCTGGATGGATTCTCAGGTTATAACCAGGTGGCTATTGACCCTCGGGACCAAGAGAAAACCACCTTGACCTACCCTTTTTTCACCTTCACTTTCAGAAGGATGCCATTCAGACTATGTAATGCGCCAGCTACTTTCCAAAGATGCATGCTAGCGATATTCCACACTATGGTGGGTGATTTTCTCAAAGTCTTTATGGACGACTTTTCTATCTTCGGACCAACTTTTGATAATTACCTAGCCAACCTAACTTGCATCCTTCGGATAGGTACTGATGTTAACCTCGTGTTTTCCTGGGAGAAAATTCATTTCATGGTGCACGAAGGTATTGTTCTGGGACATATAATTTGCAAAAGGGGTATTGAAGTGGATAGAGCTAAGCTTGATGTGATTGCTAATTTACTCGTTCCAAGCTCTGTCTGGCAAATCCGCTCTTTTCTTGGGCACGTCGATTTTATAGGAGATTTATCAAGGATTTCTCCAAGATTTCCAGACCTTTGACGCATCTCTTCTCGACCAATGTACCCTTCGACATGGGCCCCGACTGTATTTGAGCATTCACGCAGCTGCGTGATGCTGTAACCAAAGCCCTGGTTCTCCAGCCACCTGATTGGTCCCTCGACTTTGAGCTGATGTGTGATGCTTCTGACCGAGTTGTCAGAGCCATCTTGGGACAAAGATGCGATAAACACCCCTTCGTGGTGTATTACGCCATTAAGATGTTGCATGAGGCCTAGCGTAATTACACGACCACGGAAAAGGAACTGCTGGCAGTTGTCCTTGGGCTAGAGCAATTCCATTCATATCTTATGGGCTCTTATGTTACCATCTCATTGAGCATGCGACCATTCATCATCTCATGCATAAGAATGATGCAAACCCTCGATTGATTCGTTGGATCCTTCTGCTTCAAGAATTTGATCTTGAGATATGAGATAAGTGATGTAGTGGTTGTTGTTATGTTTGTTGGTAATAATTGTTGATTATGTCGTTGTAGTATAGGGTGTATAATATAACATTAAGGATGTCGTATAGTGGTGAGTATGGGTGAGTTCCAGTCATTACAACCATTATTATCATTTGCTTATTTATCTAATTTTTACTGGTTTTGTTCCAGGTCGTTCACTGGGAGGCAATTTATTGAATTTAATTCGGTCACTCTTTGATTATCTCAAAATTGTCTTCTTATTCAAAAAAAAGAAACTTTACATTTTATTAAAGAATGAATGAATGTGTGTTTTATTTACCTAATTACTACGAAATGCTTGCAAAAATACTAACTATGAACAAGCATCAAACAATCTATTATTATACTCTAAACTATGTATTTACAAGTTATCCTATTAGTACTATCATAATATTATATAATACATTAGAATGCAATGGTGTAAAAATTTAACTTATTAGTCTGTTATGTATAGTAACATATACAGCAGTTTCAGTGACAGATATAAGCGTCGCTAAATCTCAGAAAACACTATACACAACCTAAAGAGGCAAAACTGAGATCTTTAGCGACGTTTATAGTGTCACTTTATTCTGTTAGTAATTATATAGATTTACTTATACGTATGTATACTACTTATTCTTTTTCTTTGTTTCTCTTTCTTCATTAAGTCTCTGTTCTTTGTATTCTTAACTCCTGTTCTTCTTGTGTTCATATTTCTGTTTTCTTCTAAGTATTCATCTTCTTCTTTCTCTTTTTATTACTCTTGTTCTTTTCTCTGTTGTTCTTGTACTCTTTTCTTTTTTTTTTTTTTCTCGTGTTAACTTTTTGTTCTTCTCTTTGTTAACTCTTCTGTCTTAGCATATTTCAGAGGCTGCGGTGGGGAGGGGATTAGGCTAATATCATTAGTTTAAAACGTGTTTAGTTTGCGGGCACGCTTTTCGAGGGATACACAGCACCCTAAGGGTGGGACCAGACCTCTAATAAGCGCGCCCTAATCTCAGATTAGGTGGCTTAATTATGTCTTTAATCTCAGCGCCAGGCCTCAGCCCAACGCCATATGCTAGCACACGCTCGGGCCCCCGGCCACACACACACGTCACATATCTATCGCAAATCAGACAGAGTACTCAGACCAGAGCTCAACGGGTAATCGGGTCAGATGTTCAGAGGCAGTGTACGTAGACATTTATGTACAAGTTTATACAGTATTTACAGTATATCTATGTATGTCTACGTACATAATCAGGCTGTATATTATAGTTATAATAGTATGGATATGTATATTTACAGTGTGAAATTAAGTATGTATAATTAGGTTTTAGTAGGAATTTAGGGAATGAGGGTTAATTAAGTTTTTATTTCATTTTAAACAGCAGCTAAGCTACTGTCAGAGAAGATGGAGAGGGAAGAGAATGTACTGTTCAGGGTGTTTTAGCAGTGTCAGTGGCTTAAGCCACTGTCAAATGGGCTAACTGCTGCTGCAGTTAGTCCATTTGAAGAGGGGGAAAGTATTCACAGATGAGAGGGGAATTTAGAGAAGAGGAGAATTTAGAGAAGAGGGGAATGTAGCTGCAGTTTGCAGCATTTTACTGTATAACTAGGAATAAGAGAAAATTCAGAACAAACTAAAAATTAAAGAGTTGAAATCCAAATCTGATAAGGGTATAAATCTCACGAAAATCACATAAGAATTCAGTTCAAATACCCACAAGGAAAAGCCCTTATCAAAAGCATCATTTCAGATCAAAACACAAATGGCATTGAGTTAGTCTTCCTAATGCCATAGACAGCATGAAGGAAGACTTAACTCAATCAATTAAAACCAAAAACATACAATCCCAGTTTCTTGCAACCTTAAGGAGTATGGAAAACTCCTTAGGTTAGAGAATCACCATACAAAAATAATTATCAAACAGGTGGTGTATGGCAGTTCTGAAATGACAAATCAGAAAAAAGAATGCATTAAAGGAATTTATAAAAACTAGCGAATGCATTCAGATCAAGGCAGAAGCAAATTCATGAAAGGCTCTTTTGATTTGTTCTCTGTCACCAGAGAACTTCTCAGAATCCTTGCCCTCAAGGAAAACCAAAATCCCTTCAATTTGTCAGATCTGTCAAGACATTTCAGAAAGCAAAATCTCTTCAAAACCCATGTTAAAGTGAATCTGACAAACTGAGGCAATCAATCTAAAATAAAAGGGGCTTTTGTGAACACAAATGGGGTGAGTGAGAAGCCCCAAATGGTGCTTGTGACGCCAATTTCAGATCTGAGGCAGTACACCATCAGATCTGGAATTGGGTCCGGATGTGTGGGTGATTGGTGAAAAATTCGTCGTTAAAAGGAAAAAAAACAATAATCAGAATCTGGATGATGGGAAAAACAAAACATGAAGAGGGAGATAAATTGAATAGTGAACAGATGATTCTTCCCCTCTGATCTGGACTGATCAGAGGAGGTGAGGGAGGGGATCTAATACTAATTCTACTCCTAAGACTAATCTAACTACAGCTAACATTAAACGCTAACTATTAAAACTAAATCTATTCTAAACTACTGCAAGCTAAATCTAACACTACTTGTGCAGAATTAAAAACTAAACTAAAAGGAGGAATGGGACCTATGGGTCCTTAGCCGGCGGCTAAGGAGGAAGAAAGGAGGAGGGTGACTCCAGCGGAGGGAAGAGTCTGCTAGTGAGACTCCAGGGTCGTCCTCAGGTGCTACGAGGTCCTTAGCGACGAGGAGGGTCGAGAGCAGGCGATGATTCCACAGCCGGTGGCTGTGAAATCAAGGTCTAGGTGAGGAGGAGAGACTGGAGTGGAAGAATTGATCGCTAAGAGATGTAGGAGGGAGCGATCCCCTGCGCGCGACACCACTGAGGTGCTTAAATAGCAGCTCAGTGACTGGAATCACCGCAAGGGTGAGGTTAATCAGAATCAGGCCGGCGGTGAGGATGAGATGGGTAGAGCGCGCGACGAGTCAAGAGAGAAATCTGACCGTCAGATGAGATCTGGGAAGAGAGGTGAACGCACGCACCAAATCGCGCGAAGGTTCCATTTGAATCCAGCCGCAGATCGAGATCAAAAGTGCGATGGACGGTCGAGAATGGCTGTGTTCTTCGCGCGCTACAGTGCGCGTGAAGAACTCAGCTTCTCGATGAAATAAAGGGGAAATTTGCAGACGGACCCTTAGAAGAAGGGGTAGAACATTTGCATGCAGGCCCATATGCGAGAAGAAAAGCAGCTGGAAGGGCCCTGCAGTCTTACAAAAGGGTCCCTGCGGCTTGCAAATAGGTCCAAAAAGGAGTTTTGAAGGGTAGAAATGTAATGCATGAAGGACCTAATTGTAATCTATTTATTTCTAAGCCTAAATGATGTCCAATTGCTTTCAAATTTTTACATGTGCTTAATTGAACATTTAAGACATTGATTTTGCTTCTGATTTGTCTTTTCAAACTTGTTTATGTGTTCAATTGATGCATGGATCATCATTTGTTCTTTAGTTTTCAGAATATCTCATTTTTGTGACCTAATTAGGAGATTTTAACACATATTAAAAGTTTTAGGTCTTTTCTTTAATTCCCACACTTAACCCTTTTTATATGTTAATTTGATATTGTTTTGCTTAGTGTCTAGCTTAATTTCAGCCTTTTAGCCATGATGAGTAGCCACTCATCAATAAGGCGGGGACCCAGAATGTTGCCGTAGACCACCTCTCGAGACTTGACAATTGCCTTACGCGATGAGATCGTGGTTTAAAAAGATATTCGTTGCAGTTTGAAATCAGTGTATAAACAATTATCAATTTTTTTATTACTCGAAAGTCAAAATATTCCGAGGTCAAACTCAGGGATCAAATTGGTATTTTAGAAACTTAAGAGCACAACTTTCAATTTAATAAAGAAAAGCAATGACCAATTTAATCAAAATTAAGAAGTAATGTCAAATGTAGAACTAATGCCCAAAAATTGGACGTCTGATGAAAAATTAGACATCTTAAAAGGGTTTTGCTACAGTGCTTGGTTTTGTGATTTTTGGCCTTCTCTTTCCCTCTTCTTTCTTCTTCTTCTTTGCGGCTGTGCTTCTTCAACCTTCTTTGGCTTCTTCTTCTTCTTTCTTCTCTATTGCGCCTCCTCCTTCTTCTTTTCTTCTCTTCCTCTTCCTTGAGCTTTGGTTGCGGCTCCTTCTTCTTTTGTTCTTCTCTTGTAGCTCCTTCTTCCTCTTCCTTTCTCTACGGCTATGCATCTTCAGCCTTCTTTGGCTTCTTCTTCTTTCTTCTCTGCTACGCCTCCTCCTTCTTTTTCTTCTCTTCCTCTGCCTTGAGCTTTGGTTGTGGCTCCTTCTTCTTCTGTTCTTCTTTTGCAGCTCCTTCCTCTTCCTTTCTCTGCGGCTACAGTGCCATCTTCCTTCTTCTCCTTTGCTGTGCCTGCCTTCAAGTTCTTCCTCAACTACCTCCTCCTCCTTTCCCTACACAGTACAGAGAGCAAAACCTATCCCCTACCCTCCCCCACTTCTCTCTCTCTCTATTTCGCTCTTAGGAGTGTAATGAAACGGTGGCTTCGAGAGATAACCGGGTTTTATTGTTATAGCGTTGTAGTATAGCCAGTTATTGCCAACATTTCAAATATAATTTTTTTTACTCGGAAAATAAAAGAGTTCCCGAGGTCGAACTCAGGGAGCAAGTTGTATTCTAGAGATATACATGTTTCTTTTACAAAAATAAAGAAAGAGAGAGGGAAAGAATTTGTTGTCTTCTTTTCTCTTTGTTTTCTCCTCGTCTCAGATCTTCTTCTTCTTTGTCTGCAGAGGTGATGTCTTTCTTCTGCAATGGTGATGCTCTTCTTCTTCTTCCAGTTGTTCCTGCTCCTCCTTTTTCTTCTGTCTTTCTTCAGATCTTCTTCTTTCTTCTTTGTTTTTCTTCTTTCAGTTCTTCCCTTGTTCTTTTGTGTTCTCCTCTGCCTCGCCTTCTTCTGTTGTTCTTCAGATCTCCCTCCTTCTTTCTTCTTTTCTTTTTCAGTCAGGACGTCGCCCCTCCTTCTTTCTTCTTTTCCCTTCAGGACGTCGTCTGATTTCCAAATCAGACGACTTAAACTGCCTGTTGCTACAGTGTCTCCCTCAGCTTCCTTCTTCTTCCGCGGTTCTTCTTCTTCACCTGTGCCTGCACACTTCAGAGCTTACGTCAGAGAACAAAACCTACTCTACCCTCTCCCCCCCCGCGTCTCTCTCTCTCTGAAACCACTCTTGGGAAAGCTCTCCCAGAGCTGCCGGGTAATCGGGTTCGGGTCACGCCCGGGTCCAGGCCCACCGGCGTGCGTGGTGGGCGAGGAGTGCAGGTCAGTCTAAGTCGGGTCGGGTCAGGTCTGCGGGGCGTGAGCTCGGACGAGACCGGGTAACCGGGCGGGTGAAAGGGGACCTCACCCCGTGTGCTGAGGCAGTAAGGCTAGTGCACAAAATCAATTTAAACAGTGGAAAGGTTGTGAGGCTTACCGATGTGGGACTAAACGCAGACCTTTCCTCGCGTGCGCCTGCTGGGAGACCGCGGCCTGGCTTCTGCAGCTGCGGCTTCGATTTGCGTAGGTTGCTGGCTGGCTGCCTTCGCAAGACTCCCCGTACTCCGCAGCAGCTGGAGACCTGGAGTCCTCAAGCCTGGAGCGCGGGAGAAGCTGCTTCAATGTGCGTTAATGGCGGTCGAACCTCAAAACCTGTCGGACACGAATATGGCCTCTCGGCCTGATCAAACCACTGGGGAACCTTCGCCGTGGCACGGCGAAGGTGAGGAGCTGCGCGGCAGGCCGCAAGGTGGTGTCTGGCGGCAGCCCTAGGTTGGACTGCAACCGGAGGAATGGGTTTGTTCGGGGGAGCGTTACGGAGGTGTGGAGTGGCAGTGGAGGGGTGGGGGGTGCTCAGTGTGATGAGGCGGAGGTTCGGTGAGGGTCGGCGAGGTGTGTGAGGCTGTGGAGCGATGGGAACATCTCGCCGGAGGGTGGCCGGAGTCGAAGGGGGTGACGATGGTCAGGGTCGGTCGAGGGCTTAATTGAACAAATTGAAACCGGGGAAAGAAAGAGGAGAAGAAGGGAAGTAGTTCTAACTTACTTGCAGGGACGAAGGGGGAGCAGTAGGGCGACAGTCGTATCGACTGTCGCCGGAGAAGAAGATGCTCAGGGAAGGAGGCGGCGGCGAGCAAAGAGCCGGAGAGGCGCCAGCTGGGTACGGCGTGGCGCGGGAAGAGCAGGGGAGGAAGTCTCTGCTGCTGGTATTGCGGCAGAGCGAAGAGGAGGAGGGGGAGGAACCGCCGGAGCTGGTGAGCGTCTGCCGGAGAGAGAAGAGAGGAAAGTTGGGGATTTTCTCCGTCAGATCCAAGCTGCCCCGGCCTGTGGAGCAACGGGGGGTATTTATAGGGATCAAAACAGGGAGGGAGGCGGAGGGAGACGACGTGTCTCCCTCGCCGGAGGATGGCCGGAGACGAAAACCCATACCGTCCGTGCGTTCGCACGGCCGGTATGGTGGGCTACAGCGACCAGGGGGGGTGTCCCTGCGACGGCTGACAACGCAGGGCACCCCTGGTTTACTTGCCAGGCTTTCCCCCTCACCCTACGCGGCGCCATGCTCCGCGCAAGGTCGCCGGAGCATGGTGCTGGCCGGTTTTGCAGGGGGGACCTGAATGCAAAGAACGAAGGAGAGTTAGGGGCCAAAATGCGACGGTTCAAAAGTTGAGGGCCAAAAAGTAAATATATGAGGACCAAAGTGTAAAGTCGGTCAAGGAGGTTTCTTCTTAGGCTCAAGTTTTTATACATGATTAATTAGGACCTAAGGAATCTGATGGTGAATTTTATTTCTATATTAAACCTTGTTTGACCGGTCAATTTATGCGAAAACCCAGATTAAGTTATTAATTGGGCATGGTTCTCAATGTAGGTCAACATGGGTTCTGAAGGCCAAATTGAAGGTTTTAAACCCTAGAGATTATTTTTCTATGAATTTTAGAGGGTTTATTCTATTTTTACTTTGCCTCGAACCTCGTGAATTGAAGTGGGTTGTTTTAGGGTTACAGATTATCATTTAGTTCCTTGGAATTGCTGTAGCCCTTGCTAGATCATCTCATCCCACTTTTATTCTTATTAAGTTGCTTTGACCTATGTTTGGACCCTGAATTACCCTGTATGCAGATTATACTGGTAAAATTGCATTTTTACCCCTTATGACTTGTTTTTTCCTTAAACTCAGAATTCTCTGAGTTAAGCCTTTCCTTGAGTTATGTAGGAGCTTTTATCCTTTGTATTGGGTCAAAATGAGCTAGTTATGGCTCATGATGAGGTTCTCATCAGAGTGCTCTCCCAGAGTCGGGTAATCGGGTCAGGTCAAGCGCACCTGGGTCCAGGCCCACCGACGTGTGTGGTGGGCGAGGAGTATATGGGATAGGTAATCGGGTCAGGTGCCAGATCCGCAGGGGTAGGTCACAGATGAGGCATGAGCGAGTGAGGGCGAGGGACCTCACCCCTGTGTTCTGAGGCAACCTAAAGAAAATAAAAAATCAATAAAAGGCACTCTACTGCGCTGGGCATTTCCGAGGTGGGACTAAAGTCCCACCCACTTCTGCGTGTGCCTGTAGGGAGGAATGGCCTTTCAATTAAGCAGCTGCAATCGATGAAGGCCCTGATTGCCAGGTGCGTAAGGCTTGTAGAGGGATTCCGCGCACCTGGGATGCATCTGCCTGGAGTGGGTCGTCCTGGAGCGAGCGAGGGAGCTTCTTCACACCTTCGCTAATGGCGGCGGAGGCACGAACCTGTAATGCACGAATACGGCCTTGCGGCTTTGTCAGACCATCGGAAAACCTTCGTCGTATCACGGCGAAGGTGAGGCGGGGGTTGGTTGTCCGCGGGATGGCCTAGGCATGCGTGCCTAGGTCTCTCTATGGCCGTGAAGGTGGGTTAGGTTAGTGGGTGAGTATGGAGGTGTTGGCGGTCGATGAAGGGGTGGATGGTGATCAGTGGGTGAAGGCGGAGGTTTTGAGGTAGGTGGCGAGGCGTGCGGAGGAGTGGAGCGATGGTTTCGCCTCGTCTGCCAGAGGTGGAGAAGGTGACAGTGGTATGTGAGCTTCAGGATGTGAAATTAGAAATAGATGAAGGGAAAAGAAAGAGTAGAGGGAGAGGACTTATCTGCGAGTGGATAGACGAATGGGGAGTGGAGGAGGCGGATGGCTCGTATGTGCCGTCGCCAGAGATGAAGACTTAGAGAGAGCGAGACAGCGACGAGGAGGAGGTCGGAGAGACATGCGCTGGTGCGACGCAACTCGGAGGAACGAGGCAGAGATGACTCTGCCACTGGTACGGTGGCAGAGCGGCGAGAAGAGGGAGGGAGAGTTGCCGGAGCTTGTGGGCTACTTGGCCGAAGAGGGAAAAGAGGAATTCTGGGGAATTCTTCGGCCAAATCAAGCTTGCCTCAAGTGGAGGGATCTGGATCTTTTTATATAGGCACGGGCAGAGGGAAGAGTCGCAAGGAGGCGGCCAAAAGTCTTCGCCGGAAGCATGTCCAGAGTGAAACCCATACCTCTCGAGCGTTCGCAAGAGAGGTATGGGGCGATTCAGGGCATGGGGAGCTGCTCATGCGGTAGGGGGTTTCGCAGAGAGCTCCCTGGGGAAACGAGGAGAGAATTGCCTCGAAACCTCATCGGAGGTATGGGTCCCTACTGCAATGGTAGAGGGACCTGAATGAATAAAGTGATGAAAAGTTGAGGGGATTTTTGCAAGGGTTTCTAAAAGTTAAGGGCCAGAATGTAATTAGGTAGACCATTTTGCAAAGTAGGTCAATGACCTTCCCATAGATCCAAAATTTGGTACAAACCTAATTTGTACATAAGGAATCCAATGGTGAAGTTGGATTTTAGGTTTGACCACGTTTTCCTGGATATTTTGCATAAAAACCCAAATTAGGTCAAATATTGGGCTTAGACCCCAATCTAGGTCAAAATAGGTTCCAAAGGCCAAATTGAAGGTTCTAAACCCTAGAGGATATTTTTCCATGAATTTTAGTAGGTTTAGTTGATTTTTATCCTACCTGAAACCTTGTGAATTTAAGTGGGTTTGTTTTAGGGTTACAGAATGTCATTTAATTCTTAAATTTCACAATAACCCTTATCTGACTGAACCATCCCACTTTTTCTCTTATTAAGTCTAATTGACCTATGTGTAGATCCTGAGAAATCCCGTTGATGTACTGTAATGGTAAAATTACAGTTTTACCCTTTGTTTCATGTTCTCTTCCCAGATTAGTGATCCCTTGAATTAGGCTTTTCTCTTGGTTATGTAGGAGCTTTTGTTCACTTTATTAGGTCAAAATATGCTAGTTAGGGCTCATGATGAGGTTCTCATCATACCCCCATCCCTAACTTTTGGTAGTCCCTTAGCAAGAATCTAAGGTTTTAACTTCTGTTCTAGACCATGAATTTCTTTCATTAGTTATGATAAGTGCTTTTTCTTCTGTGATTAGGTCAGAATGTTGACAATGGGACTAAAGGTACTCTAGTACCAACCAAGATCCAGACCTGTCCAGCTTTAGCCTCGATCCTCCGTGAAGGTTTTTAAGGCCCGTAGGAACTACCTTAAGGTTTATTGAACTCTGTGGTTTAAAGCACCAGTGCTTGAGACATATTTTAGCTTTGGTTCAATTTGCAATGAGCTTTTGTAAAAGGGAGACAGAGGATTTATTTGTTTGGAGAGTTTTCTTTCTCTTTTCTTTTTAATTCTAACTTCAGATTGACTTCTCAACACGATCTGTACCGGATTCCTCGTCTCCATCATCAATCCTCAAAGGTTTCTGGTAATCGATGCTTCGTGATAGCACCGCCCATGGTAACCCCCGGAACCCTGGTTTTCGAGATTTCGAGATAATCCCGCCCATGGTGTTCTGTGGCCGAATCCAGACCCTGCCGATTGACATTTCGTGATAATGCCACCCATGGTATCTGAACCAGCAGAGTGCTTACATGCCCCCAGTAGGATATGTAAATATCCTAAGAGACAAGCACCAAGGAGACGATATGTTGTTATGCATCTTCGAGGCGAATTTCCCACCTCTCCGCGTCGGGAACTCATCCAAATCAACTTGTGTTGATCGGCTCCTCCTAATCTAGGCAACATTTTCAAAGCATTAAAATGCTTTTTGCGTGATTTTGATTATTATGCACACTGAACCAGACTGTGTGTGGATTGGGGTGCTTAGGTTATCGAGTCTCGCAAATCGAAGGTCAGTTAACGAGGTCGAATACTCCCTAAGCCTTAGACCTAATACTTAAGCTTTGCATTTTCCTCAACCTCTTGAGGATTATCCAGATCTTAGTAGGTACTAAGAGTCTAGACAAAAAGGCCTAAGGTTAGCGTTCCTACTAATCTCTTTGTGTCTCTTTAGCACTTTTTCTTTACTTTTCTTGATGTGGTCTAGAACTTCGATTAATCCCTTAATCTCTTACGAATGACTACCTCTTTCTTTTTCATTTTGTGCTCCTTTTTTAACATTTTACTCTTTTTCCTCCTCCTGTTTTGTATAGCCCAAAAATTTTCCCTCCTCTTCTCAGTTTTTTCTCTTCATTTTTTTTAGATGTGTGATTTTTTTGTTGAAACCTTTTCTTGATATGAGTTTTAATGCATGTTTGCACTTTTCATACCCCCAATGCCTAAGATTTACAATGTCCCCATTGTAAATTAGGTGGGTTTGAATTTAGCTTAGTCCATTCATTAGGACAGGTGTTTGGTGAGCAAACGGGTCGAGGTGATTGTTGCGAACGATTTCTAGACTCGGATACGGGTACCTGAGGTGAAGTCGATTGTTCTAATGGATGAACCCTAAAGTGTAGTATGAATTCTGCAAGGAAATGTCAGGAAAGGTTTCGAATTTTTCAAAGAATGACGGGTTGCCTCCCATTAAGCATTGAGTTTTACTCCATCTACTAGGCGCAATGAGCTAAGGGAGAATGGAGGATAAAGGATGACTCAGCCAAATCTATATTGGTCATGTCAATGAATGGTTTGAGTCTCTGACCATTCACGACAAAGGGTTTAGAATCATGGCTGGGTGGATTGATGTCAATGGCTCCGTTTCCAAAGATTCGTTGGACTAAGTAAGGTCTAATCCACTTAGATCATAACTTCCCTGGGAACAGTTTGAGTCGGGCATCAAAGAGTATGACCTTTTGAGCAGGATGAAAGATCTTTCTAGATATGTGCTTATCGTGAAAGGCCTTAACCTGCTCTTTGTAGATTCGCGACTTTCATACGCATCAAGGCGTAATTCATCAATCTTGCTTATCTGAAGCTTTCTGTGGGTTCCTACCTTAGAAAGATCTAAGTTGCAGTTCTGTACTACCCAATAGGCTTTATGTTCCAATTCGACGGGGAGGTGACACGTCTTCCCGTACACCAGTTTGAAAGGAGACATGCCTAATTGGGTCTTGTGGGTGATCCTATAAGCCCACAAATCTTCCGGAAGCCGGGATGACCAATCCTTCCTATCAGGTCGAACAGTAACCTAGAGGATTTTCTTGATCTCTCGGTTTGATAGCTCAGCTAGACCATTAGTTTGGGGGTGGTAAGGAGTAGAGATTCGGTGCGACACCCCGTATTTAGTCATCAGTGACCTGAACTGAGTGTTTGTGAAATGGGTCCCTCCATCAGAAATGACCGCACATGGAATCCCGAACTGTGAGAAGATGTTTTGGTGAATGAACTTGTGAACAACTTTGTAATCATTGGTTTTGGTCAGAATGACTTCGATCCATTTAGACACAGTCAACAGCGAGCAAAATGTATTCAAAGCCATCCGAGATAGGGAAGGGTCCCATAAAATCAATCCCCCAAATGTCGAAAATCTCATATGCCAGAATCGGCTGTAAAGGCATCATGTCACGATGGCTCATGTTGCCCAAGGTCTAGCAACGGTTACATGCCTTACCGTGATTGTATGCATCCATGAAAATTGTGGGCTAGTAAAAGCCACACTAGAGGACTTTTGATGCAGTTTGGTATCCAGAGAAATGGCCATCGCGTGCCTGGTCATGACAGAAAGAGAGTATGTCTTCGATTTCCACTTCCATGACACATCGTCGGATAATTTGATTAGCACCAATGTGGAATAGATATGGGTCTTCCCAAATGTAATATGACAGGTTGATTTTCCGCTACGCGTTGTAGTATTTAAGTGGTGGAAAAATCGACTAATCAACAATAAAAATAACCACTCAAGAAGAGCGGGTCGTGTCCACAGGGAGGCAATTATGCAATAAACTCTCGATTATTTCCTATTCTTTCAGTTAAGTGCGAAATCCCTAGTCAAATCCGACAGAAAATGTGATGGAAAGAAGATTCACAATAACTCAAAAATATAAGGGTATATGTGCAATTTTCCCTCACTGAAATCTTCAATAAACATATGATGATTTTATGTAATTTTCAATTGACATATACTAGAGAAAATTGGTGAACATGTTAATCCCAAAACCAATCTTGAAACAGGTGAATAACAATAACGTGCAATTATCAGAAATCATGAGTGTGCATTCGTAATTTTGCCACAATAAAATAGTCATAAATGAAAATTAATTTCTGGTGGCAATGGCATTAAATGTAATTTTTAATCAACTTCAAAATAGAGGATTAACCCGCTCAAGCCGCTGAAGATCACCCCGCTCAAGCCGCACCCGATGGTGGTGACGATGCGGCTGATGGCAGCCTGTGGTGGCTGCAAGAAGGAGAGGAAGGTGGCGGGAGGTGAGCAGTGCGCAGTGCAGGGGTAGGCACTGGAGGAGGGGTGGGCACGCTGCGGTGGCCGGTGAGCGCGCAGCGCCTGTGGGGAGCGCTGGTGGTGAGGCGGTTTGTAGAGAGGAGCACCAGGCTCTGGCGTAAGGCGACCCTGGAGGGGCGCAAACACCTGCGGGCATGAGTTCTGTGCGGGTGCGTGAGCGGTGCAGCGCCTTTAGTGAAGGGTACTGGAGGAGGCGGTGCGGGGAAACGCTTGCAGGGGTGCAGGCGGGTGCTTGCAGAAGAGCGCGCGCTTGCAGGCTCGGGTGGCGAGGAGGCGGAGCGGGTGCCTATAGGGGTGTAGGCGTCTAGGCAGAGTGCCTGTGGTGCTTGAGAGGGGTGCGCGGAGGTGATGGAGTGGGTGCCTGCAGGGACGGCTGGAGATGGGTGCGGCCTGGCAGGGGCATGTAAGGTGGAGAAGGTGCGATGCCTGTGGGCTTCTTGGTGAGGGTGTTTGGCTGTGGCTGGCGTGAAGGTGATGGCGCTGCAGAGGGGGGAAGCGCTGCGGTGGAGAAGGTGCGGTGCTTGTAGGCGTAGGGGAAAGCGCCTGCGGGGGTGCAGGTGCCCGTAGTCGCGGCTGGAGGGAGCGGTGAAGACTTGGTGCACAGTGCACACGAGTTACACAGTTCTTGGATGATGAAGCCCCTCCTCTCCTTTCTCCGCCTCCTCTTAAATCCTCTCCTTCGCCCTTCTAGGGATTTTCCAAAATCCTTTCTAAATATGGCCTCATTTGTTGAGGGAGGGCGGCGGAAGATTAGATAAATGTGTGGGAGGAGTTGCGGCTGGCCAGAGGATGAGGGAGGGATAGCACCGGCTATTTGTTGGGGAAATTTATTCCCCCCTTGCTCTTTCTAAATATCATTCCTGCAACATAAAAACGTAACATCATTATATATTAAGTTATAGAATACTATAAATAGATGTAAACTTAAATCATGATGAATGCAAACATTCTATAACTTAATGTAGTTATTAACAAGCCTAAAAGGTACGATTAAAGTTACTTAGGTGTAATATTAGTCCATTAAAATGGACTCATCATAATACTTGGCATCGGAGCGCAATTTGTCCTTCTTGGCCTTCGGCCAATCAGACGGGATCTGATGCGATGCCAAGTAGTCTACTATGTCAGCAAACCATGGAAGCCCTATATAGATAGTCAGGAGGTGCTCATCAGGAAAATGTTCCGTGATGGGTCCGGAAGGGTCAATGATCTCAGAAGGAAGGCGAGACAAGTGATCAGCTACCACTTTCTGTCTTCCCGCTTTGTCGCAAATCTCGAGGTCAAATTCTTGCAGCAGCAAGATCCATCAGACTAATCGAGGTTTCGCGTCCTTCTTTGCAAGGAGATGCCTCACAGCTGTGTGATCCGAGTAGATGATAACATGGGAACCCACGAGGTAAGATCTAAATTTTTCTAGGGCAAATATTGTGGCTAGCAACTCTTTCTCAGTAACAGTGTAGTTATGTTGAGCCTTGTCAAGTGTTCTGCTAGCGTAGTAAATGACCACGGGTTTCACGTCAATTTTCTGCCCCAAAATCGCTCCTACAGCTAAGTTAGATGCATCGCACATGATCTCAAAGGGTTGAGACCAATCAGGGGATTGTAGGATCGGGGCTTGGGTAACTCGGTCACGAAGGATCTTAAATGCTTGAGTGTATTCCTTGGAGATTTCAAAAGGTACATCCTTGGAGAGAAGAGTGGTCAAGGGGTGCGCGATTTTTGAAAAATCAGGGATGAATCGACGGTAAAAACTGACGTGCCCCAGATCAGATGTCCTTAATCGAGCTAGGCATAGGGAGTTTGGAAATCAAGTTAACCTTGGCTTGATCAACTTGGATGCCTCTTTCTGAAATCAGATATCCCAAGACGATCCCCTCAGGCACCATGAAGTGGCTCTTCTCCCAGGAAAGAACCAGATTCACGTTAATACATCGCCTGAGTATTTGAACCAAGTGCTGGAGGCAATCGTCAAATGATGCCCCAAATACTGAAAAGTCATCCATGAAGACTTCCAGATAATCGCCTACCATATCAAAGAATATGGCAAGCATGCACTGCTAAAAAGTCGCGGGTGCATTGCAGAGACCGAAAGGCATCCTTCGGAATGCGTACGTCCCGAAGGGGTAGGTGAACGTGGTCTTCTCTTGGTCCTCTGGATGGATTGCCACTTGGTTATAACTGGAGTACCAGTCAAGAAAGCAAAAGAACCTATTTCTCGCTAGTTTTTCGAGGATCTGATCAATAAACGGTAGTGGAAAATGATCCTTCTTCATGGAGGAATTGAGTCTTCTGTAATCAATGCAGACTCTCCACGAGTTGGCTATACAGGTCGGTATGACCTCTCCGATTTCAGTTGTGATGGTGGTGAGCCCTGCCTTCTTAGGCACAACCTGGATTGGATTCACCCATCGACTGTCGGAGATTGGGTAGATGATCCCTACATCTAACCACTTAATGATCTCCTTCTTCACGACCTCCTGCAAATTGGGGTTCAAACATCTCTGTATCTCACGCGAAGGTCGTGCGTCCTCTTCGGAATAGATGTGGTGTGTGCAATAAGAGGGGCTTATACTAGTCAAATCATCGAGAGTCCATCCAATGGCTCTACGATGTTGCTGGAGAATAGTAATCAGACGGGATTCTTGATCAGGTGTGAGTCTGGAATTTATAATCACAGGAAACGTCTGATTGGAACCCAAAAAGACGTATTTCAGATAATCGGGAAGGGGCTTGAGTTCCAAGACGGGATTATCAGCAGCAACAGGTGGTTCAGAGTGTGTGTGTGGGACAAGGGTAAGAGTTATGGGTGCATCTTGATTAGGTTTAGACTCCTTTAATTGCGGGTTTTGATCTTCTTGTGGTTGATCGGGGATAATCAGGTTGTCCTCGATATGCGATTCATCAACCATGGCTTTGATATCACATATTTGTTCTACAACACTGCAATTAATCCCTTGTTGGGCCTTAAAGATGTCAATCTTAAGAGTTTGGCTCCCAAATTTCAATTATATTTGGCCCTCCTCGCAGCTTATGTTGGCCCTAGCAGTGGCCAGAAAAGGTCTCCCTAGTATAATCGGTGTATCCCTTGGGTTCTCAGGTGCATCCATATCTGGAACTATAAAATCTACTAGGAAGTAGAAATCCCGTACCCTAACAATGACATCCTCGAGTATTTCTTTAGGTGACTTGATGGATCGATCGGCTAACTGCAGTGTCACCTCTATCGGTTTAAGCTCGGACTCTTCAATGTGGTTAAGGAGGGATGTAGGTATTAGGTTTATGGAGGCACCTAGGTCTAGCAATGCTCTATCAAATTGGGTTTCACCAATTTTACATGAAATCAGGGGAGTGCCCGGGCCTTTTGCCTTGGGTGGGAGTTTACTCAAGATTATAGAGCTAGCTTACTCTGACAGTATGATCGGACTCCCACTTTTGGTTTACGGCTTACGCTTGGGTGTACACACATCTTTCAAAAATTGTGCCTAAGTTGGCATGTGGTGGATTGCATCCATCAAGGGGATGTTTATCTGGACCTGTTCAAAGAGCTTGATCAGATCCTCCTCAGGAGTCCTAAGTTTGGTTATCCTTTTTCCCTTGGTTAAGGCCTTGGGAAATGGAACCTTGGTTGGTTCCCCTTAAATAGGTCCAGGTTCTTGATCTAGGACAGGGACATCCTGGATAACTATCCTAGGGCTTGGGTCACTACCAGGCTTGGAGTGGTCTGGATAAGGTGGGTCTTGGGTTTCTTTACCACTTCGGGTTGTTATAGAGTTTAATCCTTCTTGGTTCTGGTTTGGGGTTGGTAAAATGGGTGGCTGCTGTTGAAATCTCGTGTAAGATGTCGAAGCTTCCATCCCGTCAAGTGATGGAATAGAAGGGGCTTGATAAATCATATGTGTGTGGCATGGATTTGGGTTCATAACGCGCCTCTGAGTTGGCATGTTATTTAGGTTCGGCAGAGGTTACGAAGGGAGTGTGCCCGGTTGGTGGGAATTCGCCATTTGGGCGAGTTGGTTGCGGACCTCTGTGATCTTGTCCTTGTGTTGTTTTTGTATTGCCGCATTCGTTCTCTGAATGTCAGCCAGTGTTTGAAGGATAAGAGACATTTGGTCTTGGTTTGGCCCAGATTGATAGGTGGGGTTGGGCCGAGGTTGAGGCGGCTGATATGGACGAGGGGCTTGTGGACGGGGTTGATAAAGTGGTCTTTGAGTCTGAGAATTTCCTGCACACTGGAAGTTAGAATGATTTCACCATCTAGGGTTTTAGGTGTTGGAAAATGGGTCATTCTGGATGGCGTTGAGGTCCTCGCAGGTCTGAGGAGCCTCAGGAAAGTCAGAGTATGGGGGTTCAGAGTTCCCCTGACAAGAATAGAATAGATCGGAGGTCCCTCCAGTCTTGGAGTTAGATGGGGTGGATACGAGTCCATCCCCTGAGAAGATTAGTGATAGATATTTTGCACAGTTTCCCTCACGAGAGGTGGCTGTGTGAAAGAGTTCTGCGTAGAGGTGGCTCACTGTAAATGCTGAGTCAGCTCGTCCACCTTCTTCTCTATGATGGAGACCTTGTCCAACTGACTGGCCATTAGCTCCAAGTCGACGGATGCAGGCAGGCCTTGCATCTCATGTGCTCCCCTAAGATTTTTCGATGCGTGGGCATTCATCCGGTCGAATAAGTCCATGGAGTCATTATTGTTGGAGTTCTCGCACATGTCTCGAGAATCTCCTACACCGTGTCCTCATGCTGACCCATGATATTTCCTCCGCAAGTTGCATTAACGAATAATCGAATGTCCTAGCGGAGTCCCTGGTAAAAAGACTGAACTTGTTCCCATTTAGGAACTCCGTGATGGGGGCACTTTCACATGAGATCCAAAAATCGGTCCCATGCCTCAAGAAGAGGTTCTCCCATCTGTTGGGTGAAATGAGTGATCTGGTGGCGCAAGGCATTTGTCCGACCAATGGGAAAGAACTTCTTCAAAAACTCGGACTGAAGTTCATCCCATGTGTTGATCAGACGAGTCTGAGTTTGATACCAATGAGCAGCCTTGTCCATGAGAGAGAAAGAAAACATCTTCATGAGCAAAATATCCCGATTTTGTGCATCTGACCCGAAGGTCTTGGCCAGATGCTTGAGCTGTTTAATATGTTGGAATGGATCCTCGGAGTTAAGCCCATAGAATTTTGGTATGGTATGAATCATATTGGGCTTGAGTTCGGAATCAGGAGCTCCAGCTGGGATTCAGACTCGAGGCTCGATTGCCACCGCAGCGGGATTATAGTGATCTCGCATCATGGGACGCTGCGGTGGGTTCATGAAGTTTTGGAAGAGATCATTTAGGCGCTGAAGCTGGTGCTCAAGATTGTTTTCTTCTTCAACAGGTTGTGCCATGATGGAAGAAGAAGGAGAACTTGGTTCTGAATCAGAGGAAAGATCTATGTGGTGGGGTTGCTGCACAAACAAGGGTACCGAGACTTGGCCTCGGGGAGAGTGGATCTCTAAAGGAGGTCTTAAGGACCTCCTACCAAACATACACCGAAGGATTGGATAAGATCAGAATATGCTCGAGCCAATCAAGACACCCAAAATATGCTGGGTGACTATAGAGGTTTGGGGCGGATGATACCCCTTAGTTAGAAAGGTCGTTCATCTGAGAATTACTTGGGCAGCCAGAGAGGGAGAGTCTCGCGAAGACCCCTACACGGTAGAGCGTCCCCACGGGTTACAGGGTTTCCCCCACTCGACCTCTCTTGTCACTGAGATTCCAGGTAGACCAGAATGAGAACCTTGACCTCTTAAGCCTACCTCTTTTAGTTAGGATCAAGGTGCTTAGGGTTCAACTTGAACTTTAAGCCTTTTGAGTGCAAAGTGACCTAATTTAAAGGTTGGTTGACCCAAAGGATCAACTTCACCTCTTTATTCCTTTGAGAGCTTTTAAGTCCTTGCTTTTAGGGTTCAAGTAGATTAAGAGCCTAATTTGCTTAGGGTTTCTCTTGGATAGGTTTTTTCAAACAAGGCTTAGACACACCTCTTTTTGGAATTTTTGCTTCTTTTCTTAGAAAAAGATGTGTCTCTAAAACCTTAGCTTGTAATCTTTAAGTTGGCTCTATTTGGTCCAATTTAGTTGCCTCAAAAAATGGTATCTAGGGCTCAATCAAGAAGGTTTTAGCCCCAGATACCTTAAGTGGATGTACAATTAAAATGTGTTGAAAGTAAAAATTAGGCAACTTTTGTGAATTACTAAATATAGAAATAGGTAGCCCTAGATTGATTTTTCTTTATTTTTCCTTTTTGGATTTTGAGGGGATTAAGAGAGAGGACTAATAAGACTTTACCTGTTTCCTGGTGTGGTTGTTGTGCGGCTGCTTTTCTTTCTTCGGCTTTCCTGCAACAAACACAACAAAAGAGAGAGATTAAGTCAGTATTGGATTAGAAATTGTGATCAAAGCTTCTAAAATGCTCGTTGCTCCCCGGCAACGGCACCAAAAATAATTGTCTTACACGACGAGATCGTGGTTTAAAAAGATATTCGTTGCAATTTGAAATCGGCGTATAAACAATTATCAATTTTTTTATTACTCGAAAGTCAAAATATTCCGAGGTCGAACTCAGGGAGTAAATTGGTATTTTAGAAACTTAAGAGCACAACTTTCAATTTAATAAAGAAAAGCAATGAACAATTCAATCAAAATTAAGAAGTAATGTCAAATGTAGAACTAATGCCCAAAAATTGGACGTCTGATGAAAAATCAGACGTCTAAAAAGGGTTTTGCTACAGTGCTTGGTTTTGTGATTTTTGGCCTTCTCTTTCTCTCTTCTTTCTTCTTCTCTGCTGTTGTGCTTCTTCAGCCTTCTTTGGCTTCTTCTTCTTCTTTCTTCTCTGCTACGCCTCCTCCTTCTTTTTCTTCTCTTACTCTGCCTTGAGCTTTGGCTACGGCTCCTTCTTATGTTCTTCTTTTGCAACTCCTTCCACTTCCTTTCTTTGCGGCTGTGCTTCTTTAGCCTTCTTTGGCTTCTTCTTCTTTGTTCTCTGCTGTGCCTCCTCCTTCTTTTTCTTCTCTTCCGCTACCTTGAGCTTTGGCTGCGGCTCCTTCTTCTTCTGTTCTTCTTTTGCAGCTCCTTCCTCTTCCTTTCTCTGCAGCTACAATGCCGTCTTCCTTCTTCTCCCTTGCTACTCCTGCCTTCAAGTTCTTCATCAGCTGCCTCCTCCTCCTTTCCCTGCATAGCACAGAGAGCTAAACCTATCCCCTACCCTCCCCTGCTTCTCTCTCTCTCTATTTCACTCTTAGGAATGCTCTCCCAAAGCTAGGTAATCGGGTTGGGTCAAGCGCACCCGGGTCCAGGCCCACCGGTGTGTGTGGTGGGCGAGGAGTGAGTGGGATAGGTAATCGGGTCAGGTGCCAGATCCGCGAGGGCAGGTTGCAGACGAGGCGTGAGCGAGTGAGGGCGAGGGACCTCACCCCTGTGTTCTGAGGCAACCTAAAGAAAACACAAAATTAATAAAAGGCACTCTCCTGCGCTGGGCGTTTCCGAGGTGGGACTAAAGTCCCACCTGCTTCTACGCATGCCTGCAGGGAGGAATGGCCTTCCAATTAAGCAGTTACAGTCGATGAAGGCCCTGATTGCTAGGTCGTAAGGCTTATAGAGGGATTCCGCGCACCTGGGATGCGTCTTCCTGGAATGGGTCGTCTTGAAGCGAGCGGGGGAGCTTTTTCACACCTTCGCTAATGGCGACAGAGGTAAGAACCTGAAATGCACGAATATGCCCTCACGGCCCTGTCAGACCACAGGAAAACCTTCGCCGTATCACGGCGAAGGTGAGGTGGGGGTTGGCTGGCTGCGGGGTGGCCTAGGCATGCGTGCCTAGGTTGCTCTATGGCAGTGAAGGTGGGTTAGGTCGGTGGGCGAGTATGGAGGTGTTGGCGGTCAATGAAGGGGTGGATGGTGATCAGTGGGTGAAGGCGGAGGTTCTGAGGTAGGTGGCGAGGCGTGTGGATTAGTGGAGTGATGGTTTCGCCTCGCCGGTGGTCTGTCGGAGGTGGAGAAGGTGATAGTGGTATGTGAGCATCAGGACATGAAATTAGAAATAGATGAAGGGAAAAGAAAGAGAAGAGGGAGAGGACTTATCTGCGAGTGGATAGACGAATGGGGAGTGGAGGAGGCGGATGGCTCGTATGTGCCGTCGCTGGAGACGAAGACCCAGAGAGAGCGAGACGGCGACGACGAGGAGGTCAGAGAGACGTGCGCTGGTGCGGCGCAACGCGGAGGAACGAGGCGGAGATGACTCTGCCACTGGTACGATGGCAAAGCGACGAGAAGAGGGAGGGAGAGTTGCCGGAGCTTGTGGGCTACTTGGCCGAAGAGGGAGAAGAGGAATTCTGAGGAATTCTTCAGCGAAATCAAGCTTGCCTCAAGTGGAGGGATCTGGATCTTCTTATATAGGCACGGGCAGAGGGAAGAGCCGCAAGGAGGCGACCAAAAGTCTTCGTCGGAGGCATGGCCAAAGTGAAACCCATACCTCTCGAGCGTTCGCATGAGAGGTATGGGGCGAATCAAGGCATGGGGTGCTGCTCATGCGGTAGGGGGCTTCGCAGAGAGCTCCCCTTTCAAATCTGGGAGCAGCTCCCTGGGGAAACGAGGAGAGAATTCCTCGAAACCTCGCCGGAGGTATGGGTCCCTACTGCAATGGCAAAGGGACCTGAATGAAGAAAGTGACAAAAGGTTGAGGGGTTTTTGCATGGCTTTCTAAAAGTTAAGGGCCAGAATGTAATTAGGTGGACCATTTTGCAAAGTAGGTCAAGATGACCTTTCCTTAGGTCCAAATTTTGGTAAAAATCTAATTTGGACCTAAGGAATCCAATGGTGAAGTTGGATTTTAGGTTTGACCACGTTTGTCTGGATATTTTGTATAAAAACCCAAATTAGTTCAAATATTGGGCTTAGACCCCAATCTAGGTCAAAACAGGTTCCAAAGGCCAAATTGAAGGTTCTAAACCGTAGAGGATATTTTTTCATGAATTTTAGTGGGTTTAGTTGATTTTTATCCTACCTGGAACCTTGTGAATTTAAGTAGGTTTGTTTTAGGGTTACAGAATGTCATTTAATTCTTAAATTTCACAATAACCCTTATCTGACTGAACCATCCCACTTTTTCTCTTATTAAGTCCAAGTGACCTATGTCTAGATCCTGAGAAATCCTGTTGATGTACTGCAATGGTAAAATTATAGTTTTACCCTTTGTTTCATGTTCTCTTCCCAGATTAGTGATCCCTTGAATTAGTCCTTTCTCTTGGTTATGTAGGACCTTTTGTTCACTTTATTAGGTCAAAATATGCTAGTTAGGGCTCATGATGAGGTTCTCATCACTTGACCCGAACCATATTGGACTTACATTGCCTTTAAATGAATCTTTCACTGATGAGCCCCTTCTAGTGATAGATGTGGCAAGTGGACCTTAGTATGCTAATATCGCTAATTACCTTGCTTCTGAATCTCTTCCACGAGACTGGCCTAAAAAGCAGCGTGAGCGTCTCATTGCAGAAGTGAAGTATTATTTCTGGGATAATCCACTACTTTTTAGAGTAGGTACTGATCAAATAATTCGTCGCTGTGTTCCTCACAGCGAATTCCCCAGTGTGCTATCCTTTTGTCACGATCAGGCCTGCAGAGGCCACTTTTCTGGGTGGAAAACTGCAGCCAATGTATTGCAATGCGGATTCTTTTGGCCCTCCCTTCATCAAGATGCACACAATTACACTAAGCGTTGCACTAGGTGTCAGTCACTAGAGATTTTCGACATTTGGGGAATCGATTTTATGGCACCCTTTCCTTCATCCAACGGTTTCAAGTACATTCTTGTTGCCGTTGATTATGTCTTGAAATGGATTGAGGCCATTCCTGCGTGTCGTGCTGACCATGTCATTACAACCAAGTTCGTCAAAGACCACATCTTTGCACACTTTGGGATCCCTCGAGCCATCATTTCAGATGGAGGAAGACATTTCACTCACGCATCATTCCAGGCACTTTTAAGGAGGTACGGAGTCCACCACCGTATCGCTTCTCTGTATCATCTTCAAATGAACGATCAAGCTGAAGTGTCGAATCGGCAAATCAAGCAAATCCTCTAGAAAATGATTCGACTTGACCATAAGGATTGCTCCGACAAGCTAATTGATGCTTTATGGGCATATCAAGTTGCCTTCAAGGCTCCACTTGGTATGTCTCCATATAGGATTATTGTCGGGAAGCCTTGTCACTTGCCTGTGGAGTTGGAACCCCACACTTATTGAGCGGTTTGCCAATGTAACCTCCACCTAGACCTGTGTGGTCGAGAAAGGAAACTCCAACTCTAGGAATTAGAAGAACTACGTCGTGAAGCCTATGACTCTGCCCTGACCTATAAACAACGTACCAAGGCCTTTCATGACAGCCGCATTAAGCGGAAGGAATTTGAGCCCTCACAACAGGTTTGGCTTTACAATGCCCAGCTCAAATTCTTTCCTGGAAAACTAAAGTCCAAATGGACTGGTCCTTTCTTGGTCTCAAGACCTTTTCCAACTGAGTCGTCGAAATTGAAGATCCCAAATCTGGGCATAAATTTATGATTAATGGGCAATGGTTGAAATCGTATCTTACTCATGAGCCTGCCCCTGTTGATGAAACAGTTGCCCTGTTGGAGGATAACTAATATGACCCTCACATAGAGTCTGGCTGGGGACGTTAAATTCAGCGCTCGTTGGGAGGCACCCCAACAATCCCTTTCACTATTTACTCTACATCACACTCACTGCACTTCACTTCGTTTCATTTCACTCTGCTTTTCACCACCCACCCATCCACCCTACTTTACACCTTGTACTCACCCTTGCACCTAAACCTTTACCCCTGTCTAACCCCTTTTGCATGCATATGAGGACATAGCATGATTTGGCATGGGGGGTGGATAGGCATCCATTAGATCTGAGTATTATATGGGTATTTTGCAGATTCTTGACCATTATACATATCCATTTATAGTATTTATATATATAGCCTAATTAAAAAATCCCTAAAAATTAAATTTTTGAAAATTTTCAAAGAAAGAAATACAAAACACCAAAAGTTCATAAAAAAAATGGAAAATTCAAAATTAAAAAATGTTTTCAAAAGTGTTTAGCTATGATATGAAAGCTGATGCAAAAATAAAATAGTTGTTTATGGACATTCAGCCTTTGCTTTGAAGACTTTCCTAGCCACAGAAGCATGATTCGCTTAGGCTTTGATTTAATACACTTGAGCAGTGACAAGATAGACCAGGATCTCTCCTAACTTAGGACATATTCTTGTACCTGAGTCACCAGTACAGGATTTGCTGGTTTTCTTTTGCTTGGGAGTCTAAGTAACCCTGGTTCACACTACACAAAGTCATGAAAGACTGGATGAACATAAGATTCAACCCTAGTGTTCATTAGGGAGGGTGGAGTCCTTACCTGTGCGTGTAGGTAGACTCTTTATCTCAGTTTTTAGTCTTGTGTTTAGAAGAAACTCTTTTCATCTAAGTTCTCACCCACCAAATAAGTGTGCCCTACCAAATAAAGTTGTCGGAGACATACTTACGTTTATTTGTATGAAAAAAAAAGAGAGAAAAAGTTAAAAAGAATTTATAGAAGAAAGACATTCTTTAGAATAAGTCAGTATGTTCTCCTGTGCCCCATAAATTCCTCCACCAAAATCTTTTTTCAGGGTGCATTACAAATACCCTGTTTCTACCAAATATTCTTTGAGCCACAACACAATAAGAGCTGGTGTTGAAGAAATCTATCGAGGGATTATATTATCGATGTCATAGTTTAAAATCTTCAATCAATCTAACAATAAATACAATTTATAAACTCAGATATCAAAAATGAAGTCGAGGTCGAACATAGGGAGCAAATAGGAATTCACACGCTAATCTCAATTAATAAATAAATGAGCACAGGAAATTAAGCACAATAATGATATTTAAATGAATATTAATCTGTCACATTTGATATTCAATGAAACTCAATGTATTTCAAGACCAAAAAGATAACTAAGATAAAATAACGGTGATTTAAATCACCAATTATTAGCTTAAGCACATGTATATCAATTACTCAATCAATGTTAAATAAATGAACAGTAACCAGACATCTGATTTGAGAATCAAACAGCTTAAAATGTCATCTGCTATA
Organism: Thalassia testudinum; assembly: GCA_037157565.1. Lineage (NCBI taxonomy): Eukaryota > Viridiplantae > Streptophyta > Magnoliopsida > Alismatales > Hydrocharitaceae > Thalassia > Thalassia testudinum. The sequence goes on along the minus strand of JAZHRO010000077.1, from coordinate 156,311,266 downwards.
GTGGTTCTGATTTTCTTCTTCTTTTCCTTAGCACTTCTTTATGTTTTTCTCTCCTTCCTCTACTTTTCTTCCTTCCTTACCTGCCTTTCTTCTCTTTTTTCTTCAGCTCTTTACTCTTCTCAAGGCCTTCACAGCACAAGGTTCTTCTTCTTTCAAGCTCTTTTCACGACTAAGTGTGGAGAAGGGGGGAACCAACTCAGAGCAAAGCCCTCCCCTCCCCACACACACACTCTCTCTATCCTTCCTCCTCTCTTCGTTCTTTGATATCCGGGTAATCAGGTATGCGCACCTGGGTCCAGGCTCACTGGCAATGGTGATGAGCGAGGAGTGATAGGTCAAGTCAGGTCAGGTCATGGGTGTGTGGGTGTAGTGGGACCTCACCCCATGTGTCTTGAGGCGATAAGCCCTAAACACAAATTCCTTTTATGCATAGGCGTGCGGTTATATTTCCAGGATGTGGGATTTTTCCCATAGGCCTCTTCTCGCGAGCAAAGAGTAGCAACAGGTGGCATCAAATTGAAGTCCTTGGAGTAGTCAATGCTCCCAATTGACCACCTGGGGAGATGCCTGGGAGCCTTTTGCATGACTTAGAGGTATCACCTGAGCTCTTTACAGTTAAAACACCAAGAACGACGTCGGAGATAAGGCGCGACGGCAGAGTGTCAACATTGGACTTGAAATAGAGAATAAGACCTTTCGGCTACATCAAAACACCTCAGAAGATTCGTCGGACATTGGAGAATATAATGGTAGTGGTTTTGTGGAAGATGGAGGTGCGTGGTGGTCGGATGGAGTCGGGGATGGAGGCCGGTGATGGGTTTGTTCGGTGGTGGTTGTGAGAGGTCAGTAGGATGAAATAGGAGAGTGGTGGAGCTTTTGGGAGTGTCAGTGAGGTGGATGGAGTTGTGTAGCGAGCAGGTGACCTAGCTGGAGGGCGGCCGGAGGTGGAGAGGATGAAGGTGAATGGGTGCATCGAGGGCATATTTTTGAGTTTGAGTGAGGGAAACTAGCCTAAGGATCTAGCTAAACCTAGCTACCTACTCTAGGGCAACGAAGGAGGTAGAATTGGCACCAGTGTTGGCAAGCTGGAGCTGTGGAAGATGATCTTCGGTGACAGGAGCGGTAAGGAAAGGAGGGAGACGGCGTCTGCAGGTACCACAAGACGTGGACGTTCATAGGGAAGAAGAATCCACCCGCTATTGTCTGTGAGGGTGGACGAGGAAGGTGGACAGAGGGGCTCGTCGGAGCTTGGTTGGAGAGGGGCTGGAGGTAGGGAAGAAGAAGAGGTTTTGGGCCCAAACCAAGCTAAGGATGTAAGGTTTGCAATGTGGGTCTTTTTATAGGCCATAGAGTGGAGCTTCAAGCTTGGAAACAAGCTTGAAAGCTCAGAAATCAGGGGCTTAGGTTTAGGAATTTCCAGGAGTTCACATGAACTCTTGGACGATTTAGGAAAGTCATGGAAGAGCTTAGATGGAGGCACTACTAGGAAAGTGGGAATTGGTGACGGGTATTTGGTGACGGTTTTGGTAACGGTCACCAAAAGTAACTTCTGGTGATGGTTCCACTCAAAACCGTGACCATTGTGAGAGAGTGGGATTTGTTTTCTGTTTTAACCTTTTGTGACGGGTATGAGAACCGTGACAAAAGGCTTTGGTGACGGTTTCAAATGAGACCGTGAACATAGGCTTCCTTTGGTGATGGTTACAAGTGGGACTGTGACCATGGCCTTCCCTTTGGTGACAGTTCCTAGTGAGATCATGACCATAGAGGTCAGTTTAGTGATGGTTTCAAGTGGAACTGTCACCATTGCTCCCTCCATTGCCTTTGGTGACGGTTTCAACCAAAATTGTCACCATTGTTCCCTCCAAAAATTTCCCACGCGCTGATGGGAACACCATCATGAGCCATAACTAGCTCATTTTGACCCAATTAAGTCAATAAATGCTCTTACATAACCGCCAGAGACTCACAAGTCACTGCATAATCATTCTAAAGGAAAAATAGGAAACTAGGGTTAAGGTTGCAATTTTACCAGCACATCATCAATGCAGTTCAACCACAGGTTTTCCTAGGGGTTCATTAAGGGTCAAAAGGTCCTAAAAAGGTAACAAGTGGGTTAGATCAGTTAGAAAAGGATTTGCACGTGTTTTGAGAATTAAATGACTTTTGAAACCCTAAAAACAAACCTACTTAATTAACCGAGGTTATGATCAGGATGAAATTCACCTAAACCCTCTAAAAATCATAGAAAAATATTCTCTAGGGTTTAGTACCTTCAATTTGACACCAGAAACCATCTTGACCCAAAATGGAGTCTCAGATAGATATTTGCCCTAATTTAAATTTTTGCATAAATTACCCAATCAAACATAGTCAAAACCAAAATCCAACTTCACCATTGGATTCCTTAGGTCCAAATTAGGTTTTTACCAAAATTTGGACCCAAGATAAATTTGTCTTGACCTAGTTTGCAAATTGGTCTTGTCTAATTACATTTATGCCCTTAACTTTCAAAATCCTTTCAAATAGCCCCCTAACTTTGTTATTATCTTTACAATTAGGTTCCTCTGCCATTATCACGGAGAAATCCTTCTTCGGCGACCTTTGATGGAAGAGAACTCCTCTATTCAATCAATCCTTTCCAAAATTTGAAGGGAGATTCTTTGAGAAATCCTCTCCAATCTGAACCCGTCCTTGTGCACCGAATCTTTCCCAATCTCTCATGCGAACGCATAAGAGATTTGGGTCTTAAGAAATACCCAAATCCGGCGAAGGTTTTCGAGCTTGGAAAGCTTGATTTCCAAGCTTTCCTTGCCTCTAAATCCTTATAAAAGGGCCATCAGATCTCCCTTAACTCTTCATGCTCGAAATTGGTCGAGATCCCTCTCAAATTCCTCTCTCTTTCACGGCCGAAGGCTCCTCAATGTCTGGTGACCTCCTCCGTTCTTACTCGTCGTCCTTCCACAATACCAGTGGTGGATTCCTCTCCGCATCTTGCCGTACTAGCAAATGCCCGTTCCCGTTCGTCGTTGCCGTTTCTCCCTCACCAGAACCGCCTTAGTCTCCGGTGTCGGCAACACCACATCTGACGCCATCTCTGCCCCACTTCGTCCACCTACCTCCTTGCTAAGTTCCTTATCTCCTGCACTTTATTTTCACATCCGCTCCACTTCAAATCAACCACCGACGACCCTCCGCGACCTCATCTCTTCCATCTCTGGCTATTCCCTCCGACAAGACCATCTCACCCCCACAGGTCACCAAATCACTCACTGACAAACCCACGACCATCGCCACACCTCTTCGATCATTTCCCCTCTCTTTATTCATCATTCCACTCACTCACACGCACCCCTGAACACACCCACTCACACGCACATAGTTTGACCTTGCTATGCACCCACAGACATCCACATGCCACATAACCCTCACCGTCGCACTCACTGTGACCCGGCGACCCTCCCTGAGCATTTTGATGTGGCCGAAAGGTCGTTTTGTAGATTTCAGGAACTCACCCTATCCGCCATTGACGAGCAAGCTTCGAGCTTGCTTGAAGCTCGCTCCAGGTCTTGCTACGCCCAGGTCTCAACTCCACGTCACGTGGAACTGACCCTCGAACGCATCCCAGCAGTCAATTGAAGATGCGAGCCCAGCAGCTGCTACAATTGCAAAGGAAGGATCTCTGCTGCAGACGCGTGAAGGAGAGGGACGCAGATAGTCCCACATCGTTGGTTGCAAAGCGCATTGAGGCGAATAAATTGAATAAGTGATAGTAGCTGTTCGCCTCAGTTCACGGGGTGAGGTCCCTCTCATCCGCTCACCCGGCCTCGTCCGTGACACGTACACGTGGACCTCGCCTAAACCCGATAACCCGACTTGCACTCCTGGCTCACCACCACACGCCGGTGAGCCTAGACTCAGGTACGTGCCTGAATTCGATAACCCGATTACCCGTGGCTCTGGGAGAGCAGATCCTAAGAGAGAAAGAGAGAAGGAGAGTTGCATGGGTAGGGGGAGGGTTTTGCTATAGGGAAATTCAGCTGACACTTAGCCAGATTCAGAAGAGGAAAGCCAGAGAAGGAAGAAGAAAAGAAGAAGAGGTGAAGGACTGAGCAGAAGAATAGAAGAAGGAGCAAAGCAGAGATAGAGAAGAAGAAGAAGCAAATCACTTTAAGTCATTTGATTTCCAAATCAGACGACAGATTTGAGCTTTCATTTCATACATATATATTGAGTTCCTTAGCTATTATTGTAAGGAGTATATGGTGATTTAAACCACCATTTTACTCCCATCTTTTTGGCACATTGATACCTAATATTATTGTAATTTCTTCTAATTTAAATTGTGATATTGATTTCTGAATTCCATATTTCTCCCTGTGTTTGACATCGGAACCTTTTTCGAGTAATAAAAATTGTATTTATTTTCAAAGCGATTTCGACTATATTACAATGCTTCATTTTAAACTCGATTTCGCCACGTTAACATTTTAACACCATTGTTGGGGAGCAAAGGGTAATTTAGAACTATTGATTGCAATTCCTGATTCAGATTCTAACTTGTTTCATTTCTTTGTGGTTGTTTCAGGGGAGAAGATACATTCAAGGAAGATCAACTGCATAACAAACACACCAAGGGCAGGTAAATTCTAATTACTCTCTCTCTTAAGCCCTTGATTCTGAAAAGGTTAAAAGGAAGAAAAATCAATTAGGGCTACTTGCATTCCATTCTTAGATAATTCATCAAGTTGCCTGATTTGATTTAAACAACAAAACTTGATTTGCGCACCCACTTAAGGTAACTAGGGCTATCACATTCTTGTTTGAGCCCTAGATACCACATTTGACAAACTAAATTGGATCAAAATCAGATCCAATTAAGGATTCTAGTTTAGGATTTTATAGACACACTTGCTTAAATAAGAATCAACTTTCCCAAACAGTGTGCCTAAGCGTTGATTGAATTGATCTATTTAAGCATACCCTAAAAATCAAGCTCTTAATCTCACTTGAATTTTAAAAGAGGGACCTAAATTTCTCAAAGGACAAATAGGTGAAGTTGACCCACCTTGTTGGGTCAACCAATCTTTAAATTAGGTCACTCTTGCACTCAATACATCTTAAAAGTTCATGTGAAATCCTAAGCACCCTTGCTCTTAATAAAACTACTAGACTTAAGAAGTCAAGTCCCCATTCTGGTTTACCTGGACCATCAGTGACAAGAGAGGTCGAGTGGGGGAAATCTTATAACCCGTGGGGGCACTCTACCATGTAAGGGTTGATAGAGGATCTAAAGGATCTGTAATATATTGGCTATCTACGCGCACACAAACTTAAACACAATGTTAGTAATACAAAAAGATTTGCACAAATAATCAAACCACAGAAAATGCACAAGATGTATAGTGGTTCCCCTCCCTTGGGTACTCCACTACCTAAGCTACCCAGCTTAGGATTTTTAACCCGATTCTCTCAACCCCGAGAGAATCAATTTACTAACAGAGGTAATTAACGGGTTATCTCAACCCAAGTACAATAGCGGGTTTGTTACAACCCAACGAGCAACAAGCTCAAAAACAAAAGAAGTACAGGTGTAAGAAAACAAGAATCTTACAACTAAGTTCCTAAGCCTCTCAACAATATATAGAATAATATTACCGATTTGAGAGCCTAGAAAGAACGTGATTTACTTCGTAGATGCGTAAAAAATGCGTCGTTGAGCTTGCAAGAATACTATGAGAGTGAATGACAAGCTTCTTCTTTCTCTCTTGAAAATATGGTGGAAATTTGGGAAATATAGCTCTAGGAATTTTCCTTGTATTTCTAATCTTTTCTAGTATGCAAACAAAAAGTCCTAGGGTCATTATATAGAGTTTAGGACCTCAAGGATTCATCTACTAGACATTGGGAATTAATTCCCAATGTTCACATTGTTGGAATTAATTTTCTAGCCGTTCAGAAATGAGCCAACGGTTACCTGGTACCGGTACTAGCAGCTCACTGCCACCAGTACATGAGTCCTGGTACTGGTACTCATCATGGGTACCGGTACTTGTGATTCCCAGGTTTGGAATTCCTTGGGCACAATAACCTACCTGTACCGGTACTCATCATGGGTACCGGTACTTGTAAGGTTTACGTCAGAATTAAGCCTTCAACCTGTGGCCAACCTGTATCGGTACTCATGGTTAGTACCGATACTTGTTATTCACAGTTTGAGACGAATTCTCAAACCCGTGCTTTGCAAATACCAGTACTGATGAACAATACCGGTACTTGCTTACAAGTACCTATTTTAAGAGTTTTAATTCATTTACGTACTTTGAAAACAAATGCCATATAAATCCTAATTTATCTCTACTTATTTTTGCGATCTAAGTTAAGTTCTCTTGTTAAGGGACATATACAATCTATAAAAATAAAATCTAAACTAAAGAAACTAAAGTTGAAGATGATCTTCTTCTCCTCGAGTCATCCTTGTCATCCTCCATGACATGATCATGCCTCCATCATTTCTTGTTTTCCTTGCTCCTTCACCTAAATCTGAAAAACACTTAATGCAAACATTAATCCATAATAATTTTGTTAACACCAAAACAAGATGTGGAACAAGGTTCCAACAATCTCCCCCTTTTTGGTGTTGACAAAACTATTTTGCAAATAGATAATTAAAAAAATTTAACAATGTTATATGAAGGAAAATTTTTCATTTTAATCTTCCCCCTCGATATAAGCTCCCCCTAAAAATATTACATTTGCCCTTTATTTTTATATCTCCCCCTTTTGGTGTTGACAAAACTATCTTGCAAATAGATAATTAAAAAAATTTAACAATGTTATATGAAGGAAAAATTTTCATTTTCATCCTCCCCCTCAATATAAGCTCCCCATAAAAATATTACTATTTGCCCTTTATTTTTCTCCCCCTTTTTGTCAATCACAAAAAAAAAATGAAGAAACATCATACCATAAAGTTTACCAATAGTCAAATGATGAATGTGGGTACCAAGCTCCGTTAGGCCATCGTTCTTGGTCTTCATTCAACCTATAGAAAGGTTGAAATATTCCGTTGTGTGCCTTGAACACCCACTGATCTCTTTGATCTATTCCTGCAAAATAAATGTCTTTTCTAGGTACCAATTTTCTTTTGGGTCCTTGATGGTTAGTACCTTTCAAATTCTTAGGTTTATAGATCACTTTAGTGTTAGATCTATAATTCTTAGGATTCTTTACCTTTTGATAAATCCATGCATGTCTAGGTGCATGTGACCTATTTTGTGTATTCTTTCCAATTTTAAACCTTGCTTTTACATCATCACAAAATTCTGTATTTAACCTAGTTGTTTTTAAATTATTTAAAGTTTCCTCAAAATGTTCATAAATGTCCTCTAGTTCTACTATTTTTGCTTGCAATTGTGAGTTAGTTTCTTTTGACATGTCTAACTCTATTTCTAAACATGACTTTTCTAATTCTAATGTTTGGTAATTATTCTTTAAAACCTTATTTTCTTTTTTAAATGACCTAGCTTTATGATATAGATCTTCATATGCTTCTAATAATTCTTCAAATGAAAAATCAGGGTTTACCTCGTTGTCCGTATCTTCTAAAGTTGCCACCAAGCAAAGATGTGCGACCTTATCTTCAGATTCCGATTCGCTGGAGTCGGTGTCCATGTCGGAGTCACTATCATCCCATGTCACTTAAAACACTTTCTTTTTCTTCTTCTTCTTGAGCTCCTTTATTTCTTTCCTATTGTCCTCCTTCTTCTTGTTTACGGGCAATCCTTTCATAGGTGACCCTTTCTCTTGCATTCATAGCAAACAATATCAGATGAAACTTTATTCACTTTCTTACCTTGCTTTTGAAGAAATTTCTGGAACTTTCTTGTGAGTATCTTCATCTCTTCATCTTCAGATTCCGAGGTTCTTGAATCCGAGTCCTCCTTGATTGCTCTAAAGGCAATTCTCTTCTTCTTACTTATCGCCTTCTCGTCATTCTTCTTCATATTCTCCAATTGAACTTCATATGCCATGAGGCTTCCAATTAGATCATCCAAGGAGAGAGTAGAAAGGTCTTTCGCCTCTTGGATGGCTGTGGTCTTTGGAGACCAATCACTTATAAGTGATCTTAAAACCTTTGTTACAAGCTGCTCTTCTTTCAGCTTGATTCCAGGATTCTTCATGGGGTTCACGATTTCTCCAAACCTCGTGTACATATCTTTGATTGTTTCGCCTTTCTGCATCCTGAAACACTCATAGCTTTCTATTAGAATAGAAATATGTGTTTCTTTAACCTTACTCGTACCTTCATAGGTGACTTGCAATGTGTTCCATATCTCGTATGCAGACTCGCATGCGGAGATACGGTTAAACTCTTCCCTTGATAACGCACAATAGAGTGCGTTCATCGCTTTCGCATTTCCTACGATCCTTTTCTTTTGTTCTGTAGTCCAGACAACACCTTCCTGTGGCTCCGGATCCATATACTTCTCTTGGATAAGCATCCATGAGTGCTCATCCATGGCCTTGAGGAAGACGTGCATCCTCCTCTTCCGACATCCATAGTCTGTCCCATCAAAGTAGGGAGGATGTGTGGATGACTGTCCTTCGGTGCGCTTCACTGGAGATGCCATTGTGAAAGAGAATTGTTACTTCTTTTCGCAACCCGCTCTACTTGATAGAGGATCTAAAGGATCTGTAATATATGGCTATCTACATGCACACAAACCTAAACACAATATTAGTAATACAAAAAGATTTGCACAAATAATTAAACCACAGAAAATGCACAAGATGTAATAATCTTTTCTAGTATGCAAACAAAGAGTCCTAGGGTCATTATATAGAGTTTAGGACCTCAAGGATTCGTCTACTAGACGTTGGGAATTAATTCCCAACGTTCACATTGTTGGAATTAATTTTCCAGCCGTTCAGAAATGAGCCAACGATTACCTGGTACCGATAATAAAGTACCTGTACCGGTACTAGCAGCTCACTGCCACCAGTACATAAGTCCTAGTACCAGTACTCATCATAGGTACCGGTACTTGTGACTCCCAGGTTTGGAATTCCTTGGGCACAGTAACCTACCTGTACCTGTACTCATCATGGGTACCGATACTTGTAAGGTTCACGCCAGAATTAAGCTTTCAACCTGTGGCCAACCTGTACCGGTACTCATGGTTAGTACCGATACTTGTTCACAGTTTGAGATGAATTCTCAAACTTGTGCCTTGCAAATACCAGTACTGATGAATAGTATCGGTACTTGCTTACAAGTAACTATTTTAAGAGTTTTAATTCATTTACATACTTTGAAAATGAATGCCATATAAATCCTAATTTATCTCTACTTATTTTTGCGATCTAAGTTAAGTTCTCTTGTTAAGGGGCATATACAATCTATAAAAATAAAATCTAAACTAAAGAAACTAAAGTAGAAGATGATCTTCTTCTCCTTGACTCATCCTTGTCATCCTCCATGACATGATCATGCCTCCATCATTTCTTGTTTGCCTTGCTCCTTCACCTAAATCTGAAAAACACTTAATGCAAACAATAATCCATAATAATTTTGTTAACACCAAAACAAGATGGGGAACAAGGTTCCAACAAGGGTCTTCGTGGGACTCTCCCTCTCTGGCTGCCTAGGTAATTCACAAGTGGACGGCTTTTTGACTAAGGGGTGTCATCTGCCCTGAACCTCTATAGTCATCCAAAATTTTTGGGTGTCTTGATTGGGTCCATCACATTCTATTCTCATCCAGTCCATCGGTGCATGTTTGGTAGGAGGTCCTTAAGACCACCCTTGAGGCCTCCATTAGTTATTCACTCCCATCCAGGCCAAGCCTCGACTTCCATGTTTGTGCAGCAACCCCATCATGTAGACATCTCTGCTGATTCATCTAAACCTAATTCTCCTTCATCCATCATCATGGCACAACCCGTAGAAGAAGACAACCTTGAGAATCAGCTTCAGCGCCTTAATGATCTATTCCAAGCCTTTGTGAATCCACCGCGGCGTCCTATGATGTGAGATCATTACAATCCCGCTGCGGTGGTGATCGAACCTCAAGTCCAAATCTCAGCTGGAGGTCCTGATACTGAACTCAAGCCCAACATGATTCATGCTATTCCAAAATTTCATGGGCTCAATTCCGAGGATCCTTTCCAGCACATTAAACAACTCAAGCATCTGGCCCAGACCTTCGGGTCAGATGTTCAGAATCAGGATATTCTTCTCATGAAAATGTTCTCCTTCGCTCTCATGGTAAAGCAGCTCACTGGTATCAGACTCAAATGTGTCCAATCAACACATGGGTTGAACTACAATCCAAGTTTTTGAAAAAGTTCTTCCAAGTTGGTTGGACGAATACTTTACGACACCAGATCACGCATTTCTCACAACAGCCTGGAGAACCACTTCACGAAGCATGGGATCGTTTCCTGGATCTCATGTGCAAGTGCCCCCATCACGGAGTCCTAAATGGGAACAAGTCTAGTCTTTTTACCAAGGACTCCGTGAAGATATCCGATTATTCGTCAATGCAACTTGCAGAGGAAATATCATGGGTCAACACGAAGACACTGTGTGGGAGATTCTCGAGAATATGTGCGAGAACTCCATCAATAATGACTCCATGGGCATATTCGATCGGACGAATGCCCACGCATTGACGAATCCAAAGGGAGCACATGAGACGCAGGGCCTGTCCTCTTTTATCGACTTGGAACTGATGGCCAGTCGTTTAGACAAGGTCTCTATTTAGCAGTCGTAGATCGCGTATTTGATTGGAAAGCATCGTAGTATAGTTGCGAAATACGATCCGACAAAGTTGTTATTTTCTAAAGATGACAAGACTTGAGTCCCAGTCGTTCGTCTCTGGGAGGCATTTGTTTTACTTTTGAAATCGATCCTTTTGCCACTCTACTTTGTTTAAAAATGCACGCCGATTTCCAATCTCCTAATTAAGATTTCACCACTTCTGTTATGAACTCGGATTACATGCACGTGCGTTAAGTAAATAACAAAGGTGAACGTGTGAGTTTCTGTGCGCACGATTCTAGTGAGGTGGTGACTATTTATGGAGAAAGCATCTATTGTTAGATTTTCAATATTCTCGGGAAACGACATGCTTGTTGTGGAATGGATAGACAATTGAAAAACAGGCAACTTAAATCACGCAAATATAATAGCAATCAATAAGCTCATTGTGATTTCATAACATGGAGACATATATATATAAAAGCATTTTTCATTCATTCAATGGGAGAGTTGTTTGCAACAAAAACTATAGAGGAAAGCTTGCTTGGAATTTAAATCTAGCTACCAGAAAACGACTGCATACAAGAATCAATGAGGGAATTTTGCATGCATCATTGGGGGAGAATTAAGACTACGCTACTAAGCAGTAATAGAAAGCAGTAAATCTATGAAGAGCATAAACTAAATCTAGCATAATAAAAGGGCATTCAGGGGTGATCCCCAATGGCCTTGGAGTGGTCGAGAGGAGAATAAGGGATGGCCAATGGAGCTTAGGCTAGCCCTTGGAGAGAGAGAGGATTGATCTAGCATCCCGGCATGATGTCCTTCATGGTGGTGATGAGCTCGTGGAGGTGGAGTGGCTAACCTAAGTGGAGGTGGGTGTGCATGGAACCAATGGAGTGAGTGGTGCCAAGAGTGTGAAGTGAAGCCAAGGGATGTGAATGGGTGCACTTGGCCGCCCATGGGTTCTTTTTATAGACTCAATGGCTTCTCTCTAGAGAGGTGTGGAACTCTCTAGAGAGAGTCCAAGAGTGGCCAGCCATATGGTTATGAGATCCAAAAAATGTGGATCTCATTTTGAATGCCTCTTGGTTGCTAAATTTGGCAACCAAGAGGTAGTGCCACTTCAAGAGAGTTCTAGAGAACTCTAGAGAAGTGTGTGTGTGTGTGAATGGGTGTGTGTGTGTGTGTGTGTGTGTGTGGTCATGCTCTATGTGGCTAGGTGGCTTAGGTTAGGTCCTAAGGGGTTTAGGTAGGTGTATGTCTTGAATTAGGGTTACAAACCCTAATTGCTAAGGGGAAAGTGCAATTAAACTTAACCTAAGTTTAATTGGATGAGTGTGGACCTAATTGAGAGTGAAATAACTCAATTGGGTTGGGTTTAGGTCAATTGGACTCTCACTAAGTCCAATTAAACTTGTGTGGGTTGAGATCTAAGCTCAATTGGACTCAATGAGTCCAATTGACTTAGGTGAATGTAATTGACTTTGATCTGAGTCAATTGGGTTTGGGGAGGACCTAATTAGGTCCTTAGGTAGGTCTAGAGGTGATGTACTAGGGTTAGGACACCTTAGTTAGGTTCCTATGGGGTTGGGATTAGGTCTGGGGAGCTAGAGATCCAAGATCAAGGCCTGAATCTCAAAACAGGGACTGGAGACCAGTATCAGACGTCCAATAATGTGATCAGACAACTTATACTCAAAAATCAGAAGTCCAGACTTCAGTTCTGGATGTCCAATTTGTGTCAGGGGGAAATCAAGGTTTTGTTTTGGGTATTCTGCAGAAATTGGACATTTGACAAAGTGTCTGGACGTCCAATTACACTGCAAGAGTGGGTTTGAGGTGTGCGGGAGTTGGCTAAGGGTCCTGGACATCGTATAACTTATCTAGACGTTCGGACTAGGGCTTTAGGGTTTCATTGGGTGTTTTGACCTAATCTAAGGGTGGCTAAGGCTTGGGGAAGTTTCTAGGCTATCCTAGGGCTAGGGTGGACCTAGGCTCTTCACATTTTACTGCTTTATTTCTACTTAATAGAATAGAAAACTTTTAACTCCCTTACATTATTATTCCTACATCTAAACTAAGCCTTCTGGTCCAGCTTTGCTGCATCTCCCATTATTCCTGATCCAGCTTCAGATCCTGCTCCAAATTCAGCTCCTGATCAGCTTATTGCCTGTAATCAGCACATTGTAACATTATTTTATGCATAGCTAAAGGAAAGCAGTAAAGATGCAAATAATGCTTATGTATGCATGAATAATCCTAACTTATGCTAAGTTCTAGCTTAATCTAAGTTGATTAAGACCTATGATTGCTGCACAATCAGTCTCCATTATTGAGAAGAAGGTGGATGAGTTAACCCGACATCTGCAGTGAGCCACCTCTATGCAAAACCCGTTCGCACAGCCACCCTCTGAGAGGGAAGCTGTGCATAACATCAACCACTGATCTTCTTAGGGGTTGGACCTGTATCCACCCTCATCTGACTCTAGGGCAAGAGGAAACTCCAAACCTGCCTATTCCAGTTGGGGAAACTCTGAACCCTCATATTCTGACTTTTCTGAGGTTCCTCAGACCTGCGAGGACCTCAACGCCATCCATAACGACCCATTCTCTAATACCTATAATCCTAGATGGCGAAATCATCCTAATTTCAGTTAGGTGGGAAACAATCAGAATCAGAGATCACCATATCAGCCCCGTCCACAAGCCTCTCATCCATATCAGCCACCTTAGCCTCGGCCCAACCCCACCTATCAATCTAGGCCAACTCAAGGAGATCAAATGACTCTTATCCTTCAAACTCTGAATGACATTCAGTAGAAGAATGTGGCTATGCAGAAACAACACAGAGACGAGATCACAAAGGTTCGCAATCAACTCACCCAGATGGCAAATTCCCGCCAACCTGGTACACTCCCTTCGTAACTTCGACCTAATCCTAATAACATGCTGAATTAGAGGTGTGTTATAAACTTAAATCAAGGCCAAGCACACATGGTTTATCAGGCCCCTTCTGCTCTATCATCTGACGAGATGGAAGCTTCGACATCGTACTCGGGATTTCAGCAGCAGCCACCTATTTTACCTACAACAAACCAGAACCAGGCAGGACTGAATTCGGTTACAACTCTTAATGGCAAAGCAACATAGGACCCACCTTACCCAAGCCACTTTCAGCTTGGTAGTGCTAACCCAAACCCTAGGATAGTCATCCAGGATACCCCTGTCCCAGATCAAGAACCTGGATCTATTCCAGAGGAACCATCTAAGGTTCCATTTCCTGAGGCCTTGACCAAGGGAAAAAGGACAACCAAACCTGTGGTACCTGAAGAGAACCTGGTCAAGCTCTTTGAACAAGTCCATATAAACATCCCCTTGATGGATGCAATTCACCACATACAAGCTTACGCATGATTTCTGAAAGACGTGTGTACACTTAAGCGTAAGCTGCAAACCAAAAGTGGGAGCCCAATCGTATTGTCGAAGCAAGCCAGCTCCATCATTTTGAGTAGGCTCCCACCTAAGGCAAAAGATCCAGGTACTCCCCTGATTTCTTGCACAATGGGTGGTATCCAATTTGACAGAGCACTATTGGATCTAGGAGCCTTCATAAACCTAATACCTACATCCCTACTTGACCATCTTGAGGAATCTAAGCTAAAACCAATAGAGGTAACATTATAGTTGGCAGATCAATCTATTAAGTCACCTAAAGGAGTTCTTGAGGATGTCATTGTTAAGGTTCAGGATTTCTATTTCCCGATGGATTTTGTAGTCTTGGATATGGATGCTCCAGCGAATTTGAAAAACACACCAATCATACGAGGGAGACCCTTTCTGGCCACTGCTAGGGCTAACATTAATTGTGAGGAGGGCCAAATTGAACTAAAATTTGGGAACCAGACACTAAAGATTGACATCTTTAAGGCCCAACAAGGGATTAATTGCGGGGTTATAGAACAAATATGTGATATCGAGGTTATGGTTGACGATTGGTATATCGAGGAAAACCTGACTACTTCTGATCAACCACAAGTGGATCAAAACCCGTAATTAGAGGAGTCTGAACTCACCCTAGACACACCCATAACTCCTTCCCTTACTCCTGACACCCACCTTGAACCACCCACTGCTGCTGATAACCCTATTTTAGAACTAAAGCCTCTTCCCGATCATCTAAAGTATGTCTTTTTGGGTTCCAATCAGACGTTTCCTGTGATTATCAACTCCCGACTCACACCTGATCAGGAATCCCGTCTGATTTCTATTCTCCAACAACATTGAAGAGCCATTGGATGGACTCTTGATGATTTGAATGGTATTAGCCCCTCTTACTGCACACACCGCATCTATAATGAAGAGGGCACACAACCATCCTGTGAAATGCAGAGACATCTGAATCCTAATCTGCAGGAGGTCGTGAAAAAGGAGATCATTAAGTGGTTAGATGCTGGGATCATCTACCCGATCTCCGACAGTCGGTGGGTAAGTCCAATCCAGGTTGTGCCTAAGAAGACAGGACTCACCGTGATCAAGACTGAGACCAGAGAAATCATACCGACCTGTGTAGCAAATTCATGGAGGTTCTACATTGATTACAGAAGACTCAATACCTCCACGAAGAAAGATCATTTCCCACTACCATTCATTGATCGGATCCTCAAGAAACTAGTAGGAAATAGATTCTTCTGCTTTTTGGATGGGTACTCCAGTTACAACCAGGTGATAATCCATCCTGAAGACCAAGAGAAGACGACTTTCACCTGCACCTTTGAGACGTACACATTATGAAGGATGCCCTTCGGTCTCTGCAATGCACCAGCTACTTTTCAGTGGTGCATGCTTGCCATAGTCTCAGATATGGTAGGTGAATATCTGGAAGTCTTCGTGGATGACTTCTCAGTTTTTGGCGAATCATTTGATGATTGCCTTCTGCACTCGGTCCAGATCCTCAGGCGGTGCATTGACGTGAATCTGGTTCTTTCTTGGGAAAAAAGCCACTTCATGGTGCTTGAAGGAACTGTCTTGGGACATCTCATCTCCGAAAAAGGCATCCAAGTTGATCGAACCAAGGTAAATTTGATTTCCAAACTCCCTATGCCTAGCTCGGCCAAAGACATCCGATCCTTCCTGGGTCACGTCGATTTTTACCATCGATTCATTCTAGACTTCTCGAAGATCGCACGTGTTTAATCGCTAAGTCGGTGTTTAAAAAGTGTCACGTTGTAATATATTCGAAATAACATTCAAACAAATATAATTTTTATTACTCGAATAAGTTTAAGGTCGAAAACAGGGAGCAAATTGGTATTTAGAAATCAAGATCATAATTCAGAATTAAAAGGATTTATAATAATAGCAGTAGCAATGTGCAAAAATATGGGAGTAAAATGGAGATTTAAATCACCAAATATTCCTGCAATATCACCAAGGAACTCAATGTATTTGCAATGAAATGAAAGTAATGATCTGTCGTCTGATGAAGGAATCAAATGACTTAAAGTGTCTAATCCTTCTTTTCTTCTCTATCTCTACCTTTGCCTCCTCTGATGTCCTTTTCTTCTTCAGCTTCTGGCTTCTTCTTCTTCTTTTGCAATCCTTCTCTTTCTTTTCAGCTTCTTCTACCCTTAGCTTTCTCTGTCTACTGCCTTTACTTCTTCTTCTTCCTCTTCCTTTGCAAGCCTTCTCTTCTTCCTTCTCTTCTTCTTCTTCTTCCTTCTCTTCTTCTTCTTCTTCCTTCTGCCTTCAACCTTGGTCTCCTCTTCTTCTTCAGAATCTGCTAAGTGTCGGCCAAAGATCCCTGTAGCAAAACCCTCCCCCTACCCGTGCGACACTCTTCTCTTCTTCTTCTCTTAGGATCCGCTCTCCCAGAGCCACAGAAGTATTCAGGTTATCGGGTCGGGTGCGTACCCGAGACCAGGCTCACCGGCATGCGTGGTGAGCGAGGAGTGCAGGTCGGGTCGGGTCAGCAAGGTCCGCAGGTGAGGTGTTGCGGACAAGACCAGGTATGGGTGAGTGGGACCTCACCCCGTGGTAACTGAGGCGATGAGCCTATGGCAACTTTTCAATTTATGCTGGTGCGGGTGCCCCTTCGTTTCCGAGGTGGGACTATCCGCACCCCCTTTTCTCGCGTGCCTGTAGCAGAGATTGATGCTTCCAATTGCAGTTGCTACGAAGGCATTCGACTCCAATTGAAGACCTGGGTGTGTGCGTGAGGTAATTCCGCACAACCTGGGAGTTTAGCTTAGACTTGGCAGCACCTGGAGCAGCTTCAAGCAAGCTTCAAGCTTGCTCGCTAATGGCTGATGCGGCCTTGAACCTGAAATCAAAAGAATAGCCTTTCGGCCACGTCAAAATGCTCAGGGGGGTCCGCCAGGGAACGACGGATGTGCTGGTGGTGGTGGCGTGGCGTGTGGGTGTCTGCGAGTGTGTGCCTAGGGCAGACTGTGTGCGTATGAGTGGGTGTGTTCGAGGGGTGATTTGGGTGAGTGGCGTGGTGAGTGAAGTGGGGGAAGTGCTCAGTGAGGTGTGGCAGAGGTTGTGGGCTTGTCGGTGAGGGTTTTGGTGGCCTATGGAGGTGGGATGGCCTCGCTTGAGGTGGTGGTCGGAGATGGAGGTGATGAAGGTGCGAGGGGCGGCAGTGGTTGATTTTGGAAAATAAAGGGTGGAGAAGAAAGTAGAGGGGATAGGAGACTTAGCTGGGAGGTCAAGGGACGAAGGGGGATAGGGAAGGCGTCGGGTCTGGTATGGCCGACGCCGGAGACGAAGGCGACTCCGGTGAGGTGGGAACGGCGAGGATGAAGAGGGAGTGGCGTCTGCTGGTACTGCGAGATGCGGACGAAGGCAGGGAGGAGGAATCCGCCGTAGGTATGGCGATCAGAGGACGAGAAAGAGCAAGAAAGGTCGTCGGACGTCGAGGAGCCTTTGGCCGTGAGGGGAAGAGAAGAATTTGAGGGTATTCGCGACCAATTTTGAGCGTGGAGAATGTGGTGTGATCTGGGCTTCTTTAAATAGGGCTCTGAAGGTCGGTTAGGGATTGGGAATCAAGCTTCCCAAGCTTGGAAGGTCGCCAAAGATGGGAACTGTTGGGATACTCACATCTCTCATGCGTTTGCATGAGAGATTGAGAGGGAATCAGATCTCAAAGATGGGTTCATACTGACGGGAATTTCTCAGAGGATCTCCCTTCAAATTTTGGAGGAGATTCTCTAACCAATCAAGGAGATCTTCTTTGTCAAAGGTCACTGAAGTAGGTTTCCTCCACGATAATGGTGGAGGGACCTACTTGTGAAGACGACGAAGAAGCTAGGGGGCTGTTTGCAAGGGTTTTTGAAAGTTAGGGGTAGAAATGTAATCAGACAAGACCTTTTTGCAAACTAGGTCAAGGAAAACTCATCTTGGGTCTAAATTTTGGTAAATACTTAATTTTGACCTAAGGAATCCAATGGTGAAGTTGGATTTTGGTTTTGACCACATTTGACTAGGTAATTTATGCAAAAACCCAAATTATGGCAAATATCTGTCTGAGAACCTATTCTAGGTCAAGATGGGTTTTAATGGCCAAATTGAAGGTACTAAACCCTAGGGAATATTTTTATATGATTTTTAGAGGGTTTAAGTGAATTTTATTTTGACCAAAACCTTGGTTAATTAAGTAGGCCTGTTTTTAGGGTTTCAAAAGTTATTTAATTCTCAGAACTCACACAAATCCTTTTCTGTCAAATCCAACCCACTTTTTATATTATTAAGATTATTTGACCTTTGTTTAGCTCTTGAGAAAACCTGTGGCTGTACTGCATTGGTAAAATTATAGTTTTACCCCTTGTTTCTTGTGTTTCTCTCAGAAAGGTTATGAAATGAATTATGACCTTCAGTTGGTTATGTAGGAGCATTTATTGACTTCATTGGGTCAAAATGAGATAGTTAGGGCTCATGATGTTATTCCCATCATACCTCCATACCTAGCATTTGTTAGTCCCTTAGCAAAATTTCACGGTATTAACTTTGATTCTAGACCATGTAATCTTTTGATGCTCAAAAAACTGTGATGTGTGCTTTCTTCTGTAAATTAGGTTAGAATGCCGATAGTAGGCCTAGAGGTACTCAAGTACCAACCAAGATTCTGACCTGACCAGCTCTAGCCTTAGTCTGTTGCGAAGGTTTCTAAGGCCTACAGGAACTATCCTGAGGTTCGTTGAACTCCACGGTTAAAGCACCCGTGCTTGTAACATGTTTTAGCCTTGGCTCAGTTTGCAGTGCATTTTTGTCAGAGAGAGATAGAGGAATTTTTCTTTATTTGGAGAGTTTTCTCTCTCTTTTCTTTTTATTTCTAGCTTCGGATTATCTTCACAACACGGTTTGTATCGGATTCCTCGTCCCCATCATCAATCCTCGAAGGGTCCTTGACAATCGATGCTTCGAGATAGCATTGCCCATGGCAACCCCTAGAACCCTGGCTTTCGAGATTTCGAGATAATCCCACCCATGGTGTTCTGTAGCTAAATCCAGACCCTGGCAATCAACATTTCGAGATAATGCTGTCCATGGCATCTAAACCAGCACAGGGTGCTTACATGCCCCGGTAGGATATGTAGATATCCTAGGAGACAAGCACCGAGGAGATGATATGTTATTGTGCATCTTCGAGGGGAATTTCCCGCCTTTCTACACTGGGAACTTGTCCAAATCAACTTATGTTGATCAGCCGCTCCTAATCTAGGTGACTTTTTCAGAACAATTTAAATGCATTTGCGTGATTTTGATACTTATGCGCACTGAACCAGACTATGTGTGGATTGGGGTGCTTAGGTTACCGAGTCCCAAAAACTAGAGGTTAGTTAACGAGGCCAAATACTCCCTAAGACTTAGACCTAATACTTAAGCTTCGCATTTTCCCCAACCTCTTGGGGAGTATCCAGATCTTAGCGGGTACTTGAATTTTTTAAGCCTAGGATCATAGCCTAAAAGGCCTAAAATCAGCGTTCCTACTAATCTCTTCTTTGTTTTGTTAGCACTTTTTGCCTTTCATTTTCTTTTTCTTAATATGGTCTAGAACTAAGTCAATTCCTTAATTTCTTACTAATGACTATCTCTTTTCTTTTCTTTTCAAATTGTGCTCCTTTTTGACATTTTTAACTCTTCCCCTTTTTTTCTCGAGACTGATATGCCCTCAAAATTTTCTCTCCTCTCAATTTTTTTTGGTCTTTTCCAAAATTTTTTTCATTTTTTTGGTATTTTTGGAATATGTGAATTTTTTGATGAAACCCTTTCTTTTGAGATGATTTTCATGGCATTTTGCACTTTAATACCCCCATGCCTACAATTTACAATGTCCTCAATGTAAATTAGGTGGGTTCGAGTTCAATTTAGATCATTCATTAGAACAGGTTTTGGGTGGGTGAACGAGTTGGGATGACTGTTGCGAACGATTTCAAGCTCGGATACATATACCAAAGGTGGAGTCCGTTGATCTAATGGATGAACCCTAAAGTGTAATATGAGTTCAACATAGGAATGTCAAGAAAGGTTTCAGGTTTTTCAAAAATGACGGGTTGCCTCCCATTAAGCGCTGAGTTTAACGCCATCGGCTAGGTGCAATGAGCTTTGGGGGAATAGAGAGTAAAAGATGTCTCAACCAAATTTGTATCGATAAGTTCAATGAACGGTTTGAGCCTTTGACCGTTCACGACGAAAGGTTCTGAATCGTGGCTAAGTTGACTAATTTCGACGGCTCAATTCCAAAGATTCGTCGGACAAGGTAAGGTCCGATCCATTTTGATCTGAGTTTTCCTGGGAACAGTTTGAGTTTAGCATTAAAGAGTAGGACTTTTTGACCAGGGAAAAAGATCTTTCTAGATATGTGCTTGTCGTAAAAGGCTTTAACCCACTCTTTGTAAATTCATGAGTCCTCATACGCGTCATGGCATAATTCATCGATCACGCTCTTTTGAAGCTTTCTGTGGGTTCCTGCCTTAGAAAGATCGAGATTGCAGTTCTGTACTGCCCAATAAGCTTTGTGCTCCAATTCAACGGGGAGGTGACATGCCTTCCCGTACACCAATCTGAAGGGAGACATACCTAATTGGGTTTTGTGGGTGGTCCTATAAGCCCACAAAGCTTCCGAAAGTCGGGATGACCAATCTTTCCTGTCAGGTCGAACAGTGACCTGGAGGATTTTCTTGATCTCCCGGTTCGATAGCTCAGCTTGACCGTTGGTTTGGGGGTGATAAGGAGTAGAGATTCGGTGTGACACCCCATATTTGGTCATCAGTGACCTGAACTGAGCATTAGTGAAATGGGTCCCTCCATCAGAGATTATAACACATGGAATCTCGAACCAAGAAAAGATGTTTTGATGAATGAATTTGATAACCACCTTATGATCATTGGTTCGGGTCAGAATGGCTTCGATCCATTTGGACATGTAGTCAACAGCGAGTAGAATGTTCTCGAAGCTATCCGAAATAGGAAAGGGTCCCATAAAATCAAACTCCCATACATCGAAGATTTCACATACAAGAATCGGTTGTAAGAGCATCATATCACGGTGGCTCATGTTGCTTAAGGTTTGGCAACGAGTGCATGCCTTACAGTGATTGTATGCGTCTTTGAAAATCATGGGCCAATAGAAGCCACACTGGAGGACTTTAGCTACGATTTTATGATTAGAGAAGTGTCCACCGCATGCCTGGCCATGGTAAAAGGACAAGATGCCCTGAATTTTCTCTTTCGGGACACATCATCGAATGATTTGATCAGCACCGATGCGGAAGAGATACGGGTCTTCCCAAAAGTAGTACTTGGCATCGAAAAGCAATTTGTCCTTCTTGGCCTTTGGCCAATCGAACGAGATCTGATGTGATGCCAGGTAGTTTACTAGATCAGCAAACCATGGAAGCCCTTTATTGATAGCCAGGAGGTGCTCATCAAGAAAATGTTTCGTAATGGGTTCGGAAGGATCGAGAATGTCAAAAGGAAGGTGGGACAAGTGATCAGCTACCATGTTCTATTTTCCCACCTTGTCGTGAATCTTGAGGTCAAACTCTTGCAACAGCAAGATCTAGCGGATTAGTCGAGGTTTCGCATCCTTCACAAGGAGATGCCTCACAGCTCTGCGATCAGAGTAAATGATAGCATGGGAACCCAAAAGATACAATCTGAATTTTCTAGGGTAAATACTACGGCTAGCAACTCTTTCTCAGTAACTGTGTAGTTACGCTGAGCCTCGTCAAGTGTCTTGCTAGAGTAGTAGATGACTATGGGTTTCCCATCAATTTTCTGCCCAAGTACCACTCCTACGGCGAAATTAGATGCATCGCACATGATCTCAAAGGGTTGAGACCAATCAGGGGACTGTAGGATCGGGACTTGGGTAACTCGATCATGTAGGATTTCAAATACTTGAGTGCATTCCTTGGAGATCTCAAAAGGAACATCCTTAGATAGTAGATTAGTTAGGGGGCACGCGATCTTTGAGAAATCGGGAATGAATCGATGGTAAAAACCTACGTGCCCTAGGAAAGATCGGATGTCCTTGATCGAGCTAGGCAGAAATCAGATTCACCTTGGCTCGATCAACCTGGATGCCTTTTTCTGAGATGAGATGTCCCAGGACAATTCCTTCAGGCACCATGAAGTGGCTCTTTTCCCAGGAAAGAGCCAGATTCACATCAATGCATCGCCTGAGGATCTGGACCAAGTGTAGGAGGCAATCGTCAAATGATTCGCCCTAAGAAGTCATCCATGAAAACTTCCAGATAATCACCTGCCATATCTGAGAATATGGCAAGCATGCACCGCTGAAAGGTAGTGGGTGCATTGTAGAGACCGAAAGGCATCCTTCGGAACGCGTACGTCCCGAAGGGGCAGGTGAAAGTGGTCTTCTCTTGGTCCTCAGGATGGATTGCCACCTGGTTATAACCAGAGTACCCATCCAAAAAGTAGAAGAATCTATTTCCCACTAGTTTTTCAAGGATCTGATCAATAAACGATAGTGGAAGATGATCCTTCTTTGTGGAGGTAATGAGTCTTCTGCAATCAATGCAGACTCTCCACGAATTTGCTACACGGGTTGGTATGATTTCTCCGATCTCAGTCGTAATCACGATGACTCCTGCCTTCTTACGCATAACTTGGATTAGACTCACCCACCGACTATCGGAGATAGGGTAGATGATCCCAACATCTAACCATTTGATGATCTCCTTTTTCATGACTTCCTGCAGATTAGGATTTAGACGTCTCTACATTTCACAGGAAGGTCGTGTGCCCTCTTCAGTATAGATACGGTGTGTGCAGTAGGAGGGGTTGGTACCAGTCAAATCATCGAGAGTCCATCCAATGGCTCTTCGATGTTGCTGAAGAACAGAAATCAGATGGGATTCCTGATCAGGTGTGAGTCTAGAGTTGATAATCACAGGAAACGTCTGTTGGAACCCAAAAAGATGTACTTTAGATGCTCGGGAAGGGGCTTTAGTTCCAAAACAGGGTTATCAGTAGCAGCGGGTGGTTCAAGTGGGTGTCAGGAGCTAGGGAAGGAGTTATGGGTGTGTCTAGGTTGAGTTCAGACTCTAATTGCAGGTTTTGATCCTCTTGTGGTTGATCAGAAGTAGTCATGTTTTCCTTGATATACTGATCGTCAACCACAGCCTTGATATCACATATCTATTCTATAACTCTGCAATTAATCCCTTGTTGGGCCTTAAAGATGTCGATCTTTAGTGTCTGGTTCCCAAATTTCAATTCAATTTGGCCCTCTTCCCAATTTATATTGGCCCTAGTAGTGGCCAGAAAGGATCTCTGATCGTGAGGTTTTTTGCTTGCAGAAATAATGTTAGAAAAATATGTCATCGCAATATGTAATGTGGTAGAAAAAACCTCGATCAAAGTTACTAAAATACTGAAATAATACCACACTTCAGGTCGTATTCACAGGGAGATATAGAACCAATAAGATCACCAATAATCATGTTCAAGAAAAATAAATTGCCATTGATATCCATGCATTATGAGAGGAAAGAAAATAAAATACATTAACTAGTAATTCCAATCCTTCAATATTGTCACAAATAACCAAGATCAAAAGGGCTTCCCACAAATTTACCACAATAAAATGACCAATATCAATCCCATTCTTTAGCAATGGCAATCAATGTAATTTTTAATGGAGTCAAAAATAGAGGATTGGCTATCGGTGCACGCAAGTGGAGGAGGAGAGGACAGTCGGGCTTGCCGTGCTCAGAGGAGGTCAAGGATGCGAAGAGGAATCCGATGGCGGTGGTTGCATGACAAACGGCGGATGGTGGCGGTCGAACGGCAGGAAGATGCTCGCCAGTGATGGGTTGGGCACGCACTCACGTGGACTGTCGTTGGCGGTTCTGGGGTCATGGCTGTGCCCGAGAAGGTGAGGCGAGCTTGATGGAGTCAACGGTGTAGAGTTTCGTAGCTGGAGGTGGCGGCTGCAAGTGGAGGAAGCCGGCGGGTGTTGGGTTCTTCTCTGTTGGCTGATGGAGAAGACGATGAAGGAGAGGAGTGGGCGCGATTGTTCTGTTTGCTTGGGGTTGGCTGCGCTGCTATGGGAATGCGCGGGGCTGGCTACAAGGAGGAAGGCTGCAGGGCAGGCGCGTGAGGACCTGCATGTGCGAGGGAAGGCTACGCTGTCGGTGGTGCTGTGCCTGTTGCGCACGCTAGTGGCTACACGTGGTAGGAGCCGAGGAGAGCGATGAGTGGTCGGCGTGGTGGGGGAAAGGCACACGGTTGCAGTGAGGAGGATGTGACGTCGAGGAGCTCTCAGTTGATGCAAGGAGGTCGTGGACATAGCGAGGGAGCGCGGTGGACGTGGTCTCTGCCCATGCAAAGAGGTAAAGGGAAGAAGAACAAAGGTGAGGTGGTGGCTCGTAGTGGTGGTCACGGCGCAAGGTGAGGGTGTTGGCAGTGTCGATGGAGGCTCACGGTGGCGAAGAAGGCACACGGTGAAGGTGGCTGCTTACAGGGAGGAGAGGTGGAGAAGATGAGCTTCTTCCCTGTGGAGGGGAGATGGGATTTCTACGCCTTTTTTTTTTCCTGTTATATAAAGAAAATGAGAGAGAGAATTAGAGAGAGAGTCAGATAAGGAAAGAAACAATCATCAACCGTGATTTAGTGTTGCCATTTGAGGGAGAGAGACATAAAGAATCAAAAAGATTTTAGGGCAAATAAGAAAGAGATTAAGAGATGCTAAAAAATGATTCTTTTGCCAAATTTTACCAAGATAACATAAAAGTCCCACAATGTAACATCTCAAATCTATATTTGATGTGAAGTCCTTGCCTTTAAAGTGAATACTCAGTTCTTTCACATAAATATTCAAGTAATTAATGCATGAAATGATACATTCAAAGCTTTCACATTTTGTCATTATCAGCATGCCTTAGATTAAATTATGCTCCAAATAATTCAATACTTAAGCACTAAATTAGTCCACTCAAGTGGACCCATCAATCTCCCTAGTATGATTGGTGTGCTTTTAGATTTTCTGGAGCATCCTTATCCAAGACTACAAAATCCACCAGGAAACAAAAATCCCGAACCCTAACAATGACATCCTCAAGAATTCCTTTAGGTGACTTAATAGACCAGTCTGCCAACTGTAAGGTCACCTCTGTTAGTTTGAGCTCAGATTCCTCAAAATGGTCAAGTAGGGATGTAGGTATTAGGTTTATGGAGGCTCTTAGATCTAATAAAGCTCTATCAAATTGGATATCACCAATTGTATAGGAAATCAGGGGAGTACCTGGGACTTTTGCCTTAGGTGGGAGTTTGCTCAAAATGACAGAGCTAGCCTACTCCGACAATACGATTGGGCTCCCACTTTTAGTTCGCGGCTTACGCTTAGGTGTACACATGTCTTTCAGAAATTGTGCATAAGCCGGTACGTGGAGAATTGCGTCCATCAAAGGGATGTTTATATGGACCTGTTCAAAGAGCTTGACCAAGTCTTCTTTAGGTGTCACGAGTTTGGTTGTCCTCTTTCCCTTGGTTAAGGCCTCAGGAAATGGAACCTTGGATGGTTCCTCTAGAATAGGTCCAGGTTCTTGATCTGGGACAGGGGTATCCTGGATGATTATCCTAGGGTTTGGGTTAGCACTACCAGGCTGTAAGTGGCTTGGGTAAGGTGGGTCATGTGTTGCTTTGCCACTACGGGTTGTTACTGAATTCAATCCTGCCTGGTTCGGGTTTGGTGTTGGTAAAATAGGTGGCTGCTGCTAAAATCCCGAGTATGATGTTGAAGCTTCCATCCTGTTGGGTGATGGAGCAGAAGGGGCCTAATAAATCATGTGATCTTGGCCCGAATTTGGGTTCATAACGCGCCTTTGGTTCGACACATTATTCGGATTTGGTAGAGGTTGCGAAGGGTGTGTGCCAGGTTGGCAGGAATTCGCCATCTGTGTGAGTTGCTTGCGAACCTCTGTGATCTCATCTTTGTGCTGTTTTTGCATAGCCGCAGTTGTCTTTTGAATGTCAGCCAGAGTCTGAAGGATAAGAGTCATTTGATCTGTTTGAGTTGGCCCAAACTGATAGGTGGAGTTGGGCCAAGGCTGAGGCAGCTGATATGGATGAGAAGCTTGTGGACAGGGTTTATATGGTGGTCTCTAATTCTGATTGTTTCCCACCAATAGAAAATTAAGATGATTCCGCCATCTAGGGCTATAGGTATTAGAGAATGGGTCATTCTGGATGGCGTTGAGGTCCTCACAGGTCTGAGGCACCTCAGAAAAGTCAGAGTATGTGGGTTCAAAGTTCATCCAACTAGAGTAGGTAGGATCGGAGTTTCCTTCGGAGGGTGGATACGAGTCCATCCCCTGAGAAGATCGGTGGTAGACGTTATGCACAGCTTCAAGTGAGATTCAAGTGGGTCAACTTCACCTATTTGTCCTTTGAGAAGTTTTAGGTCTCTCTTTTAGGATTCAAGTGAGATTAAGAGCCTGATTTTTAGGGTTTGCTTGAATAGATCAATTCAACCAAGGCTTAGGCACACATCATTTTGGAAAGTTGATTCTTGCTTATGTGTGTCTCTAAAACCTTAACTTGGAATCCTTAATTAGCTCTAATTTTTGTCCACTTTAGTTTGTCAAATGTGGTATCTAGGACTCAAACAAGAATGTGGTAACCCTAGTTACCATAAGTGGGTGCGCAAATCAGGTTTTGTTGTTGAAATCAAATCAGGCAACTTGATGGATTATCTAAGAATGGAAAGCAAGTAGCCCTAACTGATTTTATCCTTTTTAACCTTTTCAGAAACAGGGGCTTAAGAGAGAGAGTAATCAGAATTTACCTGCCCCTGGTGTGTTTGTTGTGCGGTTGACTTTCTTCAATGTATCTTCTCCCTGAAACAACCACAGCAAAAGTGATATAGCAAGTTAGAATCTGTATCAGAAATTGTAATCAAGAATTCTAAATTACCCGTTGCTCCCCGGCAACGGTGCCAAAATGTTTAATCGCTAAGTCGGTGTTTAAAAAGTGTCACGTTGTAATATAGTCGAAATAGCATTCAAACAAATATAATTTTTATTACTCGAATAAGTTCGAGGCTGAACACAGGGAGAAAATTGGTATTTAGAAATCAAGATCACAATTCAGAATTAAAAGGATTTATAATAATAGCAGTAGCAATGTGCAAAAATATGGGAGTAAAATGGTGATTTAAATCACCAAATACTCTTACAATATCACCAAGGAACTCAATGTATTTGCAATGAAATGAAAGTAATGATCTGTCGTCTGATGAAGGAATTAGACGACTTAAAGTGTCTGATCCTTCTTTTCTTCTCTATCTCTACCTTTGCCTTCTCTGATGTCCTTCTCTTCTTCAGCTTCTGGCTTCTTCTTCTTTTTCTTCTTCTTCTGCGATCCTTCTCTTTCTTTTCAGCTTCTTCTGCCCTTAGCTTTCTCTGTTTGCTGCCTTTGGTTCTTCTTCTTCCTCTTCCTTTGTGAGCCTTCTCTTCTTCCTTCTCTTCTTCTTCTTCTTCTTCCTTCTACCTTCAACCCTAGCCTCCTCTTCTTCTTCAGAATCTGCTAAGTGTCGGCCAAAGATCCCTGTGGCAAAACCGTCCCCCTACCCGTGCGACACTCTTCTCTTCTCTTAGGATCCGCTCTCCCAGAGCCACACAGGTATTCAGGTTATCAGGTCAGGTGCATATCTGGGACTAGGCTCACCAGCGTACGTGGTGAGCGAGGAGTGCAGGTCGGGTCGGGTCAGCCAGGTCTGCGAGTGAGGTGTCACGGACGAGATCGAGTATAGGTGAGTGGGACCTGATTGCACAGCAATCATAGGTCTTAATTGACCTAAATTAGGCTAGGACTTAGCATAAGTTAGGGTAATTCATGCATGCATAAGCATTACTAGAACCTTTATTGCTTTCTTTTAGCTATGCATAAAATAATGCTATAATGTACTAAATAGGTGCATTATGTCAATTGCAGGTAATAAGCTAATCAGAAGCCAGATCTGAAGAATAAAGAATAACTGGTGTTGCAGTAGAGCTAGAGTGGAAGACCTAGATTAGATGTAGTAGATAATAATGTAAGGGAGTTAAGGGATGCTATTCTATTAAGTAGGAATAAAGCAATAAATTGTGAAGAACTTAGTCCATCCTAGCCCTAGGATAGCCTAGAAGCTTCCCCATGCCTTAGCCACCCTTAGATTAGGTCACCGCACCCTAGGAAACCTTAAAACCCTAATTCTAGCCTCTATCTGGACGTCTAGATGAGTTATAGGACGTCCAGAACTCTTAGCCAACTCCCGCACACCTTAAACCCACTTCTGCAGTGTTATTGGACATCCAGACACTTGGTCAGACGTCCAATTTCTGCAGAATACTGAAGACAGAACCTAGAATCCTTCTTGACTCTGATTAGATGTCCAGACTTGAGGTCTGGACTTTTGATTTTTCACTATAAGTCGTCTGACACTTTTATCGGATGTCTGAAACTACTCTCTAGTTCCTGTTTTGAGATTCAAGCCTTGATCTTGGATCTCTAGCTCCCTAAACCCAATTCTAACCCCCTAGGAACCTAAATTAAGGTGCCCTAACCCTAGTACATCACCTCTAGACCTCCCTAAGGACCTAATTAGGTCTTCACTAAACCTAATTGACTTGGATCATGGTCCATCTCTTCAGTCTATTCAATTGGACTCATTGAGTCCAATTGAAAATTGATCTTAGCACACACTGTCCAATTGGACTCAGTGAGAGTCCAATTAACTTAGACCTAACTTAATTGAGTTACTTTACTCTCAATTAGGTTTCCACACACCCAATTAAACTTATATTATGTTTAATTGCACTTTACCTTAGTGAATTACGGTTTACAACCCTAATTTGAGACCTACCTTGACCTAAACCCACTAGAACCTAACCTAATCTACCTAGCCACCTAAGTTTTAACCCACACACACCCACACACACCATCCACACGAAAATACCTAGCCTAGAGTTCTCTAGAACTCTCTACCATGTGTTGTTGCCTTGGTTGCTAAAATTAGCAACCAAGAGCCATTCAATTTTTAGATCCACATTTGGTGGATCTAAAAACCACCATCCATCCTATCTCTCACTCTCCACGAGCTCCCATCATATGCCTCTCTAGAGAATTCCATAATTCTCTAGAGAGCTTCCTTTAGGTCTAAAGAAAGACCTAAGGGGTGGCACTTTGGACCCATTCACTCTTGGCTCCATTTTAGCTAGCTTCATTCCACCTCCACTCCACCTTCATGAGTAGCTTCACCATGGCCACCACCATCTCCACGCTAGGATGTTGGATCACCTCCTCGACCTCTCTCCAAGGGCCGGCCTAAGCACCATTGGCCGCCCCTCCTTCTCCTCTCAACCAAGTCAAAGGCCATCGGAGCCCACCTCTGAATGCCCTTAGATCTGATAGATTAGATTTTAGTTCTTCGTAGATTTATTGCTTTTATTACTGCTTAGTAGTGTAGCTCGAAATTCTCCCCCAATTATGCATGCATAATCTCCTATAGATTCATGTATGCAGTCATTGTCTATTAGCTGTTGGTTTTTATATTTCCTATACAAGCATTCCACTACTGGTGTTCTGCAACTCTGTTATCATCATCTTTATATATATATTGAAAATCACCATGTGCCTGATTATCATCTTTTGGTGTGATTAAAGTTGCATGTTTTCAATTTCTGATATTCTGGCAATAGCATGTCATGCATCAATACGAACTTAGCATACATCGACATGCGATTTTGAATAAGTAGAGTGAGCAAGATCGATTTCAAATTTGCATTTCCATAAATGCCTCCCAGAGATGAACAACCGGGACTCCAAGTCTCGTTATCTTTAGAAATTATTTTTGACGAGCATTTTCGCACACAATACTACGACGAGGTCTCTGTTTCAAAACATGCGTGAGAACCACTACTTGTCAGGACCTCACCCCGTGGTAATTGAGGCGATGAGCCTATGGCAACTTTTCAATTTATGCGGGTGCAGGTGCCCCTTCGTTTCCGAGCTGGGACTATCCACGCCCCCTTTTCTCGTGCACCTACAGTAGAGATTGATGCTTCCAATTGCAGCTACTGTGAAGGCTTTCGACTCCAATTGAAGACCGGGGCGTGTGCATGAGGTAATTCCGCGCAGCCTGGGAGTTCATCCTGGGCTTGGCAGCACCTGGAGCGGCTTCAAGCAAGCTTCAAGCTTGCTCGCCAATGGCGGATGGGGCCTTGAACCTGAAGTCAAGAGAACAGCCTTTTGGCTACATCAAAACACTCAGGGAGGTCCGTCGGAGCACAGTGGATGTGCTGGTGGTGGTGGCGTGGCGTGCGGGTGTCTGCGAGTGTGTGCCTAGGGCAGACTGTGTGCGTATGAGTGGGTGTGTTCGGGGGGTGATTTGGGTGAGTGGCACAGTGAGTGAAGTAGGGGGAAGTACTCAGTGAGGTGTGGCGGAGGTTGTGGGATTGTCGGAGAGGGTTTTGGTGGCCTGTGGAGGTGGGATGGCCTCGCCGGAGATGGTGGTCGAAGAAGGAGGTGATGAAGGTGCGAGGGGTGGCAATGGTCGATTTTGGAAAATAAAGGGTGGAGAAGAAACTAGAGGGGATAGGAGACTTAGCTGGGAGGTCAAGGGATGAATGGGGGCAGCGAAGGCGCCAGGTCTGGTATGGCCAATGCTGGAGACGAAGTAGACTTCGGTGAGGTGGGAACGGCATGGATGAAGAGGGAGTGGTGTCTGCTGGTACGACGAGATGCCGACGAAGGCAGGGAGGAATCCACTGCAGGTATGGCGGTCGAACGACGAGAAAGAGCAGGAAAGGTCACCGGACGTCGAGGAGCATTCGGCTGTGAGGGGAAGAGAAGAATTTGAGGGTATTCACAGTCGAATTTGAGCGTGGAGAATGCGGTGTGATATGAGCTTCTTTAAATAAGGCTCTGAAGGTCAGTTAGGGCTTGGGAAGCAAGCTTCCCAAGCTTGGAAGGTCGCCAAAGATGGGTTCATACTGACCGGAATTTCTCAGAGGATCTCCCTTCCAATTTTGGAGGAGATTCTCTGAGCAATCAAGGAGATCTTCTCTGTCAAAGGTCGCTGGAGTAGGTTTCCTTTGCGATAATGGTGGAGGGACCTACTTGTGAAGACGACGAAGAAGCTAGGGGGCTGTTTGCAAGGTTTTTGAAAGTTAGGGGTAGAAATGTAATCAGACAAGACCTTTTTGCAAACTAGGTCAAGGCAAACTCATCTTGGGTCTAAATTTTGGTAAAAACTTAATTTTGACCTAAGGAATCCAATGGTGAAGTTAGGTTTTGGTTTTGACCATGTTTGACTGGGTAATTTATTCAAAAGCCTAAATTATGGCAAATATCTATCTGAGAACCTATTCTAGGTCAAGATGGGTTTTAATAGCCAAATTCAAGGTACTAAACTATAGATAATATTTTTCTATGATTTTTAGAAGGTTTAAGTGAATTTTATCCTGACCAAAACCTTGGTTAATTAAGTGAGTCTATTTTTAGAGTTTCAAAAGTCATTTACTTCTCAGAACTCACACAAACCCTTTTCTGTCAAACCCAATCCACTTTTCATCTTATTAAGATAATTTGACCTTTATTTAGCCCTGGAGTAAACCCGTGGTTGTACTGCATTGGCAAAATTACAGTTTTACTCCTTATTCTTGTGTTTCTCTCAGAAAGGTTATGTAATGAATTATGGCCTTCAGTTGGTTATGTAGGAGCATTTATTGACTTTATTGGATCAAAATGAGCTAGTTAGGGCTGATGATGGTGTTCCCATCAACGTGCCCCCTGACTAATATGCTATCTAAGGATGTCCCTTTTGAAATCTCCAAGGAGTGTACTCAAGCATTTGAGATTTTGTGTGATCGAGTTACCCAAGCTTCGATCCTACAGTCCCCTGATTGGTCTCAACCCTTTGAGATCATGTGCAATGTATCTGATTACGTTGTAGGTGCAGTACTTGGGTAGAAAATTGTGTAGGTGCAGTACTTGGGCAGAAAATTGATGGGAAACCCGTGGTCATCTACTACGCTAGCAAGACACTTGACGAGGCTCAACGTAATTACACAGTTACTGAGAAAGAGCTACTAGCCGTAGTATTTTCCCTGGAAAAGTTCAGATCATATCTTCTAGGTTCCCGTGTTATCATTTACTCTGATCACACTGTTGTGAGGCACCTCCTTGCGAAGAAGGACGCGAAACCTCGACTAATCCGCTGGATCTTACTGTTGCAAGAGTTTAAACTCAAGATTCGTGACAAGGAAGGAAAATAGAACGTGGTAGCTAATCACTTGTCCCACCTTCCTTCTGACATTATTGACCCTTCCAGACCCATTACAAAACATTTTCCTGATGAGCACCTCCTGACTATCAGTACAGGGCTTCCGTGGTTTGCTCATCTAGTAAACTACTTAGCATCACATCAGATACCGTCTGATTGGCCGAAGGGCCAAGAAAGACAAATTACTTTCTGATGCCAAGTACTACTTTTGGGAAGACCCATATCTCTTCCGCATTGGTGCTGATCAAATCATCCGAAGATGTGTCCCGGAAGTAGAAATTCAGGACATTTTGTCCTTCTGCCATGACCAGGCATGTAGTGGACACTTCTCGAGTCATAAAACCGTAGCAAAAGTCCTCTAGTGCAACTTCTATTGGCCCACAATTTTGAAAGATGCATACAATCACTGTAAGGCATGCACTCGTTGCCTGACCTTAGGCAACATGAGCCACCGTGATATGATGCCCTTACAGCCAATTCTCATATGCGAAATCTTCGATGTCTGGGGGATTGATTTTATGGGACCCTTCCCTATTTCGGATGGCTTCGAGTACATTCTGCTCGCTGTTGACTACGTGTCCAAATGGATCGAAGCCATTTCGACCCAAACCAACGATCATAAGGTAGTTATCAAGTTCATTCATCAGAACATCTTTTCTCGGTTCAGGATTCCACGTGCTATATTCTCTGATGAAGGGACCCATTTCAGTAATGCTTAGTTCAAATCACTGATGACTAAATATGGGGTGTCACATCGAATCTCTACTCATCACCCCTAAACCAACGATCTAGCTGAGCTATCGAATTGGGAGATCAAGAAAATCCTCCAGGTCACTTTTCGACCTGACAGGAAAGACTGGTCATCCCGACTTCCGAAAACTTTGTGGACTTATAGGACCGCTCACAAAACCCAATTAGGCATATCTCCCTTCAGATTAATGTACGGGAAGGCATGTCACCTCCCTGTCGAATTGGAGCACAAAGCCTATTTGGTAGTATGGAACTGCAATCTTGATCTTTCTAAGGCAGGAACCCACAGAAAGCTTCAAATGAGCGAGATCAATGAATTACACCACGACGCATATGAGAACTCGCGAATTTACAAAGAGCAGGTTAAGGCCTTTCACGATAAGCACATATCCAGGAAGATCTTTTTCCCTGGTCAAAAAGTCCTACTCTTTGATGCCAAACTCAAACTGTTCCCAGGAAAGCTCAGATCAAAATGGATTGGACCTTGCCTTGTCTGACGAATCTTTGGAAATGGAGCCGTTGAAATCAATCAACTTAGCCACGAGTCAGAACTCTTTCTCGTGAATGGTTAGAGACTCAAACCGTTCATTGAACTCACCCACACAAATTTGGCTAAGGCATCTTTTACCCTCCATTCTCCCCAAGCTCATTGTACCCAGCTGATGGCATAAAACTCAGCGCTTAACAGGAGGCAACCCGTCATTTTTGAAAAACCCGAAACCCTTCCTGACACATCCTTTGCTGAACTCATATTGCACTTTAGGGTTCATTTATTAGAACATCTTACACCACCTCTAGTACCCGTACTCGAGTTTGAAATCGTTTGCAATAGTCATCCCGACCCAATCACCCACCCAAAACCTGTTCTAATGAATGATCTAAGTTGAACTCGAACCCAAAAAATTTACAATGAGGACATTACAAATCGTAGGCATGGGGGGGGGGGGGGGGTAGTAAAGTGCAAAATGTTGTGAAAATCATCTCACAAGAAAGGGTTTCATAAAAAAAATCACATATTCCAAAAATTCCAAAAAAATAAAAAAATTCTTGAAAAGGAACAAAAATATGAGAGGATAGGAAATTTTGATGGCATATCAAATTTTGAGAAGCAAAAGGGGAGGAGTTAAAAATGTCAAAAAGGAGCACAATTTGAAACGAAAAAGAAATAGTCATTAGTAAAAAATTGAGGAATTGACTTAGTTCTAGACCATATCAAAAGAAAAAAAGAAAAAGTGCTAATTAAACTGAGAAGAGATTAGTAGGAACGCTGATTTTGGGCCTTTTTGGCTAAAATCTTAGGCTTAAAAATTCAAGTACCCACTAAGATCTGGATAGTCCTCAAGAGGTTAGGAAAAATGTGAAGTTTAAGTGTTAGGTCTAAGGCTTAGGGATTATTCGACCATGTTAACTAATGTCTGGTTTGCGGGACTCGGTAACCTAAGCACCCCAATCCACACACAGTCTGGTTCAGTGCGCCTAAGTATCAAAATCACGCAGATGCGTTTAAATTGTTCTGAAAAGGTCACCAAGATTAGGAGCAGTTGATCAACACAAGTTGATTTGGACGAGTTCCCAGCACGGAGAGGTGGGAAATTCCCCTCAAAGATGTGGAATAACATATCGTCTCTTCGGTGCTTATCTCCTAGGATATCTATATATCCTACCGAGGGCATGTAAGCACCCTGTGCTGGTTCAGATGCCATGGGTGGCATTATCCTGAAATATCGATTGCTAAGGTCTGGATTTAGCTATAGAACGCCATGGGCGGGATTATCACGAAATCTCGAAAGCCAGGGTTCTGGGGGTTGCCATGGGCGGAGCTATCTCGAAGCATTGATTGCCAGGGACCCTATGAGGATTGATGATGGGGACTAGGAATCTGATACAGATCGTGTTGTGAAGCCAATCCGAAGCTAGAAATAAAAAGAAAAGAGAGAAAACTCTCCAAAAATAAAGAAAAATTCCTCTGTCTGTCTCTGACAAAGATGCACTGCAAACTGAACCGAGGCTAAAACATGTTACAAGCACGGGTGCTTTAACCGCAGAATTCAATGAACCTTAGGTTAATTCCCATGAGACTTAGAAACCTTCGTGGTAGACTGAGGCTAGAGCTGGTCAGGTCCGGATCTTAGTTGGTACTTGAGTACCTCTAGGCCTACTATCGGCATTCTAACCTAATCTACAAAAGGAAGCACACAACAAAGTTTTTAAGTATCAAAAGATTTTATGGTCTAGAATCAAAGTTAATACCCTAAAATTTTGCTAAGGGACTAGCAAAAGCTAGGCATGGGGGTATGATGGGAATACCATCATGAGTCATAACTAGCTCATTTTGACCAAATTAAGTCAATAAATGCTCCTACATAATCACCAGAGAGTCACAAGTCTCTGCATAATCATTCTAAAGGAAAAATAGGAAACTATGGTTAAAACTGTAATTTTACCAGCACATCATGAATGCAGTGCAACCACAGGTTTTCCTAGGGTTTCATTAAGGGTCAAAATGTCCTAAAAAGGTAACAAGTGGGTTAGATCAGTCAAAAAACGGTTTGCACGTGTTTTGAGAATTAAATGACTTTTGAAATCCTAAAAACAAACCTACTTGATTAACAGAGGTTCTGGTCAGGATAAAATTCACCTAAACCTTCTAAAAATCATAGAAAAATATTCTCTAGGGTTTAGTACCTTCAATTTGACCATCAGAACCCATCTTGACCCAAAATGGAGTCTTAGATAGATATTTGCCCCAATTTGAGTTTTTACATAAATTACCTGATCAAACGTGATCAAAACCAAAATCTAACTTCACCATTGGATTCATTAGGTCAAAATTAGGTTTGTACCAAAATTTTGATCCAAGATGAATTTGTCTTGACCTAGTTTGCAAATTGGTCCTGTCTGATTACATTTATGGCCTCAACTTTCAAAATCCTTTCAAATAGCCCCATAACTTTATCGTCATCTTCACAATTAGGTCCCTCCGCCATTATCGCGGAGAAATCCTTCTCCGACGACCTTTGATTGAAGAGAATTCCTTCTCTGTTCAATCAATCCCTTCCAAAATTGGAAGGGAGATTCTTTGAGAAATCCTCTCCAATTTGAACCTGTCCTTGTGCACTGAATCTTTCCCAATCTCTCATGCGAATGCATGAGAGATTTGGGTCTCAAGAAATACCCAAATCCGACGAACTTTTTCGAGCTTGGAAAGCTTGATTTCCAAGCTTTCCTTGCCTCTAGATCCTTATAAAAAGGCCGCTAGATCTCCCTGAACTCTTCACGCTCGAAATTGGCCAAGATCCCTCTCAAATTCCTCTCTTTCACGGTCAAAGGCTCCTCGATGTCCAGCGACCTCCTCTATTCTTCCTCGTTGTCCTTCCACAATTCCAGTGGTGGATTCCTCTCCCTATTCCTCTCCACGTCTTGCCATACTTGCAGATGATCGTTCCCGTTCGTCCTCGCCGTTTCTCCCTCACTGGAACCGCCTTCGTCTCCGACGTCGGCAACACCACATCCGATGCCATCTCTGCCCTACTTCGTCCATCTACCTCCTAGCTAAGTTCCTTATCTCCTACACTTTGTTTTCTCATCCGCTCCACTTCAAATCAACCACCAACGACTCTCCGTGACCTCATCTCTTCCATCTCTGGCCATTCCCTCCGCAAGACCATCTCACCCCCACATACCACCAAATCACTCACCGACAAGCCCACGACCATCGCCACAGCTCTCCGATCATTTCCCCTCTCTTTATTCATCATTCCACTCACTCACATGCACCCCCGAACACACCCACTCACACGCACGTAGTTCGACCTCGCTACACACCCACAGACATCCACACGCCACATAACCCTCACAGTTGCACTCACCATTACTCGGCGACCCTGCCTAAGCACTCTGATGTGGCTGAAAGGCCGTTTTGTTGATTTCAGGAACTTGCCCGGTCCGCCATTGACGAGCAAGCTTCGAGCTTGCTTGAAGCTCGCTCCAGGTCTTGCTACGCCCAGGTCTCAACTCCAAGTCGCGCGGAATCGACCCTTGAACACATCCCAGCAGTCAATTGAAGATGAGAACCCAGCAGCTGCTGTAATTACGAGGGAAGGATCTCTGCTGTGGACGCGCGAAGAAGAGGGACGCAGATAGTCCCACATTGTCGGCTGCAAAGCGCACTGAGGCGAATAAATTGAATAATTGATAGTAGCTGTTCGCCTCAGTTCACGAGGTGAGGTCCCTCTCACCCACTCACCCGGCCTCGTCCGTGACACATACATGCGGACCTGGCCTGAACCCGATAACCCGACCTGCACTCCTCGCTCACCACCGCACGCCGGTGAGCCTAGACTCGGGTACGTGCCTGAATCCGATAACCCGATTACCCGTGGCTCTGGGAGAGCGGATCCTAAGAGAGAAAGAGAGAGGGAGAGTTGCGCGGGTTGGGGGAGGGTTTTGCTACAGGAAAATTTGATTGACACTTAACCGGATTTAGAAGAGGAAAGCCAGAGAAGGAAGAAGAAAAGAAGAAGAGGTGAAGGCCTGAGTAGAAAAATAGAAGAAGAAGGAGCAAAGCAATGATAGAGAAGAAGAAGAAAATCACTTTAAGTCGTCTGATTTCCAAATCAGATGACAGATTTTAGCTTTCATTTCATACATATATATTGAGTTCCTTAGATATTATTGTAAGGAGTATATGGTGATTTAAACTACCATTTTACTCCCATCTTTTTGACACATTGATACATGATATTATTGTAATTTCTTTTAGTTTAAATTGTGATCTCAATTTCTGAATTCCATATTGCTTCCTGTGTTTGACCTCGGAACCTTTTTCTAGTAATAAAAATTGTATTTGTTTTCAAAGCGATTTCGGCTATATTACAACGCTTCATTTTAAACTTGATTTCGCCGCGTTAACACGCACCCTCTCCCGAATTTCCTCACCGCAACTTTCCCCAAACCCACTTGTGCCCCCATCACCTTCCCCCTCCCCCAACTCCCTAACCCCCTCCCCGACGGCGTCATCTCCCTTGACCTCCAAGGAGCCCCCTTCCCTCTCCCGACGACGACGGTGCCTTCCTGACTCCCCCTCAAGATCTCCAGCAGCAGCTCTCCTAGCCCTCAAGATCACCACCGAAAATCAACTCCCACTACCATTACCTTCCCCCTCCCTTGACTCTCCTGCTGCCTCCTCATTGACGTCACCTCCCCCGACCATCCTTAACCCCCTTCCCTCTCCTGACGAAGGCACCTCCGCTGACCATCTTCCCCAATAGACCGCTACCTCAAGACCTGTCTCCTGCATTGACGAAGGCACGTCTCCTCCCCCTCAAGAGAGCTACCACTCTCCCTCCCTCATCTTCCCCAGCAGCACCTCCATTACTACTGCCCCTGCTACAACTAGGGTTAATCCACCACTCTTCCTTCTTTTTATTTATTTGTTCATTTCATTCCTCCTCCTCCAACTTTGCTTCTCTTGATCTCCTGTTATTATTGTTGCTGCAGTACTTGGTGGATCTATTGGCTGCGGAGTGGCTCAAGGAGATCTACTGACCTCGAATTTTCTTAAGGGGTAACACGTACGCCAGGTGTTTGATGGTATGCCAACAAGTTTTGAAACTAGGAAGCTTTTTTTGGTCATAGACAACATGCATCTAGGAAGCTTTAATATTATAATAGTGTTAAGATTGCAACATTCTACATTATTAATAAGCAAGATCAAAGAACATACCGTAGCCACGTTGTTCTATATCCTTCAATCTGAGAAGCTTCTTTAAACGGATAAATCTCATAAACATATATAATAGAAAAGGAGCTTTCCATGTCAAAATAGCATGGCTAGATGGCAAGCATAGTCCTTTATAATTAGAGTGAAGAAAGTTCATACATGTTTTCCCTGTTCTCAAAGTATTGATCATAGAATGAATAGAATTCTTTCTGACTCCTAAATCATCTAACAACTGAATCAACAAAGGAAAAAAAGGAAGCATTTGCCTAGTTCTTATGTTCGTTCAATAAATTTAGACAGTTAAGCTTTGGCATAATCAGGATGGTGCTGAGCAAACTGTAAGGGCTCAAGATATCTAATTAAGAGAGTTTTTTTGTTTAACTTTGACTCTGTAAGACCACATATATTTCTGCTCAATATCTTAAACTTGCCAATTTCCCAAATCCTAGAGTAATATAGATTCAAAAAGCTAGTCAGAACAAAAACATCCACTTCAAAAAGCTTCATTTTGCTCAACTCTCTTTTCAGGCATTGTTCATTTGAAATGATGGAAACTAGCATGTCAAGACCCAGACAAGGTTAGGTTGCAAGGAGATCTAAGTAGAGAAGCCCTTTCTTTACAATCAATTGAATAGGTGCCAAGGTGTGCTTCCATAACAAAGAAGAATCTTGTACAGCCTTATGTGTAATCTTACCCATTTGTCCCAAGACACCCCCAACAATCCTTCTCCTACACACTAATCAATTTAATTTCACTGGAATGGAAACCATTATCTGCCAGCATTTCTATATGGGTTTTTATCTGAAATCTCCACTGGAAATTGGATGGGTAATTATCTATAGAAACAAATATCTCTATAATTGAAACCCCTTATAAGTTTGCACTTTCGCTACAGTTCCATTTGCTACTAGAAAGCTAAATGCCCATTATGTTAGCAATGCAATATTACTTGTGAGTGTTACACATAGGGCATTGTTGACAGTTTTTTATAAAAAAGACATTGTTGAAAGTTACTGTCAACTTGATTTTCCATTGAAAGAAATAAATTGTATACTTTGGGTAAGTCCCTTTATCATGCAAGCAATGCATCTATTTGCGCTCTTGATAATGAGAGGATCAAATGTGTGCAAAAGAGATTGCCATTGCTAATATTTCCTTTTCACATGCTTTGCACTCAGAAGTTATAAGTTCGAACACTAAAAGTCAACTCTAACCTTACGCGGAGCTCAAAGCTAACTTAGAGTTCAATCAAACTCAATTTCATTTCATAACTCCCAGCCTTAAGCTTAACCTCGTAGACCACTAATAGAATCACAAGCTACGACGATGTTTAATTTTTGAAGATTTATTAATTTTGGGAAGAAATTGATGGTAATACAAGGATCTTTCACTCTGCTTTAAGATCTACACATGATTTTTATCTCCATTAATATAGTCACCAATGCAGCTTCATTGAGGGGTGCTTTTTCGTGGAGGGTAATATTTCTAGGTTATGTGGTATTGACCTTTCTACAAGGGGCATCAAAATATTCATACTTCATGGTGGTATGATCAATCTTTCAAGGGTTTCGATACCTGATGAAAAGCACAAAAATGATAAGGAAATTGACTTCAAATACAAACCCTGAGTCGGACCCTGTAGTTTTACTCTTTAAGCTATTTAATTTACAGAGTCTAAACAATGGCATTTATATTATGTTTATTGGGTTCTTTTCTCTGTGAAGATCAATCATTTCATTTTACTTCATGGGAAAGGAGAAAGAACATTAGTCTAAGGCTAAGAGGGGTAGAGGGTAGCTGTATTGCAATCATATATTGGATGCAAATGAAGAAATGGTCTCGCCTATAAGGGCTGAATACAATTTGCCCTGAAGTTCACATAGTATGACCCAAGTGTCCAATATTCTCAAAAACTTATCCTATCATTTGATACAATTCAAATACTTCTTGATATACAAATATCTAATGTTTCTTTATGTAACTTACTTTTATTGTTTGTGGGTTTATTTGATTATAGGTTTCCATGGATAAGTCTTGAATTGGTTTGAGAGTTTCTGATTATTTTCGATATTAGAGCAGAGTGATTTCATTCTTAGACTGGGCATTCCATGAAGATAGGAGGCAATATAGAAGAGGAGACTTCTATGAGAGAATTTGTTGTCCATGCAAAAGTTGTTTAAATGGATTTATGCATGATCGTGACACAGTATTTGAGCATTTTATTTGTACCAGTTGGTGGCCTCACTACACAATCTGGACCTCACATGGAGAAGAAATCACTTATCCTTCTATTGATAATGATGCTGAGAATCGCATTGAAGATATTGGAGGTGATAATGTTGCAGAGATATTAGAAGAGATGAGGGCTGCAAATGCTAATAATATAGATAATGATATTATGTTTGGAGATTGTAATCATTTTTATGATGCACTGAAGGCAGCTGAGGAACCCATTGATCCTGGAATTAATTCCATGTCAAGGTTGTCATTTCTTTTGAGAATGTTTCAAATTAAAGTGATGAATAAGGCAACATCTAAGTTAATGTTTGATGTCCTTAAGTTCATAGAAGAGTTGTTAAATAATCCCAAAGATTTTCCTCAATCATGGTATGATGCGAAGAAACAATTTTGCATACTTGGCTTGAAGTGTGAAAAGATTGATGCTTGTAAGAATGATTGTATGCTGTATACTAAAGAAAATGCATGCTTGAATAGTTGCCTGCAATGTGGAGAAGGAAGATATGAAGAAAATACCTATTTAAATACACAAGGGAAGAAATGATCAAGGAAGGTACTACATTACTTTCCTTTGATTCCTAAGCTACAACGTCTTTTCATGTCGAGTAAAATTGCAAAGGGGATGACATGGCATCATAATAACAAATCACGAGATGGACTTATGCGTCATCTAACAGATTCTGACGAGTGGGCTGCATTTGATAATAAACATGCTTTATTTGCAGAGGAAACACATAATTTTAGGCTTAGTCTTGCAAGTGATGGATTCAATCCTTTCAAAAATATGCATCTGTCATATTCAATATGGCCAGTGGTGATCTTCAAATATAATTTGTCGCTATGGATGTGTATGAGATCTTCGTTTATGATGCTAACGCTTCTCATCCCTGGGAAAAGGGCACCAGGAAATGCAATCGATGTTTACATGCAACCACTCATCAACGAGTTGAAATTGCTATGGTATAATGGGATTGAAACATATGATGCAGCTAGAAAATAATTTTTTAAGATGCATGCAGTACTGTTGTGGACTATTAATGATTTCCCAGCTTATGCAAATTTATCTGGTTGGAGCACTAAAGGCAAGTTGTCTTGTCCTATATGTATGGATGATACTCATTACTTGCGTTTACCTGAAAGCAATAAATTGTGTTATTTAGTGTATCATAGATTCCTACCAATTGAACATAGATGATGACAATCCAAGTTTAAAGACAAATTTGATGGTAAACCATGCTGCTATTTATCCAAGAAAATTTCTAAGAATAGATACAATCAGGTTGTCGGGATACAAAATAATGGAAAAGTTTCAACAAATTGGTAATATCTGATTGGGTTGTCTGTTTTAGAAAGATCTTAAAGATTTATGTAATTCTGGATTTAAAAGGAAGAGCATATTCTTCATGGAGCTCCCTTATTGGCAAGATCTCACAGTTCGTCACAATCTTGATGTGATGCATATCAAGAAAAATGTTATGGATAACATTTTAGATATGTTAAACTAAATGGATAGTCCAAAAGACATGTTGAAGACCCGTAATGATTTGAAGGTGTTGGGCATTCGTCCTGAGTTACATGTAAATCATAAAGATGATTGCAGTTATGACTTTCCTAAGGCATTATATACTTTGAAGGATGAGCAACGACTGAAGATATTATCTTTTCTAAAAACTATCGAGGTTCCAAATGGATTCTCGTCACAACTTTCTACGTGTAAATGAAGCATTGAAGAAGGTAAGTGGATTAAAGAGTCATGATTTCCATGTTTATATTCAAATCTTATTCCCATTAGCAATTCATGGAGTGCTTCCTCAACCAGTGGTTGACTCTATGATGGAGATGAGCTAATTCTTTAAGGTTATATGTTTAAAGACATTGGATTCTCAATTGTTAGACTATTAGGATAAGCAAACTGTGATCACATTATGCAAGATGGAGTAGATCTTCCCTCCTGCATTTTTCGATGTCATGGTACATCTTATACTCGACCTAGCGAATGAAGCAAGGATTGCTTGACCAGTTCAGTATAGGTGGATGTATCCAGTTGGGCTCTTCTTGAAAAAATTGAAAGCTATGTCTTCAATAAGGCTAAGCTAGAAGGTTTAATTGTCGAAGGGTATCTTGTAGAAGAATGCATCAACTTTTGTGCGATGTTTATGGATGGTCCAGATAATTGATTCAATCGATTAGAAAGAAATGATGATAGACAAAATAGTGACAATGTGGACGATTATTTTTCAGTATTTGATATCCAAGAAAGGTCAATCATACGAACGAAATTTAAACCAATGTCTGAACATGATTGGCAATTAGCTCATATATATATGTATTAAACCAGATTCCGGATTTTTACGATGAATTTTGACAATCTTCGGACATTTCTAGATGTGAAGAAGACTTCATTGACTGATTTAGAACTCGTGTGCAAGAAATGAAACAAAACAATGATCCGCAATGGATAGAAGATTTTGATGTAATGATAAATGTACCTTTAAGTCATGCACATTATCACTCTGGATATATAATAAATAGGTTTAGATTTAGTCAGTTGATGATTTGAATGCGACACAACATTCAAGTGTTATTGTGAAATGTAATGGCATACAAACTTGTTGTGATGGTTATTATGGAAAAATCAAAGAGATTGTGAAAGTCAGCTATAGTCATGATCGCCGAGTCGTCTTATTTAAGTGTGACTAGTTTGATAATTTTAACAGCAGATATGGTGTTAAAGTGGACAAAGAAACTGGTTTTATAAGTTTGAATAAGGATCATACAATTCTTCAACCATCTGAACCATTTACATTAGCTTGTCAAGTTGAACAAGGTTTTTACATGCTTGATAATGATAGGAATGGCTGGATAGTACCAATAAGAATAATGCCGCATGATTATTATGATATACAGCATGATAAGGATCCCAACTTTAATTCTGAAGCATACTAAGATGTGATACAAGATGGAGAAATAGGTCATGGTGCAATGGATATTGATATTTGAGGTAAACGTTTTCAATTAAGCTATTTTCTAGAGTTTAACTATTTCATTCTCAAAAATCTTTTCATATATTTTCACCATTGCAGGTTTTCTTATTGTACTAGGCTGATCTTTTACTTGGTTTG
The DNA here is from genome assembly GCA_037157565.1 of Thalassia testudinum. Taxonomy (NCBI): domain Eukaryota; kingdom Viridiplantae; phylum Streptophyta; class Magnoliopsida; order Alismatales; family Hydrocharitaceae; genus Thalassia; species Thalassia testudinum. The sequence continues at coordinate 156,266,875 of JAZHRO010000077.1, read as the reverse complement.
GCATACTTATTTCGTCACAGTTGACTATATAAAAAGTATGACATCATCCTTTTATAATTTGTAGCTCATCTCTTATTTCCTTTTATAAAAAGTATGACATCTTATATTTGATGATGTAATCATCCTTCTATTGTATTTTTTGTAATTAATAATTTTTTTATACATCTGTAGATGGCACCTAAGAAGTTGATGGCATACAAAAAGCGCCGTCTTGATATGCAAAGTGATGACTCTTCATTTGAGCCAGATGACCAGGTCCAAGGACACGAGGGTGGCATTGACACCTAGCCTGAGCCCCAACATGATCCTCGACCCCACTCACAGCATGACCATCAACTCCAGTTGCCTTCTCACATGCCCATTCTTCAAACTTCGCCACTACCTCAGACTCGACTTCGATCTCATATTCGACATGCCATGATCCCACCTCATACTCTTGTAAAATCTAGGCCTCAGCATAGACCTCAACAAAATACACAGCCTCACACTCAGCTTCCACCTAGGGATGCACACCCTCAGCCCTTACACCCTCCCTAGAGCCAGTCCCAACCCCTACCCCACCCCAGAGCCAGTCCCAGTAGGAGACACCAGCTCAGCCCTTACACCCTCTCTAGAGCCAGTCCCAGCAGCGGACACCAGCTCAGCCCCTACACCCTCCCCAGAGCCAGTCCCAGCAGCTGACACCAGCTTAGTCCCTACACCCTCCCCAGAGACAGTCCCAGCAGCGGACACCAGCTCAGCCCTTACACCCTCTCTAGAGCCAATCCCAGCAGCCGACACCAGCTCAACCCCTACACCTTCCCCAAAGCCAATCCCAACAGCGGACACTAGCTCAGCCCCTACACCCTCCCCAGAGCCAATCTCAATAGTAGACACGAGCTCAGCCCCTACACCCTCCCCAGAGCCAGTCCCAGCAACAGACACTAGCTCAACCCCTACACCATCCCCAAATCTAGTCCCTGCAGCAGGCACCATCTCAATTCGTAGACCCTCCTCAGATCTAGTCACATAGCCAATCTCAGCGAAATAGTCAGCCATAGAGTCAGTCATAGAGCCAATCTCAGGAGTAGAGTCAAGTAGGGTCTAATGGTATATAAATTCTCACATTAATTTTCTTTGATATTAATTCTTCATAACAATTTTATTTTGACTATTTGTTTACTGCAGGTATAAAATCAAAGCCAAGGAGTAAGACAAGGAATTTGGAATTGAGAAAATTAACTAAAGGGACTCAAATAACTGTTGAAGTAAATTGTAGCGGAAGATGTTCACGTTATGCACCCTTCAATAGCCGGATCCCAACACTTGTGAGATTATTGATACCCCCATGCTATTTTGATTGGAGGCAGGTTCTTCAGCAACATAAGGATGAGTTCATTCGTGAGCTAGGGTTTTTAATATGATATTTTTGTTATGTCATTCATTTGGTTTACTTAAAATCCTTTATCTAATTATTCATTATAATATAAAATGCAGGTGACGTATGATTGGGGAATAAATCCAATGACGACTACATATATTCTCTAAGCAGCAGGGAGGGCACTTCGTAGTTGGAGAGAAGAGCTTAAAAGCCAAGTAAGACATAATCATAGATATAGAATTTATAATAACACAATAACACAACTATTTACTTTTAGGTCTTGCTAACTTTTCTCTATATATAAATATTTCTTTATTAGTAAGAATTATGAAGATGCATTGAGAGATGTGCCACCAGGAGTACAAGCTAGTCATTGGGTGAAGTGTTGCGAATATTGGGATCAGGAAAACACGAAGGTAATTAATATTTTATATTAATTACTTCTATTCTAAAAGCAAAATGAATAAGGCAAAATTTCCATAATTTGCTGTTATAGGAGCAAGCTAAGAAAAATAAAGCTAATAGGGCAAAAGCTCCGACTGCAACCCACTGCTTGGGACGAATGAGCATAGATACCTTGAGGGATAATTATGTAAGTACATTATCACTAGCTTAATTGACGATATAAAAACTATTGATTATAATATCTATTATAAAACTTACAAGTTAGGAGACTTAAATAAGAGAAGCTAAAATTTAGGATAACTTAATTTATAAACACATCTCAAATATGCAATCAGATACCCATAATGGTGTACATCTTGATCGTGTTTCGATCTATGAGAGGAGTCATAGCAAGTCTACTACTAATGGCCCCTGTGTTTGGATTGATCCATTATATCAAGAGAGACATGTAAGCTCTTTGAAACAAGTGATGAATAACTTAGTGATAAACATTTAGGAGAACTTACCATGAGCTCAACTATGTATAGGGTCGCATGATGGAGTTGATGCATCCTTCTAGTGATGATATGGATGAGCAATCAGAGACTGGCCCATTATAGCCTATGACAGCAGAGCAAGCATTTAGGACAGTTATGCCCCCCGAGCATGGTGGTTTTGTTTGTAGTGCTGGTGCGAGTGAGACTGTTACTAGTTGGTATGGAAGAAAGGGATCAGAGGGTTCAGAGAGGTTGCAACAGTTACAGACACAAGTGGAGATCTTTCAAGAGAAATTAAACGATGTTACGTCGAAGTTGGAGAAGACAAATGATCTACTAGAACGACAAAGACATGAAGCACAACAAGAATGTAGGTATAGATGCAGGCACAGTTTCAGGTAATCTTAAGTGCATTGGGATGAGGTGGTGCAGATCATTCTTCTTTTCACTTCCCACCTCATCCACCTGATGATGACTACGGAGGTTCTGGAACAGGCGGCATAGAAGCCATTATAGAGTTGTCTAGATTTTTGTTTTATTTTCACATGTCTAGTTTATGCATACATTTCAAAACATGATATATATACATGTGTTTTATTTATGAATGAGTATCATGCATATGGTGACTGATGGAATATATATATGAATGGTAGAATATATATTTGCATTTGTAGTATATGAATGTGGGAAATAATGATATGAGTATGTTTGCATTTGTGGTGAATGTATGAAGCTTTCACAGTGGTAGTAGCACCAACAGCAATAGTGGACTCTGGTTATTATTTTGTAATTGGCAAAAAAGAGCTCAGGTATCAGATATACCTACCATTTTTTCCTTCTTTCACCCTTTTTTGTTTAACTTTGATTTGTGGTGTTGTTCTCTTTTTAGTGGTTACCTAATAGGTGAACAGCATGGATCTCTAACTGGAAACAAAGATTCAACATAATTCTTGGGATGGCTCGAGGGCTTGCTTATCTGCATGATGAGGGAGCCAACTCCTCAGGCTCAGTACTTTCCATTGCCTTTGTGATCATGTTTTCTAGTAGTTGTGTATGTTGATTAGTCATATTATGCATTAGTTCACTCTCAGATACTGCTAAAGTAATAATCATGCTTGATGTATTTGATGTGCTGAAGTACTCTCAAGCATATTATTTTGGCAAACAATGAGAATAAGCCTGTGACAAACAGTAGAGACACTCAGCTGGTATACTTTCGTGAAGCACCAAATAGATTCCAGTCACCGTGTTCGTTTAGTAAAGGTCATTCTAATCGCAATTTCCTATTCTTGATCAACAGCTGAGACTTGATCAGGGTAATAAAATTCTCAAGTTGTTTAAGGATCATGTTAGCAAGACATTATTTCTTGATGACTTTGGATTTTATGAAACTCACCTTCCAGATCATGCAAGCTAGAAGGGTAAAGCAACAATTCTAGATAATCCTACCTGGAAGGGTAATTAGAACCTACCTTGTATCCAGATAATCCCCCCAACAGGTAGATTTCTTTAAATTTTGGTTTGTTAGTTTGGTTGTTGCTCACATTAGTATGAATAAACATGGAACACTGGCTAATGAAGAAATCTCAAAACTTCCAATTATTTCCAATCTCCTTTAGTAATTAGAGGTCTCTGACGATCATATGAACTGCATCTGAAACGAAGGTGAAAAAGAGATATTTGTGACATTTAGTCTTGCAAATTTTTGCAACATTTAAATTGTAGGCAGCTACCTTCCTATAAATCTACTCCAACATAGTAGGTGGGTCTACAAACTTTTCTACAAGAACCACCAGTCTTTGTGCATTACAATATCCCACCCTAACCCTGACTTCTACCATCAAAGCCCTTCCTTATCATCCCTTCCCACCAATGGCACTCACTCTTTTCAACTGTTTCCACTGTTTATTCATTGTCCTAATCATCCTCTTCTCTTTCCACCACCTGTAGAGCTCTACAAGACACCTTGCTTCCTAATCCTTTAAAATGTATGGCCCCTGAATTTGGGCAAATGTCAAGATGGTCAATCGGTAGACTTTAGTCACACGACTGATCTGGCTGTCATTGAAATTACACATGGTTTGAGGCGATCTTCCAACATATCAATGGTACAATGTAAGGTTCCATGTTGTTTAACATAAGCATCCATAGGCATCTTTCCACTAGCATTGCTATAAACCAATGCTTGCTACCAATGCTTAAAAAAAATGTGACTCCATCCAATTATTATTGCTATAGTTTTGCTGCTAATAAATTCAAATTGTAAATACATGCGTTGTATTCAGCAGCGAGCAAAGCATAAAGCAAGAAATAAATACTACAGACATCACAGAAATATCATCTGAAAAACAAGACCAACCCTATTCCTTAATTGCAAATGCTTTGTGTATATTAATAAGGATGCATGTGTGTAAGAGTGTCAAAATACCTTAATAATCAGACCACAAGAAATAAAGTGCAAATAACTAGGCAGATGAACTTACTGGCAGTGACACAGATCTAGTGCACATAGCTTTCTGAGATTTGATCAGAACAAAATCTCCTGAATCTTGACAAGTGTGGCTTTCAGCTGATTGCACAGATGAAATGTCAATAACAGGTGCATCAGATGAATTTCTAGTTTCTACCCAAGGAAATGTAGCTGACTTCAATCTTTTCTTTGCAATTTGATTGGCGATGTCAAGCACATTCACCTCCTGTAATCCTGTATCACCATTGCTACTGTTTCTTTGACACTGATGTGAGCTAATATCTTCGTTAGATAACAGTTCATTGGAGACTTCAACTTGCAATACTTTTGCAAATGCAACAGAAACTTCTTCAAGCTTTGAGCTGTCTTCCTCAAAAGATCCTGGCTTTGAATTAGTGTATACAATGGATAAGGATTTGTCTACACCACCATTGGGATTACATTCTTTCATCTTTACATGCTATAGTTCTTGATTGGAGCCTGGACTATTTACATCCAAACTGTAGACGTCTCCTTCAGACACAGAGATTTTGCAAGAAGACACCATTCAAAGTGCAACTGGCAAAAAATTGCATGATAAAAGATATCCAGTAGCTATCTTCAGCAAAACTAAAATTTGCATCCTTGTCATCATTGAGCAAGAACCTCAAATTGGAACTTTTTATCCAGCATAAAAGCCCACAACCTTCCATAAAACATGGAAAGAGTCTTTTCCCAAGAAAAAAAAAGAAAGGAAAAGATGATCGGAGAGAGATGTCAGAACAATTTGGGAAAAATGAAAAACAAAACATCCTTATTAGATTGGAATTCACCAGCATTTCAAGACAAAGTCCTTTGTGCATATCAACCTATGTCACCTACACACAGGTAGGGCATGGAGGGCAACATAGCAGATTCACAAAATGGGTAAATGGTGTATAATATCAAGGATAGAGATAATAGGTAAATAATAGCTTCATATCTCCAATATAGCTTATTGGCTTTGAGACCTTTTTTTAGGAAAAGAAAAAGCATGGTCTATTAGCCGTGAATCTAATGGGATTAATATTTTTAGTTTAAGAGACCTTTGGTCACGGTTTATTAGCCGTGACCAAAGGTAGCCTTGGTGACGGTTAAGGAACCGTGACCAAAGCATTCTCTTTGGTCACGGTTCCACAATTGTGACTAAATATCTTTGGTGATGGTTTTCGGTAGAACTATCACCAAAGTCTCAAGCTTTGGTGATGAGTGGAACCGTCACCAAATATCTCTGCCTTTGGTGACGGTTCTTGGTAAAACCATCACTAGAGACCCTTCTGCAACGCAACTTTTGCTGATGCTAATTGGTGACAGTTTTTAACTGTGACCAAAACCCTTCTTTGTTGTTGTGAAGGGGATCTCCTCAGGAGTCTCCCTTCTAATTTTGGAAGGGTTTCTCCGTGAAATCAGGGAGATAACTCTGATTGAAGGTCGGCTCTTGTTTGGTTCACATGGCCATGGCGGAAAGGACCTTTTCGGAAGAAGATGAAGAAGCTGGGGGGCTATTTGCAAAGAATTTGAAAGTTAGGGGAATGTGTGTGAGAGAAAAGAGTCAGACTGGACCAAAATTCAAACTTGGTTAAGATGATCTCTGATTGGGTCCAAATTTTGGTACAAACCTAATTTGAACCCAAAAAATCTGATGGTAAAGTTGGATTTAGGTTTTAACCAAGTTTGACTAGGTAAATTGCATAGAAACCCAAATTAGGACAACTGTTTGTTTGAGACTATTTTAGGTCAAATTTGGTTCCAATGGTTAAATCAAGTATACCAAACCTTAGAGAATATTTTTCTATGATTTTTAGAAGGTTTAGGTGAACTTTATCCTGATCAGAACCTCAGTGAATTAAGCAGGTCTGTTTTAAGGTTTCAGATGTCATTTAATTTTCGAAAAGCGTGAACAGCCATTTCGATCTGCATGAACGCACTTATTAGATATTTATGACCATTTGACCTTCAATAAACCCATGGGAAACCCCGTGATTGTTCTGCATTTAGGATATTCTGTTAAAACTGTAGCTTTACCCTTATTTTACTGTTTATCTCTCAGAATGGATTTGCAATGAATTACGGTCTTCTTGCGGTTATGTAGGAGCATTTATCAATGGAATATGACTAATTAAAGCTAGATATGGCTAATGATGATGTTATCATCAGTTGGGTTGAGTCTTTTCTCACTTTAGAGAGTTAATTCGAAGATATGAGCTGAAGTTGAGATCAACCCGGATTTAAAAAGACGTGAAACCTCAGGATTGACTCTTAATGTTAATCTAGTTAGTCCTAATCAATGACTAAGCACAAACCATAACCTTTTAGCTTTCAAGTTTTGCAAAACCCTCTGAGTCTTGGAAATCTCACTTAAGGTTTAAATATCAAGATTCCTTATTAGTCGAGAGATGGTCTATGTTATGTGAGACTTGAGTTCTGGTAGTCTTCTTTGCAATTGGCTCTCACAATATCCAAGTGATAAACACATTAATGTTGCTTCATAAAAAGCTTCATCTTAAGATCAATTCTAAATACAAATACCTTATGCAATTCACATCTCTAATTAGGTCATCTTATGCTATTTCCCTACATTATGCATTTAGATTAGATAGTTATGCATGCATCTTGTGAATATTTGCATTGGTGCATTTTATGGAGAGGAAGATAAAGAGAAAGATTGAGCATTGATGTCATTCATTTCATCCCTTCCATTTCCACCTTATTTCCATCCCACCACTTATTCCACCTAATAAGCAACCTAACACAACCTACATTCATTTCCCAACATTTCAAGTGCCTACACGCAACTTTCCCTTCTCAAAAAAATATCCTATCGGCTCATCCTCTACCGCACCCTCCTCCCTCCACCTATAAAACCATCACCACCCTCCCCTGCAAAGTCGTCGACACCCATCACTCACCACACCTTAAGCCATTCCCTCCACCTCCACTCCTTGAGACGCACACACAGCCATCACACATCCCTCTCAGCCGGTCACACACACACCTCCCTGCTCTCCTCTCTCCCTCTCTTCCCCTCCTCATGCTCAGCACCCTCTCACAAGTTGAGAGGGGTGTTAAGAATAGAGTTCTCTCCTATGGCTGCATCCACCACAGTGAGAGGGTGCCACCGCCTAGCTCATCGTGAGCAGGTGGGCATGGTGTATTCTATTTTTGTTAGTTTTGTTATATTGTTTTTTTTATTATTTTGTGCTTTCTCTGTTCTCTAGCCATTATTGGAGAGCAACAACAAGCTTCAGAGCTTGCTTAGCTCACGCACCACTATCGTGCACTCAAGCAACCTTCCTCGCATGCCTCCGTGCGTGCTCCAGCCACCGCCCCCATCACGCACACCCTATTCGCTTGCCATAGCCACTGCTAGGCAGCAAAGCTTCAAGTTCTGAAGTTTTTTCCCCCGTGCCTTTGCGCAGCCCAACCACCTCATCGAGACCTCCGCATGCCTCAGCCGCCCTTTCCGCTTCATCTGTGCGCTTTTCCTACCGATCCAAGCCCACCTCTGCATGCCTTCACCTCCGCCTGCGCGTACGAAGCAACCAGTTGTGCCACGAGGTTCCCGATTGCATTTTTGCCCTTGCACTGTAGTCGCGACCTCACGTGGCTACGGTGCGTCACCAGCTTGTTTCTCACTTAGCCGATGACCATCGTCCTCTCTCTCCTCGCGTCACCCACTCCAGCCAGTTGAAGAAGCCCCTACCTGCGTGCCAAGTCTCCAGCGCCTGCCCGAGCGCTAAACCTCTTCACACCTATGCTCCACCTTTAGCACCTTAGCATGCTGCGCCTCTCCTCTTCCCTAGCGCCCCTTGCACGCTGCGTGCATCTCCCAGTGCCAGTGTGCTCACGGTGCACTCCATACACATGCCAGTGCTCTGTGTGCCCTCTCTCCTCACACACACACACACAAACACCCTCTCTCTCACAAACACAGAGACTCACACACATCCAAGCACTCACTCACACACATACATATTCACATACACGTGCATATATACATATATACACATATATGCACATATATATAAATAGATATATATATATATATACACACACACACACACACACATATATATACATATATATAGATGTACATATACATATATGTATACTTATAAGTAGAAACTTATACAAATATACTATACATATATATATATTGATATATATACTTTTATATACTTATAAAGCTACCATATATATACATATATACATACACACATATATTTCACTTTTGCTTTTACACACTTCCACATATCTCCCACCCACAATATCGTCCACGTATCCACTTACTGCGCATTTTATCGCAGGAATATTTGCACCAGTTGCATATATTCCTTGATATTCACGCATATCAAGCTTTCCACCCACATTTCCACACATCTGCTCCACACCCACATGCAGCACGTAACTAGGTTAATCCCATCTTGCTAGACAACAGTTAACCTAGCATTATGCTACATTTATATTGAATCCTAGATTCAATATTCACTATCCTATTATCTAATTATATGTACTTATACCTATATATATATATAAGCTAAGTATTTCCATTATTTTCTTTTATTGTGTTGATAAAGAAAAGACCAAAAAAGAAACCTAAAATAGAAAAGATAACTCTTGTCTTTATAGGTACACGATCTTGCATGTAGCAAGATCCATTTTGAACTTGATTTTTGGTGAATCTCCAAGGTCCAACTTTTAGCGGTAGCCAAGAATAAATTTTTGAGGGTGTGCCTCAAGGACAAGACTATCCAAGCAAATTATAAAACCATGAAAAATCCAAAAATAGAATAAGCGAATGGAATCGATGCAAGTCATAGGAATCATGTAGAAACAGATTAACCCACCTTCCTGAGTTTGACCCTAGGCCTAAAATTGACAAGTTAAAATTTGATTTAGTTCAGGTTAATAGATTTTGAAAATACTATGTAGATTCGCCTCTAGGTAATCACTTCAACTATATACTTTATGATGCTAATATCACCATATTAAATAACCCTACCTGTGTTCTAACATTCACCTCACCACGACTCCACTACACCTTCTATTCCTCGTAGTTAGCCATCTCACACAAAACGCCCAACTTCGCCTATCATTGGAGCTTCGCTGTCTACAATGGACCTCCACCAACCTTAATCACTTCCATTCGGCCTTCCATTCACCTTCGCCATGACCTTAGGGCAATTTCGCCCAATCCTATTGAATGATTCCATCATTGCATCAATCTCCCCATCCTAATCTTCTTCTGCAATTAATTTGAGCTTACAGCATTTTCATGATCAATCTCTTATTCAATTAAAAGGTTTGTGAGCTTCCAAAGGTCATAAGGAAGCCTTTGAGCTAATTCCTGGGATGTTTCATTGAGTATCAAGTTCTGTCAATCTCCAGTGAACTCCGCCAAAGCTTCGATCACCTTGTCTAATTCTGATGACTTCAAATCTTTACCAAATAGGTTGTAACTAACCCTAAAAACCTCTAACAGACTCTACATCACATATACACCAATTCCTGCCATTAGATTTGAATTACATCAAATACACCTCCCTGATTGTTGTCACCTTCCTCAGCTCCAGTGTTGATCTACAACATGAATCCTTCATTTTCAGACCTCAACGATAGATCCAAAAGCATTAGTAGCCCCTCTTGAGAATGAAACTACCCTGTGCAGGGTTGTTAGATATCTCAACTTCTTTCTCGAGCAGAACCCCAAATCAGTGGAGGTAGCAAGCCTTCAAACCTCACCTGGGTACTTATTTCGCTGGGATTTTGATTCAGTAGCTTCAATAGATCAAAAGGAGCTTGTTGGAACCTTTATTTTAGCATGAAACTTCCTCTAACTACAGTCAACTCCTAACTTGGGTGTGTTAACCTCAGTTCACCATGAGAGCTCGAGCAGCTCTAAAACTTGGTTTTAAGGCTTAAGTTACACTTTAGAAGCTTCTAGGAATGATTGCAAACCATTTTAGTAGAGTTTAGAGCTTTGTATCAGCTGTTGTATTTCATCACAAAAGCTCTGCAACTACAGCCTTGTTTAACCTACCATGTATGATCTTAAGAGTAAGTTAGAATCTAGAACACATGTTAGAACACTAGGGAGAATTGGGAATTTGATTAGAAACTCTAAGCAAGCATCAGCTGAAGTTTGTTAGCCTTCTATAGAATTGTAAATGTCTTCTTCTGCCATTGATTTAGATCTATCACTAGGTAGTTGTAGCCAATTTCAACACCAATCGGAGGTTCTAATTTGATCACAGCAGTTCAAGTTGATGGTCAAAGGTTTTAATCAGTCAATGAGGCTTTATTGAAGCAGCAATAGCAGTTGGTATCGATTGTAGACCATAGCAGTGCCTGCAGTTGCCAATTGCTGAGCGCTAAAGGAGACGAGGCTAAGGATAGTCCCACATTGGCGAAGGACAAACGATTGACTGCGGATTTAAGGAACTACGTGAGAAAGCCTCCCATGAGCCTTTGGGTCAATCGAGGCAAACATGCCTAATACTTGATATCCTCTAAGCATATATTACCCATTGCCCCACGAAGGGGTGGCACGGCTCTGCAGCTTATGGACAAGATTCGACCACATGTTCCCATCTATGCTGCCGAAAGAAAATAATTTTTGAAGTGAAGAATAACTGTGAGCATTTGTTATGAATACTTAACTTGTTTGGTTGTATAGCCTACACTTGTGATATTTTATGGTTGAACAACATGTTTTTATGCAATCACTCATTTTATTGTGCAATTTAAGAAGAGAATTAATTGCTTATTCCTTGGTGCTTTAAATAGTATTTGTTAGATCAAATGGCCATGCTTATATTCTTTCATCTTTTGCAATAGATCTCTGTGCCTAACATAGTCATAATTAGTAGCTAATCTATTAAGTATACTAACTTAACCAACTAAGCTATATCTAAGAATTAAGTATAACCTAATCAACTAAGCATAATTTACATAAAGTTATAGTATACTTATAAGTTCTACTTGTAATCTAAGTATTATCCACCTTCTTAACTTAGGTAATTAACCTAAAACTTAACTTATGCTCTTAAGTAGATTATACTTCTTTAACTTAAGTAAAGTAAGTGTAATCTATTTAATGTTAATTAGGATAAATATTTATGTAAATTAAAAGTCTAATTATTTGTAATATATACACATCATTATATATACTCTATTTAACACCTTAAGCTAAGTAACTAAGTTATATTAACATAAGTTATAATGTAATCTCTTAAGTTAATTCATTAACTTAATTATTGAATTCTTATTTATAGAAAGGTAAATTAGCTAGTATAATTAAATTAAGTATAAGATAATTTAAGATAATAATTGGTGAATTAAATTATAATAACCCTCCCAATGAACGACCTGGACTCATCCAGTATAAATTTTATAAAATGTGTTGGTTGTCTTGTACACTATATTACAACATAAAACCCCTAATCTTATAATCCAGCATGGATTACTTCCTAAAAAATGCTTTCCTTTCTTGATGTCCAAGATCCTAATATATCATCTTTCGAGTACTTCAAAGGGAAAAGTCAACCTCCATTTGGATGTTATTCAAATATCATCATGGGAATTAAACACTCTACAAGGCCTCATTATGGTGTCCAGGTAGAGAGCATTTCCCTATATGTTTCACATTTTTCCAAGTTAATTATTGCTTAGATTGGATTTTTTCCTCTCTTTTTCACCGTCAGTTCCACCCTGAAAGCATTGCTACTTGCTATGGGAGGCAATTTTTCGAGAATTTCAAGAGGATGACTATAAACCAACGGCTGAGGTCAATCCAGCATCTTCCTAGAAAGGTTCAAAATATTAATGAAATACATTTGTTGGCGAATAAAGCTGTTTGTACATAAAGGATTAGCTTAGAGTAATAATTTTGTTCTTTTACAGATGCAGAGATCCCATAAGCACTATCTCTCAATGGCCCATTTTTGGTGAATCACTTACGTTCCCCAGACCTGCCAAATCTTTTATCCAAATGTGCTAAGGTTAAGCATCTGATGCTGAAATGGAAGAGACTTCGTGTGTTTTCTTTTTCTACAGATTAGGTGTGTGCTTGCAACTTTGCATTTTCTTTTTCTTTTTTCTACTTTGATTGGCTGTTTGTGTGAAAAATTACTTGACAAGGGAGCTTTACACATTAGATGAGCATGAGCATGTTTTCATTAGGGACAACAAAGTTAGGTAAGGTTTTTTTGACAGAAAACTATTAATTGCTTTTTGCAAGGAATATTTTTACGAGAACAGAAATGTATCTGTTGTCAATATTTTAGTTTAAAATCTTGGTTTGATGATTTGTTTGAGTCTTTTTGCAGGGAATAGGCTCTTCTCTAGGAGTTGGTCATGGTCATGCTGTTGCAATGCATACTAGGGTGAGCTCATTCTATTCTCTTTGGTTGGATGCCCTTTTTATATACGATGCTTTTAATAGAAGAAATATTTTGAAAAATAAAGATCATGTTGCCTTTTTGTTGTAGGCAGTTGTTGGATGAGGTGGTTTTGTTGGTAGAGGTGCTGCACCACCAATGAGGAGGTAGTAAACTGAAGACCTGCTTGCAAAGGATAAATTCGATTGCGAAGGATCCACCAATGCGGAGGATCATTTGGTCGGAGGTCGGCATTTTTTACTCAGGTTACCAAGGTTGAGAAACACTAGGGTGATATGCATGCAGAGTTTGGATTTGGCAGTGGCACCTATCTTCTTACAATCGGATATATATTGGGTTGGTTGTTGTATTTCAATATTTTTTGATATTTTCTAGAGATTCTCATTGCTGGGTATGAACTGTATTATCAAGTTTTTTCTTGGTCTTTCCTTCCATTTATAATGCAGTTGTTGAAGTTTAACTTGGTTGTGTGGTGTTTTGGTCTTGTTTGAATTAGAGACTGTTACAAGTAGGGTTGGATCAACATGGTAGTTTGGGGAGGGGGGGAGGGCATGGTAGATGCAAGGGATCTTGCATTAGATGAGCTTTCTTTAAAAAAATATCCGCACCTTTGTCGTCGGTTATTTAAAAAATCAACGTCGTTAAAAGGTAATTTTTTTTAACAAAGGTGATTGTTTCCCATTGCTTATTACAGAAAGCAATGGGAAAAATATTATTGCTGTCGATTTTTAAAATAATCGACAACAAAGAAAGGTAAGTTTTTGTAACAAATGAAAGGTTTTTGCCGTTGCTTATTTGAGAAAGCGACAACAAAATTATTTTTACTGTCGCTTGAATAAGCAACGGCATTTTATTTTAAATAATGACAAAACTCAAAAAATGGCACGTTAACGTGGGAAAAGGTATCGTAAAAACATCATCGCTTTTTCAATAAGTGACAAGAAATCCCATTGCCGTCGATTATAAAACGACGGCAAAAGATCCAATCTGTCCGTTGGGCAAACAATATTTCGACGTCGGATGTTCCTTGAAACAACGGGAAAAGGAAACAATGACGCTACTTACGCCATCGCTTTTTGGTGTCAGTTAAAAGGGCTTTGCCGTAGATTTTCAACCAATGGCAAAAGTAGAAATTGTTGTAGTGACAACCTCAGTTAAAGAGGAAGCCAACGTCCAAAAAATAGTATATTTTGTAAGAACATATCAAGAGGTAGAGGTCAAATACTCGCCCATAGAAATTGGGTTTAGCAATGATCTAACAACTACTTTATAATACTTACATTTAACTTTTAATAGAACCCTCTTAGCATATAGAGCACCATATAAATCCTTCCATGTCAACCACGTTACATTTTCCATGTGTAATATCTCCATCAATTTTTTGATCCTTTTAAAAAAACATACCAATTCATTTAATGAAAAATCATGTTCTAGAGAAGTTTCTTTGGAAGAAGGGATTTATAAGAAAATTGTAGTAAAAGAGATGAGAGGGTGGGTGTAAAAGTCCTAAGAGGGGTTGGAGAGAATAGGGGTCAAGAAAAGAGAGACTTCAGCAGAAGGGTATTTGTGCAAAGCCAAAATAAAGTTGTTTAAGTTATTTACTTTTCTACCTACACGCCTATTATGTACTTTTTCTGAGGCTCTCTCTCTTTATAAAGAGGCCTAGGGTTATTGACTAAGACAAGTTGCTCATTTCTCCCAACATGGTATTAGAGGAGTGATCCTAAATGGATGTTCGGTTATCCCACCAAACCTTACTCTCCTCACCCTTCCACGAAAACTCATCTTCCTCATCTTAGGGGCACCATCGGCCCCTTATCTCTCCACCGTTGGTCACAGCAGCGTTGGAGCTCGCTACAGTATCGAATCTTGCTCCAACGCCACTGTAAGGGCCAACAACGGCCTCCTTGAGCACCACTAGGGCCTACAATGACCCTCTCAAGGCTCTACACTGCCACGTGGGGGGCTTTCTTGCACCTGCACTATTACTTCAAGCTCAGTAGTGGCTTCCTAAGGGGGTCGGCACTGTCGCGTGGGGGCTATCTTGCCCTTGCGTCATCGGTGGTGGCCTTTCGTTGCCCTTGCGCAGAAGCATGGAGGTGATTAGCTAGTAGGGATGATTTGATCGTCCTCCTTCCTTCTTCAATTGGCCATTATTGCCACATAGGAGGGAGAGGCAGTTAATGTTAAGGAGTTCTCTTTGGTCCAAAGGTGATCGTTACACCCATAAGAAAATGATCTTCGACTCGGGTTATGGTTTGTGTTTTTCCATGGCCTGAGAAGATTGATCGAGTATTGAAATTGATGCTACAGTATTGATTTCAGATCTGAGATAGCATTTTGGTGACTTTATTGGCCCCAACATGGCTTTTCCTGGACCTTCCTCATCTTCTGATATCAAGCTGATGTCTACCTCAACCTCTTTGATGTTGTAGGGCACCACCATGAAGCTTAATGGTTCCCAGAGTTATCTTCTATGGCCTCAAGCATTTAAGATATTTGTTGGTGGCCATAAAAGACTTCCCATTCTTACCAAGGAATCTCCAAATGCATTGAGTGCTGACCTTGAGAAATGGGAGTAGGATAACTATCTCGTAATGAACTGGCTTATTAATAGTGTAGAGCCTTAGATTGCTACTAATCTACTCTACAAGAAGACTTCCAAGGAGATCTAAGATGGTCTCACCAAAAAGCATTCACAGAAATCCAATCATGAGTTCCTTTCTGACATCTATCGTCGCATATGGTCTTCCACATAAGGAGATCGAACGCTGGGTGACTACTACACTAAGATGGTGGGGCTCTTTGAGGAGCTCGATGTTTTCCAACCATCATCCTATGATACTCAGATGTCTCAGAGGCAAACTTGGCAAGTCCATCGATTTCTTTGTGGCCTTAGCCCTCGATACTTGTTCTATAATCAGTAGATTTTAGCGTTGAATGAGATCCTAATCTAGAGGTGATGTATGGATGGCTCCATAAGATATCCACTAACTTTGGTCTTCTAGTAGTATCTATTGCTACACCCTAGGTGCCTACTGCTAAGACAACAACCTTTGAAGCCTTTAAAGTTCGGGGTGGTGGACTCACATATGGTGTTGGTCGAGGTTGTGGACATGGATGTGTCTATGGTCCCTGCATTCATTTTCAAGGGACAAACCACCCGTTGGAGAAGTATTGGGCTAAATTTGTCTATCCTCAATGGACTACTAGTATAGCTATGGTTCGAAGGGAGATCACTCCTACTCCCACTCTTGAACAACCTCTTGCTCTGGCTCCACCTACCTTTATGATGGATGACTATGCCCACTTGATGATGATCCTGGGATAGTTTGCTCCTCTAGACACGACCACAACCTCCTTAGTTGCTACCAACATTTTCGCTAACCTGGCTATGACATCCTCCTCTTTAACCTGAGGTGGTTGATTCAGGTGCTTCTCATCACCTCACGAGTAAGGAGGATAGTCTTATAAATGTGCGCATGGTGCCCACTGTTACCTCGGTCCATCTAGCCAACAGATCATATTCCCTTGTTAATATCATAGGGGAGGCTCATTTCTCTAACAAGCTAAAGCTATCCGATGTTTATTGTGCACTAAAATTTCCATTCAATTTACTTTCTATCTATAGACTCTGTAAGGAACTTAATTGCTATGTGATTTTTTATGAGCATTTTGTCCATTTTTAGGACACTTAAACAAAGATGATTGGTGGGGCAATTAAGCATAATGGGCTCTACTACATTGATACTCCATACTTGTTTGCTAGTGTGGCTTCTCTTTCTACTAACCCGATTACATGGTGGTCGGGCCCGGATAGGTTGTGTTAATATGGTGATTTAATCGTTGAAATGAGTATAGTGGTTAACCTAAATCGAGCCTAACCATCCTTTTACAAAATTTTTAACCTGGCCTACTTGATTTTATCTTGGTCACTTTTAGGCCCAGGGTCGAACTCAGGGAAGTGGGATTAGAGGTGAAGAAGTTTCTACACCTTTCCTACAACGAATCTCTTCCGTTCGTTTATTATGTTTTTGGTGTTTTTCTATTTAAGATTTTTTTCTGATAATTTTTGTCCTTGAGGTACACCCTCAAAATCAAGTTCTTGGCTTTGAGCCAAATTAGGGTTCCCAAAAACTGGTCTTGCTATTCGCAAGACTGAGTACCTGCAAGTCAAGGATTATCTTTTCTCTTTTGTATATTTTTTTATCTTTTTACTGGAAGGAAAGAGAAATAGAAATAAAGTAAATATAGTATATATATATGTATATATTATATATGTATATAGGGGTGGGGGTGGAGGTGGAGGTGGAGATGGCGTGTAGCACGGTGTTGAGTTGATCATCATCTAGGAAGATGCAACCAATAGGACGAAGTGCCGCGTGGAGTGTAGGATGGATGGGTGGAAGATGTGCGCAAAGATGCTTTCTATATGCATGTATCGAGGAATATCAGCAACTGGTGCAGATATTCCCACGATACAACGTATGGTAGGTGATATGAAAAAATATATATATGTATGTATATTTGTAAATATATATCTATATGTATATATATATATACTTATAATTATATAGGTGTATATGTAGTTATATATGTATATATATATATGTATGTATTTATAGTTATAGATATATGTATATATGTTTGTATATTTGTACATATATATATGTATAAATATATGTGTATATATATGAATATATATATATATATGTATATATATACTTATACTTAGTTATATAGGTACTAATATATGTATAGATATATGTATATATATATATGTATATAAATATATATATATAAGTATATAGTAGTGTATAAGTGAGTGGGTGTGTGTACGAGAGTGTGTGTATGTGTTTGCAGGAGGGAGTGAGAGAGTGCTGTGAGAGAGTGAGAGAGTGAGAGAGTGATCGTCTGCTGGAGGAAGAGGCGGGTGGCGAGTTAAGTCGTTTGGAGGCAGCAGGCGATGTCTGATGCCAACGCGCAGGTGCGTAGGCGCTGTGCGAAGAGGTGCGCGCATGCAGGAGGGAGTGAGCACGAGGGGAAGGACCGCAATGCACCGCGCTACGCGAAGAGGCAGGCGCTGAAGCGGGCAAAGGTGCGGGCACTGGCTTACGCGGGAGCGGGCGCGTGCGTGGAGCAGGAACGGGCTGGTAGCGGTTGCGGGCGGGGTGGCAATGTGGGTGGAAGCTGAAATTCTTCTCGAACCACCTCTCGAATCAGTTGGATGAGGTCCGGAGACGGTATGCTCAGGAGAAGAGGAGGGGTAGTATGTACTCCAAGCCCGACACATCTGTCCCTCGGTCCCCGACCTCGGCCGCTCCCGTGGCCCACCCTCCTAGTTCCACGACGAGGCATCTCCTGCAATGGAGACGCCAAAATAAAATGGAAAAACGTCAATATGTAACGATATATAACGAAGAAGTTTAAGAGTTTATGCCAAAAGGTATGTTGTGGTGGCTACTCTAGCTATAGACATGTGAATTGGTTATTTTCCAGTCAGTTGGTTCACTTCTTGGGACGACCTTGCTCTGATACCATCTTGTAACGACCCGATTCCCGAGTCCCTACGAGACACGAGAACCGGACCGACTCGACTAATCCCAAGACCTAGTCGTCCAATGAGGAAGTAACCAAAAGAGCAGTAAAATAAACCACATTCAACATGAAATATAATTAGCAGTAACAAAATACAGCAGTAAGAAAAAGAACTACTACAGCATGAACCACCACAATAGTAGAACAACATTTAACATAACAAGAACTACAAGTAAAGAAAAGTACAGAGAGTAACAAAAACTACTCACTACAGTGGAAACAAAAGGGGTACAAAAGAGCAGTGGTAACTCTACTGGACCCTACTCGGCCCAGCGTCCTCTGCAGCCGCTGACCCTGGCTACTCAACACCTGATCCTGAAAAGTAACGAGTGTAACACGTCAGCGAAATGCTGAGTAGAGTGGCAGCTAAACGACAGAAGCAATAAAGTGTACAAAAGCTGTTTTAGTTTCTTTCTTCCTTTATTTACGTCTTTCTATTGTTCCAAAATTTATCTATTTCTCAGATCCTTCACTTGATCTCGAATGTTCCTCGTGGGAACGATCTTGATTGTAGTCTTTTCCGAACAGTAGAAGTAGCACGTGGTGCTCTCCTGGCCGGGAGAGTCTCCCGTGGTGATCCTACTCTCAGTCAACCACCCCAAGGTCACGGACAGACGTAACGATGACTACGGCACGCTCGATAAACGCACAGGTAGCTAACCCGCACTAGCACGCAGTCAGTCGTTTCCGTTAACGGGTGCACCCAAAGCACAGCACGGAACCAGTACAGGGCAGAGCCCTCTCAGTAACAGGGGTCCAACCCCTCCACAGTAACCAAACAGGGGCCTTGCCCCTCCACAGTCCACGTACCCTCGCCTGACTACCCTGGTTTGCCCAGTGGGCCTAACAATTCGGTGTAGGTGAGCTAGCAGAACCCCGGGGCCCGTGGGGTAGCTAGTGCTCTCCCTACACTAGTAGCTCTCCTCGGTACTACGTACACGAGGACCAGCAAGTCGGTACAAAGTGGCCAGACCTAACCCCAGGTCCCTGGGGCGGCTGGCTCCGCTCTGCACTAAGCAGGTAACAGGTGCTTCCCCTGGTACTACGTACCCAAGAGATAGCACACTACCACGTCTTTCTTTCTCAGTTCCATTCCATTCTCTTTCCAGGAGATCCACTCCTAGTTCCCCGTAGGGTTCCAGCTCTTTTAACTCAGAACATTCAGGTTTCACCTTTCCAGTTTCACGTTCATACATCCCATATTCTCAATCATGTTCATTTATTCGTAACAGGCAGCTGTTAAACCAATTTACAGGTAGCTATTATTTCCTCTCCACATTTTCCAAGACTACAGTATTCATATATTCCACTAGTTTTCCCATCCTAGGATTCATGCCATACCCTAGGATCTATCATACAATCTAGTTTCCAGCCCTAGGATTCATGCAACACCCTAGGATCTACCATTCATTCTAGTTTCTCATTCCTAGGATTCATGCAATGTCCTAGGTTCTATTTATGGTTCCATAATTTTACAGATTATACTAATAAACTTAAAAGCCACTCTACCAGTTACAATGGGAGTACTGGGGGCATGGTCGGGAATCCCGCGTGCCTCCGCAACCCCCGAGACTGCAATGGATGGGGTCCTATCACAAGGATCAAACACAAGGAGTTTCTCAAAACAGTATCTAATCAATGTAGATGGGTAGAGGATTTTATTCCGAAAAGGACGCAACTCGAAACGTGGAAAACGGACTCCGAACGGGCCCTAAACGGGTTGAAAATGACGAAACAGTGCAAAATCAAACGTCTGGAACCCAGACGTCTTAAAATGAGGGTCAGATGGTACCTTTGCTCTGTATAGTCTCTCAGACGTCCAGAAGCCTACGGGGGCGTCTGGCCTAGTTCCCAGACGTCCGATGGTCACCCCGGACGTCTGGAAGTCTTTCCCGTCATCTGGCACTGCAGTCAGACGTCTGATTCGCGTTGGATGCGAATCTCAGAACATGCGCATACCCATTCCTCGCTCTCAGTACGGACGGTCGAAGAGAAGGAGGAAGTACGAAAATAACTTACCTTTCAGACGTTTGGACAATCCTCTAGACATCTTCCCCGTCGTCTGGTTGGAAGCCCAGAAGTCTGATTCTGAAAAAACTTCCAGAATCAGAGCTCGACGCGCGCTCCGCACGCGACGTACGGCCGCGCCACGCCTCGTTCACCTGCTGCTCGAGCTGCAGCAGGCCTCCCACGTCACCCTGCATCTGCTGCGCCCCCGCTGGCCGGGTCTAGCTGCCCCGGCAGCTCGAACCCTCACGGCCGAGCACCTCCTCCCTCGCGCAGCACCTCCTCCCGCACTCACCGCGGCTATCGCTGCCGCCGCTCGCTCGCGCTCGCACTCGCACTCCGGCTGGAAGAGGAAGAAGAAGGGAGAGAGGAGATGAGAGTGAGGGAGAGGGTGAGGGCTCTTTTTAAAGCCGCACGGGGAGAGAGAGAGAGAGAGAGAGAGAGAGCAGCGCCTGCGAAGGTGAGAGGGGAAAAGAGCATCTGCAGGTCTGCGCGCGCAGGCGCGCAGACGGAAACCACCGTGCGGCAGAAAAATCAAATCCCAGACGTCTGGAAAGGGTTCCAGACGTCTGGTCAGACGTCTGAGCCAGCTCGTAGACGTCTTAAAAGACGTTTTGAAGCTGCGTTCATAACAAATCTTTGATGAATCGCCTATAGAAACTGACGTGTCCCAGGAAGGAGCAGATTTGTTTGATAGAGCCAGGCACAGGTAAATCAGCAATTACATCAAGCTTAGCTCTGTCAACCTCGATACCCCTATCGGAGATGATATGCCCGAGAACAATTTCCTCGTGTACCATAAAATGACTTTTTCCCAAGAAAACACGAGGTTTGCATCAATACATCTCCTAAGGATACGGGTCAGGTTGGCAAGACAGTCATCAAAAGATGGTCCAAAGATCGAAAAGTCATCCATGAAGACCTCGAGAAAGTCACCCACCATGTCATGGAATATCGCCAGCATACATCTCTGGAAAGTTGATGGCGCATTACAAAGTCCGAACGTCATCCTTCTAAATGCAAAGGTGCTGAAGGGGCAGGTAAAAGTGGTTTTCTCTTGGTCCCGAGGGTCAATTGCCACCTGGTTATATCCTAAAAATCCATCC
Organism: Thalassia testudinum; assembly: GCA_037157565.1. Classification (NCBI taxonomy): domain Eukaryota; kingdom Viridiplantae; phylum Streptophyta; class Magnoliopsida; order Alismatales; family Hydrocharitaceae; genus Thalassia; species Thalassia testudinum. The sequence continues at coordinate 156,245,036 of JAZHRO010000077.1, read as the reverse complement.
AGGAAACAGAAAAATTTATTTCCCGCTAACTGCTCCAGGATTTGGTCAATGAAAGGTAGCACAAAGTGATCTTTCTTAGTTGCAGCATTGAGTTTCCCATAATCTACACACAATCTCCAGGATGTAGGGGTGCGTGTAGGGATGGATTCGCCCCTATCATTGATACGGATGGTGAGTCCCGCCTTTTTGGGCACAATGTGAATCGGACTCACCCAGGGGCTATCGCTGATCGGGTAGATTATACTCTCATCCAGCCACTTAATAATTTCCTTCTTAACGACCTCCCGCATGTTGGGGTTGAGACGTCGCTGCATTTCACGGGAAGGTCGAGCCTCTCCTCCGTATATATACAGTGAGTGCAGTAGGAGGGGCTAATGCCAGATAAGTCAGATAAAGACCATCCAATGGCTGCCTTGTGTTCCATAAGGACCTTCGTTAGTTTGCACTCTTGCTTCCTGGTCAATTTTGAACTAATGATTACGGGGAGCATTTCATTTGGTCCCAAGAAAACATACTTAAGTGTACTAGGCAGCTCTTTCAGCTCGGGTGTGGATGGTGAAAGATCTGGCATTTCTTGGGACGAGAGTGTCCCAGGCGGATCGGAGAACAAGTCAGGAGGCAGAAGTTGGCCCTCAGATTGGCCAAGAAGAGGGGCTTCTTGGATAGATGGATCCAAAAAGGAATAGCCCCAGTATGTAGTATATGGGCTCAAGGTCCCAGTGTGGAGTTGCAACTCCGCCTGATTTGGTGGGAAGAAAGGGCAATCCGATCTTCAAGAGTGTGGACCGGCAGTGAGTAGCTCGGATATGACTCAGACCACGAGGTATGGGAAGCGGAGAAAACCTCGTCAGAAGTCTGGTCAGGAGAAAGTATGGGACAAGGGAGGGATGGGGGAATGTCACAATATGTGTCGGTAATGCAATTGTCAGTGTTTAAAGGCAGTCTACAGCAGTCAGAATAGGTCCCAATTAGTCCGATACACGTGCTGACGGCCATGTCCCCGTCAGGCGTGTCATCCTCGATGCAATCACAATCAAAGTTCTTGGCTGCCTTGAAGATGTTAAGATTGAGCTTCTCAGATCCAACGGCGATTTCATTACAGCCTGACTCGTAGTCGATATGGGCTCGGGCTGTGGCCAAGAAGGGTCGACCAAGGATGATTGGACAATCAGAATGTGAGCTAGGAACTTCCATATCTAAAACAAGAAGTCAATAGGAAAACAGAGACTATTGACCCTAACCACCACGTCTTCCACCACACCCTTTGGAATTTTGACAGAACGATCTGCCAACTGTAACGTGACAGGGGTGGGTTTCAGATTTCCCAAGAAAATCTTTTGAGCATGATGGTTGGTATAAGATTGATGGAAGATCATAGATCAAGTAGGGCACGGTTAAAATTGTAGCCTTGGATGCTACAGGAAATAAGTGGTGTGCCCGGATCTTTCTGCTTCGGTAGTAGATTTGACAGTATAGCACAACTCGCATGAGGCGAGAGAACCACCGGATTCTTAGTTTTCTTTGACTGTCGCCTGGGTGTTGTGTAGTGTAACGACCCGATTCCCAAGTCCCTACGAGACACGAGAACCGGACCGACTCGAATAATCCCAAGACCTAGTCGTCCAACGAGGAAGTAACCAAAAGAGCAGTAAAATAAACCACATTTAGCATGAATATAACTAACAGTAAGAAAATACAGCAGTAAGGAAAGAAACCACTGCAGTATATACCACCACAACAGTAGAACAACATTCATAACATAATATGAACTGCAGGTAAAGAAAAGTACAGCGGTAACAAGAACTACTCACTACAGTGGAACAAAAAGAGGTACAAGAGAACAGTGGTAACTCTACTGGACCCTACTCGGCCCAGCGTCCTCTGCAGCCGCTGACCTTGGCTGCTCAACACCTGGTCCTGAAAGGTAACGAGTGTAACACGTCAGCAAAACGCTGAGTAGACTGGCAACTAAAACTAAAGAAACAGTAGAGTGTACAGTAGCAGTTATGTTCTGTTACTTTCTTTATTTACGTCTTTCAAATGTCTCACGATTTCATTTATTTCTTAGATCCTTTACTTGATCTCGAATGTTCCTCATGGGAACGATCTTGATTGCAGTCTTTTCCAAAAAGTAGAAGTAGCACGTGGTGCTCTCCTGGCCGAGAGAGTCCCCCGTGGTGATCCTACTCTCAATCAACCACCCCAAGGTCACGGACAGGCGTAACGGTTACTACGGCACGCGCGATAAACGCACAGGTAGCTAACCTGCACTGGCACGCGGTCAGTCGTTTCCGTTAACGGGTGCGCCCAAAGCACAGCACGGAACCAGTACAGGGAAGAGCCCTCTCAGTGATAGGGGGGTCCAACCCCTCCACAGTAACCAAACAGGGGCCTTGCCCCTCCACAGTCTGCGCACCATTGCCTGACTACCCTGGTTTGCCCCAGTGGGCCTAACAAGTCGGTGTAGGAGGCTAGCAGAACTCCGGGGCCCATGGGGTAGCTAGTACCTCCCTACACTAGTAGCTCTCCTCGGTACTACGTACACGAGGACCAGCAAGTCAGTACAAAGTGGCCAGTCCTAAACCCGGGTCCCTGGGGCGACTGGCTCCGCTTTGCACTAAACAGGTACAGGTACTTCCCTTGGTACTACGTACCCAAGAGACAGCACACTACCATGTCTTTTTTTCTCAATTCCATTCCTTTCTCTTTCCAGGAGTTCCACTCCTAATTCCCCGTAGGGTTCCAGCACTTTTAACTCAGAATATCTAGGTTTCACTTTCCAGTTTCACGTTCTTACAATCCATGTTCTCAGTCATGTTTATTTATTCATAACACGCAACTGTTAATTCGATTTACAGGCAGCTATTTGTTCCTTTCCATTTTTCCAAGACTGCAGTATTCATATATTCCACTAGTTTTCCTCGTCCTAGGATTCATGCCATATCCTAGGATCTATCATACAATCTAGTTTTCCAGTCATAAGATTCATGCAACACCTAGGATCTATCATTCAATCTATTTCTCATTCCTAGGATTCATGCAATGTCCTAGGTTCTATTTATGGTTCCATAATTTAACAGATTATGCTAATAAACTTAAAAGCCACTCTACCGGTTACAACAGGCGTACTGGGGGCGTGGTCGGGAATCCCGCGTACCTCCGCAACCCCCGAGACTGCAACGGAACGGGGTCCTATCACAAGGATCAAACACAAGGAGTTTCTCAAAATAGTATACAACTACTGCAGACGGGTAGAGGATTTAATTCCAAAAAGCACACAACTCGAAACGCGGAAAACAGACTCCGAACGGGCCCTAAATGGGTCGAAAACGACGAAATAGTGCAAAATCAGACGTCTGGAACTTCTTCCAGACGTCTTAAAAATGGGGATCAGATGGTACCTTGTCCTGCGTGGTCTCTCAGACGTCCAGAAGCCTGCAGGGGCATCTGGCCTAGTTCCCAGACGTCCGATGGTCACCCCGGACGTCTGGAAGTCGTTCCCGTCGTCTGGCACTGCAGTTAGACGTCTGATTCACGTTGGATGGCGAATCCAGAACCTGTGCGTACCCATTTCTCTCTCTCAGTACGGACGGCCGAAGAAAAGGAAGAAGGATGAAAAATAACTCACCTTTCAGACGTCTGGACAATCCTCCAGACGTCCCGCCCGTCGTCTTGTTGGAAGCCCAGACGTCTGACTCTGGAAAAATTTCCAGAATCAGGGCGCGACTCGCCCTCCGCTCGCGACGCACGGCCGCGCCGCGTCTCGTCCGCCTGCTGCTTGAGTTGCAGCAGGCCTCTTGCGTCACCCTGCATCTGCTGCTCCCCCCACTGACCGGCCCTAGCAATCCCGGCAAGCTCGCCCTCACGGCCGAGCGCCTCCTCCCTCGCGCAGCACCTCCTCCCACACTCACCGCGGCTGTCGCTGCCGCCGCTCACTGGCGCTCGCACTCGCGCACCGGCTGGAAGGAGAAGAGGAAGGGGGCGGAGGTGATGAGAGTGAGGGAGAGGGCGTGGCGTTTTAAAGCTGCGCGGGGAGGAGAGAGAGAGCAGAACAGAGGGCACAGCCTGCGGCCGCAGGAGAGAGGGGAAAAGGCACTCGCAGGTCTGCGCGCGCAGGCGCGCAGACACAACCGCGCGTGCCGCCGAAACCGAATCCCAGATGTCTGGAAGGGGTTCCAGATGTCTGGTCCGACGTCTGGGCCACATCCCAGACGTCTTAAATCACGTCTGAAGCCGCGCGTTCGTAACAATATAACAAACTCAAAGGAAGTTTCGTCCCCGAAACTTACGCTAACCAGGGTGCGGGAAAAACGTCATAGTAACCATAACAAACTCAAAGAGGACCGAAGCCGGTCCGAAAAGACATACCCGCGAAGAGCTCTGGGTACAGCTCCCACATTGCCGCCTCAGGCTCCCAGGTAGCCTCCTCGTACCGCTGGCTCCTCCACAAAACCTTTACCAGGGGTACTTGCTTTCGTCTCAAACTACGGACGGCTCGGTCTAGAATCTGCACTGGCCTCTCGGGGTAGGTCAGGTCGTCGCCCACCTCGACGCTCTCGTGACTCAGTATGTGTCTGGGATCGGCTACGTACTTCCTGAGGTTGGACACGTGAAACACGTCGTGCACACCAGAAAGCTGCGGGGGGAGGGCAAGTCTGTAAGCAACGGGTCCAACCCGCTCCAGGACCTCAAAGGGCCCCACGAACCTCGATGTGAGCTTCCCTCTCACCCCAAACCGCTGTAGGCCCTTCATGGGCGAAACACGAAGGAAGACATGGTCCCCAACCTCAAACTGCACCTCTTTGCGTCTCCGATCCGCGTAGCTCTTCTGTCTGCTCCTGATAGTGCGGAGTCGCCTGTGGATCTGCTCGACTACCTCCTGACTCTGCCGGATCAACCTGGGGCCAACCTCCCACTTGGTCCCCACCTCAACCCAACTCAAGGGTGCCGTACACCTCCGTCCGTACAGAGCCTCGTAGGGAGCCATGCCGATGCTCGAGTGATAACTGTTGTTGTATGCAAACTCCGCCAGGGGCAGGTGCTCCTCCCAAGAGCCCCTCCAATCCAGTACACAGGCACGCAAAAGGTCCTCAAGTGTCTGTATCGTGCGCTCAGACTGTCCGTCCGTCTGGGGGTGGTAAGCTATACTAAACCTCAACCGCGTCCCCAGGGCCTGCTGAAACTCAACCCAAAACTGGGATGTAAAGCGGGTATCCCGGTCGGATACGATCTCTCGCGGAACTCCGTGTAGTGGTACACGTCGCGGATATACCTCTCTGCCAACTGTGCTGGTCCCAAAGTGACTCGGATCGGCAAGAATCGTGCCATCTTCGTCAGTCTATCCACAATTACCCAGACAGCGTCGTGTCCTCGCTGGGTAACAGGTAAGCCCACCACCAAGTCCATGGTGATGTTCTCCCACTTCCACTCTGGCACTGGAAGCGGCTGTAGCGGCCCTGCAGGCCTCTGATGCTCGGCTTTCACCTGCTGGCACACTAAGCACTGCTGCACGAATTCACCCACATCCCGCTTCATCCCCCTCCACCAAAACTCGCGTCTCAAGTCATGGTACATCTTCGTGTTTCCGGGATGTATGAATCTGGAACCGTGTGCCTCAGTCAGGAGCTCTCTCAACAGCTCCTCGTCTCTGGGAACGCACAACCGTCCCCTCAGGCGCAGTACCTAGTCTGTGAAAGAAAAGTACCCTGGGTCTCCTGACAGTACTCTGTCGCGCAAGGACTGCAAGTACGGATCGGCCATCTGTCCTGTGATGATGTGGTCTATCAGCTCTGGCCTAGTCTGCCGTGTCACCGTCACTGCCCCACAGTGCCCCCGTAACTCCAGGGGTCGCCAACTGCCTACCTCCTCCAAAAGGCTCCAACTCTATAACTGTAAACTGGCCAAGTGTGCAGGCGCCTTACGGCTCAAGGCGTCAGCCACCACATTGGCCTTTCCCGGGTGGTAGGAGATGCTGCAGTCGTAGTCCTTCAGGAGCTCCAACCAACGTCACTGTCTCATGTTGAGCTCCTTCTGATCAAAAAGGTATCTGAGGCTCTTGTGATCTGTGAAAATTTCGAAGGTCTCACCGTACAAGTAGTGCCTCCAGGTCTTCAGCGCGAAGACAACAGCTGCCAACTCTAGGTCGTGGGTAGGGTAGGTATGCTCATGGGGCTTCAGTTGCCGCGAAGCGTAAGCGACAACGTGAGCCCTCTGCATGAGCACACCTCCTAACCCTGCAAGGAGGCGTCCGTGTACACAACGAACCCGCCACTATTGTCAGGGATGGTGAGCATGAGAGCCGAGGTCAACCTCTCCTTCAGCTCCAGAAAACACGCTTCACAGGCGTTTGTCCAAGCGAAGGGCACGTCCTTCCGGGTCAACTGTGTCATAGGACGTGCAATCTGTGAAAAACCTCTGATGAATCGTCTGTAGTAGCCTTCCAGTCCCAGAAAACTGCGAATCTCAGTGACTGAACGCGGTCTCTCCCACCTGAGTACTGCCTCGACCATGGCTGCGTCCACCGCCAAGCCGTCTCCAGAGATCACATGACCTAAGAAGGTCACCTCCCTCAACCAGAACTCGCACTTGTTGTATTTGGCATACAACCTACGTCGTCTCAGTGTGTCCAGAACCATCCGCAAGTGCTGTCCATGCTGCGTCCGATCTCGAGAATAGATGAGTACATCATCTATGAAAACCACCACGAACTGGTCCAAGTATGGTCTAAACACCCGGTTCATCAGATCCATGAAAGCAGCGGGGGCATTGGTCAGCCCAAATGGCATGACCAAAAACTCGTAGTGTCCATACCGGGTAAGGAAAGCTGTCTTGGAGACGTCGGTCTCCCTGATCCTCAACTGGTGGTATCCCGACCTCAAGTCGATCTTGGAGAACACCGTGGCACCCCTCAATTGGTCAAACAAGTCATCGATCCTCGGCAGCAGATATCTGTTCTTGATGGTGACCCTATTCAACTGTCGGTAGTCCACACAAAGGCGTAGGGTACCATCCTTCTTTTTCACAAACAGTATCGGGGCTCCCCAGGGAGACACACTGGGCCTCACGAAACCCTTCTCCAAAAGGTCCTGCAACTGAGACTTCAGCTCTCGTAGCTCAAGCGATGCCATCCTGTATGGCGCGGTGGAGATGGGCCTGGTCCCTGGTACTAGTGAGATCTCAAACTCGATCTCACGCTCGGACGGTAGTCCTGGTAACTCGTCTGGAAACACGTCAGGGTACTCTCTGACCATCGGGATACTCTGGAAGTTTGCCACAGGGCTGGGCTCTGCCACCACACAAGCTAGGAAGCCCTCACACCCCTGGCTCAAAAGTCTCGCCGCCCAAAGTGTCGAAAAGCACCTGAAGCCTCCGTCCACTGGCTGTCCGTGAAACTTGAAAGAAGGCAACTCCGGCATGGAGAAGATAATTTTCCTCTCAAAACAGTCTACCAAGGCGTGGTAAGCGGACAGCCAGTCCATCCCCAGAATTACGCCAAAGTCTCCATCTGTATCAAAATTAGGTCAGCTAGCAGGCTATGTCCCCCGACGCTGACCTCGCAATCTGTGTACACCTCCTCAGCTACAAACAACTGACCACTCGGGCCTCTGATCACTAATGGATTTTCTAACAGCATATAATCCTGGCCCAAACTAACTGCGAAACTGGCTGCGACCAACGAGTGCGTAGCGCCGGAATCGAAAAGTGTGTAAACAAGTCTGCCGGTAACTGAAACCATACCTGCCACTACCGAGCCCGAAGCTCTGGCATCCCTGTGTGTCAGGGTGTTGATACACCCCTCAGCTCTAGGTGCGGACGAAGCAGCCACACTCTCCGTCGGACGGGCAGGTGCTGGCCGGTACCCTCCTCGTGACTGCTGTCCTCCTCCTCGTGCCTGGTAACCGCGGCCTCCTGCGCACCCTCCAGTGCTCTGCGCAGGAAGCATCTGCTGACCTCCTGCCCTAGACGGGCAGTCCCTCTTGATGTGGCCTGGCTGGCCACACTGGTAACAGAGGGGAACCCGACTCCCGCCCTCAGTGGGTCCCTATTGTCGGCTGGGCGAGGGTTCGGTGCTGGCGACTGGCCCCTGTCAAGGGACCCAAAGGCCACTGATGGCCATATAAAACGTGACGACTCCCCTGCGGATGCCACGTGTCTCCTCTCTCGCTGGCCCTGTTAAAAGTCTGGCTGAAAGGGCCTCTTCCGCCCGCCATCAATGTCTCGCGTGGTCGGGTTGGTCTCCTTGTAAGTCATGGCTGCCTCCACCACCCTCGAAAACGTAGGCAGCTTCAGGGGTTTGACATACCCCCGAATCGCAGGCCGGAGCCCCTCGGTGAACCTCCAAAGGCGCTAATCCTCAGTAGCTACCGCTGTCGCTGAAAAGCGGGACAGCTCCAGGAAACGCCTGTGGTATGCACTCACGGTCATCGTCCCTTGGCGGAGAGTGTGGAACTCCCGCCTCCTCTGGTCCTGCCACGTCTGGGGAAAGTACTACTCGCAGAAGAGGGCGACGAACCAATCCCAGGTCGGCTCGTCCCTCTCCTGTCCCCGGACCACCCTCCACCACCTGTGTGCCGCACTCTCCAGCTGGTACGTGGCAAAGGCCACGCGGCACTCCACCGGGGGGCGAAGGGTGTCGAAAATCTTCTCCAGCTGCTCGAGCCAGTCCTCTGCCTCGGTCGGGTCCTCATCCCCCTTGAAGGAGGGGGGCTTCAGCTTCCGAAATTGCCCAAAGAGCTCGGAGTGACGCTGCAGTGGGGATGCTGGTGCACCTCCAGGCAAAGGTGCCTCGTGCACAGAAGTGTCGGAGGAAGGTGGGGGCTGCGGCGGCCCATCCCCTCCCCCGCGTCCAGCGCAGCGTCCGTCGGGTAGTCCCACAGAGGACTCCCCCTCCGCAGCCCCAGGGCGAGGTGCTCGGGGTGGTGGGTGGAGCTCCTCTCGCACAATATCCCATATCAGCTGGGCGAGGTCTCGGGCCTGAACGCCCGGGAGTAGTGGCTGGTCCACTGAGGCGTCGGCAACAGCACGCCCACCTCGCCGACCTCGTCCTCGGCCGCGCCCGCGGCCCGCCTCACCAGTCCCGCGACGAGGCATCTCCTGCAAGGAGACGTGAAACAAAACGGAACACGTCACTACGGAAATATACCTAACGGAAACGTCTAAGAGCTCATGTCAAAAGATATGTTGTGGTGGCTACTCTAGCTATAGACATGTGAATTGGTTATTTTCCAGTCAGTTGATTCACTTCTCGGGACGACCTTGCTCTGATACCATCTTGTAACGACCCGATTCCTGAGTCCCTACGAGATACGAGAACCGGACCGACTCGACTAATCCCAAGACCTAGTCGTCCAACGAGGAAGTAACCAAAAGAGCAGTAAAATAAACCACATTCAGCATGAATATAACTAACAGTAAGAAAATACAGCAGTAAGGAAAGAAACCACTACAGTATATACCATCACAACAGTAGAACAACATTCATAACATAATATGAACTGCAGGTAAAGAAAAGTACAGCGGTAACAAGAACTACTCACTACAGTAGAACAAAAAGAGGTACAAGAGAACAGTGGTAACTCTACTGGACCCTACTCGGCCTAGCGTCCTCTGTAGCCGCTGACCCTAGCTGCTCAACACCTGGTCCTGAAAGGTAACGAGTGTAACACGTCAGCAAAACGCTGAGTAGAGTGCCAGCTAAACTAAAGAAACAGTAAAGTGTACAATAGCTGTTTTAATTTTCTTTCTTCCTTTATTTACGTCTTTCTGTTATTTCAAAATTTATCTATTTCTCAGATCCATCACTTGATCTCGAATGTTCCTCGTGGGAACGATCTTGATTGCAGTCTTTTCCGAACAATAGAAGTAGCATGTGGTGCTCTCTTGGCCGGGAGAGTCCCCCGTGGTGATCCTACTCTCAGTCAACCACCCCAAGGTCACGGACAGACATAACGGTGACTACGGCACGCGCGATAAACGCACAGGTAGCTAACCCGTACTGGCACGCGATTAGTCGTTTCCGTTAACGGGTGCGCCCCAAAGCACAGCACGGAACCAGTACAGGGCAGAGCCCTCTCAGTAATAGGGGTCGAACCCCTCCACAGTAACCAAACAGGGGCCTTGCCCCTCCACAGTCCGCGCACCATCGCCTGACTACCCTGGTTTGCCCAGTGGGCCTAACAAGTCGGTGTAGGTGAGCTAGCAGAACCCCGGGACCTGTGGGGTAGCTAGTACTCTCCCTACACTAGTAGCTCTCCTCGGTACTGCGTACATGAGGGCCAGCAAGTCGGTACAAAGTGGCCAGACCTAACCCCGGGTCCCTGGGGCGGCTGGCTCCGCTCTGCACTAAACAGGGGGACAGTCGCTCTCCTTGGTACTCCGTACCCAAAGGCCAGCTCACTTCCCCAATTCTATTCCATTCACCTTCCAGGAGTTCTACTCCTAATTCCCCGTAGGGTTCCAGCTCTTTTAACTCAGCACATTCAGGTTTCACCTTTCCAGTTTCACGTTCATACATCCCATATTCTCAGACATGCTCATTTATTCATAACAGGCAGCTGTTAAACCAATTTACAGGTAGCTATTATTTCCTCTCCACATTTTCCAAGACTACAGTATTCATATATTCCACTAGTTTTCCCATCCTAGGATTCATGCCATACCCTAGGATCTATCATACAATCTAGTTTCCAGCCCTAGGATTCATGCAACACCCTAGGATCTACCATTCATTCTAGTTTCTCATTCCTAGGATTCATGCAATGTCCTAGGTTCTATTTATGGTTCCATAATTTAACAGATTATACTAATAAACTTAAAAGCCACTCTACCGGTTACAACAGGCGTACTGGGGGCGTGGTCGAGAATCCCACGTACCTCCGCAACCCCCGAGACTGTAACGGAACGGGGTCCTATCACAAGGATCAAACACAAGGAGTTTCTCAAAATAGTATACAACTACTGTAGACGGGTAGAGGATTTAATTCCGAAAAGCACGCAACTCGAAACGCGGGAAACGGACTCCGAACGGGCCCTAAACGGGTCGAAAACGATGAAACAATGCAAAATCAGACGTCTGGAACTTCTTCCAGACGTCTTAAAAATGGGGATCAGATGGTACCTTGTCCTACGTGGTCTCTCAGACGTCCAGAAGCCTGCGGGGGCATCTGGCCTAGTTCCCAGACCTCCGATGACCACCCCAGACGTCTGGAAGTCCCTCCAGTCGTCTGGCACCACTGCGAGACGTCTGATTCGCGTTGGATGCGAATTTCAGAACTTGCGCGTACCCATTCCTCGTGCTCAGTACGGATGATCCAAGGAAAGGAAGAAGGTACGAAAATAACTTACCTTTCAGACGTCTAGACCATCCTCCAGACGTCTTCCCCGTCGTCTGGTTGGAAGCCCAGACGTCTGATTCTGGAAAAACTTCCAAAATCAGAGCGCAACTCGCCCTCCGCCCGCGATGCACGGCCGCTCCGCGCCTCGTCCGCCTGCTGCTCGAGCTGCAGCAGGCCTCCCGCGTCACCCCGTGTCTGCTGCTCCCCCGCCGGCCGGCTCTAGCAGTCCCGGCAAGCTCGCTCTCACGGACGAGCGCCTCCTCTTCTCGCGCAGCAAATCCTCTCGCACTCGCCGCGGCTGCCACCGTCGCCGCTCGCTCACTCTCGCACTGGCTAGAAGGAGAAGAGGAAGGGGTAGAGGCGATGAGAGTGAGGGAGAGGGAGAGCTTTTTAAAGCCGCGCGGGGAGAGAGAGAGAGCGAGACAGAGGGCAGCCTGCGCCCGCAGGAGAGAGGGAAAAAGCGACCGCAGGTCTGCGCGCGCAGGCGCGCAGACGCAACCGCGCCTGCCGCCGAAACCGAATCCCAGACGTCTGGAAGGGGTTCCAGATGTCTGGTCCGACGTCTGCGCCACCTCCCAGACGTCTTAAAAGACGTCTGAAGCCGCGCGTTCGTAACACATGCGGTCGACATTTTTCAGGTCACAAAACTGTAGCTAATGTCCTCCAGTGCGACTTCTATTGGCCCACGATTTTCAAAGATGCATACAATCATTGTAGGGCATGCAGTCGTTGCCAGACCTTAGGTAACATGAGCCATCACGATATGATGCCCTTGCAGCCGATTCTTGTATGTGAAATCTTCAACGTATGGGGGATTGATTTTTGGAACCCTTCCCTGTTTCGGATGGCTTCGACTACATTCTACTCGCTGTGGACTACATGTCCAAATGGATTGAAGCCATTCCGACCCAAACCAATGATCATAAAGTGGTTATCAAATTCATTCATCAGAACATCTTTTCACGGTTTGGGATTCCACGTGCTATAATTTCTGACGAAGGGACCCATTTCACTAACGCACAGTTCAGGTCACTGATGACCAAATATAGGGTGTCAAACCAAATCTCTACTCCTTACCACCCCCAAACTAATGGTCTAGCTGAGCTATCAAATTGGGAGATCAAGAAAATCCTCCAGGTTACTGTTTGACCTAACAAGAACGATTGATCATCCCGACTTTCGAAAGCTTTGTGTGCTTATAGGACCACCCATAAAACCCAATTAGGTATGTCTCCTTTCAGATTGGTGTACGGGAAGGCATGTCACCTGCCTATAGAATTGGAGCACAAAGCCTATTGGGCAGTATGAAACTACAACCTAGATCTTTTTAAGGAAGGAACCCACAGAGAGCTTCAAATGAGCGAGATCGATGAATTACGCCACGACGCGTATGAGAGCTTGCGAATTTACAAAGAGCGGGTTAAGGCCTTTCACGACAAGCACATATCCAGAAAGATCTTCTACCCTAGTCAAAAAGTCTTACTGTTTAATGCCAAGCTTAAACTGTTCCCAGGAAAACTATGATCAAAATGGATCGGACCCTACCTCGTCCGACGAATCTTTGGAAATGGAGCCATTGAAATCAGTCAACTCAGCCACGATTCAGAACCATTCGTCGTGAACAGTCAGAGACTCAAACCGTTCATTGACTTGACCGATACAAATTTGGCTGAGATGTCCTTTACCCTCCATTCTCCCTGAGCTAATTGCGCCCAGCCGATGGCATAAAACTCAGCGCTTAACGGGAGGCAACCCGTCATTCTTGAAAAACCCGAAACCTTTCTTGACATTCCTATGTTGAATTCATATTGCACTCTAGGGTTCATCCATTAGAACAGCCGACCCCACCTCAGGTACTCGTACCCGAGTCTAGAAATCGTTTGTAACAATCACCTCGACCTGTTCGCCCACCCAAAACCTATTCTAACGGATGATCTAAGCTGAATTCGAACCCAACTAATTTACAATAGGGACATTGCAAATCGTAGGCATGGGGGGTATGAAAGTGCAAAACACCATGAAAACTCATCTCAGAAGAAAAGGTTTCAACAAAAAAATCACATATCACAAAAAAACCAAAAAAATGAAAAAAATCTTGAAAAAGAACAAAAAAAAATTCTAAGGGGAGAGAAAATTTTGAGGCCATACAAATCATGAGGAGAAAAAGGGGAAAAGTGAAAAATGTCAAAAAAAGGAGCGCAAAATGAAAAGAAAAAGAAGGAAGAGATAGTCATTAGTAAGAAATTAAGGGATTAACTAAGTTCTAGACCATATCAAGGAAAAGAAAATGAAAGGAAAAAAAGTGCTAAGGTGACACAAAAGAGATTAGTAGGAACACTGATCTTAGGCCTCTTGGGCTAGACTCTTAGGCTTAAAAATTCAAGTAGCTGCTAAGATCTGGATAGTCCTCAAGAGGTTGAGGAAATGCGAAGCTTAAGTATTAGGTCTAAGGCTTAGGGAGTATTCGGCCTCGTTAACTAACCCTTGGTTTGCAGGACTTGGTAACTTAAGCACCCCAATCCACACAGTCTGGTTCAGTGCGCATAATTATCAAAATCACGCAAAAGTGTTTAAGTGTTCTGAAAAGGTCACCTAGATTAGGAGTGGCCGATCAACACAAGTTGATTTGGACGAGTTTCCGACGTGGAGAGGTGGGAAATTCCCCTTGAAGATGCGTAATAACATATCATCTCCTCGGTGCTTGTCTCCTAGGATATCTACATATCCTACGGGGGGCATGTAAGCACCTTGTGCTGGTTCAGATACCATGGGCGACATTATCATGATATGTCGATTGCCAGGGTCTGGATTTAGCTACAGAACACCATGGGCGGGATTATCTCGAAAGCCAAGGTTCTGGGGGTTGCCATGAGCGATGCTATCACGAAACATCGATTGCCATGGACCCTTCGAGGATTGATGATGGAGACGAGGAATCCGATACAGACCGTGTTGAGAAGCCAATCTGAAGCTAGAAATAAAAAGAAAAGAGAGAGAAAACTCTCCAAACAAAGAAAATCCTCTGTCTCTCTCTTACAAAAAACGCACTGCAAACTGAATCGAGGCTACAATACCTTATAAGCACATGTGCTTTAACCACGGAGTCCAACAAACCTTAGGACAGTTCCTGTGAGCCTTAAAAACCTTCGCAGAGGACTGAGGCTAGAGCTGGTTAGGTTCGGATCTTGGTCGGTACTTGAGTACCTCTAGGCCTATTATCGTCATTCTAACCTAATCAAAAAGAAAAAAGCACTCATCATAATCTCTGAACATCAAGAACTCATGGTCTAGAACAGAAGTTAAAACCTTTAAATTTTGCTAAGGTACTACCAAAAGCTAGGCATGGGGGCATGATGGGAACACCATCATGAGCCCTAACTAGCTCATTTTGACCTAGAAAAGAGAATAAAAGCTCCTACATAACCAATTGGAGGTTTTAACTAAATGAATAACCATTCTGAGAGAAAAGTAAGAAACAAGGGGTAAAACTATAATTTTACCATTGCAGTATAACAATGGGTTTCCTCATGGGCTAAACACAAGTCAAATGGTCTTAACAAGATAAAAAGTGGGTTGGTTCAAACAGAAGAAGGTTCATGTGAATTCTAGGAATTAAATGATTTCTTATAACCCTAAAATAGATCCACTTGATTTAACAAGGTTCTGACCACGATAAAATTCACCTAAATCATCTAAAAATCATCGAAAAATATTCTATGGGTTTAGAACCTTCAATTTGGCCCTTAGAACCTATTTTGACCTAAATTGGGGTCTCAATCAAATATTTGCCCTAAATTAGATTTTTGTGTAAATTGCCCAGTCAAACGTGGTCAAACCCAAAATCCAGCTTCACCATAGATTCCTTAGGTCCAAATTAGGTTTGTACCAAAATTTGGACCTAAGGGAAATTCACCTTGACCTACTTTGCAAACAGGTCCAACCCAAATACATTCTACCCCTATCTTTTGTAAACCTCTACAGAAACCCCCCTAGCTTTGTCTTTGTTCTTTTCAATTAGATCCCTCTGCCATTATAGCGGAGGGAATCCTACTCCGGGGAGGTTTCAAGGGCAAGATCTCTTTGATTTCTCAGAGAATCCCCTTCAAAATTGAAAGGGAGATTCTTTGACAAATCTCCTCCAGTTTGAACACAATTCAAGGCTCTATTTGGTACAAAATCTCTCATGCGAATGCAGGAGAGATTCGGGTCTCTTTCAACCTTCCATCTCCAGCGAGCTTTCCGTGCTTGGAAGCTTGGCTTCCAAGCACAAATCCTTCATCCAGGGCCTATAAAAGCATACCCAAATCCCTCCGCATCCTCTACACTTGAAATTGGCCAGAGAATCCCTCTTATTCGTCTCTTCCCCCTCCAGCCAATGGCTCAGCAAGCTCCGGTGACCTCCCTCTCCTTCCCTCGTTGCCCAGCCACAATACCAGTGGCAGGGTTCTCTTCCTCCTGTTCGTCCGCATCGCGCCGCACCCACCGACGCCTCTACAGCCCCTTCATCATCGCCGTCCTCCCCCCCTGAGTGCTTCGTCTACGGCAATGCCAATATGAGTCGGCCGCCATCTCTGCCTCATCCATCATCTCTCTACATCCAACCAAGTCCTCCCTCCTTTATAAATCCATCAAGTGGTATCAGAGTCTCTTTCTATTCGCTATGACATTGCCTAAATAAATCGGATTTTGAGAAAAGCAATTTCCGTTTGGTTTTTTGGGGATTATTTTTCGTTTAAGTTTTTGGATTGATTCGATCCCATCTTGGTGAATCAATGACCACTAATGTTTGTTTTTGGGTTTTCATGTTCATTTGTATCCCACGTTAACATTCAAATCGAGTTTTGGGATTGAAATCGTGATTTGGGGTGTTTTCCCCAAACCCTGATTTCAGATTGTTGCTCTAGAATTGGGCCACGATCGACACGGTACCGGTACTCATCATGAGTTCCAGTATTAGTAAAGCACGAGTACCCATCGGGCACTTCCCAGACACCACTAGTATCGATGGAGTACCGGTACTCATCATGAGTACCGGTACATGTTGGATACTGGTCGGGCACAAGGAAGTGCCACCAGTATCGAAGGAGTACCAGTACTCATCATGAGCATCGATACATGTGGGATACTGGTGACGTCCAGAGACATTGCCAGTACCATATGAGCACCGGTACTCATCATGAGTACTGGTCCAGTATCGATGGAGTACCGGTACTCATCATGAGTATTGGTACTTGTAGGATATTGGACATGATCTTAGGATCGGTCCAGTACTTACGAAGTACCAGTACCTAAGATCAGTATCGGTACTACTCATTCTGGTACCGGTACCAATCTTGAGTACCAGTACTACAGTGATATTTTTGGGATACATTGGTCATAAAAATTTTGGTGCGAACATTAGTAGGTGGTTTTAATGTATTAAGTACTCTGTCACATTTAGTAATTCTTGCCAAAGCAAGTTACTTCTTGTGTCGGTTTATTTGAAATATTAAAGCGACTGTGTATGTTGTATTCCTATGTGGGGAGCTTAACCCAAAGGTGAGCCACCTCATGACTGAATGCATATGTACACATTAAATGATAAATATCCTATTGAATTATTAGGTTCTCATGTGGGTAGTTAAGTTAATCCAAAGATGGCTTGATTACTTACATAATTGTTTCTCAATAGTTATTTATCATTCTTAAGATTATCCTTTACAATATTAATGCTTATTGTCCAAAGACTAAATATTAATGATTGTATTGTTAAGTTACTTCATTCTGAGCATGTATTTGGTTTATTTCTTTTGTTTTTTCGAGTTAACTCCTCTGCATCTGCCATAACTGTCAACCTGGATTCTATTCTAGAACTAAATGGATCTAATTTTAAATTCTGGAAAGAAAGTGTCCTTATTGTTCTGGGATGCATGGATCTAGACTATGCACTTCAGGTTGATCCTCCCTTCCATCTTACGGATAAGAGTTCTTCTGAGGAAATAAAGAACTCTGAGAGGCGGGAGCGATCAAATCGCATGTGTTTAATGATCATGAAACATGCTATTCCAGAAAACTTTAGGGGTGCTATCTCAAAGGAATTAAATGCTAAAAAATTCCTCGATGAGATTGAGAAAAGATTTGCTAAGAGTGAGAAAGTTCAGACAAGCAATCTCCTTAGCAAACTTGTCTCACTCAAGTACAGGGGCACTAGAAACATAAGGGAGCATATTATGAAAATGTCCAATTTAGCTTCAAAACTAAAGGCACTTAAGTTGGAGTTGTTGATGAGTGGCTACTCATCATAGCTAAAAGGCCGAAATTAAGCTAGATACTAAGCAAAACAATATCAAATTAACACATAAAAAGGGTTAAGTGTGGGAATTAAAGAAAAGACCTAAAACTTTTAATGTGTGTTAAAATCTCCTAATTAGGTCACAAAAATGGGATATTCTGAAAACTAAAGAACAAATGATGATCCATGCATCAATTGAACACATAAACAAGTTTGAAAAGCCAAATCAGAAGTAAAATCAATGTCGTAAATGTTCAATTAAGCACATGTAAAAATTTGAAAGCAATTGGACATCATTTAGGCTTAGAAATAAATAGATTACAATTAGGTCCTTCATGCATTACATTTCTACCCTTCAAAACTCCTTCTTGGACCTATTTGCAAGCCGCAGGGACCCTTTTATAAGACTACAGGGCCCTTCCAGCTGCTATTCTTCTCGCTTATGGGCCTGCATGCAAATGTTCTACCCCTTCTTCTAAGGGTCCGTCTGCAAATTTCCCCTTTATTTCAAAGAGAAGCCTGTGTTCTTCACGCGCACTGTAGCGCGCGAAGAACACAGCCATTCTCGATCGTCCATCGCACTTTTGATCTCGATCTGCGGCTGGATTCAAATGGAACCTTCGCGCGATTCGGTGCGTGCGTTCACCTCTCTTCCCAGATCTCATCTGACGGTCAGATCTCTCTCTTGACTCGCCGCGCGCTCTACCCATCTCATCCTCACCGCCGGCCTGATTCTGATTAACCTCACCCTTGCGGTGATCTCAGTCACTGAGCTGCTATTTAAGCACCTCAGTGGTGTCGCGCGCGAGGGATCGCTCCCTCCTACATCTCTTAGCGATCAATTCTTCCACTCCAGTCTCTCCTCCTCATCTGGACCCTGATTTCACAGCCACCGGCTGTGGAATCATCGCCTGCTCTCGACCCTCCTCGTCGCTAAGGACCTCGTAGCACCTGAGGACGACCCTGGAGTCTCACTAGCAGACTCTTCCCTCCGCTGGAGTCACCCTCCTCCTTTCTTCCTCCTTAGCCGCCGGCTAAGGACCCATAGGTCCCATTCTTCCTGTTAGTTTAGTTTTTAATTCTGCACCAGTAGTGTTAGATTTAGTTTACAGTAGTTTAGAATAGATTTAGTTTTAATTGTTAGTGTTTAATGTTAGCTGTAGTTAGATTAGTCTTAGGAGTAGAATTAGTATTAGATCCCCTCCCTCACCTCCTCTGATCAGTCCAGATCAGAGGGGAAGAATCATCTGTTCATTAATCAATTTATCTCCCTCTTCATGTTTTGTTTTTCCACCATCCAATTCTGATTTATGTTCCTTTTAACGACGAATCTTTCATCTGTCACCCACACATCTGGACCCAATTCCAGATCTGATGGTGTACTGCCTCAGATCTGAAATTGGCGTCACAAGCACCATTTGGGGCTTCTCACTCACCCCATTTGTGTTCACAAAAGCCCCTTTTATTTTAGATTGATTGCCTCAGTTTGTCAGATTCACTTTAACATGGGTTTTGAAGAGATTTTGCTTTCTGAAATGTCTTGACAGATCTGACAAATTGAAGGGATTTTGGTTTTCCTTGAGGGCAAGGATTCTGAGAAGTTCTCTGGTGACAGAGAACAAATCAGAAGAGCCTTTCATGAATTTGCTTCTGCCTTGATCTGAATGCATTTGCTAGCTTTTATAAATTCCTTTAATGCATTCTTTTTCTGATTTGTCATTTCAGAACTGCCATACACCACCTGTTTGATAATTATTTTTGTATGGTGATTCTCTAACCTAAGGAGTTTTCCATACTCCTTAAGGTTGCAAGAAACTGGGATTGTATGTTTTTGGTTTTAATTGATTGAGTTAAGTCTTCCTTCATGCTATCTATGGCATTAGGAAGACTAACTCAATGCCATTTGTGTTTTGATCTGAAATGATGCTTTTGATAAGGGCTTTTCCTTGTGGGTATTTGAACTGAATTCTTATGTGATTTTCGTGAGATTTATACCCTTATCAGATTTGGATTTCAACTCTTTAATTTTTAGTTTGTTCTGAATTTTCTCTTATTCCCAGTTATACAGTAAAATGCTGCAAACTGCAGCAACATTCCCCTCTTCTCTAAATTCTCCTCTTCTTTGTGAATGCTTTCCCCCTCTTCAAATGGACTAACTGCAGCAGCAGTTAGCCCATTTGACAGTGGCTGAAGCCACTGACACTGCTAAAACACCCTGAACAGTACATTCTCTTCCCTCTCCATCTTCTCTGACAGTAGCTTAGCTGCTGTTTAAAATGAAATAAAAACTTAATTAACCCTCATTCCCTAAGTTCCTACTAAAACCTAATTATACATACTTAATTTCACACTGTAAATATACATATCCATACTATTATAACTATAATATACAGCCTGATTATGTACGTAGACATACATAGATATACGGTAAATACTGTATAAACTTGTACATAAATCTATATACATATGTAATCTATGTAAATATATGTATAAATACTGAACTATTATGTATGTATTTACTGATATATGTATATGTATATATACAGATTCATATGTACATATTCAGTAGCTATATTGTAGAATAAATTAGCTAAATTAATAATTTAGAGCTATAATTAAGTAAATAAATCTATAGACTTAGGTTAACATATATAGTAAGTAATTTAAGTTAGTTAAAGTACAATTATACCTAGTATAGCTTACTGTAACTTAGTTTTATTTAAAACACTCAGAACAGCTAGTTTAGCTTAAATAAAATAGAAATAAATTCGTAAATATACAATAAAAATATGTATAAAATACTTAAGTATGTAAATTGAATCTGTATAAGGTCAATTAGACCATTTACTAACTATTTTATAAGTAATTAACTATTTAATCACCTAAATCAACCTGTACAATCAGCCTAGTTTAGCGAATTTATTTGCATAGTAAACATATTTAAAATTCAAAATTAATTAATCAATTATGTAGTATTATGTAAATACTTTATTAACCATATTTTATTTTATTTTATTTAATAATTTATGGCCCCCAAATCGAGGGCCAAAAGTCCGATCAGACGCAGTTGCGCCTGATTTCCAGCGCACGATGTGGCGCTGGAATAGCACCACATCGTGTGCTGCAAGTCAAGCGCAGCCACATAAATGTGATTTATGTTTCTTATACGCCAGTCGTCACGGGCGCCGGGCGCCCGAAACACTGCCTACGAACATTTGACCCGATTACCCGTAGAGCTCTGGTCTGAGTACTCTGTCTGATTTGCGATTAGTATGTGGCGCGTGTGTGTGGCCGGGGGCCCGAGCGTGTACGAGCATATGACGTTGGGCTGAGGCCTGGCGCTGAGATTAAAGACATAATTAAGCCACCTAATCTGAGATTAGGGCGCGCTTAGTAGAGGTCTGGTCCCACCCTTAGGGTGCTGTGTATCCCTCGAAAAGCGTGCCCGCAAACTAAACACGTTTTAAACTAATGATATTAGCCTAATCCCCTCCCCACCGCAGCCTCTGAAATATGCTAAGACAGAAGAGTGAACAAAGAGTTAACACGAGAAAAAAAAAAAAAAAAAGCAAAGAGTACAAGAACAACAGAGAGAAGAACAGGAGTTAAGAATACAAAGAACAGAGACTTAATGAAGAAAGAAAGAGAAACAAAGAATAAGTAGTATACATACGTATAAGTAAATTTATATAATTACTAACAGAATAAAGTGACACTATAAACGTCGCTAAAGATCTCAGTTTTGCCTCTCTAGGTTGTATATAGTGTTTTCTGAGATTTAGCGACGCTTATATCTGTCACTGAAACTGCTGTATATGTTACTGTACATAACAGACTAATAAGTTAAATTTCTACACCATTGCAGTCTAATGTATTATATACTATTATGATAGTATTAATAGGATAACTTGTAAATACATAGTTTAGAGTATAATAATAGATTGTTTGATGCTTGTTCATAGTTAGTGTTTTTGCAAGCATTTCTTAGTAATTAGGTAAATAAAACACACATTCATTCATTCTTTAATAAAATGTAAAGTTTTTCTTTTTTTTTTGAATAAGAAGACAATTTTGAGATAATCAAAGAGTGACCGAATTAAATTCAATAAATTACCTCCCAGTGAACGACCTGGAACAAAACCAGTAAAAATTAGATAAATAAGCAAATGATAATAATGGTTGTAATGACTGGAACTCACCCATACTCACCACTATACGACATCCTTAATGTTATATTGTACACCCTGTACTACAACGACATAATCAACAATTATTACCAATTTCAAACACAACAACCACACAACCAACAATACGCATCATTAGTTGTCAGATAACCTTCTCATGCACTTAGTTTTGATTTCCCTTCTTGCACAATATGGGCAGTTTAAGGTCAGCTATAACTGCCAAAGGGAGAAGTGGACTCTTAACAAGTTCATTTCTCATTGTGTGCAAGAGGAAGAAAGGCTGAAATAAGACAAACCAAAAAGTGCTCATCTGATTTCTGGGCCCAAAAGGAAGCGAGCTAAGGATACAGCTGCTGTCAGTTCATCGTCCTCCAAAAGGAGTCAAAAGAAGCCTAAGGCATCCTGCTTTTTCTGCAAGGGAGAACGACACGTGAAGAAGGATTGTACCAAATATCACGCTTGGCGTGAAAGGAAAGGAACATCACTCTCTTTAGTTAGTTATAAGTTAATTATGTTTCTGTAGCCTCAGACATTTAGTGGATAGATTTGAGAACTACTATTCACATTAGTGTGTCTGTGCAAGGTTGCCTAAGCTACTGATGGGAACACCATCATGAGCCCTAACTAGCTCATTTTGACCTAGAAAAGAGAACAAAAGCTCCTACATAACCAACTGGAGGTTTTAACTAAATGAATAACCATTTTGAGAGAAAAGTAAGAAACAAGGGGTAAAACTGTAATTTTACCATTGCAGTATAACAATGGGTTTTCTCACGGGCTAAACACAGGTCAAATGGTCTTAACAAGATAAAAAGTGGGTTGGTTCAAACAGAAGAGGGTTCATGTGAATTCTAGGAATTAAATGATTTCTTGTAACCCAAAAACAGACCCACTTGATTTAACAAGGTTCTGGCCAAGATAAAATTCACCTAAACCATCTAAAAATCATGGAAAAATATTCTCTAGGGCTTAGAACCTTCAATTTGGACCTTAGAACCTATTTTGACCTAAATTAGGGTCTCAGTCAAATATTTGCCCTAAATTGGGTTTTTGTGTAAATTACCCAGTCAAACGTGGTCAAACCTAAAATCCAACTTCACCATTGCATTTATTAGGTCTAAATTAGGTTTATACCAAAATTTGGACCTAAGGGGAATTCACCTTGACCTGCTTTGCAAACAGGTCCAACCCAATCACATTTCTACCCCATCTTTTGAAAACCTCTGCAGCAACCCCCCCATCTTTGTCATCGTTCTTTGAATTAGGTCCCTCCACCATTATAGCAGAGGGAATCCTACTCCGGCGACGTTTCGAAGGTAAGATCTCTCTGATTTCTCAGAGAATCTCCTTCAAAATTGAAATGGAGATTCTCTGACATATCTTCTCCAGTTTGAACACAATTCAAGGCTCTATTTGGTACCCAGTCTCTCATGCGAATGCAGGAGAGATTTGGGTCTCCTTCAACCTTCCAACTCCGGTGGGCTTTCCGTGCTTGGAAGCTTCCAAGCACAAATCCTTCCTCCAGGGCCTATAAAAGCATACCCAAATCCCTCTGCATCCTCCACGCTTGAAATTGGCCAGAGAATCCCTCTAATTCGTCTCTTCCCCCTCCGGCCAGTGGCTCAGGAAGCTCCGGCGACCTCCCTCTCTTTCCCTCGTCACCCAGCCATAATACTAGTGGCAGGGTTCTCTTCCTCCTGTTCGTCTGCGTCACGCCGCACCTATCGATGCCGCTACAGCCCCTTCATCATCGTCGCCCTCCCCCTACTGAGTGCTTCGTCTCCGACGACGGCAATACGAGCCGACTGCCATCTCTGCCTCCCCCTTCATTTCTCTACATCCAGCTAAGTCCTCCCTGCTTTCTAATTGTTACGAACGCACAGCTTCAGACGTCTTTTAAGACGTCTGGGAGGTGGCCCAGACGTCGGATAAGACGTCTGGAACCCCTTCCAAACGTCTGGGATTCGGTTTCGGTGGCACGCGTGGTTGCGTCTGCGCGCCTGCCCGCCCAGATCTGCGGTCGCTTTTTCCCTCTCTCCTGCGGGCGCAGGCTGCCCTCTGTTCCGCTCTCTCTCTCCTCCCCGCATGGCTTTAAAACGCCATGCCCTCTCCCTCACTCTCATCACCTCCACCCCCTTCCTCTTCTCCTTCCAGCCGGTGCGCGAGTGCGAGCATGAGTGAGCGGCTGCAGCAACAGCCGCGGTGAGCGTGGGAGGAGGTGCTGCGCGAGGGAGGAGGCGCTCGGCCGTGAGGGCGAGCTTGCCGGGGCTGCTAGGGCCGGCCGGCGGGGGGAGCAGCAGACGCGGGGTGACACGGGAGGCCTACTGCAGCTCGAGCAGCAGGCGGACGAGACGCGGCGCGGCCGTGCGTCGCGAGCGGAGGGCGAGTCGCGCCCTGATTCTGGAAATTTTTCCAGAATCAGATGTCTGGGCTTCCAACTAGACGACGGGGAGGACGCCTGGAGGACTGTCCAGACGTCTGAAAGGTGAGTTGTTTTCATCCTTCTTCCTTTTCTTCGGCCGTCCGTACTGAGAGAGAGAAATGGGTACGCGCAGGTTCTGGATTCGCATCCAACGCGAATCAGACGTCTGGCAGCAGTGCTAGACGACGGGAACGACTTCCAGACGTCCGGGGTGACCATTGGACATCTGGGAACTAGGCCAGACGCCCCCGCAGGCTTCTGGACGTCTGAGAGACCACGCAAGACAAGGTACCATCTAATCCCCATTTTTAAGACGTCTGGAAGAAGTTCCAGACGTCTGATTTTGCATTGTTTCATCGTTTTCGACCCGTTTAGGGCCCGTTCGGAGTCCGTTTCCCACGTTTCGAGTTGCGTGCTTTTCGGAATTAAATCCTCTACCCGTCTACAGTAGTTGTATACTATTTTGAGAAACTCCTTGTGTTTGATCCTTGTGATAGGACCCCGTTCCGTTACAGTCTCGGGGGTTGCGGAGGTACGTGGGATTCCCGACCACGCCCCCAGTACGCCTGTTGTAACCGGTAGAGTGGCTTTTAAGTTTATTAGTATAATCTGTTAAATTATGGAACCATAAATAGAACCTAGGACATTGCATGAATCCTAGGAAAGAGAAATAGATTGAATGATAGATCCTAGGTGTTGCATGAATCCTAGGGCTGGAAAACTAGATTGTATGATAGATCCTAGGATATGGCATGAATCCTAGGACGGGGAAAACTAGTGGAATATATGCATACTGCAGTCTTGGAAAAATGGAAAGGAACAAATAGCTGCCTGTAAATCGAATTAACAGCTGCTTGTTATGAATAAATAAACGTGACTGAGAACATGGATCGTAAGAACGTGAAACTGGAAAGTGAAACCTAGATGTTCTGAGTTAAAAGAGCTAGAACCCTACGGGGAATTAGGAGTGGAACTCCTGGAAAGAGAAAGGAATGGAACTAAGAAAGAAAGACGTGGTAGTGTGCTGTCTCTTGGGTACGTAGTACCAAGGGAAGTACCTGTACCTGTTTAGTGCAGAGCGGAGCCAGCCGCCCCAGGGAACCGGGGTTAGGACTGGCCACTTTGTACCGACTTGCTGGCCCTCGTGTATGTAGTACCGAGGAGAGCTACTAGTGTAGGGAGGTACTAGCTACCCCACGGGCCCCGGGGTTCTGCTAGCCTCCTACACCGACTTGTTAGGCCGACTTGGGCAAACCAGGGTAGTCAGGCGAGGGTGCGCGGACTGTGGAGGGGCAAGGCCCCTATTTGGTTCTGTGGAGGGGTTGGACCCCTATTACTGAGAGGGCTCTGTCCTGTACTGGTTCCGTGCTGTGCTTTGGGCGCACCCGTTAACGGAAACGACTGACCGCGTGCCAGTGCAGATTAGCTACCTGTGCGTTTATCGCACGTGCCGTAGTCACCGTTACGCCTGTCCGTGACCTTGGGGTGGTTGACTGAGAGTAGGATCACCACGGGGGACTCTCCCGGCCAGGAGAGCACCACGTGCTACTTCTACTTTTTGGAAAAAACTCCAATCAAGATCGTTCCCACAAGGAACATTCGAGATCAAGTGAAGGATCTGAGAAATGAATGAAATCATGAGACATTTGAAAGACATAAATAAAGAAAGGAACAGAACATAACAGCTACTGTACACTCTTCTGCTTCTTTTGTTTTAGTTGCCACTCTACTCAGCGTTTTGCTGACGTGTTACACTCGTTACCTTTCAGGACCAGGTGTTGAGCAGCCAGGGTCAGCGGTTGCAGAGGACGCTGGGCCAAGTAGGGTCCAATAGAGTTACCACTGTTCTCTTGTACCTCTTTTTGTTCCACTGTAGTGAGTAGTTCTTGTTACCGCTGTACTTTTCTTTACCTGCAGTTCATATTATGTTATGAATGTTGTTCTACTGTTGTGGTGGTATATACTGTACTGGTTTCTTTCCTTACTGCTGTATTTTCTTACTGTTAGTTATATTCATGCTGAATGTGGTTTATTTTACTGCTCTTTTGGTTACTTCCTCGTTGGACGACTAGGTCTTGGGATTAGTCGAGTCAGTTCGGTTCTCGTGTCTCATAGGGACTCGGGAATCGGGTCGTTACAAGATGGTATCAGAGCAAGGTCGTCTCTAGAAGTGAACCAACTGACTGGAAAATAACCAATTCACATGTCTATATCTAAAGTAGCCACCACAACATACCTTTTGACATGAACTCTTAGACGTTTTCGTTAGGTATCGTTCTGTATTGACGTGTTTCATTTTGTTTCGTGTCTCCATTGTAGGAGATGCCTCGTCGTGGAACTAGGAGGGTGGGCCGCGGGCGCGGCCGAGGTCGGGGCCCGAGGGACGGATGTGTCGGGCTTGGAGTACATACTACCCCTCCTCTTCGCCTGAGCATACCATCTCCAGACCTCGTCCAACTGATTCGAGAGGTGGTTAGAGAAGAATTTCAGCTTCCACCCACATCGCCACCCCCTCCTCCCCCTTCCGAGCGTACGACAGGGGAGTTGGTGGTGGAACGAGATTTCCGCCGTCACACTAGGCATGTTAGGAGAACTCAAAGGAGACACGTGGCGTCCGCAGGAGAGCCATCACGTTTTGCAGGGCCATCAGTGGCCTTTGGGGGCCCTCGATAGGGGCCAGTCGCCAGCACCGGACCCCCGCCCAGCCGACAGCAGGGACCCACTGAGGACGGGAGTCGGGTTCCCCTCTGTTACCAGTGTGGGCAGCCAGGCCACATCAGGAGGAACTGGCCATCTAGGGCAGGGGGTCAGCAGATACTTCTCGCGCAGAGCACTAGAGGGTGCGCACGAGGCTGCGGTTCCCAGGCGCGAGGAGGGTACCGGCCAGCACCTACCCGTCCGACGCAGAGTGTGGCTGCTTCGTCCGCACCTAGAGCTGAGGGGCGTATCAACGCCCTGACACACAGGGACGCCAGAGCTTCGGGATCGGTGGTAGCAGGTATGGTTTCAGTTTCCGGCAGACTCGTTTACACGCTTTTCGATTCCGACGCTACGCACTCGTTTGTCGCAGCCAGTTTCGCAGTTAGTTTGGGCCAAGAATTATATGCTGTTAGAAAATCCGTTAGTAATCAAAGGCCCGAATGGTCAGCTGTTTGTAGCTGGGGAGGTATACACAGATTGCGAGGTCAGCGTCGAGGGACATAGCCTGCCAGCTGACCTGATTTTGATACAGATGGGGGACTTTGGCGTAATTCTGGGGATGGACTGGCTGTCCGCTTACCACACCTTGGTAGACTATTTTGAGAGGAAAATTGTCTTCTCCATGCCGGAGTTGCCTTCTTTTGAGTTTCACGGACAGCCCGTGGACGGAGGCTTCAGGTGCATTTCGGCACTTCGGGCGGCGAGACTTTTGAGCCAGGGGTGTGAGGGCTTCCTAGCTTGTGTGGTGGCAGAGCCCAGCCCTATGGCAGACTTCCAGAGTATCTCGGTGGTCAGAGAGTACCCTGACGTGTTTCCAGACGAGTTACCAGGACTACCGCCCGAGCGTGAGATCGAGTTTGAGATCTCACTAGTACCAGGGACCAGCCCCATCTCCACCACGCCATACAGGATGGCACCGCTTGAGCTACGAGAGCTTAAGTCTCAGTTGCAGGACCTTTTGGAGAAGGATTTCGTGAGGCCCAGTGCGTCTCCCTGGGGAGCCCCGGTACTGTTTGTGAAAAAGAAGGATGGTACCCTACGCCATTGTGTGGACTACCGACAGCTGAATAGGGTCACCATCAAGAACAGATATCCGTTGCCGAGGATCGACGACTTGTTTGACCAATTGCGGGGTGCCACGGTGTTCTCCAAGATCGACTTGAGTTCGGGATACCACCAGTTGAGGATCAGGAAGACCGACGTCTCCAAGACAGCTTTCCGCACCCGGTACGGACACTACGAGTTTTTGGTCATGCCATTTGGGCTGACCAATGCCCCCGCTACTTTTATGGATCTGATCAACCGGGTGTTTAGACCGTACTTGGACCAGTTCGTGGTGGTTTTCATAGATGATGTACTCATCTATTCTCGAGATCGGACGCAGCACGAACAACACTTGCGGATGGTTCTGGACATCACTGAGACGACGGAGGTTGTACGCCAAATACAACAAGTGCGAGTTCTGGTTGAGGGAGGTGACCTTCTTAGGTCATGTGATCTCTGGAGACGGCTTGGCGGTGGACCTAGCCAAGGTCGAGGCAGTACTCAGGTGGAAGAGACCGCGTTCAGTCACTGAGATTCGCAGTTTCCTGGGACTGGCAGGCTACTCCAGACGATTCATCAGAGGTTTTTCACAGATTGCGCGTCCTATGACACAGTTGACCCGGAAGGACGTGCCCTTCACTTGGAGAGACGCCTGTGAGGCGTGTTTTCAGGAGCTGAAGGAGAGGTTGACCTCAGCTCCCGTGCTCACCACTCCTGACAGTAGTGGCAGGTTCGTTGTGTACACGGACGCCTCCTTGTAGGGGTTAGGAGGTGTGTCATGCAGAGGGGTCACGTTGTCGCTTACGCTTCGCGGCAACTGAAGCCCCATGAGCATACCTACCCTACCCACGACCTAGAGTTGGCAGCCGTCGTCTTCGCGTTGAAGACCTGAAGACACTACTTGTACGGTGAGACCTTCGAGATTTTCACGGACCACAAGAGCCTCAGATACCTTTTTGATCAGAAGGAGCTCAACATGAGACAGAGATGTTAGTTGGAGCTCCTGAAGGACTACGACTGCAGCATCTCCTACTACCCGGGGAAGGCCAATGTGGTGGCTGACGCCTTGAACCGGAAGGTGCCCGCACACTTGGCCAGTTTATAGTTACAGAGTTGGAGCCTTTTGGAGGAGGTGGGCAGTTGGCGACCCCTAGAGTTATGGGGGCACTGTGGGGCAGTGACGGTGACACGACAGACTAGGCCAGAGCTGATAGACCGCATCATCACAGGACAAATGGCCGATCCGTACTTGCAGTCCTTGCACGACAGAGTACTGTCGGGAGACCCAGGGGACTTCTCTTTCACAGACCAGGTGCTGCGCCTAAGGGGACGGTTGTGCTTCCCCACAGACGAGGAGCTGTTGAGAGAGCTCCTGACTGAGGCACACGGTTCCAGACTCACCATACATCCCGGAAACACGAAGATGTACCACGACTTGAGACGCAAGTTTTGGTGGAGGGGGATGAAGCGGGATGTGGGTGAATTCGTGCAGCAGTGCTTAGTGTGCCAGCAGGTGAAAGCCGAGCATCAGCGGCCTACTGGGCCGCTACAGCCGCTTCCAGTGCCAGAGTGGAAGTGGGAGAGCATCACCATGGACTTGGTGGTGGGTTTACCTGTTACCCAGCGAGGACACGACGCAGTCTGGGTAATTGTGGATAGACTGACGAAGACGGCACGATTCTTGTCGATCCGAGTCACTTCGGGACCAGCACAGTTGGCAGAGAGGTATATCCGTGACGTGGTACGACTACACGGAGTTTCGCGGGAGATCGTATCCGATCGGGATACCCGCTTTACGTCCCAGTTTTGGGCTGAGTTTCAGCAGGCCCTGGGGACGCGATTGAGGTTTAGTACAACTTACCACCCCCAGACGGACGAACAGTCTGAGCGCACGATACAGACACTTGAGGACCTTTTGCGTGCCTGTGTACTGGACTGGAGGGGCTCTTGGGAGGAGCACCTGCCCCTAGCGAGTTTTCATACAACAACAGTTATCACTCGAGCATTGGCATGGCTCCCTACGAGGCTCTGTACGGACGGAGGTGTACGACACCCTTGAGTTGGGTTGAGGTGGGGACCAAGTGGGAGGTTGGCCCCAGGTTGATCCAGCAGAGTCAGGAGGTAGACGAGCAGATCCACAGGCGACTCCGCACTGTCAGGAGCAGACAGAAGAGCTACGCGGATCGGAGACGCAGAGAGGTGCAGTTTGAGGTTGGGGACCACGTCTTCCTTCGTGTTTCGCCCATGAAGGGCCTACAGCAGTTTGGGGTGAGAGGGAAGCTCGCGCCAAGGTTCGTGGGGCCCTTTGAGGTCCTGGAGCGGGTTGGACCCATTGCTTACAGACTTGCCCTCCCCCCCGCAGCTTTCTGGTGTGCACGAAGTGTTCCACGTGTCCAACCTCAGGAAGTACGTAGGCAATCCCAGTCACGTACTAAGTCACGAGAGCGTCGAGGTGGGCGACGACTTGACCTACCCCGAGCGGCCAATGCAGATTCTAGAACGAGCCGTCCGCAGTTTGAGACAAAAGCAAGTACCCCTGGTAAAGGTTTTGTGGAGGAGCCAGCGGTACGAGGAGGCTACCTGGGAGCCTAAGGTGGCAATGCGGGAGCGGTACCTGGAGCTCTTCGCGGGTACGTCTTTTCGGACCGGCTTCGGTCCTCTTTGAGTTTGTTATGGTTACTTTGACGTTTTTCCCGCACCCTAGTTAGTGTAAGTTTCGGGGATGAAACTTCCTTTGAGTTTGTTATATTGTTACGAACGCGCGGCTTCATACATCTTTTAAGACGTTTGGGAGGTGGCCCAGATGTCGGATAAGACGTCGGGAACCCCTTCCAGACGTCTGGCATTCGGTTTCGGCGGCATGCGCGGTTGCGTCTGCGCGCCTGCGGTCGCTTTTTCCCTCTCTCCTGCGGGCCCAGGCTGCCCTCTGTTCCGCTCTCTCTCTCCTTCCCGCGCGGCTTTAAAACACCACGCCCTCTCCCTCACTCTCATCACCTCCGCCCCCTTCCTCTTCTCCTTCCAGCTGGTGCGCGAGTGCGAGCGCGAGTGAGCGGTGGCAGCGACAGCTGCGGTGAGTGTGGGAGGAGGTGCTGCGCGAGGGAGGAGGCGCTCGGCCGTGAGGGCGTGCTTGCTGGGGCTGCTAAGGCCGGCCGGCGGGAGGAGCAGCAAAAGTGGGGTGACGCGGGAGGCCTGCTGCAGCTCGAGCAACAGGCGGACGAGACGCGGTGCGGCCGTGCGTCGCGAGCGGAGGGCGAGTCGAGCCCTGATTCTGGAAATTTTTCCAAAATCAGACGTCAGGGCTTCCAACCAGACGACGAGGAGGACGTCTGGAGGACTGTCCAGACGTCTGAAAGGTGAGTTGTTTTCATCCTTCTTCCTTTTCTTCAGCCGTCCGTACTGAGAGAGAGAAATGGGTACGCGCAGGTTCTGGATTCGCATCCAACGCGAATCAGACGTCTGGCTGCAGTGCCAGACGACGGGAACGACTTCCAGACGCCCGGGGTGACCATCGGACGTCTGGGAACTAGGCCAGACGCCCGCGCAGGCTTCTGGACGTCTGAGAGACGCAAGACAATGTACAATCTGATCCCCATTTTTAAGACGTCTGGAAGAAGTTCCAGACATCTAATTTTGCAATGTTTCGTCATTTTCGACCCGTTTAGGGCCCTTTCGGAGTCCGTTTTCCGCGTTTCGAGTTGTGTGCTTTTCGGAATTAAATCCTCTACCCGTCTACAGTAGTTGTATACTGTTTTGAGAAACTCCTTGTGTTTGATCCTTGTGATAGGACCCCGTTCTGTTGCAATCTCGGGGGTTGCAGAGGTACGCGGGATTCCCGACCACACCCCCAGTATGCCTGTTGTAACCGGTAGGGTGGCTTTTAAGTTTATTAGTATAATCTGTTAAATTATGGAACCATAAATAGAACCTAGGACATTGCATGAATCCTAGGAAAGAGAAATAGATTGAATGATAGATCCTAGGTGTTGCATGAATCCTAAAGCTGGAAAACTAGATTGTATGATAGATCCTAGGATATGGCATGAATCCTAGGACGGGGAAAACTAGTGGAATATATGAATACTGCAGTCTTGGAAAAATGGAAAGGAACAAATAGCTGCCTGTAAATCGAATTAACAGCTGCCTGTTATGAATAAATAAACGTGACTGAGAACATGGATCGTAAGAACGTGAAACTGGAAAGTGAAACCTAGATGTTCTGAGTTAAAAGAGCTGGAACCCTACGGGGAATTAGGAGTGGAACTCCTGGAAAGAGAAAGGAATGGAACTAAGAAAGAAAGACGTGGTAGTGTGCTGTCTCTTGGGTACGTAGTACCAGGGGAAGTACCTGTACGTGTTTAGTGCAGAGCGGAGCCAGCTGCCCCAGGGACCCGGGGTTAGGACTGGCCACTTTGTACCGACTTGCTGGCCCTCGTATACGTAGTACCGAGGAAAGCTACTAGTGTAGGGAGGTACTAGCTACCCCACGGGCCCCGGGGTTCTGCTAGCCTCCTACACCGACTTGTTAGGCCCACTGGGGCAAACCAGGGTAGTCAGGCGAGGGTGCGCGGACTGTGGAGGGGCAAGGCTCCTATTTGGTTCTGTGGAGGGGTTGGACCCCTGTTACTGAGAGGGCTCTGCCCTGTACTGGTTCCGTGATGTGCTTTGGGCGCACCCGTTAACGGAAACGACTGACCGCGTGCCAGTGCAAGTTGGCTACCTGTGCGTTTATCGCGCGTGCCGTAGTCACCGTTACGCCTGTCCGTGACCTTGGGGTGGTTGACTGAGAGTAGGATCACCATGGGGGACTCTCCCGACCAGGAGAGCACCACGTGCTACTTCTACTTTTTGGAAAAGACTGCATTCAAGATCGTTCCCACGAGGAACATTCGAGATCAAGTGAAGGATCTGAGAAATGAATGAAATCGTGAGACAATTGAAAGATGTAAATAAAGAAAGTAACAGAACATAATAGCTACTGTACACTCTACTGCTTCTTTTGTTTTAGTTGCCACTCTACTCAGCATTTTGCTGACGTGTTACACTCGTTACCTTTCAGGACCAGGTGTTGACCAGCCAGGGTCAGCGGCTGCAGAGGACGCTGGGCCGAGTAGGGTCCAGTAGAGTTACCACTGTTCTCTTGTACCTCTTTTTGTTCCACTGTAGTGAGTAGTTCTTGTTACCGCTGTAATTTTCTTTACCTGCAGTTCATATTATGTTATGAATGTTGTTCTACTGTTGTGGTGGTATATACTGTAGTGGTTTCTTTCCTTACTGCTGTATTTTCTTACTGTTAGTTATATTCATGATGAATGTGGTTTATTTTATTGCTCTTTTGGTTACATCCTCGTTGGATGACTAGGTCTTGGGATTAGTCGAGTCGGTCCAGTTCTCGTGTCTCGTAGGGACTCGGGAATCGGGTCGTTACACTAATCATTTTTCCCTCTTTATTTCTTGAAAATGCCCCTCGACACACGCTATCACCCTCACCTTCTTCATCTCCGGCTAGACCTCCGACGAGGCATCCCCGCTGCTCCACATCTCCATCCGCCTCGCCAACCACTACATAAGCACCGCAACACTCCACTGATCACAAACCCTCGCTTCACTCACCATGCCACGCCCCCAAAACACCCCCCGAACATACCCACTCTAGGCATGCACACTTCGGCCACCCCACACCACGCCGACCTTCGCAACACATTCGCCTTGTCTCGGTGAAGCTTTCTGAGCTTTCTGACGAGGCCGTGAGGTCGTTTTCGTGATTGACAGGTTTGTAGGCCCGCTACCATTAACGCAAGTGATGAGCTTGCTTGTGAGCTTGCTTTAGGTCTCCCCTCTCCAGGCTAGGAGTCCCAGGGTGTGCAGACTCCTCTCGCACACAGAACCAGGCGAGCAATTGGCTTCGAAGATCAAAGTAGCTGCTGCAATCAAGTGAAGACACTTGCTGTGGACACACGTGAAGGGAGGTGGGAAGATAGTCCCACCTTAAAGCACTGCAGCCGAATAAAGTGAAAAAGTGAATCAGGCTTATCGCCTCCTGACCATGGGGTAAGGTCCCACTCACCCTTTCACCGCCTCGTCCGCGGCACTGGCCACGCGAACCTGGTGCGACCCATATACTCGACCTGCACTCCTCGCCCACCACCGCACGCCGGTGGGCCTGGTCCCGGGCATGTACCAGACTCGATTACACGGAAGTGACTCTGGGAGAGCGAGTCTAAGAGAGAAAGAGGAAGAGAGAGCGTGCGCAGGTAGGGGTAGGTTTTGCTCTAGCAGGAAAAAAAGAAGAAGAAGCCAAGGAAGAAGAAGGCTAAGGAAGGAGAAGACAAGGACTGAAGAGGAAGAAGCTGAAGGCAGAAAGGCTCAAGGGCTGAAGAAGAAAGAGAAGGAGAAGGAATTGAAGGAAGAAGAAAGAAAAGAAGCTAAGGCACAAACCCGAGAGCAGAAAAAAAAAGAAAGAAGGAAGGAAGCAGCCAGAGAAGAACATAAGCTTTAGAATCAGAAAAGAGAAAAAGAGAAGTAGCACTGTAGCATCCATAAGTTTAAGATGTCTGATTTGTGAATCAGACATTCATTTTTTGTGCTCATCTTCATATATTGACTTCTTTATTCTCTTGTGCTTACATTTTTGCATTACAACTCCAGTTTTCATTGCATATTATATTCAATTTCTCAAAAGTTGTGCTCTTGATTTTTAAAACCCAATTTGCTCCCTTTGTTCGACCTTGGACTTAAAACTTCGAGTAATAAAATCTATTTGTTTTCGAGCAATTTGGACCTATACTACGACCCATCGATTTTAAAACTTGATTTTGCCTCGCAAACAGCTACCGAATGCCAAGTGATGATAAAAGATACATCTATGTGGGTGACGGCAAGAAGGTAGAGGTAGAAGCCACTGCAGATTTCAAGCTATCATTGACTACTAGTCACCACTTAGATTTGAAAGAAACATTCATTGTACCGTCATTTAGACGGAATTTAGTTTCCATTTATCTATTGGACAAATATGGTTATTCTTGTTGATTTGAAGATAAATAATTTCAGTTGTTTCTTAATTCAAATTTAGTTGGTTCTGGTTCTTTGTATTTTAATGATAAATTATATATGCTGCATACTTTTCCCTCCAATTTAGAAACCTTCAATGCAACTTTGAGTGGTACAAAGTGTAAAATAACTCAAGAGAATTCCACTTTACTGTGGCATAAGCGTTTAGGCCATATCTCTAAACAGAGAATGGATAGGCTTATTTCGAATGGAATTCTTGATTCCCTTGATTACACGGATTTGAATGTCTGTGTAGATTGTTTAAAAGGGAAAAGAACAAACAAGAGAGGTGTAGATACCACTAGAGCTATAGATGTCTTAGAACTAATACATACGGATATCTGTGGAGCATTCCCTATTGCTTCCTAGAATGGGCAACAATACTTTATTACGTTCATAGACAATTACTCTAGATATGGGTATCTATTTCTTCTTCACGAAAAGTCACAGTTTTTGGACGTGTTCAAGTTCTATAAAGCCAAGGTGGAAAACCAACTCAGAAAGAGGATTAAGACTGTCAGATCTAACCATGGTGGTAAGTACTACGGCAGATATGACGGATCAGGAGAACAACGTCCAGGACCATTTGCTTCTTTTCTAGATGAGTGTGGCATAGTGCCTCAATACACCATGCCTGGGACACCAAGCATGAATGGTGTTGCTGAATGCCGCAACTAGAATCTTAAGGATATGGTAAGAAGTAGGATTAGTCATACTTCTTTACTTGAGTCCCTATAGGGAAAAGCATTGAAAACAACTGTATATGTTTTCAATCGAGTACCAACTAAAGTAGTACCCAAAACTCCGTATGAAATGTGAATTGATAAGGTACCTAGTCTAAAATATTTTCATATTTGGGGGTATTCAACTGAGGTTAGTCCATACAGGCCTGTTGAATGAAAGCTGGACTCTACGACAATCACCTGTTATTTTGAAGAGTACTCAGAGAGGTTGAAGGGTTATAAGTTTCATAACTCAACAACTCGCTCATTTTTTGAGACTAGAAATGCCTACTTCTTTGAGGGTGATAGTCGCCACATTACATTTGAAGAACCAGATCCTGTTCATAAGAAAATCATTGAACAAGATCAAGTTCTTATTCCAAACGTTGTTTCAACAACATCAGGGGAAGAAAATAATGTAGATAATCTTCCCATTAATCAAACCGAATAACCTCAAAATATTCAAGATCCTACACTCATTAGGAGGTCCAGCAGAGAAAGAAGTGCAATATCTAGTGATTATGTTGTCTTTCTCCAGGAACTAGGGGCAGACCAAATGGATACGGATCCCATTTCGATCACTCATGCCATGAGGAGTTCCCATCATCAGGACTAGATCAATGCCATGAATAAAGAGATAAAATCCATGAGTGACAGCGAGGTTTGGGATGTTGTCCCATTGCTTAAAGGTGTGAAGCCCATTGGTTGTAAATGGATATCTAAAATCAAACGGGATTATAAGGCAATGTGGACAAATATAAGGCTCGTCTTGTTGCTAAGGAATTCACTCAAAAGGAATGCATAGACTATAAAGAGACATTTTCGTCAGTTACATTTAAAGATTTATTTAGAACCATAATGCCTTTAGTAGCTCATTTTGATTTGGAGTTACATCAGCTAGATGTAAAGGCATCATTTCTTAATGAAAGCATTAATGAAACAATTTACATGGTGCAACCAGAAAACTTTGCATTAGGAGATGCAAAGAAAATGATTTGCAAACTAAAGAAAGACATTTATGGACTAAAGCAAGCTTCAAGACAGTGGTATTACAAGTTTCATCAAATAATTGTCTCATTTGGCTTTGAGACAAATCATATTGATGATTGTGTATACCACAAATTTTGTAGAGGAAAATATATTGTCCTGATTTTGTATGTAGATGAATCCTCCTTGCCTGTAATGGCAATGGTTTACTTCAGGAAACCAAGACATTTCTCTCTAGTAATTTTGAAATGAAGGATCTTGGTGAAGCCTCTTTTGTATTAAGAATCCAGATACAATGAGATCGTTCTCGGGGTATCCTTGGATTATCACAAAGGAGATACATTAAAACCATTCTAAGGTGATTTGGCATGGAGAATTGCAAACCAGGAGATACTCCAATAGCTAAGGGAGATAAATTCTCTCTTAACCAATGCCCCAAGAATGAGTTTGAAGCTAAAAAGATGGAAAATATTCCCTATGCATCGGCAGTGGGAAGTTTGATGTATGCCCAAGTCTGCATGCGGCTAGACCTAGCATACATTGTTAGCATGTTAGGTAGATATTTAAGCAATCTTGGACCCAACCACTGGAAGGCAGCCAAACGGGTCGTGCGCTACCAACAAAGAACAAAGGATTTCATGCTCACATACAGGAGATCAGATCATTTGGAGTTCCTCAGATATTCTGACTCTGACTTTGCGAGATGTCAGAATACCCGAAGATTTACTTCGAGATACATTTTTCTGCTGGATGGAGGGGCTATCTCCCAGAGGAGTGCAAAGCAAACCTTGATAGCCACCTCCACTATGAAAGTAGAATTTATAGCGTGCTTCGAGGCCTCAAATCATGGAGTATGGCTTAAGAATTTTGTCACAATACTACGGATCGTTGATGGTGTCGAAAGACCACTTCAGCTTTACTATGACAATAATTCAGCGGTGATGTACTCCAACAACAACAAAAGTTCTTCTATGTCAAAGCACATTGATATCAAATATTTAGCGGTCAAGGAAAGAGTTCAAAGTGGACAGGTGTCCATTGAACACATTGGGACTAACTCCATGGTGGCAAACCCACTCAATAAAGGGCTAATGCCAAAGGTTTTTCATAAGCATGTTTTCTATATGGGTGTTGTATCTATTCTATAATGTAGCAATTCAATGGGAGTTTGTTCTATTTTGGTGTTTCATGTATGGACATGTTTTGGATTATGCGCATAATAATAAAGTTTTCCATTCTTTGTCCTTACCATGTGATCTCTTGTAAGATAAAGTTTTGGACCAGTTGAAAATAGGCATGTGTAGATCACATTAACATGCAATTTTCATACTATGTACCTATATCAGATCTATGTCATTACTTATGCTAATATATGTGATCATTGTTTGGTCTAGTTGATTTTATAATGGTGAAAACCAACTTTGGTCGTATGTTAACAAAGTATGGACGAGATTGGTGGAGATGCGGTTTATTGTGATGTTATATTAATGAAGTCATTCAGGTATATATAAACATATGATTATAAGGATGATATATGTGGTTCAAGTGAGAGATTGTTGGAATTATAATGCAAACCTACATATATTATTATTAAGGAATTATGCGTTAAATATGTATATATATTTTGACATCACATTTATGGTATTTAAAATGGTTTAGTTATGTAAATTGACCATTTACATCTCATTAAGATATGGGATTTAATGCATAGAAACTTTAAGAGAAAAATGCAATTCCGTGATGGGTGGAATTGACATTTTAATTTAAGCGGTTATGGTCCATGGAGGGGTGAGGGCAAAAACATCATTTAATTTTCTGCATCCCATCGCAGAAAAGTTATAAATAAAGCCCAAGGGGTACCACGTCTAACATGTCTACCACCACTCAATAAGTTCTTTTCGCCTTCTCAACCTCTGGAAGCACCATAGCCACCGTCTCTCGTTGGAGAAGGAAGCCCATGGTCCTAGAGGATTTTTGCGATCTCCGCTTCGCTTCCACAGCGATGGATTCAGGTATCCCTCCATCCTTTCCTTTCCATTTTCATTTTGGTTGATGATATGAGGAATAAATTGGTCTTGAGATGGTAGAAAATCATTCGATTTTGATTTTATACGTATCAAATCCATCATGGTTAGCTTGTCATATATTATATATGTTGAATATTCAAGTCAAATATTTACAATACAAGTAGCTGGATCACTTTGGTTAGACGTGTACCTATGAGGACTTAAAGATATTTTAATATACACAAAAGTCAAATATAATAACTTCATCGTTTACATAACTAAAAATAAGGTAATTATTATTTACAAGTTATTTTTTTTTACTTGTACAAAATTATATTATTTTCTATAATTTTATAATAATTACCGATAGAAAACTCTAATTACATATTATTTTATAGATATAAATAAAATTAATAATTAAGCTATAAATAAATGAACCCACCCAATCAAACTCAACCCAAGTTCATCATTTTTTGAGCCGAGCCACACTTAGGCCAAGGAAAATTATTTTGAATCGGATCTTCAAATACCTTTCCAATTCATTTATTAAATCAACTTAAGTCTAACCCAATCTAACATGTACGAACCTAACTCAATACTCATCTCTAAGTATTTGTCATGCCAACAAGTTCGTAGCGAATTTTATCTAGATCCAGGTCGTAAATATAAAAACAAGGACTTAATTACTTTCCTAAAAGGAAAAAATCATTTGAGCTTTCCTTCCACCTATGAAGGATCATTACTTTCCATGCGGAGAGCAATGACCAATTTTGAACTGTCAGAAAAAGTTCCATATATGATTTATTAACATGGATTACTTGGTGTACACACAATTCCCCATTTATAGGAGAACCCTTCTCCGCCGTACACAATTCCATCTCACTCTTTCGGTCCTCTCAGTTGCCTTTCATATACATATATAAGTAGGTACGTAATATTTCGCAGGAAGAAGATCGGCGCCGTAGGAGGGAAGGAGAGGAATCAAAGAAAAATGGCATTTCGGGAGAAATCATCTCCCTTCCTTTTCCATCTCCTTTTACTTCTCTCTCTCTTGCAGACGCTCATTGCAGCCGAGAGAAAGGTTATATTCTCCTTTCCCTTATTGAAAAGAAAATGAAATACCTAATGATCATTGCATGTGTTCAAGCAATCCATTGAAAGGGAGAGAAAAATCTTTTATAGCTGAAGTGCACTAACGTTGGTTGCAAAATGATGAAAAGTTTTCAATAAGATTAGGTTTAGAAGGGAGAAAGTAAAGAAAATAATGTCCTTTGTCTTGTATTATAAAACAATTGAAGAATAAAGCAGAAAACGATAAATTTTAGGAGAGCTGGTAACTTTTCAACTTTGTTCATTTTTCTTCGTTGTCCTTTAACGTAAAAATTGATGACCTAAGCTCCACCGAGAAATGCTTTGATCGTAAGATGAATAATGTATGGTTGGATAGGGATGTCAATTTAATATTTTTTAATGGGGATTCGATCCAATCCAATCGGATTGAGGTGAGTTTTACCCACCTATTTAATAAGCGGATAGAGTTAGGTTTACTAAATCATTGTACATTATATTTGAATTCAAATATAGGAAAGGATGTTCTCAAATTGGTATACCTGATTAGGCTTAATATTTATTTTATACTAAATTTTATATGATAACATATTTTAATTTTAAAAATAACTCATATCCACTCCTTAAATTTTTGTTCTGAGGAGATATTTATATAATTTAATAAATAATATTCTTTTATATAATATGAAAGTATGTTATTATTTAATTTTTCTATTAATAAGTATTGATATTTTTTATGTAAATTCTATCAAATACCTCTTAGTTATATATAAATAGATATATGAGATATGTCAGTACGTATTCGTTGGAAAAATAGATATCCAATAAATATATAAATATGGGATAAATTTTTTCCACCGAATAAATGAGGTAGGTATAAAAAATAAATTTTAAAATAAAAATAAATTTAATATTACCAAAATTCAACCCAAAACTCCTCCCGCTGACGTCCTTGTGTGTAGAGCACAGCTTCTGCAGGTTTGTTTTGTCTCGTAATTACGATCCTGGATACGGTTATTGCTGCGCTTAAAAAAGCCATATAGACATTTTACGTGCTGTCCTTGATAATAAAAACTCACAATTGTTTGCCGCGAGTTTTTATTTACGTTCCTATAAATTCTTGCAATTACATGTTTTTGCCGCTGGAAAATTTAATACTGCCAATAAAAATGTGGCATATTTTGTTATATATGGCTTTCAATCTGCATCCGTCAAGACTACCATTAAGCTATATATGTTTGTTTAGAGGGAAACAAGAGTAAGTAAGAAAGGGACGGAAGAGAAAAGGAAACTATGGCAGATGAAGGGAAAGTCAGGAAATGATACATTTAATCGAGAGAGATGAAAAAGATGGAAAATAAAAATTGATGTTAGAATATACGATTAGGAGAGGTAGAGGAAAGGAATGTAAACAAATGACAGAAGGACAGGAAAAAGGGAGGAAGATACCAAATTATAGTGAATAAACTATAATTCAGAACATTCTACAATTTCTATTTATTTGTATCAATAATGCAATTTAATCTTTATAGTGAATTACACTTGCAGCATTTATTAGCGGGATGACTTGTAACAGGCTTAGGTTGTTACGTTGGATAAGCTTAGGTTAAGGTGCTTGATTCCCTTTAGTAGTATGTGGTTGTGATAATTATTATGGTAAAAGAGGTTATAGTATTTTCCATACTAGAATTTGGAACAAAAGTGTTGTGGAAGACAGTGATGTATTGGTAATAAGAATTAACTGCATTCCTCTGCATTTGCGTTATCAAGGATAACTTCCTCAACATCATCCGACTAAGGGTTATCTCATGCCAAATATGCTTCACCTGTCTTAGGTCTAATTTATTTGAAAGGTTAATCTTTTAAAAAGAGACTTAACATCTATTTATTTAACTACTTAACCTCCTATCACTACAAGAAAGAACATTTTTCACAAAATTATCATGAAAAGCTAACTACCTACCCCCATTTGGCGTTGCAAAAAGATGCAAAGGAAAAACTTATTTGGGACTCAAATAGTACAATCTTATTGTGTCGTGATTGTCAATTAATCGCAACATTTTAAAGATAATCATTGCTAAAGTATTCACAACGATGGTGTTTTTAAAACCATCATGATGTCAATTTAGTAATAATTAAAGAAACATTGCAACAAAGCTGCTTTGCAAAATGAGATGAGTTTTTATTTAATTGCTGCTACGATTGTGTAACTATTGCAAGAATGTATTTGTAATGGTTATAGATGGATCGTCCTAAATGGATATTTTTTTTTATGTTAATGATTAGATTAGATTTTACAAAAACATTAATTAGTAACATCCAACTGAGAAATAGAAAAGTAGGTGTAAATTAAGCTTCTTCATGTACACCATGACATGCATCTCCTACATTAAAATTATCATCTAGCCAACGGCAAGTAGGAAAATGGAAGGTGCTATGATCAAGTTCACTTGGCCCTCAGAGTATGGCCATCATCTCCGCTCTTGCTGCTGAGCCATCTGCTCCTTGAAATCCTATCTTTGCTGGTAGATCCCATCCTTAGCAGCTTGCAGCTCTCTAGTCACATTGGTCAGCTATTTTTGAGCTACTCTACCTGTGACCTCAACTGCTCCACCTCAGCAGAAGACGGGTCAGACAACCCCTTTTGTCTATACCAACTGGTTAGTGTCTGGCTCCTACCTCCGCTGTGTTATGACCAGGTTCTTGGATCCCTACAAGACCTGAGACCGGCTCACCTCGACTAATTCCAAGACTTAGTCATCCAAAAAGAAATAACCAAAAGTAGGAAAATAAACTACATTCACACATGCAATATAACTACGCAGAAAAAAAGTACGAAGTAGTAAAGAAAGTAGAATAATTGTCTCAATACATG
Organism: Thalassia testudinum; assembly: GCA_037157565.1. Lineage (NCBI taxonomy): Eukaryota > Viridiplantae > Streptophyta > Magnoliopsida > Alismatales > Hydrocharitaceae > Thalassia > Thalassia testudinum. The sequence goes on along the minus strand of JAZHRO010000077.1, from coordinate 156,202,377 downwards.
CCACTACAACAACAACAGGAAACGGAAAGGAAACAGAAAGTAACAGGAACAGTAAACTATATATCCATTACTCACTACAACAGTAGGAAAGCGAAAGAACTGAAAAATGACTATGGTTGGATTCGGCTGGACCCATCACCCTTTACAGCAGGAAACTCGGGCTGCTCAACTCCTGATCCTGAACAATAAAAACAACAACAGGTTTATTTCTCATTTCTATTTATCTCATTTATGCATTTCTGTTTCATCTATTTCTCAAAGTATCTAGGTATTTCTTGATCTTGCATGTTTCTCGTGGGAACGATCTTGATTGCAGTCTTTTCCGTAGAGTAGAAGATACACATGGTACTCTCCTAGCCGGGAGAGTGCCATGTGGTAGTCATACATCCAGTCAACCACCCCGAGGTCACTGTCAAGACGTAGCGGTAACTACGGCACGCGTAATAAGCATACGGGTAGCTACCTCGCACTGACACGCGGTCAGTCATTTCTGCTAGTGGGTATGCCCAAAGTATAGCAAGGAACAGTATAGGGCCTTACCCTCTCAGAACAGGGGTCTCGCCCCTCCACAGTCCACGCACCTATGAGAACCTCATCATGAATCCTAACTAGCACAATCTAATCCAAATATGTGTGAAAAAGCTCCTACAAAATCCAAAGAGAGGCTTAACTCAGAGAAATTCTGAGTTAAAGAATAAAACAAATCATCAGGGGTAAAATTGCAATTTCACCAATGCAGTATACAAACAGGGTAATTAAGGATCCAAACATAGGTCAAACGAGCTTAATAAGAAGGGAAGTGGGATTATCTGATTTGAAAAGGGTTATAGCAACTTCTTTGAATAAAATAACATTCTGTAACCCTAAAACAAATTCATTTTAATTCACGAGGTTTGAGGCAGGATAAAAATAAACTAAACCCTCTAAAATTCATATAAAAATATTTCCTAGGGTTTAGAACCTTCAATTTGACCTTTGCAACATATTTTGACCTAAAATGAGAACCATGACCAATTAATGACTTAATTTGGGTTTTTGCGTAAATTGACCAGTCAAACATGGTCCAACCTAAAATAAAATTTCACCATTAAAATCCTTAGGTTCAAATTAGTCTGGTATAAAAATTTGGGCCTAATAAAAGACCATCTTGATCGACTTTACAAATTGATCCTCTTAATTTACTTTTTGACCCTTATCTTTTGAAACCCTTGTGTTTAGCCCCCTAACTTCTCGTCGTTCTTTGCAGAACGGTCCTCCCTGCCATTTCTGCGCAGCGCCATACCTCTGGTGACCTTGCGCAGAGGATGGCGCCGCGCAGGGCAGGGCAGCCGTCCTCTAGAACAGATGGGGGGTTCCCGCGACGTCCTCTGTCGCAGGGACCCGCCCATGTCATCTGCCATCAACCATGCCTTTCGTGCGAACGCACGAAAGGCATGGGTATCCTCTCCGGCGAGGCAGGCACGTCGCCTCATCAGTCCCCTCTCCGTGCCAAGGCCTTTATAAGGAGCGGCAAGGTCTGCCGACTCCTTCAAGCTTCCTCTGGCGAACAAATACCCCACTTTTCATCCCTTCCCTCTCCAGTCAGAGCTCCACAGCCTCCGACGATCTTCTCCTCCTCCTCCTCGTCGCTCTGCTGCCCTACCTGCAGCAGAGTTTACTCTGCCCTGTCATCCGCTCCAGGCCGTACCAGCTGGCATCCTCCGACTGCCTCCTCGTCGTCGATACCCTCCTCCTGGGCATCTTCGTCCTCAGCTCTGGCAGGTATGAGCCGGGTGCTTCTCTCTCCCCCTTCGTCGAGTAAATAGGTAAAAAGTTTCCTCTCTCTCTCCCTTGTATTTTCCCCCTTCTAATTTGCCATTTCAAACACCTGGCCGCCACTATCCAACTCCATCTTCCCCATCTCCGGTCGCCTTCTCCTGCGAGGCCATCCCACTTCCACAGACCACCTCACCCCTCACCGACTACCCCAAAAGCTCCCCTTCACTCCACTCAACCCTTTCCCCCACTCCATACACAGCCACTCACAGCCCGACCACCCCCCGAACAGACCCATTTCCGCGCACACATTCTGACCTAGGCCACCTCCATAGGCGCTCTCGCACCTCGCCGACCACCGCACTGCCTTCGTTGCACTCCGGCGAAGCTTCCCAAGTTTTCTAATGTGGCCGAGAGGCCGTCAATGTGCTTCCAGGTCAGAGCCCCCTCGCCACCATTGTTAAGCTGCTGCAGCTCCTTCACTCGCAGCTCCAGGCGTTCTCCAGCCCAGGCACGCATCCCAGGCAGCACAGATTGCTTCTGCGAATACGCCTAGGCCTGCAATTAGGTTGCGAGCCTCGCAGCTGCCCCAATTGGCAGCAGCTTCCTCGACCGCGGGTGCGACATCTGGAGGTGGGACTTTAGTCCCACCTCGTAAGTGTGCGGCTACGTGCCCACACTTATATTGAAAAAGTGTATCAGGCCGGTTGCCTTTGAGACACAGGGGTCATGTCCCTCTCACCCGCACGCAGCACTCCACGTGCTCGCCCGCTCACGCCCCGCGGGTCTGGGCCGGATCCGACTACCCGACCCAAGACTCCTCGCCCACCACCGCACGCCGGTGGGCCTGGTCCCGGGTGCGCTACCCGAACCCAATTACCCGGCTCTGGGAGAGCATTCCTAAGAGAGATTCTGAGAAAGAGAGAGTCGCGGGGAAGGGGTAGGGGTAGGTTTTGCACTGACCACTGTGTGCGCGTAGGAAAGAAAGAAGGAAAGAAGAAGAAGAAGCAAGCTAAGGAAGGAGAAGAGAGGAGGAGTGGGTTAAAGCCTTCCATGACAAGCACATATCAAGAAAGATCTTTCATCTTGGTCAGAAGGTCCTACTCTTTGATGCTTGACTCAAACTTTTCCCTGGGAAACTACGATCCAAGTGGGTCGAAACATACCTTGTTCGACAGGTTTTTGGAAATGGAGCCATCGAAATCAGTCTGCTCAGCCATGATTTCGAACCTTTCATCGTGAACGGTCAAAGACTCAAACCGTTCATTGATGTAACCTTTACTGATTTGGCTGAATCATCATTTATCCTCCATTTTCCTTGAGCATATTGCGCCCAGCCGATGGCGTAAAACTTAGCACTCAACCGGAGGCAGCCCGTCATTCTCTTTGAAAAAACCTAAAACCTTTTCTGACACCTTTTCACACTTAAGGTTCACCCTTTAAGACAACCGACTCCACCTCAGGTGCTTGCATCTGAGATTAGAAATCGTCCGCAACTGTCACCCTGACCCATTCACTAATCAAAACATCTGTCCTAATGTATGAACTAAGTTGAATAAAAACCCTCGTAAGTTACAATGAGGATATTGCAAATCTTAGGCATGGGGGGGTATGAAAGTGTAAATCTTGTAAGAAAAGGTTATAAATAAAAAAATTCACATACGCCAAAAACACCATAAAAATTTAAAAAAAATTATAAAAGAAGAATAAAATGAGAGGAGAAAAGAAATTTTGTGGACTCTACAAAGGAGGAAGAGAAAAAGGAACAAAATGAAAGAAAAGTGATAGTCATTAGTAAGAAATTAAGGGATTAACCTAAGTTCTAGACCTCATTCAGGAAAAGAAATGGAAAGTGCACAGTGAGATTAGTAAGAACGCGAACCTTAGGCATTTTTGGATAGACTCTTAGTACCCATTAAGATCTAGACACTCCTCAAGAGGTTGAGGAAAATGAAAAGCTTAAGTATTAGGTCCAAGGCTTAGGGAGTATTTGGCCTCGTTAACTAACCTTTGGTTTACAGGGCTCATTAACCTAAGCACCCTAACTTCACACACAGCTTGGTTCAGTAAGCATAAAAATCAAAATCACGCAGAAGCGTTGCAAAAATTCTGAAAATGACACCTAGAGCAGGAGCGGCCGGTCAACACAAGTTGATTTGGATGAGTTCCCAGTGCGGAGAGGTGGAAAATTCCCCTCGAAGATGCATAACAAAATATCATCTCCTTGGTGCTTGTCTCTTAGGATATTTACATATCCTACTGGGGTCATGTAAGCACTCTACTGGTTCAGATTCCATGGATGGCATTATCACAAAATGTCAATTGCCAGGGTCTGAATTCGGCCACGGAACACCATGGATGGGATTATCTCAAAATCTCAACAGCCAGGGTTCTGGGGGTTACCATGAGCTATCCCGAAGCATCGAATGCCAGGAACCCTTGAGGATTGATGATGGGGACAAGGAATCTGATACAGACCGTGTTGAGAAGTCAATCCTAAGCTAGAATTAAAAAGGAAAAGAGAGAGAAAACTCTCCAAACATATAAATCTTCTACCTCTCTTTCTTACAAAATGCACTGCGAACTGAGTCGGGGCTAAAATTATCTCAAGCACGGGTACTTTAACCACAAAGTCCAATAAACCTTAGGTTTGTTCTTGTAGGCCTTAAAAACCTTTGTTAAGGACTGAGGCTGAGGCTAGACCGATCTGGATCTTGGTTGGCACTAGAGTACCTTTTAGGCCTATGGTTGGCACTCTGACCTAATCTAGGTTTCAAAAGAAAAAGCACTTATCTGGAATCATTAAGAACTTCATGGTTTAGAAAAAGGGTTGAAACCTTAAAATTTTACTAAGGGACTAACAAAAGCTAGGCATGGGGGTATGATGAGAACCTCATCATGAACCCTAACTAGCACAATCTAATCCAAATATGTATGAAAATGCTCCTACAAAACCCAAAGAGAGGCTTAACTTAGAGAAATTCTGAGTTAAAGAATAAAACAAATCATCAGGGGTAAAACTGCAATTTCACCAATGCAGTATGCAAACAGGGTAATTAAGGGTCCAAACATAGGTCAAACGAGCTTAATAAGAAAGGAAGTGGGATAATCTGATCTGAAAAGGGTTAAAGCAACTTATAGGAATAAAATGACATTGTGTAACCCTAAAATAAACCTATTTTAATTCACGAGGTTTGAGGTAGGATAAAAATCAAATAAATCCTCTAAAATTCTTAAAAAAATATTTCCTAGGGCTTAGAACCTTCAATTTGGCCTTTGCAACTTATTTTGACCTAAAATGAGAACCATGCCCAATTAATGACTTAATTTGGGTTTTTACGTAAATTGATCGGTCAAACATGGTCCAACCTAAAATCAAATTTCACCATTAAAATCCTTAGGTTCAAATTAGTCTGGTATAAAAATTTGGGCCTAAGAAAAGACCATCTTGATCGACTTTACAAATTGTTCCTCTTAATTTACTTTTTGACCCTTATCTTTTGAAACCCTTGTGTTTAGCCCCCTAACTTCTCGTCGTTATTTTCAGAACGGTCCTCCCTGCCATTTCTGTACAGCGCCATACCTCCGGCGACCTTGCGCAGAGGGTGTCGCCATGCAGGGTAGGGCAGCCGTCCTCTAGAACAGACGAGGGTTCCCTACGACGTCCTCTGTCGCAGGGACCCGCTCATGTCATCTGCCATCAACCATGCCTTTTGTGCGAACGCACGAAAGGCATGGGTATCCTCTCCGGCCCTTCTCCGGCGAGGAAGGCAAGTCGCCTCCTCGGTCCCCTCTCCGTGCCAAGGCCTTTATACGGAGCGGCAAGGTCTGCCGACTCCTTCAAGCTTCCTCTGGCGGAGAAATACCCCACTTTTCATCCCTTCCCTCTCCAGTCAGAGCTCCCGAGCTTTCGGCGATCTTCTCCTCCTCGTCACTTTTTTGCCCTGCCTGCAGCAGAGTTTACTCTGCCCTGTCATCCGCTCCAGGCCGTACCAGCTGGCGTCCTCCGACTGCCTCCTTGTCGTCGATACCCTCCTCCTGAGCATCTTCGTCCTCAGCTCCGGCAGGCACGAACCAGGCGCTGCTCTCTCCCCCTTCGTCGAGTAAATAGGTACCAAGTTTCCTCTCTCTCTCCCTTGTATTTTCCCCCTTCTAATTTGCCATTTCAAACACCCGACCGCCATTGTCCAACTCCATCTTCCCCATCTCCGGTCGCCTTCTCCGGCGAGGCCATCCCACTTCCACAGACCACCTCACCCCTTGCCGACTACCCTAAAAGCTCCCCCTCACTCCACTCAACGCTTTCCCCCACTCCATACACAGCCACTCACAGCCCGACCACCCCCCGAACAGACCCATTTCCACGCACACATTCTGAACTAGGTCCACCTCCACAGGCGCTCTCGCGCCTCGCCGACCACCGCACTGCCTTCGTCGCACTCCGGCGAAGCTTCCCACGTTTTCTGATGTGGCCGAGAGGCCATCAATGTGCTTCCATGTCAGAGCCCCCTCGTCGCCATTGTTAAGCTGCTGCAGCTCCTTCACTCGCAGCTCCAGGCTTTCTCCAGCCTAGGCACGCATCCCAGGCAGCGCGGATTACTTCTGCGAATACGCCCAGGCCTGCAATTGGGTCACGAGCCTCGTAGCTGCCCCAATTGGCAGCAGCTTCCTCGGCCGCGGGTGCGACATCTGGAGGTGGGACTTTAGTCCCACCTCGTAAGTGTGCGGCTACGCGCCCACACTTATATTGAAAAAGTGTATCAGGCTGGTTGCCTTCGATACACAGGGGTCATGTCCCTCTCACCCGCACGCAGCACTCCACGCGCTCGCCCGCTCATGCTCCGCGGGTCTGGGCCAGATCCGACTACCCGACCCAGCACTCCTCGCCCACCACCGCACGCCAATGGGCCTGGTCCCGGGTATGCTACCCGAACCCAATTACCTGGCTCTGGGAGAGCATTCCTAAGAGAGATTCTGAGAAAGAGAGAGATGCGGGGAAGGGGTAGGGGTAGGTTTTGCACTGACCACTGTGTGCGCACAGGAAAGAAAGAAGGAAAGAAGAAGAAGAAGCAAGCTAAGGAAGAAGAAGAGAGGAGGAGCAGCCGAAGCCTTAGCCGCACTGAGAAGCTGAGGAAGAAGGAAGGAAAGCACTGTAGCAAATGCACAGATAAGCTGTCTGAGCACTGCATCAGACGTCAGAAGGGCAACAGCCAAAAGAAGAAGAAAAGAGGAAGGAAGGTCAGCGGCTAGGGCAGAAAGAAAAAGAAAAGAAGCAGAAGCAGAGAAGGCAGGAAGAAAAGAGAAAGAAGAAGAAAGACACAGCCGCAAGGAAGGAAAGAAGAAGAAGAAGAAAGAACAAGGCAGGCTGAGGAAGAAAAAGAAGAAGATCACCACAACTACAAGCTAAAGAAGAAAGAAGAAGGCAGGAAGAAAAGAAGAAAGAAGAAGAAGAAGAAAGAAGGCAGAAGCCTCTGCAGCCATAGAGAAAGAGAAGAAGAGAAACATCAGCTGAAGAAAAGAAAGAAGAGGAAGAGAGAAGAAGAAGAAACCAAGAGAACTTTTGATCTCTCTCTCTCTCTTATTTTTGTAACATAATTAAGAACCTTTATACTTCTAGAATTATGGTTGCTCCCTGAGTTCGACCTCGGGAAAACTTGTATTCCGAGTAAAAAATTTTTGTAGTAATCTGATAGCTGTTTTGTCATATACTATAACGACTATAAATAACCATAACGACAAAACACGCTTCACCGGCCGTTGCTAGCACCCTCGTCTGACTACTTCGGTTTGCTCAAAAGGCCTAACAAAGTCAGTATAAGGTGGCTAGCTGAACCCTAGGCCCCGTGAGGTGGCTAACTCCCTCCCTACACTATTAGCACACCTTGGTACCGCGTACACGAGGGCCAACAGGAGTTGGTGTAGAGTGGCCAATCCTAACCCCAAGTCTCAACCCAAGGGAGGCTAGCTCCTCTCTACACTAAAAAGGGACAGTTGCTCTCCTTGGTACCCTATACACAAGGGCTAGCACACTTCCCATCTACCTTCCAGATTCCGTTTATCCACAGGAGTTCTACTCCTAATTCCCCATAGGGTTCATGCCCATATTCGTCTCATTTGTCCAGGTATAGATCTCATGTTTCATAACTCATTCCTCATCCATATACAGGCAGCTCGTGTTTTCATAATTCAATTCTCAATCATAACATGCAACTAGTGATTTCACAGTTCAATTCTTATTTACATACAGGGTATTTTAACATGCATCTCATAATTATATTAAAGGCATTTACTAGCAAATTCTCTTAACTATACATTCAAGTAAACAGTACAGCTCAAACAGGTTCATCCATTTCTACCCTAGGGTTCATTCTATATCCTAGAGTTCAATCCGACTATTCCAACCAAGTACATTCTTATTTAACTATTAACAACTAAGTTAAACCACTCTACAGGGTACCACGGGAGGAATGGGGGCCTGTGCCATAGATCTCGTCGTCTCCACGAGCCCTGAACACGCCACTGGCTAGTAACCTATACCAGCGACCAATGTACATTAGACGAGCTCAAAATAGTAGCTACTCAGCACGAACACGTAGAGGAACTCGAGTGGAAAACAATGGTACTTCGTTTGCGAAAATCCGATTCCGTTTGTACCTTAAACAGGCCAAAAACGCGGTCACTGATCAAAATCAGACGTCTGGGACTAGTCCCAGACGTCTTAAAAGATGTGAGGTCTCATCTTGTGTTTCCTATAGCCGATTCAGACGTCCAGACTCCCTCTGCGATCGTCTGAGGGAAATTCCAGACGTCGAACAAGGTCTCCGGTTGTCTGTAAGCACCTCCAGACGTCTGGAGACTTGATCAAACATCCAAAAGTACTTGGGGAAGCGCACCACGCACCTTCCTAAAGCCTACACCTACGTACGAACACCCACAGATGCAACGGTCAGCCGACATCCCCTGCACTGCGATATGCATAGTGAAGGAAGATATGTACTTTGCGATATACGTGCTTTCAGATGTCCGGCCTCAGCTCCGGATGTCCAGGTGCCTCGCCAATCGTCTGGACTTCACTCCAGACATCTGATACTAGAAAACTTCCAGTATCAGAACCTCATTGCAGCTCGACCCACTCGCACCCCCGCCTGCTGCGGCAGCTCCAGCAGCTGCAGGAGCTTGAGCAGCTCCTCGCTGGCTCCTCTTCTCTCCTACGAGCTCCTCCTTGAGCTCCATCATGCTCCCACGGTCATCTTCCTCCTCCCCCGCTCTCACTCCCTCGCACTCACTCGCTCTTGCTCCTCCCTGCTCTCCCCATGCCGGTGGCTCTATTTCCTCATCGCGGCTGCAGCAGAGACGATGGGGAACGCGATTGTCGCAAGAGAAGGTGGAGGAGGAGGTGGTGGTGGCTTGAGTGGTGCGAGGAGAGGAGAGGAGAAGGGAGGGGGTTTATATAGGAGAGGGTTTAGGGTTTGTGGGGTGAGGGTGCAGGAAGAGAGAAACCTCTATGTGCCGCCCACGTGCAGAGCGTAAAGCGCAGTACGAAAAACTCACTTTCAGACGTCCGGGCACATGTCCAGACATCTGACTGAAACTTCAGACGTCTTATCCGGCTAAAAATGTAACGGATCATTACACGCTGTGAACAAATCCCCCGTGTTCCAGAGGTATGACTGTCTTAAAAGCCTCCTCAGATGTCATAGGAGGCTACTGGGTCACCGAGTTCTTGTCTGTAGGAGGAAGAGGATGTATGAAGTTGTACATTTTTTCCTAATTACATTTTAATTTATATAAGTAATATACAAGTACGACTGATTTGTAATTTAAATTTAATTAATTAAAAAGAAATAAAACTTTAGGTGAAAAAAATGAGAAGATAATTTACATGCTTGGTTTGATAGGTTTCATGAATCCATGTACAGTCATCGTTGTTTGTAATCTTGCTATGAATGATCTCATAGACTTGAAGATGATCCAACTGGGCACTGTCAAGTGTACTCACCTATAAAACAATGGATATAAAAGATATTTAATAATTTTAAGTTACATGTTGATTATAAGTATAAATAAATAAGAAATTTGCTTACATATCTTATCTTGAGTTTATCGATACTCACCCAATCCAAGACGTGAGTCTACGGTGGAGTTTTAACCCTATTGACCTTTTTCTTTTTTGCCTGATCACGTAGAAAATACATATATATATATATATATATATATATTAGTAAACAGTTAAATGGAATTACAATAAAATTTTAATACGTAACAATTATTTAATTACCTCCATCTCGGACTTCTTTCAATGCTCATAATAATCTTATACCTTTAGCTGTATGGTAGGAGTCACATTCGTCAGGCTTCCTCATATGGCTTATTCTTAAAATACTAAAAAACATATAAAGAAGAAGTTAAATTATTTGATTGATATATATATATATATGAAAGAAATGGAAACTTTTTGCATCTCCACAATGTTGCCTCACCGCATGGCTGAGGATATACTTGGGGACTTTAGAATCATCCCCCAATCGAAGATCTCCCGTAAATTAAACATTTATATACATCAAATCACAATAATAAAGACACATATAAACCTTAATGTATATTACCTCCAACTGACGAATGAGATCCCTTTTGAGTTTCTTTGGAACTATTCTTCAATCAAAATGAGAGGAGGATGATGTTCTTCACCACCCTGGTGCTACATTGAGGGTAGTTGGGATCTTCCCCAATGAGAGTGATCTTCAACTTCACCATCGTGTCCTCTGTCATAGCTTCCAGGTCCTATTTCTTGTCGAGACATTTTCTTTCTTTTTCTTCACTGAAATTAATAAAAGAAGTTAATTGTAAAAGAACCAATACGAAATTTTAAAAATTTAAAAATATATAGAATAGCAATTCTCTTACTACTAGTATTGGGCCTTGGTTGATCAGGGTCTACTTAGGCCTCAGATTGGCCAACCTCATCATCCCCATCCTTGTCCTCCCCCCATTTCTGCATCGTTGTCATCCCCTTCCTCCTGTGCGTCATCCTTGTCCCCCTCATCCTGGTCAGGGTCATGACTGTCGATCTCGTCCTCAAGTTCGGGGGTCGTCACAAACTCAGGAATGACTGGCTTCTTGCCCTTCTCATGAACAAGACACTGTGCAAGTGCACTAGGAGGAATATACATGGATCAACGAGGGTTAACAAAAGTGGGATTGGCTACAATAACTATAGCGGTGGTCTGGGGGTGGGGGCCCTATGGGAGAGTAAGCTAGGTAGGGAAGTTTTGGGTGCGGGGGTCCTATGGGGGAGTAGGCTAGGTAGGGAAGTCCTGGGTGTAGGGGTGTTGTGTACGAGGAGGCTGGGTGGCTGCGTGGTAGGGGGTTACATGGTATGGGGGTCTTGGGTACTGCCTCCCTTGTCGAAGGTAAACTCAATAGACCTCCTCCAAGAAGCAAACTTCTTGATTTTCATCTGCACATTGCAAAGAAATGACTAATGAAAAAAATTGCACATAAATATATCATTCCATTAAAATACATGCATATAATTTAAAACAAATATTAATGTTACCTTGAAACAGCAATAATCGTGCATAAGGAAAGCATGAATAAAACTACACCAACAACCTATAATAAGAGTAAAGAAATTATGAAATCATAAAGTATAAGAATGATTTTTTAGGAAATTTATATTATGAAATAAAAGATTACTAAATTATACCATATATATCTATGTCTATTGCACCTAAAACTACTTTTGATTGTTGAAGTTTGAGATATGCTTTGGGTTCTAATTTGGGTTCCCCTTCCTTTTGGGAATCGTAATAACCACGTGGCATTATTTTGACGAGAATTATCCAGCCACTTTTTCTATTATCCATCACATCAAAGACCTGAGATACTTGATAAGGTAAAGTGAACTGTTCAGTTGTCTAAAGAATTCACCGATTATTATTCAAACTTATGTACATGTGTTTTTTATCAACCTTAAACCTGACGCCTTATTTGAAAACATCAACTACCACACATGAAAAGGACAAGTCTGTGATCATATCTAAAGCTAATCTCCAGAACTTCCTGAATCTGTCTATAATAACCATCACAATCACCAACTAATTTGCAAGAGACAACAACACTAGATTGCTACTTAGCCTTTACATCATCAATAGATTTGACTCTGAATCTAAAACCATTTATGATGTACCTAAATTGATAATGTCCATAACTCAACGAAGAATCAGATATTACATCAAAATCTTCCACCCATGTGTCATTCTCTTCTTTCATTTGAGTAACATGCTCCTTAAACCACTCAGGAAAGAGTGCATCGCATGCACTTGGATATAATGATTGTTTAAATTCATTATAGAAAGGGTTGACTTCTGAAATCTGCTTAAATATATATAAGTGTGCCAGCCACCAATCTAATTATGAAATCTCAATGTATTTTGTGCGGAGAATCAGCCTTCCTAAAATTTCAAAAATGGAAAGGAAATCTTTGTCCTATTCATTGTATTCTCTGCCATAATTTCTCACTAAATGATTGAATCAGTTGTCTGTCTCATTCAGATACATGGTACAAAAATTCATGAGTTTTTCAACTAAATATCTCTCGACAATTGACCCTTCCAACCTAACCTTATTTAGCATGTAATCCTTCAATTTTTTTAGAAATCTATTTATAGGATTCATCCATCTGTACTAAACTAGTCCAACGATCCTTTCTTCATTTGCTCGATGTAATGTTAGATGCATCAATATGTCAAAAAAAGATGGAGGGAAAATCTATTCTATTTAACAAAATGTGATGATAATTTGTTTATCTCAATACTCTATGTTACGAACGCGCGGCTTCAGACGTCTGGGAGGTGGCCCAGACGTCGGACCAGACGTCTGGAACCCCTTCCAGACGTCGGACTAGACGTCTGGAACCCCTTCCAGACGTCAGGGATTCGGTTTCGGCGGCACGCGGTGTTGTGTCTGTGCGCCTACGCGTGCAGACCTGCGGTCGCTTTTTCCCTCTCTCCTGCGGGCGCAGGCTGCCCTCTGTCTCGCTCTCTCTCTCCCCGCGCGGCTTTAAAAAGCCTCGCCCTCTCCCTCACTCTCATCGCCTCCGCCCCTTCCTCTTCTCTGTCCAACCAGTGCGAGAGTAAGCGAGCGGCGGCGATGGCAGCCGCGGCGAGTGTGGGAGGAGGTGCTGCGCGAGAAGAGGAGGTGCTCGAGCATGAGGGCGAGCTTGCCGGGGCTGCTAGAGCCGGCCGGCGAGGGAGCAGCAGACGCAGGGTGACGCGGGAGGCCTGCTGCAGCTCGAGCAGCAAGCGGACGAGGCGCGGCACGGTCGTGCGTCGTGGGCGGAGGGCGAGTCACGCTCTGATTCTGGAAGTTTTTCCAGAATCAGACGTCTGAGTTTCCAACCAAACGATGGGGAAGACGTCTGGAGGACGGTCTAGACGTCTGAAAGGTAAGTTATTTTTGTACCTTCTTCCTTTCCTTTGACCGTCCGTACCGAGCACGAGGAATGGGTACTGACGTGCCGTAGTGCGTGTGTGTTAAGAGATGTCGTTATAGTCGCACTTGATACGTCGATTTTAAAAGAAGTAAACGGAGGTGAGTCCGAGTGTCGGTCTCAGGGAGGCGTGGAAATCGGATTTTGTTTACCACTTGTTGTCACGAAAAAGGCAGAGTTTTGCTTGTGAAAGAGACGGTTTTGAAAAGCGAGAGATAGAGAGAGAGAGTTTAGGGTTAGAAAGCTCTTGGTTTTGATCATTCACTTTGAACAGAAATTAAAATGGCGATTGAACGGAAAATAATTTCATTAAACATGCATTCATAGTTCATTGCTTACAACAATAAATACATGCTTTAACAAGAGTAAATGAAAGCTTAAAAGAGAGAGAGAGAGAGATAGAGAGAGAGTGGAGAGCGACGAGGCAGCCACGGCGGTGGAGGAGGCTCCGTCGGTGGCTCGTCGTCTCCGGAGATTACAAGAGTGCCTAAAACTAGCTAGGAGAGGAGTGGAGTAGTTGTAAGTGGGAGAGTATGCCTTGAATGGTGGTAGAAGGGGGTTTAAATAGAGTTAAGGGCTTCCTAAAAGAAGAAGGGGCTTTAGCGACATCCAGAGCGTCGCTAAAACCGCTTCCAAAAGCGTCGGTGTAGCCCTCTCGCCGCCGGTCAGCCGCCCGCCCCGGTCTTCCTCTTCGCGCGATCCGTGGCCGCTGAACGAGAGACGTCCGATCGAAGATCGGACGGCTGAGAGCCTTCTACGCTCGCGCTAAGATTGTGCCTTGGGCACACGTGTGCGCGTGCGTTTCCGCCTGGCGTGCGCGCGCGCGTGGGCGCTCGTGCGTTGCGGTCGCGCCACGTGGCGAGATCGTGGCCGCCCGCTGCTGATCGGGCGGCCCAATTTTTCAGCGCCCTTCGCCCGCCTTCAAATCCCGCTCCTCGCGGCTCGAACGCGCGTCGCGGCTACCGCGGGTGTGAGCGCTAACCGTTGCGCCACGCCCGTGCTTTGTCACGGCGACCGCGGGCAAGCGCGCGGATCTCGGTCGTTCGATCGAAGATCAACGACCGAGATTCGTCTTTGGCCGGCTTGAGGGTGTGCGACCGGTGGGGGCGGGGCGACGTGGCGCTCTCTGGGTCGTTGATCTCCAGATCAACGGTCAGAATTTCTTGGGCCCATTGTGGGAGCTCTGAATGTTGGATTTGGCCGATCTTGAGTCCGTTGGACTCCGTTCGTCGTTCTGAATCCATCCGTGCGGTCCGATTACTCATCTGAGGCCTGCTTTGACAAATGCTTTACACAAATGGCCATTAATATAGTTTATAAGCAATCTTGGTACTTGATGCATGCAATGCTCCTATTCTACTTATGTTGTGCCTTTTATTCTAAAGATGGGCCATATTCAACCTAATTACTATCTCCTTGTGTGGTGTTATCATACCCCCTTGCTTACTCCTTGCTAGTCCCTAGCAAGGTTTATTCTAGCCTTTATTTCCTTAGGGAATTCAAGAAGTAATTGCTTAGGCACTTCGTTACTTGTCAATAAGAGGAAATATACGAAGATCTTAATCTACAAAGACTAAGCAGCGCCCGAGTGTCTACCAAAATACGAATCGCCTGAATCCTTGCTTTAATGTACATATGTATACGTATGTATATTTTCTTCGAATTTTTTTTTTTTTTCGGAATTCAGTGTTGATTGGTAACTTTTTACGACTACCCAACCCACCCAAAACTCGGTCAAAACCCTAAGTGCTAAGCATCTTGGTGTGAATGTTGTGATAGACTCAGTTAACGTTAATTGAGACAGACTTCGAGTTTCTATGCCTCTAGGTGACCGAAAAAGAAAACATTTTTGCCTGAAGGTGTATTTGTTCGATTGGTAGCTTTCTCCCTACGTTCGTTTTACTTGGGGTCAACACAAGGATTTTCCAGTGTATATCTCCCCGGCTTATACTACTTCCCCGCTTCTTCCTTAGGTGTTTTGGTCTTTTTTGTGCAATTATTAAGCTGGGCACTGGGCAACCGACCAATGGGCTGTTACCCACGACCACTTGCCAGCCATACTTGTGTGGTGAAGTGTGGTTTATTTTCTTTTCTTCTTTTTTTTTTTTTCTTCGTAGGTCGCTTCCCTGATCTCAAATGTACCTAGAGGCAGCGAAAAGGAAATGGCCTGTGGCTGGGTTCTGGACAACCTGCCAATGGGCTGTTACCCACGACAACTTGCCAGCCATACCACCCTAGAGAGTTCATTAGCTACCCAATTTCTGTCAAAATCTCCGAGAAGTGAGTCTGTGCAAAAATGTGTGCAGATACTTAGACTCAAAGTTTTTCTGATTTAGAGGGTGAGTTGATAAGTCGTATACTTATTACCTTATTTAGTAGGTGGATTAGAATAGCTTAAAGTTGTAAGGATTTGCCGCTAAATCCATATTTTAACGGACACCAGGGCTGATTAAGCCTGAAAGCCTGAAAAGTCCAAGTGTTTAAGTTCTTTTTGTATTATTTCCCACTATTGACAAGTTTCTAATGCCTAAGTTTTCTTACTAAATTCATCATTTTTTAAAAAAAAATTAATTAATTCAGACTGATTACTTAAGCTCAGGATTATGCAATTTACCACCCCCCCTATGCTTAAGTTGGACAATGTCCTCATTGGCAAATACATGGATGCAAAGGAGTTCAAAAAAATAGTACCTGAGTGACGTAAACTACCAGATCAGTCTGAATCCTCTGGGTTGCCTCCCAGGAAGCGCTGAGTTTAACGCCTCCAGCTGGGCGGTGCTTAGTGTCAACCCTCAACGAGGGTGACACTTTCCTTGGGGGGTACCTGCGCCAGGAAATGCTTCAATCTTTGACCATTAACTGTAAAAGTGTGCCCAGTGTTAAGATCAGCGATTTCAACCGCCCCATTAGAATAGGGCTTGACCACCCAAAATGGTCCCGTCCATTTGGACCTAAGTTTCCCTGGGAAGAGTTTCAGGCGTGCATCAAATAGCCAGACTTGTTGGTTCGGCTCAAAGGTTTTTCTATGAATGAGTCGGTCGTGAACGGCTTTCATTTTCTCCTTATATAGCCGACTATTGTCAAAGGCGTCCCGACGAATTTCTTCGAGCTCAGATAATTGAAGCATCCTTTGCGCACCGGCTAACTGGAGATCCATGTTACATTGCTTGACAGCCCAGTAAGCCCGGTGTTCCAATTCGACAGGGAGATGACAAGCTTTGCCAAAGACCAAGCGATAAGGCGACATGCCTTTCGAGGTCTTAAAAGCGGTCCTGTATGCCCACAGGGCATCATCAAGTCGTGTGGACCAGTCTTTCCTGTCAGGTCTCACAGTCTTCTGTAAGATATTCTTGATTTGTCTGTTTGAGACCTCAGTCTGCCCATTTGTTTGTGGATGATACGGGGTGGCAATGCGGTGGTTTACCCCGTATTTTCTAAGTAGGGCACGGAATTGGGAATGGATAAAATGGCTTCCACCATCACTGATCATGGCCTTGGGTATTCCAAACCGGGAAAAGATGTTCTTCTTCACAAAGTCCATGACCATCTTGTGATTGAATCGTCGAGTGGCGACGGCTTCAATCCATTTGGAAACATAGTCTACCGAGACTAGGATGTACTCGAAGCCGTTGGATGGTGGAAAGGGGCCCATAAAATCGATACCCCAAACGTCGAAGATTTCGACAATCAAAATGGGCTGAAGGGGCATCATATCTTTCTTGGTCATGGTCCCCAGTGTTTGGCATCGTGCGCAAGTCTTGGAAAAGATGTGTGCATCCTTAAATAGGGACGGCCAATAAAATCCAGACTGCAAAATTTTTGCAGCTGTTTTCTTGCCAGAGAAATGGCCGCCACACGCTTGGTCATGACAAAAGGAAAGCACACTCTGAACTTCGTCTTCGGGGAGGCACCTCCTGATGATCTGATCAGCACAGAGGTGAAACAGCATGGGATCATCCCAGAAATAGTGCTTGGCCTCAGCCAAGAACCTATCCCGTTGCTGTCTGGACCAGCTGTGCGGGGTTTGTCCTATAACCAGGTAGTTAACATAGTCAGCATACCATGGCATTTTCTTGTCTTGCACGGCTAGGATGTGTTCATCAGGGAAGGTATCAAATAGAGGTAGGGAGGGTCCAATGTGGTATGGATGAAGTCTTGACAGGTGGTCAGCCACCACATTTTTCGATCCGGCCTTATCTCGGATTTCCTGGTCAAATTCCTGCAAAAGCAGGATCCATCTGATGGGCCTGGGTTTTGCATCCTTTTTGGCCAACAGGTGCCAGATGGCTGAATGGTCGGTGTAGATAGTCACGTGGGATCCCAGTAAGTATGATCGGAATTTTTCCAGTCCAAAGACTACAGTGAGCAACTCTTTTTCTGTGACCGTATAATTACGTTGGGCCTCGTCCAACGTTTTGCTCACGTAGTAGATCACCACGGGCTTCTTGTCTTGCCTTTGTCCCAGGACAGCGCCTATGGCAAAATCTGATGCGTCACACATAATCTCAAAATCCTGGGACCAGTCTGGGGGTTGAAGTATAGGAGCGGTGGAGACTAAGTCCCGGAGGGTATGATAAGCCTGGATGCAATCAGGAGACATGTGGAAAGTGGCGTCATTGGCTAGAAGGTCGGTCAAGGGTTTGGAAAGTTTGGAAAAGTCTTTGATGAACCTTCGGTAGAAGCCAACATGTCCTAGGAAAGAGCGAATCTGCCGGACCGAACTAGGTGGAGGAAGTTTGGAAATTAAATCAACCTTAGCTCGATCTACCTCGATGCCCCTATGCGAAACGATGTGTCCTAGGACAATTCTTTCTTGAACCATAAAATGGCTCTTTTCCCAACTTAACACCAAGTTAACCTCGATACATCGTTTCAGGATTTTCTCCAAGTTGCTCAAACAATGGTCGAATGAATTCCTGAATACAGAGAAATCATCCATAAAGACCTCCAAGTATTCACCCACCATTTCTGAAAAAATGGCTAGCATGCAACGCTGGAAGGTCGCAGGTGCATTGCATAACCCGAACGGCATTCGACGGAATGCAAATGTGCCATACGGGCAAGTGAATGTAGTCTTTTCCTGATCTTCCGGAGCAATTGCAACTTGGTTATATCCTGAATATCCATCCAGGAAGCAAAAATACTTCTGCCCTGCCAATCTTTCAAGGATTTGGTCAATGAATGGCAAGGGGAAGTGGTCCTTCTTAGTGGCTTCATTAAGCTTCCTATAATCAATACACACCCGCCATGTGGTGGTGGTGCGGGTGGGGATGGATTCGCCATGATCATTAGTGACAACGGTGAGCCCAGCCTTCTTTGGAACCACTTGAGTGGGGCTCACCCAGGGGCTATCAGAGATAGGGTAGATGATGTCGGCATCGAGCCACTTGATAATTTCTTTTTTAATGACCTCCCACATGTTATGGTTTAACCGTCTCTGCATCTGGAGGGAAGGTCGGGCCCCGTCTTCCAGGTAAATCTTGTGGGTGCAATAGGTGGGGCTAATTCCTCTTAGATCCGAGATGGTCCAACCAATGGCGGCCCGATGTTCTGAAAGAGTTGCAATTAACCTTAGTTCCTGATCCTTGGTTAGATGGGAATTAATAATCACTGGGAAGGTCTGGTCAGGTCCCAAGAAGACGTACTTGGGATTCTCGGGCAATGGTTTAAGTTCAGGTGCGGGTGGGACCACAGTCGATGGGAATGGAAAGGGCGGTAGTTGATCAACATCGATCTCTTCAAATGGTGTCATGTGATGATACTCAGCCTTACAGAGGTCCACGGGTAATGATGGTGACAGGTCAGAACTACAGGTTTGGTGGTCTGAGACAGAATTGAGGGTAAGGCATTCCTCGATTAAAGTTTCCACGGGATCATGTTCCTCAATGTAATCGCAATCAAAAGACTTTGTCACCCGGAAGATATCCAATTGCATTTTCCTGTCTCCGAAGGCGATTTCCATACATCCCGTGTCGCAGTCGATGTTTGCTTTAGCCGTAGCCAAGAAAGGTCTACCTAAGATTATGGGTGCGTTCTGTAATTTTTCAGGGACCTCCATGTCGAGCACCAAAAAGTCGACTGGGAAATAGAAGTCCTTGACCCGTACAATAACGTCCTCGACAACCCCCTTCGGGGTTTTTACTGATCTATCTGCCAGCTGGATGGTGACAGGGGTTGGTGCCAGCTCCCTAAAACCAAATTAGTGGTACAGGGTTGTTGGAATTAGATTGATAGAAGCACCTAGGTCCAGGAGCGCTCTATCAAATGTCATGTCCCCGATATTGCAGGAAATCAGGGGCGCTCCTGGGTCAGTTCGTTTGAGTGGAAGGTTTCTTGATATCACGGAACTCGCTTGCTCAGAGAGTACAACCTTCCGAAGTGCTTGAGGTCTGGGCTTACGCTTGGGTGTACAGGCATCCTTTAAGAACTTGGCGTAAGCGGGGATGTGTTTGACGGCTTCTAGGAGCTGAATATTAATCTGTACTTGCTTAAAAATCTCCAACAGCTCCTCAATTTCCACAGCATTCTTCTTTTTCTTAATTGTTTCCAAGGCCTTAGGGTAGGGTGTCTGAATGTGGACTGGTTCCATGTCTGGGTCCTTGGTTGGTGCCTCTTCTGAGTCGGGTATTTCAACAGGTAAAGTCTCGGGGAGAGTCGGCCATTTGGGATCCTGGGTTTTGGTGCCGCTTCTCAAGGTCACAGCATTTGCAGAGGCATTGGGGCCATGGGGTGATCCTTGAGAAGACGAGGATGAAGAAGCGCCAAACCCAGGAGGTGTTTGTGGGGCTGGCTGGACCATGTGAGCCTGCCCGGGATTGCCTTGGAACCCTTGCGAATTGGGGCCTTTGTTAATTATGTTTTGCGGGTTCGGTTGTGGTTGGGAAGGTAGAGATCCTTGCTCTTTACAGTCCAAAAGTTGGCTTAGCTGTCCCTTTACCAAGGCCATTTCTTCCTGATGTTTCTGGTTCATGTCAACCATCATCTTTATTAAGGTATCCATTTGGTTTTGTGGGGGAGGGGCCGCCCTATTCTGGTTATATTGGGGTCTAACTGGTGGTCCTTGCTGATAGGGGGGCAAGTGTGGCTGCTGGTTTGTCCTGGGCTGGTTTTGGAATTGCGGTGGTTTCTGGTTTGTCCAACCAAAGTTGGGGTGACTACGCCAGCCGGTGTTGTAAGTGTTGGAGAAAGGGTCAGGTTTCGCATAACCTTAGACGGCTTGCACATCTTCTAAGATAACCGATGTTGATGAAGAGGGAAGGGAGTAATCAAGGGTCGAGGGAGCAAAGGTCCCTCCCTGGAACGTGGTCGGGGGTTGTTCCAGGTTCAGTTGGGTGAAGGGCTGAACAAGGTCAACATTATGTGCTCCCTTTGCTAGGGGGAAAGTCTGCAAGGGGTTCCTGGTCTGATTCAGCCGCTCATCAATCTTTTTGTCCACCAATTCCACTTGATCTAACTTTTTGGCAATGATGTCCATGTCAACCATTCCAGAATTTGCTTGCACCTCATAAATCCTGCCACGGGGTTGACTGGACCTGTTAAACTGGTTCATGGAGGCATTGTTGAGCGAATTCTCGCTCATAGACTCAAAGAGCTCAAACGCGCTCTCCTTATCTTTGTTTAGGAAGTTTCCCCCGCATGAGGCATCGACGAAGCTCCATAGGTTGCTGTCCAGACCGTGGTAAAAGATCTGGGCCAATTGCCACCTTGGGACTTCGTGGTGTGGGCATTTCCTCAAAAGTTCATTAAATCTTTCCCACGCCTCATGAAATTGTTCCCCGCCCTGGAGTGTGAAGGTAGTGATAGCTCTTCTGAGGGCATTGGTCTTTCCTATGGGGAAGAATTTCTTTAAAAATGCATGCCTCAGTTCTTCCCAGGTGGTGATGGGTCTACCTAGGGTTCTAAGCCAATGAGAAGCCTTGTCTCTTAATGAAAAAGGGAACATCTTGATTAGAACAATGTCAAGGCTAATGTTCCTAGGTTTCACCGTTCGTGCTATGCGATCGAGATCCTCTAGGTGTTGAAAGGGGTCCTCATTTGAGCTTCCATGAAAGTGGCTCTGGATCAAACTTAAGACGTTTGATTTCAACTCAAAATCATCTCCCCCCTCGGGGATCCTAAGGTGTGGCTCGACTCTAATAGCAGAGGGATTATAGAAATCACAGAGAGGTCTTGGCTGGTCCTGAAATGGTGGTAAATCAAGTGGTGGTTGTCCTGGTATGTCGTGGAAAGGTGGTGGTTGTTCTTGCGGGTTCTGTAACCGTTGTATGGCTTGCATGATGGTGTGGATTTGTTGTTGCTGAAGCCGATGGTTAGCATTGATTTGAGCTTGGATGATGGCCATAGCATCTGGTGGGGGTTGATCTTCAGCCTCATCTACCCTAGGTTCAGCCATGTTTTCAATAGAATTACGTCGCCTAGATTCCTGCCCCAAAACACACAATTCGGGGTGCAGTGAGCGCCTCCCGTGCATACACTAGAGAAGAACAAGAGGGGATGCGGAGGGCGACAGATGCGAGAAATGTGTTTCAATCAGGCACTCAAGCCTAATCCTTATGGTGTATTCCTTAGGAGACCTAGAAATCTCACAAAGGGTGATTAAGTCCATAGGCACTGGACTCCCCTTCCCAAGGCTAATCTGGCCAGGTTGATTACGAGGGGATTGCAGGGAAGGTTCTTCCTTTGGCTTGCGCCTCCGGTTCCATAGACTCCACAACCACGGTCGTTTGACACTGCCCCGCAGCAGCCTAGTCACCAGATTCTACCAAGGGAATGAAAGCCAAGTGCCTAGCAAACAAAACCTCGCCTTTTGAGACTTAGCTCAATCCTGCCTAGGGCACGTCTACTCAGTTTTAAAGGGTTAGGATAGTGCTTGTGCTTAGGGTGATGTGATGAGGCATTGATTGGGGTGGTGCCTCTTAATTTTCCACTTTCAAAGTGTGTGCTTCTAGCAAAACATGGTTTTCAAGTAAGGATTTATTAAGATGTGGTGTCTTTTAATATTTCATCCTTACTTTAGTACTTTTTAGGGTTGACGTGTCTTAGTGTTTTCAGCCAAGTTTCAGTGGGCACGTCAAGTTCTACACACAATTCGCTGAAAGTAGATTTCCTTTTTATTTTGCAGAGGCTCTAAAAACCCTAGTGTACTCATCCTAATGATCATGCGGCTACTATTAGATGAGTCAGTTTTAGGGTTGAGTGGTGCGGCCCAGGTCAACTCATGGTGGCTTCGCAAACACCACTCAAGAAAGAAAAGAACACTCCAAGAATTTGTTTAGAATGTTAGAGTGTATATTTTTTTGTAGGGTGATGTGTTAAGAATGTGGGTCAAGCAATCATTCACCACGCCAATTTTTTCATTTTTTTTTTTACAATTTTTTTAGCTTTTTCACGCAAGCAAACAATGAGAGAGAGATTTCTCACTATCGGACTTCGAGGCGCCTACTCCCTTGCTACCGTCGGATGCGTCGCTTCGTCGTCCATGCTCCGAATTCCTGCAACCATCATGTAAAAAGGAAAATAGGGCATTAGACGATGTGGAATGGAGGTGATAAAACAAATCCGTTGCCTCCCCGGCAGCGGCGCCAAAAACTGACGTGCCGTAGTGTGTGTGTGTTAAGAGGTGTTGTTATAGTCGCACTTGATACGTCGATTTTAAAAGAAGTAAACGGAGGTGAGTCCGAGTGTTGGTCTCAGGGAGGCGTGGAAATCAGATTTTGTTTACCACTTGTTGTCACGAAAAAGGCGGAGTTTTGCTTGCGAAAGAGACGGTTTTGAAAAGCGAGAGATAGAGAGAGTGTTTAGGGTTAGAAAGCTCTTGGTTTTGATCATGCACTTTGAACAGAAATTAAAATGGCGATTGAACGGAAAATAATTTCATTAAACATGCATTCATAGTTCATTGCTTACAACATTAAATACATGCTTTAACAAGAGTAAATGAAAGCTTAAAAGAGAGATAGAGAGATAGAGAGAGAGTGGAGAGCAACGAGGCAGCCACGGCGGTGGAGGAGGCTCCATCGGCGGCTCATCGTCTCCGGCGATTACAAGAGTGCCTAAAACTAGCTAGGAGAGGAGTGGAGTAGTTGCAAGTGGGAGAGTATGCCTTGAATGGTGGTAGAAGGGGGTTTAAATAGAGTTAAGGGCTTGTTAAAAGAAGGCGCTTTAGCGACATCCAGAGAGTCTCTAAAATCGCTTCCAAAAGCGTCGGTGTAGCCCTCTCGCCGCCGGTCAGCCGCCCGCCCCGATCTTCCTCTTCGCGCGATCCGTGGCCACTGAACGAGAGCCATCCGATCTTCGTCTGATCGAAGATCGGACGGCTGAGAGCCTTCTGCGCCCGCGCTAAGATCGTGCTTTGGGCGCGCGTGGGCGCTCTTGCGCTGCGGTCACGTTGCGTGGCGAGATCATGGCCGCCCGCTGCTGATCGGGCGACCCAATTTTTCCGCGCCCTTCGCCCGCCTTCAAATCCCGCTCCTCGCGGCTCGAACGCGCATCGCGACGACCGCGGCGTGCACTCTAACCGTTGCGCCACACTCGCGCTTTGTCGCGGCGACCGCGGGCGAGCGGGCGGATCTCGGCCGTTCTATTGAAGATCAACGGCTGAGATTCGTCTTTGGCCGGCTTGAGGGTGTGTGAGCGGTGGGGGCGAGGCGATGTGGCGCTCTCTAGGCCGTTGATCTCCAGATCAACAGTCAGAATTTCTTGGGCCCATTGTGAGAGCTCTGGATGTCGGATTTGGCCGATCTTGAGTCCGTTGGACTCCGTTCGTCGTTCTGAATCCATCCGTGCAGTCCAATTGCTCATCTGAGGCCTGCTTTGACAAATGTTGTACACAAATGGCCATTGATACAGTTTATAAGCAATCTTGGTACTTGATGCATGCAATGCTCCTATTCTACTTATGTTGTGCCTTTTATTCTAAAGATGGGCCATATTCAACCTAATTACTACCTCCTTGTGTGGTGTTATCAGCACAGGTTCTGAGATTCGCATCCAACGCGAATCAGACGTCTGGCAGTGGTGCCAAACGACTGGAGGGACTTCCAGACGTCCGTGGTGACCATCGGACGTCTGGGAACAAGGCCAGACGCCCACGCAGGCTTCTGGACGTCTGAGAGACCACGCAGGACAAGGTACCATCTGATCCCCATTTTTAAGACATTTGGAAAAAGTTCCAGACGTCTGATTTTGCACTATTTCATCATTTTCGACCCGTTTAGGGCCCGTTCGGAGTCCGTTTTCCACATTTCGAGTTGCGTGCTTTTCGGAATTAAATCCTCTACCCGTCTACAGTAGTTGTATACTATTTTGAGAAACTCCTTGTGTTTGATCTTGTGATAGGACCCCATTCCATTGCAGTCTCGGGGTTGCGAAGGTACGCGGGATTCCCGACCACGCCCCCAGTACGCCTGTTGTAACCGGTAGAGTGGCTTTTAAGTTTATTAGTATAATCTGTTAAATTATGGAACCATAAATAGAACCTAGGACATTGCATGAATCCTAGGAATGAGAAACTAGAATGAATGGTAGATCCTAGGGTGTTGCATGAATCTTAGGGCTGGAAAACTAGATTGTATGATAAATCCTAGGGTATGGCATGATCCTAGGATGGGGAGAACTAGTGGAATATATGAATACTGCAGTCTTGGAAAATGTGGAAAGGAAATAATAGCTACCTGTAAATTGGTTTAACAGCTGCCGGTTATGAATAAATGAGCATGTTTGAGAATATGGGATGTGTGAACGTGAAACTGGAAAGGTGAAACATGAATGTGCTGAGTTAAAAGAGCTGGAACCCTACGGGGAATTAGGAGTAGAACTCCTGGAAGGTGAATGGAATAGAATTGGGGAAGTGAGCTGGCCCTTGAGTACGGAGTACCAAGGAGAGCGACTGTCCCCCTGTTTAGTGCAGAGCGGAGCCAGTCGCCCCAGGGACCCGGGGTTAGGTTTGGCCACTTTGTACCGACTTGCTGGCCCTTGTGTAAACAGTACCGAGGAGAGCTACTAGTGTAGGGCTAGTACTAGCTACCCCACGGGCCCCGGGGTTCTGCTAGCTCACCTACACCGACTTGTTAGGCCCACTGGGCAAACCAGGGTAGTCAGGCGAGGGTGCGCGGACTGTGGAGGGGCAAGGCCCCTGTTTGGTTACTGTGGAGGGGTTCGACCCCAGTTACTGAGAGGGCTCTGCCCTGTACTGGTTCCGTGCTGTGCTTTGGGCGCACCCGTTAACGGAAACGACTGACCGCGTGCCAGTGCAGGTTAGCTACCTGTGCGTTTATCGCACGTGCCGTAGTCACCGTTACGCCTGTCCGTGACCTTGGGGTGGTTGACTGAGAGTAGGATCACCACGGGGGACTCTCCCGGCCAGGAGAGCACCACGTGCTACTTCTACTTTTTGGAAAAAAACTGCAATCAAGATCGTTCCCACAAGGAACATTCGAGATCAAGTGAAGGATCTAAGAAATGAATGAAATCATGAGACATTTGAAAGACATAAATAAAGAAAGTAACAGAACATAACAGCTACTGTACACTCTTCTGCTTCTTTTGTTTTAGTTGCCACTCTACTCAGCGTTTTGCTGACGTGTTACACTCGTTACCTTTCAGGACCAGGTGTTGAGCAGCCAGGGTCAGCGGTTGCAGAGGACGCTGGGCCAAGTAGGGTCCAGTAGAGTTACCACTGTTCTCTTGTACCTCTTTTTGTTCCACTGTAGTGAGTAGTTCTTGTTACCGCTGTACTTTTCTTTACCTGCAGTTCATATTATGTTATGAATGTTGTTCTACTGTTGTGGTGGTATATACTGTAGTGGTTTCTTTCCTTACTGCTGTATTTTCTTACTGTTAGTTATATTCATGCTGAATGTGGTTTATTTTACTGCTCTTTTGGTTACTTCCTCGTCGGACGACTAGGTCTTGGGATTAGTCGAGTCAGTCCGGTTCTCGTGTCTCATAGGGACTCGGGAATCGGGTCATTACAAGATGGTATCAGAGCAAGGTCGTCCCTAGAAGTGAATCAACTGACTGGAAAATAACCAATTCACATGTCTATATCTAAAGTAGCCACCACAACATACCTTTTGACATGAACTCTTAAACGTTTTCGTTAGGTATCGTTCTGTATTGACGTGTTTCATTTTGTTTCGTGTCTCCATTGTAGGAGATGCCTCGTCGTGGAACTAGGAGGGTGGGCCGCGGGCGCGACCGAGGTCGGGGCCCGAGGGACAGATGTATCGGGCTTGGAGTACATACTACCCCTCCTCTTCTCCTGAGCATACCATCTCCGGACCTCGTCCAACTGATTCGAGAGGTGGTTAGAGAAGAATTTCAGCTTCCACCCACATTGCCACCCCCTCCTCCCCCTTCCGAGCGTACGACAGGGGAGTTGGTGGTGGAACGAGATTTCCGTCGTCACACTAGGCGTGTTAGGAGAACTCAAAGGAGACACGTGGCATCCGCAGGAGAGCCGTCACATTTTGCAGGGCCATCAGTGGCCTTTGGGGGCCCTCGATAGGGGCCAGTCGCCAGCACCAGACCCCCGCCCAGCCGACAGCAGGGACCCACTGAGGGCGGGAGTCGGGTTCCCCTCTGTTACCAGTGTGGGCAGCCAGGCCACATCAGGAGGAATTGCCCGTCTAGGGCAGGGGGTCAGCAGATACTTCTCGCGCAGAGCACTAGAGGGTGCGCAGGAGGCTGCGGTTCCCAGGCGCGAGGAGGGTACCGGCCTGCACCTACCCGTCCGACGCAGAGTGTGGCTGCTTCGTCCGCACCGAGAGCTGAGGGGCGTATCAACGCTCTGACACACAGGGACGCCAGAGCTTCGGGATCGGTGGTAGCAGGTATGGTTTCAGGTTCTGGCAGACTCGTTTACACGCTTTTCGATTCCGGCGCTACGCACTCGTTTGTCGCAGCCAGTTTCGCAGTTAGTTTGGGCCAAGAATTATATGCTGTTAGAAAATCCGTTAGTAATCAGAGGCCCGAATGGTCAGTTGTTTGTAGCTGAGGAGGTGTACACAGATTGCGAGGTCAGCGTCGAGGGACATAGCCTGCCAGCTGACCTGATTTTGATACAGATGGGGGACTTTGGCGTAATTCTGGGGATGGATTGGCTGTCTGCTTACCACACCTTGGTAGACAATTTTGAGAGGAAAATTATCTTCTCCATGCCGGAGTTGCCTTCTTTTGAGTTTCACGGACAGCCAGTGGACGGAGGCTTCAGGTGCATTTCGGCACTTTGGGCGGCGAGACTTTTGAGCCAGGGGTGTGAGGGCTTCCTAGCTTGTGTGGTGGCAGAGCCCAGCCTTGTGGCAGACTTCCAGAGTATCTCGGTGGTCAGAGAGTACCCTGACGTGTTTCCAGACGAGTTACCAGGACTACCGCCCGAGCGTGAGATCGAGTTTGAGATCTCACTAGTACCAGGGACTAGCCCATCTCCACCACGCCATACAGGATGGCACCGCTTGAGCTACGAGAGCTTAAGTCTCAGTTGCAGGACCTTTTGGAGAAGGGTTTCGTGAGGCCCAGTGCATCTCCCTGGGGAGCCCCGGTACTGTTTGTGAAAAAGAAGGATGGTACCCTACGCCATTGTGTGGACTACCGACAGCTGAATAGGGTCACCATCAAGAACAGATATCCGCTGTCGAGGATCGACGACTTGTTTGACCAATTGCAGGGTGCCACAGTGTTCTCCAAGATCAACTTGAGGTCGAGATACCACCAGTTGAGGATCAGGAAGACCGACGTTTCCAAGACAGCTTTCTACACCCGGTACGGACACTACGAGTTTTTGGTCATGCTGTTTGGGCTGACCAATGCCCCCGCTGCTTTTATGGATCTGATGAACCGGGTGTTTAGACCGTACTTGGACCAGTTCGTGGTGGTTTTCATAGATGATGTACTCATCTATTCTCGAGATCAGACGCAGCACGAACAGCACTTGCGGATGGTTCTGGACATCACTGAGACGACGGAGGTTGTACGCCAAATACAGCAAGTGCGAGTTCTGGTTGAGGGAGGTGACCTTCTTAGGTCATGTGATCTCTGGAGACTGCTTGGCGGTGGACCTAGCCAAGGTCGTGGCAGTACTCAGGTGGGAGAGACCGCGTTCAGTCACTGAGATTCTCAGTTTCCTGGGACTGGCAGGCTACTACAGACGACTCATTAGAGGTTTTTCACAGATTGCGCGTCCTATGACACAGTTGACCCGGAAGGACGTGCCCTTCACTTGGAGAGACGCCTGTGAGGCGTGTTTTTAGGAGCTGAACGAGAGGTTGACCTCGGCTCTCGTCCTCACCACCCCTGACAGTAGTGGCGGGTTCGTTGTGTACACGGACGCCTCCTTGTAGGGGTTAGGAGGTGTGCTCATGCAGAGGGGTCACGTTGTCGCTTACGCTTCGTGGCAACTGAAGCCCCATGAGCATACCTACCCTACCCACGACCTGGAGTTGGCAGCCATCGTCTTCGCGTTGAAGACCTGGAGACACTACTTGTACGGTGAGACCTTCGAGATTTTAACGAACCACAAAAGCCTCAGATACCTTTTTGATCAGAAGGAGCTCAACATGAGACAGAGATGTTGGTTGGAGCTCCTGAAGGACTACGACTGCAGCATCTCCTACTACCCGGGGAAGGCCAATGTGGTGGCTGACGCCTTGAGCCGGAAGGCGCCCGCACACTTGGCCAGTTTACAGTTACAGAGTTGGAGCCTTTTGGAGGAGGTGGGCAGTTGGCGACCCCTGGAGTTACGGGGGCACTGTGGGGCAGTGACGGTGACACGACAGACTAGGCCAGAGCTGATAGACCGCATCATCACAGGACAAATGGCCGATCCGTACTTGCAGTCCTTGCGCGACAGAGTACTGTCGGGAGACCCAGGGGACTTCTCTTTCACAGACCAGGTGCTGCGCCTGAGGGGACAGTTGTGCGTCCCCACAGACGAGGAGCTGTTGAGAGAGCTCCTGACTGAGGCACACGGTTCCAGACTCACCACACATCCCGGAAACACGAAGATGTACCACGACTTGAGACGCAAGTTTTGGTGGAGGGGGATGAAGCGGGATGTGGGTGAATTCGTGCAGGAGTGCTTAGTGTGCCAGCAGGTGAAAGCCGAGCATCAGAGGCCTACAGGGCCGCTACAGCCGCTTCCAGTGCCAGAGTGGAAGTGGGAGAGCATCACCATGGACTTGGTGGTGGGTTTACCTGTTACCCAGCGAGGACACGACGCAGTCTGGGTAATTGTGGATAGACTGACGAAGACGGCACGATTCTTGCCGATCCGAGTCACTTCGGGACCAGCACAGTTGGCAGAGAGGTATATCCGTGACGTGGTACGACTACACGGAGTTCCGCCGGAGATCGTATCCGGCCGGGATACCCGCTTTACGTCCCAGTTTTGGGCTGAGTTTCAGCAGGCCCTGGGGACGCGATTGAGGTTTAGTACAACTTACCACCCCCAGACGGACGAACAGTCTGAGCGCACGATATAGACTCTTGAGGACCTTTTGTGTGCCTGTGTACTGGACTGGAGGGGCTCTTGGGAGGAGCACCTCCCCCTAGCGAGTTTTCATACAACAACAGTTATCACTCGAGCATCGGCATGGCTCCCTACGAGGCTCTGTACGGACGGAGGTGTACGACACCCTTGAGTTGGGTTGAGGTGGGGACCAAGTGGGAGGTTGGCCCCAGGTTGATCCAGCAGAGTCAGGAGGTAGACGAGCAAATCCACAAGCGACTCCGCACTGTCAGGAGTAGACAGAAGACTACGTGGATCGGAGACGCAGAGAGGTGCAGTTTGAGGTTGGGGACCACGTCTTCCTTCGTGTTTCGCCCATGAAGGGCCTACAGCAGTTTGGGGTGAGAGGGAAGCTCGCGCCAAGGTTCGTGGGGCCCTTTGAGGTCCTGGAGCGGGTTGGACCCATTGCTTACAGACTTGCCCTCCCCCCCGCAGCTTTCTGGTGTGCACGACGTGTTCCACGTGTACAACCTCAGGAAGTACGTAGGTGATCCCAATCACGTACTAAGTCATGAGAGCGTCGAGGTGGGCGACGACTTGACCTACCCCGAGCGGCCAATGCAGATTCTAGAATGAGCCGTCCGCAGTTTGAGACAAAAGCAAGTACCCTTGGTAAAGGTTTTGTGGAGGAGCCAGTGGTACGAGGAGGCAACCTGGGAGGCTAAGGCGGCAATGCGGGAGCGGTACCTGGAGCTCTTCGCGGGTACGTCTTTTCGGACTGGCTTCGGTCCTCTTTGAGTTTGTTATGGTTACTATGACGTTTTTCCCGCACCCTAGTTAGTGCAAGTTTCGGGGACGAAACTTCCTTTGAGTTTGTTATATTGTTATGAACGCGCGGCTTCATACATCTTTTAAGATGTTTGGGAGGTGGCCCAGACGTCGGATAAGACGTCGGGAACCCCTTCCAGACGTCTGGCATTCGATTTCGGCGGCATGCGCGGTTGCGTCTGCGCGCCTGCGCACATAGACCTGCGGTCGCTTTTTCCCTCTCTCTTGCGGGCCCAGACTGCCCTCTGTTCCGCTCTCTCTCTCCTTCGGGCCGGCGGGAGGAGCAGCAGAAGCGGGGTGACGCGGGAGGCCTGCTGCAGCTCGAGCAGCAGGCGAACGAGTCGCGGCGCGGCCGTGCGTCGCGAGCGGAGGGCGAGTCGAGCCCTGATTCTGGAAATTTTTCCAAAATCAGACGTCTGGGCTTCCAACCAGACGACGGGGAGGACGTCTGGAGGACTGTCCAGACGTCTGAAAGGTGAGTTGTTTTCATCCTTCTTCCTTTTCTTTGGCCGTCCATACTGAGAGAGAGAAATGGGTACGCGCAGGTTCTGGATTCGCATCCAACGCGAATCAGACGTCTGGCTGCAGTGCCAGACGACGGGAACGACTTTCAGACGTCCGGGGTGACCATCGGACGTCTGGGAACTAGGCCAGATGCCCGTGCAGGCTTCTAGACGTCTGAGAGACCACGCAGGACAATGTACCATCTGATCCCCATTTTTAAGACGTCTGGAAGAAGTTCCAGACATCTGATTTTGCACTGTTTCGTCGTTTTCGACCCGTTTAGGGCCCGTTTGGAGTCCGTTTTCCGCGTTTCGAGTTGTGTGCTTTTCGGAATTAAATCCTCTACCCGTCTACAGTAGTTGTATACTGTTTTGAGAAACTCCTTGTGTTTGATCCTTGTGATAGGATCCCGTTCCGTTGCAGTCTCGGGCGTTGCGGAGGTACGTGGGATTCCCGACCACACCCCCAGTATGCCTGTTGTAACCGGTAGGGTGGCTTTGCTTTGGGGAGCACCCGTTAACGGAAACGATTGACCGCGTGCCAGTGTGGGTTAGCTACCTGTGCGTTTATCGCGCGTGCCGTAGTCACCGTTACGTCTGTCCGTGACCTTGGGGTGGTTGACTGAGAGTAGGATCACCACGGGGGACTCTCCCGGCCAGGAGAGCACCACGTGCTACTTCTACTGTTCGGAAAAGACTGCAATCAAGATCGTTCCCACGAGGAACATTCGAGATCAATTGAAGGATCTGAGAAATAGATAAATTTTGAAACAATAGAAAGACGTAAATAAAGGAAGAAAGAAAATTGAAACAGCTACTGTACACTTTACTGTTTCTTTAGTTTAGCTGCCACTCTACTCAGCGTTTTGCTGACGTGTTACACTCGTTACCTTTCAGGACCAGGTGTTGAGCAGCCAGGGTCAACGGCTGCAGAGGACGCTGGGCCGAGTAGGACCCAGTAGAGTTACCACTGTTCTCTTGTACCTCTTTTTGTTCCACTGTAGTGAGTAGCTCTTGTTACCGCTGTACTTTTCTTTACCTGCAGTTCATATTATGTTATGAATGTTGTTCTACTGTTGTGGTGGTATATACTGTAGTGGTTTCTTTCCTTACTGCTGTATTTTCTTACTATTAGTTATATTCATGCTGAATGTGGTTTATTTTACTGCTCTTTTGGTTGCTTCCTCGTTGGAAGACTAGGTCTTGGGATTAGTCGAGTCGGTCCGGTTCACGTGTCTCGTAGGGACTCAGGAATCGGGTCGTTACAAGATGGTATCAGAGCACGGTTGTCCCGAGAAGTGAATCAACCGACTGGAAAATAACCAATTCACATATCTATAACTAGAGTAGCCACCACAACATATCTTTTGACATGAGCTCTTAGACGTTTCCGTTAGGTATCGTTCCGTAGTGACGTGTTCCGTTTTGTTTCGCGTCTCCTTGTAGGAGATGCCTCGTCGCGGGACTGGTGAGGCGGGCCACGGGCGCGGCCGAGGACGAGGTCAGCGAGGTGGGCATGCCGTTGCCGACGCCTCAGTGGACTAGCCTCTACTCCCGGGCGTCCAAGCCCGAGACCTCGCCCAGCTGATACGAGATATTATGCGAGAGGAGCTCCACCCATCGCCCCGAGCGCCTCCCCTTGGGGCTGCGGAGGGGGAGTCCTCTGTGGGACCACCCGATGGACGCGGCGCTGGACACGGGGGAGGGGATTGGCCGCCGCAGCCCCCACCTTCCTCCGATACTTCTGTGCACGAGGCACCGTTGCCTGGAGGTGCACCAGCATCCCCCCTGCAGCTCCACTCTGAGCTCTTTGGGCAATTCCGGAAGTTGAAGCCCCCCTCCTTCAAGGGGGATGAGGACCCGACCGAGGTAGAGGACTGGCTCGAGTAGCTGGAGAAGATTTTTGACACCCTTCGCCCCCCGGTGGAATGCCGCATGGCCTTTGCCACGTACCAGCTGGAGAGCGTGGCACACAGGTGGTGGAGGGCGGTCCGGGGACAGGAGAGGGACGAGCCAACCTGGGATCGGTTCGTCGCCCTCTTCTGCGAGCAATACCTTCCCCATACGTGGCAGGACCAGAGGAGGCGGGAGTTCCACACTCTCCGCCAAGGGACGATGACCGTGAGCGTGTACCGCACGCGTTTCCTGGAGCTGTCCCACTTTGCAGTGACAGCGGTAGCTACTAAGGAGGAGCGCCTTTGGAGGTTCACCGAGGGGCTTCGGCCAGCGATTCGGGGGTATGTCAAACCCCTGAAGCTGCCTACGTTTTCAAGGGTGGTGGAGGCAGCCATGACTTACGAGGAGACCAACCCGTCCGCGCGAGACACTGACGGCGGGCGGAAGAGGCCCTTTCAGCCAGACTTTTCACAGGGCCAGCGAGAGAGGAGACACGTGACGTCCGCAGGGGAGCCATCACGTTTTACAGGGCCATCAGTGGCCTTTGGGGGCCCTCAACAGGGGCCAGTCGCCAGCACCGGACCCCCGCCCAACCGACAGTAGGGACCCACTGAGGGCGGGAGTTGGGTTCCCCTCTGTTACCAGTGTGGCCAGCCGGGCCACATCAGGAGGAACTGCCCGTCTAGGGCAGGAGGTCAGCAGATACTTCCCGCGCAGAGCACTGGAGGGCACGCAGGAGGCCGCGGTTACCAGGCGCGAGGAGGAGGACGGTAGTCACGAGGAGGGTACCGGCCAGCACCTGCCCATCCGACGCAGAGTGTGGCTGCTTCATCCGCACCTAGAGCTGAGGGGCGTATCAATGCCCTGACACACAGGGATGCCAGTAGTGGCAGGTATGGTTTCAGTTTCCGGCAGACTCGTTTACCCATTACTAACGGATTTTCTAACAGCATATAATCCTGGCCCAAACTAACTGCGAAACTGGCTGCGACAAACGAGTGCGTAGCGTCGGAATCGAGTGGTCAGTTGTTTGTAGCTGAGGAGGAGTACACAGATTGCGAGGTCAGCGTCGGGGGACATAGCCTGCCAGCTGACCTGATTTTCATACAGATGGAGGACTTTGGCGTAATTCTGGGGATGGACTGGCTGTCCACTTACCACGCCTTGGTAGACTGTTTTGAGAGGAAAATTGTCTTCTCCATGCCGGAGTTGCCTGCTTTCGAGTTTCACGGACAGCCAGTGGACGGAGGCTTCAGGTGCATTTCGGCACTTCGGGTGGCGAGACTTTTAAGCCAGGGGTGTGAGGGCTTCCTAGCTTGTGTGGTGGCAGAGCCCAACCCTGTGGCAGACTTCCAGAGTATCCCGGTGGTCAGAGAGTACCCTGACGTGTTTCCAGACGAGTTACCAGGACTACCGCCCGAGCGTGAGATCGAGTTTGAGATCTCACTAGTACCAGGGACCAGCCCCATCTCCACTGCGCCATACAGGATGGCACCGCTTGAGCTACGAGAGCTTAAGTCTCAGTTGCAGGACCTTTTGAGAAGGGTTTCGTGAGGCCCAGTGCGTCTCCCTGGGGAGCCCCGGTACTGTTTGTGAAAAAGAGGGATGGTACCCTACGCCTTTGTTTGGACTACCGACAGCTGAATAGGGTCACCGTCAAGAACAGATATCCGTTGCCGAGGATCGACGACTTGTTTGACCAATTGCGGGGTGCCACGGTGTTCTCCAAGATCGACTTGAGGTCGGGATACCACCAGTTGAGGATCAGGGAGACCGACGTCTCCAAGACAGCTTTCCGCACCCGGTACGGACACCATGAGTTTTTGGTCATGCCGTTTGGACTGACCAATGCCCCCGCTACTTTTATGGATCTGATGAACCGGGTGTTTAGACCGTACTTGGACCAGTTCGTGGTGGTTTTCATAAATGATGTACTCATCTATTCTAGAGATCAGACGCAACACGGACAGCACTTGCGGATGGTTCTGGACACTCTGAGACGACGTAGGCTGTACGCCAAATACAGCAAGTGCGAGTTCTGGTTGAGGGAGGTGACCTTCTTAGGTCATGTGATCTCTGGACACGGCTTGGCGGTGGACCCAGCCAAGGTCGAGGCAGTACTCAGGTGGGAGAGACCGTGTTCAGTCACTGAGATTCGCAATTTCCTGGGACTGGCATGCTACTACAGATGTTTTATCAGAGGCTTTTCATAGATCGCGCGTCCTATGGCACAGTTGACCCGGAAGGATGTGCCCTTCAGTTGGACAGATGCCTGTGAGGCATGTTTTCAGGAGCTGAAGGAAAGGTTGACCTCGGCTCCCGTGCTCACCATCCCTGACAGTAGTGGCGGGTTCGTTGTGTACACGGACGCCTCCTTGCAGGGGGTCAGGAGGTGTGCTCATGCAGAGGGGTCACGTTGTCGCTTACGCTTCGCGGCAACTGAAGCCCCATGAGCATACCTACCCTACCCACAACCTGGAGTTGGCAGCTGTTGTCTTCGCGCTGAAGACCTGGAGGCACTACTTGTATGGTGAGACCTTCGAAATTTTCACAGATCACAAGAGCCTCAGATACCTTTTTGATCAGAAGGAGCTCAACATGAGACAGAGACATTGGTTGGAGCTCCTGAAGGACTACGATTGCAGCATCTCCTACCACCCGGGAAAGGCCAATGTGGTGGCTGACGCCTTAAGCCGTAAGGCGCCCGCACACTTGGCCAGTTTACAGTTACAGAGTTGGAGCCTTTTGGAGGAGGTGGGCAGTTGGCGACTCCTAGAGTTACGGGGGCACTGTGGGGCAGTGACGGTGACACGACAGACTAGGCCAGAGCTGATAGACCGCATCATCACAGGACAGATAGCCGATCCGTACTTGCAGTCCTTGCACGACAGAGTACTGTCGGGAGACCCAGGGGACATCTCTTTCACAGACCAGGTGCTGCGCCTGAGGGGACGGTTGTGCGTCCCCAGAGACGAGGAGCTGTTGAGAGAGCTCCTGACTGAGGCACACGATTCTAGACTCACCATACATCCCGGAAACACGAAGATGTACCACGACTTGAGACGCGAGTTTTGGTGGAGGGGGATGAAGCGGGATGTGGGTGAATTCGTGCAGCAGTGCTTAGTGTGCCAGCAGGTGAAAGCCGAGCATCAGAGGCCTGCAGGGCCGCTACAGCCGCTTCCAGTGCCAGAGTGTAAGTGGGAGAGCATCACCATGCACTTGGTGGTGGGTTTACCTGTTACCCAGCGAGGACACGATGCAGTCTGGGTAATTGTTGATAGACTGACGAAGACGGCACGATTCTTGCCGATCCGAGTCACTTCGGGACTAGCACAGTTGGCAGAGAGGTATATCCGTGACGTGGTACGACTACACGGAGTTCCGCGGGAGATCGTATCCGACCGGGATACCCGCTTTACGTCCCAGTTTTGGGCTGAGTTTCAGCAGGCCCTGGGGACGCGGTTGAGATTTAGTACAGCTTACCACCCCCAGACGGACGGACAGTCCGAGCGCACGATACAAACACTTGAGGACCTTTTGCATGCCTATGTACTGGACTGGAGGGGCTCTTGGGAGGAGCACCTGTCCCTGGTGGAGTTTGCATACAACAACAGTTATCACTCGAGCATCGGCATGGCTCCCTACGAGGCTCTGTACGGACGGAGGTGTACGGCACCCTTGAGTTGGGTTGAGGTGGGGACCAAGTGAGAGGTTGGCCCCAGGTTGATTCGGCAGACTCAGGAGGTAGTCGAGCAGATCCACAGGCAACTCCGCACTGTCAGGAGTAGACAGAAGAGCTACGCGGATCGGAGACGCAGAGAGGTGCAGTTTGAGGTTGGGGACCACATCTTTCTCCGTGTTTCACCCATAAAGGGCGTGCAGCGGTTTGGGGTGAGAGGGAAGCTCGCGCCGAGGTTTGTGGGGCCCTTTGAGGTCCTGGAGCGGGTTGGACCCGTTGCTTACAGACTTTCCCTCCCTCCCCAGCTTGCTAGTGTGCACGACGTGTTCCACGTGTCCAACCTCCTGAAGTACGTAGCCGATCCCAGTCACGTACTAAGTCACAAGAGCGTCGAGGTGGGCGACGACCTGACCTACCCCGAGTGGCCAGTGCAGATTCTAGACTGAGCTGTCTGCAGTTTGAGACGAAAGCAAGTACCCTTGGTAAAGGTTTTGTGGAGGAGCCAGCGGTACGAGGAGGCTACCTGGGAGCCTGAGGCAGCAACGCAGGAGCGGTACCCGAAACTCTTCGCGGGTACGTCTTTTCGGACCAGCTTCGGTCCTCTTTGAGTTTGTTATGGTTATTATGACGTTTTTCCTGCACCCTAGTTAGCGCAAGTTTCGGGGACGAAACTTCCTTTGAGTTTGTTATATTGTTACGAACGCGCGGCTTCAGACGTCTTTTAAGACGTCTGGGAGGTGGCCCAGACGTCAAACCTCTGGGATTCGATTTCGGCGGCACGCGCGGTTGCGTCTGCGCGCCTGCGTACGCAGACCTGCGGTCGCTTTTTCCCTCTCTCCTGCGGGCGCAGGCTGCCCTCTGTCTCGCTCTCTCTCTCCCTGCGCGGCTTTAAAAAGCCTCACCCTCTCCCTCACTCTCATCGCCTCCGCCCCTTCCTCTTCTCCTTCCAGCCAGTGCGAGAGTGAGCGAGCGGTGGCGGTGGAAGCCGCGGCGAGTGCAGGAGGAGGTGCTGCGCGAGAAGAGGAGGTGCTCAGCCGTGAGGGCGAGCTTGCCGGGGCTGCTAGAGCCGGCCGACGGGGGAGCAGCAACCGCGGGGTGACGCGGGAGGCCTGCTACAGTTCGAGCAGCAGGCGGACGAGGCGCGGCTGTGTGTCGCGGGCGGAGGGCGAGTCGCGCTCCGATTCTGCAAGTTTTTCCAGAATCAGACGTCTGGGTTTCCAACCAGACGACGGGGAAGACGTCTAGAGGACGGTCCAGACGTCTGAAAGGTAAGTTATTTTCGTACCTTCTTTCTTTCCTTTGACCGTCCGTACTGAGCACGAGGAATGGGTACGCGCAGGTTCTGAGATTCGCATCCAACGCGAATCAGACGTCTGGCAGTGGTGCCAGACGACTGGAGGGACTTCCAGACGTCCGGGGTGACAATCGGATGTCTGGGAACTAGGCCAGACGCCCCCGCAGGCTTCTGGACGTCTGAGAGACCACGCAGGACAAGGTACCATCTGATCCCCATTTTTAAGACGTCTGGAAGAAGTTCCAGACGTCTGATTTTGCATTGTTTCATCGTTTTCGACCCGTTTAGGGCCCGTTCGGAGTCCGTTTCCCGCGTTTCGAGTTGCGTACTTTTCGGAATTAAATCCTCTACCCGTCTACAGTAGTTGTATACTATTTTGAGAAACTCCTTGTGTTTGATCCTTGTGATAGGACCCCGTTCCGTTGCAGTCTCGGGGGTTGTGGAGGTACGCGGGATTCCCGACCATGCCCCCAGTACGCCTGTTGTAACCGGTAGAGTGGCTTTTAAGTTTATTAGTATAATCTGTTAAATTATGGAACCATAAATAGAACCTAGGACATTGCATGAATCCTAGGAATGAGAAACTAGAATGAATGGTAGATCCTAGGGTGTTGCATGAATCCTAGGGCTGGAAAACTAGATTGTATGATAGATCCTAGGGTATGGCATGAATCCTAGGATGGGAAGAACTAGTGGAATATATGAATACTGCAGTCTTGGAAAATGTGGAAAGGAAATAATAGCTACCTGTAAATTGGTTGAACAGCTGCCGGTTATGAATAAATGAGCATGTTTGAGAATATGGGATGTATGAACGTGAAACTGGAAAGGTGAAACCTGAATGTGCTGAGTTAAAAGAGCTGGAACCCTACGGGGAATTTGGAGTAGAACTCCTAAAAGGTGAATGGAATAGAATTGGGGAAGTGAGCTGACCCTTGAGTACGGAGTACCAAGGAGAGCGCTATCCCCCTGTTTAGTGCAGAGCAGAGCCAATCGCCCCAGGGACCCGAGGTTAGGTCTGGCCACTTTGTACCGACTTGCTGGCCCTCGTGTACGCAGTACCGAGGAGAGCTACTAGTGTAGGGCTAGTACTAGCTACCCCACGGGTCCCGGGATTATGCTAGCTCACCTACATCGACTTGTTAGGCCCACTGGACAAACCAGGGTAGTCAGGCGAGGGTGCGCGGACTGTGGAGGGGCAAGGCCCCTGTTTGGTTACTGTGGAGGGGTTCGACCCCTGTTACTGAGAGGGGTTCGACCCCTGTTACTGAGAGGGCTCTGCCCTGTACTGGTTCCGTGCTGTGCTTTGGGGTGCACCCGTTAACGGAAACGACTGATCGCGTGCCAGTGCGGGTTAGCTACCTATGCGTTTATCGCGTATGCGTAGTCACCGTTACGTCTGTCTGTGACCTTGGGGTAATTGACTGAGAGTAGGATCACCACGGGGGACTCTCCCAGCCAGGAGAGAACCATGTGCTACTTCTACTGTTCGGAAAAGACTGCAATCAAGATCGTTCCCACGAGGAACATTCGAGATCAAGTGAAGGATCTGAGAAATAGATAAATTTTGAAATAATAGAAAGACGTAAATAAAGAAAGAA
The DNA here is from genome assembly GCA_037157565.1 of Thalassia testudinum. Taxonomy (NCBI): domain Eukaryota; kingdom Viridiplantae; phylum Streptophyta; class Magnoliopsida; order Alismatales; family Hydrocharitaceae; genus Thalassia; species Thalassia testudinum. The sequence goes on along the minus strand of JAZHRO010000077.1, from coordinate 156,162,886 downwards.
AGAAAATTGAAACAGCTACTGTACACTTTACCGTTTCTTTAGTTTAGCTGCCACTCTACTCAGCGTTTTGCTGATGTGTTACACTTGTTACCTTTCAGGACCAGGTGATGACCAGCCAGGGTCAGTGGCTGCAGAGGACGCTGGGCCGAGTAGGGTCTAGTAGAGTTACCACTGTTCTCTTGTACCTCTTTTTGTTCCACTGTAGTGAGTAGTTCCTGTTACCGCTGTACTTTTCTTTACCTGCAGTTCATATTATGTTATGAATGTTGTTCTACTGTTGTGGTGGTATATACTGTAGTGGTTTCTTTCCTTACTGCTGTATTTTCTTACTGTTAGTTATATTCATGCTGAATGTGGTTTATTTTACTGCTCTTTTGGTTACTTCCTCGTTGGACGACTAGGTCTTGGGGTTAGTCGAGTCGGTCCGGTTCTCGTGTCTCGTAGGGACTCGGGAATCGGGTCGTTACACTCTACCATATCATCATTTAAAGTCTTTGAAAAGATAACTTTGAAAAGTTGACTCATCTCTACAAAAGAATCTACAATGGAATCAAGTAGGATTCAACGTATAACCTATAAACATGCAAGTCATGACTTTTTAACATAGCGTCACAACTGTGTCAAGTACACATTCGACACTTGTATTTCCTTCAAAAATGAGAATGTTTTCTGAATCTGTGTCACGACCCGTTCCTGGCTCCTTACAGAACCCGAGAACGGCTCGTCTTGACGAACCCCAAGACCCAGTCGTCCAACGAGAAATAACCTAAAGTAGAAAATATTCCACAACCACACATGCAATATAATTAAGCAGAAATAAATAAAAGGCAGTAATAGAAATCAGTACGAAAAGTCTCAAATATTACATGCCACAAGTGGAAGAGTACTATAGCATACATAGCCATCACAACTAGACTAGAAAGAAACAGAGTTGAAATATAGCAGGAACAACTAATACATACTAAAGGTACTCACTACTACAAAAGAGCTCTGAAACAGAAAGAAACAATTATGGTCGGGCTCCGCTAGGCCTAGCACCTTTCGCAGCCGGTGGTGTTGGCTGCTGAACTCCCTGACCTGAACATGGTTATATCATCTGTAGTCAACTAACGCTGAGTAGAGTGGTGGTTAAGCCATTTACATGCAATTTAACTTAAAGAAACAAGCAAGTAACTAATCATTCATTTCCATTTATCTCAACTAGGTATTCTGCTTCGGTTATTCTAATAAGGATCTACAACATTTCTTAATCCTCTTGTTCCCTATGGGAAAGATTTTGATTGCAGTTTATTCCATGATGTAGGATGTACACATGGCACTCTTTTGGCTCTAAAGAGCCTCCATGGTAGTCCTACACCTAGTCTACCACCCTAAGGTCACGGTCACGACGTAGCAGTGATTATGGCACGTGCGATAAGTGCATGGGTAGCTACTCCGCACTAACACGAGGTCTGTCATTTCCGCTAGCGGGTATGTCCAAACGTACAGCACAGAATAGAACAGGGCCTTGCCCTCTCAGAACAGGGGTTTCCCTCCTCAACAATCTACGCACCCAAACCCGACTATCCCGGTTTGCTTAGCAGGCCTAACAAGAGTGGGTGTAGGGTGGCCAGTCCTAACCCCAAGCTCCATGGGGAGGTGGGCTCCCCCCCCCCCCCCCCCCCCTACACTAAAGTAACCAAAGTCGGTGTAGGGGGTCATTCCTAACCCCGGGTCTCAACCCAAGGGTGGCTAGCTCCCCCTACACTAAAGTGATGGTAGCTCTCGTCGGTACCGCGTACACGAGGGCCAACTTACTTTCCATGCAAATGGGACAAGTGCTCTCCTCGGTACCGTATACTCGAGAGTCAACTCACTTCCCTCCTACATACGATATTCGTTCCATACACGCAAGTTCCTTTCTAGTTCCCCGTAGGGTTCGCACATAGACTTTCCCATTTCCACATCCAATTCATTAAATGTGTAACAGGAAGCTCAAGATTTCACAATCGATTATTCGGTACATCACAGATATTTTCATTCATGTCATGGTTCATTAAATGTGACATAGATAGCTCATGGTTTACTACTTTTAGTAAGCATCACAGCAATTTAATCATTCAATACATGCGTATTCATCTCTTTCATCCCTAGTGTTCATTTCACAACCTAGGATCCAATTGAATATTTCTAAAGTAGCATGCATTCATCTCTTTCATCCTTAGGGTTCATCTCACAACCTAGGGCTCAATTGAATATTTCTAAAGTAGCATGCATTCATCTCTTTCAGCCCTAGGGTTCATCTCACAACCTAGGGATCAATCGAATATTTCTAAAGCATGTAATTTAATTATTAATTTTGGGATTAGAGAGAAAACCACTCTACAGAGATACACGAGTGGACTAGACCCAGACATCTTAAACGACCTCAGAATCTCACCTTACTTTCCTGTGGCTTCCTCAGATGTCCAAACCCCTCTGCAACTGTCTAAGGCAGGTCCCAAATGTCTGACACTCCCTCCGATTGTCTAGGAGTGCAATTAGACATCTGGCACTGTCTCCAAACATCCTAAAGCACCTTGAAGGGTGCGCCACGTGCCTTTCCCACGTCCCGTACCTGTGCATGCTCATGGGTTTAAAAACACGACATGTAAAAACATAAGTACTTGTATGCAGACGTATACAAAGGACATACCTTGGCACTCTACATGCTGTCAAACGTCTGGCAACAACTCCGGACATTCTGAGGCTCCTCCAGACGTCTGGGTATCATCCCAAACATCTGATACTGCGGAAAAAGGTTTCCGCAGTGCGCCTTGTGAACCTTCTCCTCATGAGATCCTCTGCCCATGGGATCGCAGCAGCTCCTCCAACTGCTGCAGGAGGTCGCGGAGCTCCCCTCCACAAGCTCCCTCGGTTGCACCTCCTCTCCCAAGCTCCTCTGAGCTCTTCATTCTCCCTCTCCCTTGCCCACGCTCTCCCTTTTTTTCACTCTCGCTCTCCTTCTCTCCCGTGCTCCTCCGTCTCGAGCTCCCCTCCTTCCTCCCTACTCGTGGCTGCAAGTGGGATGGGGAAGGAGGTGGTTGCCGACAAGTGGTAGAGACGTGGAGGTGGAGGTGGTGGAGATGGAGAGGTGAAGGTGGTGGGGATGGAGAGGTGAAGGTGGTGGTGTCTTTTTAAAGGGAGAAGGGTAGGGTTTGTGAGGGGAGGTGTGCATGGGTGTGTGCGTGGTGGTGTGTTGTGTGGGAAGAGAGAGTGTGTGAAAATTGCAAAATCTCCCCCACAGAACCTTTTTCTTCTCGCAAGGCCCACACAGCTAAACCCAGGGGGTTTAAAATTGCACTCATGCCCCTATTTTTTCTGGAAAAACTCGAACAACCCTTGGGAAGGGTCATTTCAATATAACAAACTTAAAGGAAGTTTCGTCCCCGAAACTTGAGCTAACTAGGATGTGGAAATAAACATAAAAGTGCATAACAAACTTAAAGAGGATCAAAGTAGGTCAGAAGCGATATACCCTCAAGAAGCTTCCGATACTATTCTCCCATCACCGCCTCAGGCTCCCAAGTCGCTTCCTCGTACCGCTGGCTTCTTCATAGGACCTTCACCAGTGGCACCTCTTTCCATCTCAAACTCTGGACGGCTCTATTTAGTATCTGCACTGGCCTCTCAGGGTAGGTCAAGTCGTCTCCCACCTTGATGCTCTCGTGGCTCAGAACGTAGCTTGGATTGGCAGTGTACTTCCTTAGGTTGAACACATGGAACATGTCGTGTACTTTAGAAAGCTGGGGAGGAAGGGCAAGCTGGCAAGCAACGGATCCTACCCGCTCTAAGACCTCAAAGGGCCTTACAAACCTCAATGCAAGCTTCCCTTTCACCCTAAAACCCTGCAAGCCCTTCATGGGCGAAACACGGAGGAAAACGTGATCCCCAACCTTGAACTGCACCCCTCTGCACTTCTTATCAGCATAGCTCTTCTGCTTGCTCCTGATAGTACGGAGTCGTCTATAAATCTGCTCTACCACCTCTTGACTCTGACGAATTAGCCTGGAACCAACCTCCCACTTAGTCTCCACCTCGACCCAACTCAAGGTTGCAGTACACTTCCTCCCCTACAGAGCCTCGTAAGGTGTCATTCTGATGCTCGAGTGGTAGCTGTTATTATATGCAAACTCTACCAGGGGCAAATGCTCCTCCCAAGAGCCTCTCCAGTCTAGTACACAAGCGCGTAGGAGGTCCTGTAGTATCTGTATGGTGCGCTCCGACTACTCGTCTGTCTGGGGGTGGTAGGAGGTACTGAACCTCAAATGAGTCCCCAAGGCCTGCTGAAACTCTACCTAGAACTAGGAAGTGAAGCAAGTATCCCTATCGGATACGATATCGCGAGGGACTCTGTGAAGGCACACCACATCTTTGATGTATCACTCTACTAGCTGTGCTGGCCCAAAGGTGACTCGGATTGGTAGGAACCGCACCATCTTCGTCAACCTATCTACTATCAATCAAACTGCATCATGTCCTTACTGTGTAACCGGTAGCCCCACTACCAGGTTCATGGTGATACTTTCCCATTTTTACTCTGGCAAAGGAAGTGGCTATAGCGGCTCTGCAGGCCTCTAGTGCTCGCCTTCACCTTCTGGCATACCAAGCACTATTGGATGAACTTTCCAACATCCCACTCCATTCCCCTCCACTAGAAATCGCGTCGCAGATCATGGTACATCTTTGTGTTTCCAGGATGTTTGGTGAACCTGGATCCGTGTGCCTCAGTCAGAAGCTCTCTCAACAGCTCCTCGTCTTTAGGAACGCGCAGACGTTCCCTCAGACGTAGTATCTCCTTAGAGAGAGTAAAATCTCTCGGGTCCCCTGTCAACACTCTGTCCCACAATGTCTGCAAATATGGATCGACCATTTGCCCTGTAATGATATGGTCTATCAGCTCTGGTTGCACTTGTCGCGTCACTGTCACTGCCCTACAGTACCCTCGTGACACCTGGGGTTGTCAACTGCCCACCTCCTCCATGAGTCTCCAACTCTATGCCTGTAAGCTGGCCAAGTGGGCGAGTGCCTTCCAGCTCAAGACGTCAGCTACCACATTAGCCTTCCCTGGGTGGTAGTAGATTCTACAGTCGTAGTCCTTCAGGAGCTCTAACCAACACCTTTGTCTCATGTTAAGCTCCTTCTAATCAAACAAGTACTTGAGACTCTTATGATTCGTGAAGATCTCAAACATCTCACCATACAGGTAGTGCTTCCATGTCTTCAACACGAAAACTACTGCTGCCAGCTCCAAGTCATGGCTAGGGTAGTTATGCTCATGGGGCTTTAGTTGCTGCGAAGCGTAAGCAACAAGGTGGCCCCGCTACATGAGCACACCACCCAACCCCTGTAATGAGGCATCAGTGTAAACCACGAACCCGCCACTACTGTCTGGGATGGTGAGTACAAGAGCTAAAGTCAATCTCTCCTTTAACTCCTGAAAACACGACTCATACTCATCTATCCAGGTGAATGGCACGTCCTTCCAGGTCAGCTGGGTCATAGGACGCGCGATCTGAGAGAATCCCCTGATAAACCGTTGGTAGTAGCCTGCCAGCCCCAGAAAGCTGCGTATCTCTGTCACTGTGCGTGGCCTCTCCCACCTGAGTACAGCCTTGACCTTGGCTGGATCCACAGTCAATCTATCTCCTGAAATTACGTGGCCCGAGAAGGTCACCTGTCTCAACCAGAACTCGCACTTGATGTACTTGGCATACAGCCTGCGTCGTCTTAACGTATCTAGGACCATACATAGATGCTGTCTATGCTGTGCCTGATCCCGAGAGTAGACCAGTACATCGTCGATGAATACCACCACAAACTGGTCCAGGTATGGCCTGAAAACATGGTTCATCAAAACCATGAAAGCAGCGGGGGTGTTGGTCAACCCAAACGGCATGACTAAGAACTCGTAGTGTCCATATCAAGTACGGAAGGCTGTCTTAGAGACGTCGGTCTCCTTGATCCTCAGCTAATGGTAACCTGACCTCAAGTCTATCTTCGAGAACACCGTGGCATCTCTCAACTGATCGAAGAGGTCATCGATATGAGGCAACGGATACTTATCCTTGACGGTGACTCGATTCAGCTACCTGTAGTTGACACAAAGCAATTTGGTCGATCAAACTTTACTAATTGGTTGACCAAACCAATTGATCGACCAAACTAAATTCATTGATTGACCAAAACAATTAGTCGACTAATTTGACATTTTGATCGACCAATCAGGTTAAAATTGTGAGATTAAAAATTCGTAGCAAAAGGAGTTCAAGTTCCAAGTTCCAAATTGATTTTCACCCGAGCCCGAGCCGGGGCGTAGTGGGGCATGCGTGCGTGTGTGATCCCCAACCCCACCTCTCACTCTTTGCTACATAAGCCATGGGAGGTAGAAGCCTTTTACACCCACCAAGTGATTTGTCCACTTCCAGTATATGACTAAAAACCTCTTTCAAATTTCACTGACTTCAACATAAATTCTCACATCACTATATAATAATTGCATCCCAATTGATGCAATTAGACTCTCAAATTCAACAGGTAAACCCCATATTAATTGACATACACATTCAAACACAGCCATTCATACATATTTCAAATCTAATTAAATATAATTACCTTAAGGAACTGAAATTAGAGAGATATCCCAATGATGCGAACAACCTAAATTAGATTACAAAAAATTAATATAATTAATAGAAAAATAAGATAATCAACATAAATTAAATTGCAAAAAGAATTGAGGGAAATTGGGTGGGGGAGGCAACATGGAAAGAGGAGGAGGAGGTGGTGAAAGCGGGAGAGGGGGGGGGGGGGGGGTTTGCCATGAGGAGGGGGTATTTCGTGAGGGAGGGGTAGGGTGAGGGGGTTGTTAGCGGGTGAGAGGTAGGCGGAGGGGCCAGTCGACGAGGGCAAGGTAGGGGGCGGGGCGGTAGCCGACGATCGACAACAAGGAGGAGGACGAGAGGGGAAGGGAGGTGGAGGGGGATGTCAAGAGGGGAGGCTCACCGGAGGGGAGACAACGTCAACGGGGAGGAGGAGGTCGTGGAGGACAAGAGAAGAAAAGAGAGGAGAGGATTTCGTAGGGGGACTGGGAGGGCCGCGTGACTCTAGGGTATAAACAATGCCTTGCAATGGTTAATCTAATAATTGTTGCATAATCATCGATATTTACCTATGTGCGCAAAATGAAAAATTTTGCTCATTCTTCGAGGCAATGACTATCTACATGTCACAAAGTTTCATAACCATTGTGAATGATCAAACCCTAAACCCGCTCATTTTTGCTTGGGTGGTTATCGAGCATGTTGAGACAGTTACATAACTGTCATTAGTAGTATAGCCGACACACAAATATTACGACGATTACATATAACCGTCTTCGTACTTCACTAACGATGGCTGTACACACAGTGGCAAGTTCACTCAAAAAATAGTTCTCTAAATCATAAAGGCATCTTTCGCCTCGGTATTTGCGACGGTCAAATATATAACCGTCGTGAACATCAACAATTCACGACAATGTCAAGCCCATCATGAAATTGATGTCACCAATAGTCAATTTTCCAGTAGTGCATCTAGTCATCCTAATTTGGTCACTTTAACACGGGTTTGACTAATATCAGTTTCAACTAGTGTTAACCAAACTAATGTTAAAATCATGCACCACTCGTGCCTCTAATATCCTTATGTTTTATATTCTTAACAACACTACTAAGTAAATGCCATAGGGTTTAACATCACAACTTAATACCAATTTAAGTAAATACAAACTGATGTTAATACCGCTCTGTAAGTAAATACAATTACGAATTAACACTAATGTTACATCGCTTAACATCATTTTTAATCTCTTAAGTAAACTAGTATTTAGATCAAATTTTACTATTTATGATCCTAAATTTGCACATATATATACATTAATGTGATATACGTAAAAAGTAGAATGCCGAGTTCCCAATGGAAAGTCCGCTTTTATATTTTTCTGTAAATAAAGACAGTTTTATTGAGGAATCACTTTCGTCAAGTCAAGAAATAAATAACAATAAGTAAATAAATAAAGTAAAAAATAGTAAGGTGGTGTAAACGTATGTTTCATTTGATAATTAATATTTAATATAAAAAAATAAAAAAATATAAGATTCGTTACATGATATGTTTTACCGTATTAAAAAAAAACATTATACTATTTTAAATTAAAACATACATGTGATAAACTACTTTACATCCGTGATAAATTATTTTCGGTGAGATTGCACCGGTGTAAAATTATTTAAAGGATGGTTGCACCAGTGTAAAGTAATTTTGCACCCGTGTGAAGTGATTTTAACCTACGAGTATAGTATTTAGGATTTAGGATTTAAGATTTAAGATTAAGGTTTAGGTTTATGGAAAGTGATTTCACGTATGCGAAGTAATTTTATACTTGAAATATAATTTTTTACCTTAGGATTTTTGTTAAACTTTAAACACTAAATATTAAACCATAAACTCTAAATTAAAAAATCACCTTTCAAGTATAAAATCATTTATCATAGATAAAGAAACACTTTGAATTTAATTTTACGTTGGTTCGATCTTACTTTGAACTACTTTACACCTGTGCAAAGTAAGATTGCACCAATATAAACTAATTCCGAAGATAATTTAAGTGATTTATATCGATATAAAAATAATTTATTATTGATTTTAATAGTGATAAATAATATCGTAAGTGAATATTTTTTTTTACATAAAAAAAATTATATTAAATGAAAACCAAATTCACAAACATTATACCTTACTTTTTATGTCCAACATTTATATTTTCCAACCAACCCTCGTAAATAAAATAATACAACAAATAAACAATAAAAAATGACTCATCATTCTTACCAAGCAAAAGGTTGGTGTCTTCTGACCTCTTCTTATTCTGCTAATTTATTGACTCTTCAGCCTGATATCGTATACTTGGGATCCCATTCCCATCCCCAAGATGCAACAATTCAGGATTACAAACTCGCCACAGAGTCTCATTACGACCTATTGGCGTCTTTTGTCGGAGGGTATGACGTTTATTAGTTGAATTCCGGTGTGGCACAAATAAAGATTGACATTTTTCCACAATATTTGGAATATGCATATTAATCACTCCGGTTCTTGCAGGAAGAATATCGCCGAAGAATATATGATTTATTCATACAACAAAAATATCAATGCATTTGCGTCCAATTTAGACGAGAGCGAAGCAGAAGAACTTGCAAGTAAGTGAGGTTTAGTTGCATGAGAGAATCGAAGGGTACCTTTTATTGGTGTTTGTTTTACTCTAAACGAGTGCCTATTGGCATTGGGAATTTGCACAGAGCAACCCGAGGTTATATCGGTTTTCCCTGGCAAGGTGAGGCAACTTTACACAACTCATACCTGGCAGATGCTTGGATTGCAGAAAAATGGAAGCGTGCCCCACCAATCCCTTTGGACCAAGGGGTTTTACGGCCAAGATGTCATTATTGCCAGTCTTGATCAAGGTCTGCTGCATCCTACCGATTATGATTTATTTTTCTAATAACCTAAAATCCCTTATATGTAAATCACGCGAATTGGTGATCCCACAACATCAACCTTCGGATAATATAAGATTAGGACTCGAACTTATATATCTTTTGTCATAGTTAGTAGTTACAACTGGTTAAAATTTTTCAAGAAATTAAAATCACAGTAGTGATCCATTTACAAGAGAGATTGGTGCCTTTTACCTCTCTATGGTGTGTGTACATATCTGAAGTCCTAAGGCTTTGCTTCTCAAGCTAATTAACAATTGTGGACCTCCTTTAGTGAGGAAAAAATAGGATGAAGAAATGTTTTTCATTTCCTGAGTCTCCAAATAATTAAACCTCTCTTAAAAGTCAAGTTTCACTCTTTTATTGGTGGAGGATGATTGGGCTAACATCCAAATATAGAAGTACGAAAGAAACAACAAAGATAGTTTGCTAGTTTCTTCTTTTTAATTCCACTACCCAACTAAGTTTGTTGTGTTTCTCTCTAATCGCAAGAAATCAGGCTTCGATCGAAAAGTCTATCGGAAGCTTCAAATCCTCTTTTTTTTTTGTCTTTGAGAATTTAATTCAACACTTACGTAAATTTCAAGAATCCATATTGTGTTTTCTTTAGGTGTGTGGCCGGAGTCCAAGAGTTTCAATGATGATGGAATGGGACCTGTACCAAAAAGGTGGAAGGGTACTTGCGTTGATTCCAGCAAAGATGGAGTTCCTTGCAACAGGTCACCTTTTTCTTGCATTATTATTGTACATTAAATTCATTCAACTGTATTTGTTAATAGTAGGTCGGTTATGCTTGAAATTCTCGAAATGTTGTTGCCTATTAATACCGAGACTTGTACGTTCCCTCTTCAAAGTTATGGTCGATTTTCCTTCCAAGAAAATACATGCCCGCGAAATTTGATGTTCTGGGTACTCCATAAGGTTGCATAACAATTTGAAGAGAAGTGCTTAAATTTTAATCCAAATTCTAAGTTACTTGTATGCAATATTTTTGAAAGTGTCAGAGGATGGTGAATATTACCTAAAGTGGTAAAACTATGTTAATTCAAAAATGTTAAAAAATAGGAAAATGTAAATTGTGATGTAAAAAGTGATGTAGGTACTGTTTTCGTATTTTACATAGTGTTGAGAACGTTGGTCAACTTGATAATTGATATTTAATATAAAGAAATAAAGAAATTCAAAGCTTGTTACGTGGTAGTCTCCATTATATTTTAAAAAATTACATCATTTTAACCTAAAAAATATACAGGTGATAAAAAATTTTACACCGATGATAAACAATTTTACACCAATAATAAACTACTTTCCATCGGTGATAAATTATTCAAAAGGTAGTTTCACCTATCCAAAGTGGTTTTACACCTATCTAAAGTGATTTTGCATCTGTCCAAAGTGATTTTGACCTATGAGAGTGATTTTGACCTATGAGTTTAGAGTTTAACTTTATGGAAAGTAATTTCACGTATGAGAAGTGATTTTTCACCTTATGATTTAGGGTCTAGGAAATAGGTAGCTCCTCCCGACCAAATCCTCCCTCATTCACTAAACCCTAAACATTAAAGACTAAATCCTAAACCTTACCGTGAAAAATTACCTTTCAAGTGTAAAATCACTTGTAATACTTGATGAAATACTTAGAATTTAATTTTACACCGGTGTAAAACAATATTGCATCGGTGCAAAGAAGTTCAAAGTAAGGTATAATCTTACTTTACACCCATACAAAAAAATATTACACCCATGCAAAAAAATCTTGCACCGGTGCAAAGTAGTTCGAAGTAAGGTGCAATCTTACCTTGCACCCATGCAAAAAAATTTTGCAACCGTGCAAAAAAAAATTACATCGGTGCAAAATAGTTCAACATAAGATTACACTGGTGCAATCTTACCTTGCATTCGTGCAAATTTTTTTAAAGGTGCAAAGTGATTTTGCACAACCACTCACCCTTACAAAAGTGGTTTGCTGTTGGTTTCAATAGTGGTGGACCCTATCACATGTCTGCACTTTTTTTACATAAAAAGTAGGGGAAGACCATATTTATAACTATGCGTCAACTTTTACGTTTTTCAACTCACGTCCTTCAAAATTTTAGATTTATAAACTAATTAAACCACGAATAAATCATAGCACACTACACAAGACATATAGTGGAAACCCAAAACAGGGAAAAACCACTACATAGGGACCTATGATTTTACCTTGAGTCAATCTTGAAAAACTAATTGGTACTTATGGGATACCAAACCCTTAGTACAATCCCTTTTTATTACAAATTAAGAGCAAACCTTTCTCGCATGAGAGAAGAGGACAACATAATCCGGACCCTCAAATAATAAGTATATTAGATGTAATAATGAACCGAAAATTAATAGATTTTTTTGGTTCTATGGACAACCCAAAAAGATGTGGAATAATCAATATAAAAGAGCTATCTAAGAGGCAAGAGTAAACTCTTTTGATGTGTGTGAGAGTGTGATACAACAACTGGGGAGTTGAAGTTGTGGAGTTCCAATCACGTTGAGGTTGAATAACAAGAGCTCAAAACACCTCCAAGAACATCAAAATAGAGGATATGCTAAATGTTGGCTTATGAGCTTTGAAATGTGGTGCATATGAGTTCTCTCTAATGCTAAGTGAGTGGGAGGGCAATAATATATATGGGGTATGTTTTAGACTCCGAAACGTGAGAACTGCACACTCCCAAACATTCAAAAATCCTCCACTCTTACGTTGTTAATGGCTAATTAACTGGTCAAAAAACACTCTATCTAACATTAGGTAAAGATGATCTACCGTTAGGTTACCTATATAACGTTAGGTGCTCAGTTAAGTATAAAGTTCACTATCTCCTAATCAAGTTTTGTCTGGCACAGGTCTACGACCTAATGTTAGGAATGGTCTATCTAACCTAAGGTATGATGTCTAATGTTGAATGGCTAGTTAGATGCAAAGTTCACTAACTTCTGTTTGCTCTTGTCTAGTGTTGGCTTCCTTACCTAACGTTCGATAGGCTGTCAACTGGCTACCAAAATATATTTAGGGTGTTCTCAAGATCTATCATTATTTAGAGCAATATCCTAGCACCTAATGACTTAGTTAGAGACTAATTTGACCTACTTAGGTTAAGTGTGGTGCTCTTGTGAAATTTTCATAAGAGACCTCTAAGTTTGTAGTAATATAAAATTTATTTGGGGTTCTCCTTACATTCTATAAAAAACATAAACTTACAACTCATTTCCTATGTTACAAAGAGACCTACTAGCCACCATCTTGACGAACACGATCTCTTCCTTCTTCTTAGCTTTGAGTGTCCTCATAATACGCTTCAACCTGAAAGTCATTCTTAGAAGATCCAGACATAAAACCCAAGTTTAATCCCAATTAATTGAGATGTTTGTTATCATCAAAATCATTAATTACGAATAATATGGTGCCTAATTACTTAGGCACCTACATTTTCCCTCTTTTTGAGGATGACAAACACTCAATGAATGGATTGAAAACCTCCCCCTTACTAAGTGCTCTCTTTTAGTATATAGGAGGAAAGATACAAAGCACATAGCACATAGCTAGATCAACCCTAATTTCTCGTCTTCCCCCTTTTGGCATCACAATGACAATGAAATAATAAGCATGCTATGCCACAATATTCATACCAACAAGTTCATGCCAACAAGGTAAGCCAACATCATACATGCGAACATGCTTAATCAGATAATTCCATGCCAACAAGTATGTCATAGAAGCATCGAAACCATAAACTTGAAAGAGATAGAAAGGCTCAACAAGTTAATACATGACAAGGAAATAAATGAAGAAATGTACTTACAATCCAAGTTCCACAAGTACATTAGATGCTAGAGCTCTAAGTGGCGAACTAAAGAAAGAAAGAAAAGAACTAATGCTTTTTATACTGATGTGAGTGCTAATATGTAGCTGGAGGTGATGATAATCGCAAGATGCTTTCCTTTTCCCTTGGATCGGTCTTTGGATTGACTTTTGAAACTCTCAAAGTCCTACCTTAGCCTGAAGAGTTCTTAAGTAAAGTTGTGATGGACATTCATGTAGTAATTTTTATACGCCTCATTTTGAAGATGCATACGCTTAATAGAACTTGCTAGGAAATTAATCCCAGCCATTGTGTCTTATGTCATGAATGACTCAAAATCCGTGCGTGGGTTTGGATGAGAGTTAGCCCATTCCCATGATTGAGGGCGTGGGACTGGCCCAAGATGGTAATTATATAGGTAGGAAGGCTCATAAGAGCTTCCATCCACTTCTCCTTGACCTTCATCCTCCTCCATGCAGTGATCATCTCCTTTATCAGCTTCTTCTTTTTCCTCCTCCTCGTCCTCCTCCTCCTCATCATCATCATCATCATCCTCATCCAGAATGTGCATCTTTTGGGCAGTGGTAATGTTGAAACAGTCATGCTTTTGAATTTTGGAGCATTGAAGAGAATCAAGATGGGTTCCATAGCAGGAAGCAATACAAGCAATAATGTTCGAAAAGGGAAGGAAATTCACGAGGTCCTTGATCATTTCATCGAGAACAATCTTTGTACAATACAATAGTTTTTTGGTAATGATAGCAAATGTAATTTAAAACCACTTGATTGTTTCTTTGGGAAAAGGTCGTAATACAGAATTCTAGCCGTCAAGTTTGAGAGAGGAAACATGGTGTTGGGTGCAAAATGATAATTCCCAACAACGGAGCTATTTAGAGGTCCCAAGTCCGATAAGATGTTATGATATCCAATGTCATTTGCAAGGGATTGAGTACTGTAACTCTCATGTGGAACATCTGTGGATTCCCTACTAGGAGGGGGTGACGTAATAAATTGCGAAAATATAATATAAAATAATCTCACAAAATTCAATCACACAAGGTACACAATTATTTTTAGGTGGAAACCCAAATCGGGTGAAAACCACCACCTAACCCTCTCGAATTAGGATTTTCCGATCAACCAAGTTGATCAAATCAACTAAACGAATCACTTAAACGAGGGTAATTCAACCTCAATTATAGCCATGCTACTTTATACGAGGGTAGCGTACCTCAAACCCCTTCTCTTCACGAGAAGGATTTTGTCCCACGAAGGAGACGGGAATTCGCAAAGCAATACCCAACCAAAGAACAAAGATAAATAACAACAATCCTATAGAGCCAACAAAGTAATATTTAACCTAAGCTTCTATAGGAATTAAGATGCTTCCCTTTGCAAGGAGTGCGTCGAATCGATGACGTGGGTGTGTGAGCTACACGACGGTGCAACGTTGCCCTCGTGAACTACGGCGGGAGAGCGGGTGCGCAAAGGCTTGATGCTCTCAAGATGAAGAACTTGAGCCTTGAGAGCAAGAGCTTTTCTAGGACACAAAAGAGTAGAAAGTATGTTGCTTGGGTGTGTCTTGGTGTATCTTGAGTGGCAAAGGCTCCCCTCTATTTATAGAGGCCTTAGGAAGGCTTTGGAAAGCTTCCATAGCCGTTGGGAGCAAAGCCCAAGAGAATCAGGCCGAAATCAGGAACAATAATTGCACTGACAAGGTTATCAGACGTCTGATCCTGGCATCAGACGTCTGGAAGATCAGTTTAAGACATCTGGGAACAAAGTCAGACGTCTGATTTTAGGCGGGTTTCTTCCTGACTTGAATCAGATCTAAACAGGGTTCTAGTGCAAGTCCATCAGACGACATACAGGACGTCTGGCACTATGTCTAGACGTCTGGAAACCTACCTTTCTGCAAGAATGGATTTCCAAGAGAGTGCAACGTCTAGAAAATATCTGAGAAGAGATTTTCAGGTCAACCGAGTTAAAACGTTCATTTATCAGACGTCTGGAAATGCTTAAGGACGTCTAATAAGGCTCTAACGATAATATCTTCAGTGTTTGTTAAGCCAGCCAACGGTCCACTAATTGGACGTCAGGCAAAAACATCAGACGTCTTCTAAGACGTCTGGTCTAAGGTCTAGACGTCTGATTTCATCAGACAAAACTAACTAAGTCCAGCCTAAATGTTATCAGGAGTCTGAATCAACAGTCAGACGTCTTAAAACCCATTATCAGACGTCTGTTTTTGGAATTAGACGTCTAAAAAGGCTGTTTAAACTCTATATTGGTTTTCTAAGTTCTCTACAGAAAATCTAAGTATCCTAGGGTTGTGTAGGTGTTCCTAGGACTACTGTTAGGGTACTTTGAGGCTCTTTAACATGATGTTCTAAGGAACAAAAAGAGCAAGGAAATAAAGACAAAAGTACATGAAAGAAATAAACAGAATTCTATCATATTCTTCTTGTCCTTCCATCTTCAATCTATCGCTCCTTGCGAATCTCCTCTGTTCTCCATCAAGCTCCTCCAATCCTTCCTGGATGCGAGCTCGAATTCCGTCTAATCACGTCTCCATTTACAATTGACCTGAAATCTAATACTCCAAGTGCAAATGTTAAATGACACATGTTTTGTTATCATCAAAATAAACGATCGTGGTGCTCTAACACTAACAATCTCCCCCTTTTTGATGATGACAAAATCATAAATAATAATGCAAAAAAATCCTCTTCCTTTTTGACATTATCAAAAAGGTTTGATTGATTTTAAATTTCCTATAACTCCCCCTTAAAACATGCTCTTCTATGAATTTCTTTTAACAAAAGTAATGCCCTCCCCTTTTTGTAACAACAAGATAGTTGTTTTCTTTCTCTCCCTTACTAAAGGAAATTTAGCTAACTTACATCTCCCCCTTAATAATTGATAATTAGCTCATAATTTTTTAACTCCCCCTATCTAAATGGTAATGATAAACACAGATAGGATCAAGAATTTTTACCTCACCTACCATGGCCAATAAAATGGCCTTAATGGTGGTGGTGGATGCCACATCGGATGGGGCTCCCATCCGTAGCTTGAAGGCCCGGGCATCGGCGTCGGTCTCCAGTCTGGTCGTCAACGTGCGGCGGGTCCATCATTTGTTCGCCGTCTCGTTGGCCTTCTCGTTCTCCTCCTCGATCTACTCCTTGGTTCTCCTAACTCGAGTTGACCAGCCTTGAGCTTGTAGGTCCAGTCCTTTGTGTTGTAGTTATCCCTGAAACCTACAAAATAAGATTCCAATTCTTTCTTCGGTATCCAAGTGAGCTTGGATCCGGATCTGTTAGCGGGTCTCCTTGACGGAGATCCTTTCTCAACCTTAAGGCTAGAAAAATTATCTACTTTGTTGATTAATTTATTAGAGTTTTTCATAAGACATGCAATTTCTTTTTCTATAATATGCATCTTAGTCTTTAAATCAGAAATTTCTAACTTTAAACTATCATTTTCTTCAATCAATTTAGTATTTTCATTGATTAAATTTTTATTTTCTAATAACAGGTTATTATCCTTAGGACTAGTTTCTATGTCCTTAAGTTATTTTTCTAACCTATCATTTTCATTTTTAAGAAAACTAAGGTTCTTTTAAATATTTTTATTTTCTATCTTAAGTGCTTTACTAACTTCAAAAAGCTCATTAAATGCATCTTGTAAATCGGTATTTACCTCGTTGCCTGAGTTGCTTCCGCTTTCGCTGTCACTATCACTTCCTCTGGCCATGAAACCAAAGCAAGCGGTTTCTTCTTCTATAGACTTTTCTTCTTCCTCTTCCCCCGAGCTCGAATCGTCCCAAGTAACTTGGAACGCCTTCTTCTTAGACTTCTTCTCCTTTTCTTTCTTCTTCTCCATTTTGAGAAGAGGGCATTCTGGTCGCAGATGCCCTTTCTCATTGCAATGGTAGCAACGTCTCAGACTTTCCTTCTTCTCCTTTTTCTCTATCTTTAATTCCCTACAAAACTTGGAAATTTTCTTAAGTAAAATTTTAAAGTCTTCGTCGTCAGAACTTACCTCGCTATTCAACGCGGCTCTGAAGGCGAGAGTCTTCTTCGGTTTAGGCTCCAGTGTATCCTTCTTCTTCTGCTTTAACTTTGTCTCATAGGCCATTAGATTGCCTAGGAGATCTTCCATGTTGAGCTCCACTTCGTTCGCCTCCTCGATGGCGGTGACTTTCTGTTCCCACTCTGGTCCAAGGGAACAAAGAAGCTTCCCTTGAAGCTCCCCCTTGATGAAAGTCTTCCCTAAAGCTTTCAAATTATTTTCTATGAGAGTGAACCTAGTGTTCATCTCACTTAAAGTTTCGTTAGATTTCATAGAAAAAGACTCAAACTCTTGTGAAAGTAAATTGAGTTTAGAAGTTCTTACCTTAGAGGTACCTTCATGAGTTACCTCGAGTGTGTGCCAAATCTCGTATGCGGTGGCACATTGCGAGATTCTATTGAACTCCTCCAGGCTGAGCACGTAGTACAACACGTTCATTGTTTTCGTGTTGAGCGAGAGTTCCCGGATCTGCTGCTGCGAGTATCCTACGGCAGGTTTTTCTGGGATGCCGAAGGGGGTCTCGCACCTAGCCCAAATCGTGAAGTCGGTGGCTTGAAGCCACGTCTTCATCCGCAGCTTCCAGTAGGGTTAAGTTGCTCCCGTCGAAGAACGGCGGACGAGTCGTGGACTGGCCCTCAGAAATCCTAATCGCGGAACTGCTCCCCTCCATCATCTTCTTGCCGGATGTTACTCCGATTAGCAAGAACCTACTCTGATACCAATTGTGGATTCCCTACAAGGTGGGGGTGACGTAATAAATTGCGAAAATATAATATAAAATAATCTCACAAAATTTAATCACACAAGGTACACAATTATTTTTAGGTGAAAACCACCACCTAACCCTCTCGAGTTAGGATTTGATCAACCAAGTTGATCAAATCCACTAAACGAATCACTTAAACGAGGGTGATTCAACCTCAATTATAGCCACGCTACTTTATACGAGGGTAGCGTACCTCAAACCCCTTCTCTTCACGAGAAGGATTTTGTCCCACGAAGGAGATGGGAATTCGCAAAGCGAATACCCAACCAAAGAACAAAGATAAATAACAACAATCCTATAGAGCCAACAAAGTAATATTTAACCTAAGCTTATATGGGAATTAAGATGCTTCCCTTTGCAAGGAGTGCATCGAATCGGTGATGCGGGTGTGTGAGCTACACGACGGCACAACGTCACTCTCGTGAACTACGGCGGGAGAGCGGGTGCGCAAAGGCTTGATGCTCTCAAGATGAAGAACTTAAGCTTGGAGAGCAAGAGCTTTTCTAGGACACAAAAGAGTAGAAAGTATGTTGCTTGGGTGTGTCTTGGTGTATCTTGAGTGGCAAAGGCTCCCCTCCATTTATAGAGGCCTTAGGAAGGCTTTGGAAGGCTTTGGAAAGCTTCCATAGCCGTTGGGAGCAAAATCCAAGAGAATCAGGTCGAAATCAGGAACAATGATTGCACTGACAGGGTTATCAGACGTCTGATCCTGGCATCAGACGTCTGGAAGATCAGTTTAAGACGTCTGGGAACAAAGTCAAACGTCTGATTTTAGGCAGGTTTCTTCCTGACTTGAATCAGATCTAAACAGGGTTCTAGTGCAAGTCCATCAGACGACATACAGGACGTCTGGCACTATGTCTGGACGTCTGGAAACTTACTTTTCTGCGGAAATGGATTTCCAAGAGAGTGCAACGGCTAGAAAATCTCTAAGAAGAGATTTTCGGGTCAGCCGAGGTAAAACGGTCATTTAACAGACATCTGGAAATGCTTAAGGACGTTTGATAAGGCTCTAACGGTCATAGCTTCAGTGTTTGTTAAGCCAGCCAACGGTCCACTAATTGGACGTCTGGTCTAAGGTCTGGATGTCTGATTTCATCAGACAGAACTAACTAAGTACATCCTAAATGTTATCAGACGTTTGAATCAACAGTCAGACGTCTTAAAACCCATTACCAGCGTCTGTTTTTGGAATTAGACGTCTTAAAAGGCTGTTTGAACTCTATATTGGTTTACTAAGTTCTCTACAGAAAATATAAGTATCCTAGGGTTGTGCAGGTGTTCCTAGGACTACTGTTAGGGTACTTTGAGGCTCTTTAACATGATGTTCTAAGGAACAAAGAGAGCAAGGAAATAAAGACAAAAGTACATGAAAGAAATAAACAGAATTCTATCATATTCTTCTTGTCCTTCCATCTTCAATCTATCGCTCATCACGAATCTCCTCTGTTCTCCATCAAGCTCCTCCAATCCTTCCTGGATGCGAGCTCGAATTCCGTCTAATCATGTTTCCATTTGCAATTGACCTGAAATCTAATACTCCAAGTGCAAATGTTAAATGACACGTGTTTTGTTATCATCAAAATAAACGATCGCGGTGCTTTAACACCAACAACATCAAAGATATTAGATAACCGACGGGAATCAAGAATGATCTCATGACCAAAGAGATATATTTTAAAGATTTTTCCCACAGTGGGGTGATTTGACTAAGAAAGATTGGTGCACCAGATTTTTTGTTAACTGCAGTGGGGTGATAGTTAATGGAGTTTAGATTATAATCAAAGTAGGTAGAGAAACCATTCACATCAAAAAGAGATTTTAAATCAAATTTCCTAAAGTCATCCCATATGATTGGCCTAATGGGATGAATGGTAAGAGGTTCAAATTTTGTGAGGCACTCCTAACCCTCATAAAAAATAGAATACTTAAGAAGCTCAATCTAGAAGGGGTTTGAAGGCACATCACTAGAGGATGTCGTCCCTTTTCCTTATCTCTTTTGGATTTAGGTGCCATTTCAAGGTTACAATAGAGTTAAAGAGAACTCAGGTTAAAACTTGATGAAATCACTCTTGCAGGATAGAAAACAGGGTAACTAACATTAGATTTAGTATATCTAACGTTAGTTCACAAGATTGACACAGACTGGCAATCACCACAGGAAGTAATATTAGGTGGTTGGTACCTAATGTTAGATATTGTGCAGAGTGTAGCAAATAGACTAAAAATCATGGGTTTTGATCACAAATCAAGATAAAACTTACGGATGATGATGTGAATATGCAATAAACATCACAATAACACCACAAGCACATCTAAGCATCATCACCTACAAAACCCCCAATTTTTGACCTAGAAAATGATTGAAATCACAAGAGATTAAGTGGGATGGAGTTCATACCTCAAGCACCCTCTTAGAAGGATCGAGATCTAATGTAAGATCTCCTCAAGATCAAGATCCACACCATGAGAGATGGTGTGGAGGGAGTATACGTGGGTGCTCACTTGGGTTTTTCTCTTCAGGTGAAGGTTGGGTTTAGATAAAAATGAAGAGAATGAAGAGAAGAATTTGAAATCAAATAGGTTAAAAAGAATGGAAAAAAAATTGAAATAATTGCAGCATCATACTCAATGACTTTGAAATCAAATGCAACTCATCCAAAGTGCCATACCTCCAACTTATATCAAGTGATCCTATTTGATGAACAATTCTAAGTTAGATGCGTACCTACTAAGCATTGATATTACTTATCATACGTAATCCTAATTTCCTCCTAATTTCACCAAATTTCTCATAATTAAGCGGTTTAATGAAGATGTCCACTAATTGGGATTCCATAAAGATAAATTCTAATTTGATCTTATTTTTAAGTATATTATCTCTAAGGAAATGATATCTAACATCTATATGCTTCGTCCTAAACTATTAATTGGATTCTTAGAGAGATTGATTGCACTAGTATTATCACAATTAATGGTTGTACATTCTAAATTTAAATCAAATTCCCTAAGTGTTTGATTCATCTATAATACTTGTGAACAAGACAAGATAGCAACCATATATTTCTCCTCGGTGGTTGAAAGGGCTACATAATTTTGCTTATTGGAAAACCAAGAGATCAGTGAGTCACCTAAGAAATTACAAATGCCACTAGTACTCTTACGATCCATTTTAGAACCCGTATAAACTGCATGACTATAGGATATAAGATCTAAGCTCGCAAATTTTGGGTAAAAAAACTAACATCACAAGTATCTACCAACTATCAAAAAATTCTTTTAACTGCATTTAAATGAGATTCCTTAGGACATGATTGAAATCTAGAACATAAGTATGTTGAGAATAAAATATCAAGCTTAGTAGCGATTTAGTATAAAAGAGAGCCTCGATATTTTTTTTTATCAACACTCTTACCGCTTTCATCCGCATCTAAATGAGTAGTAGTACTCATAGGTGTATTTTTCCCTTTTGATCCCCTCATTTCAAATTTCTTAAGCATTTCCCTTGTATATTTATATTTACTAAAGAAGATTCTTTCATCCAATTGAGCAATTTGTTGTCCCAAGAAATACTTGAGTTCCCCTATCATGCTCATCTTAAAATTTTGTTGTATTAACTTAACAAAGTTCTTGCACAAATCTTGATTAGCAGAACAAAAAATTATATCATCCACATATATTTGAATAAGGAGAATGTCTTTATTTTTTCTTTTAATGAAAAGAGTAGGGTCAACCTGACCTACTTGAAACTTAGATTTCAACAAGGTTCTCAACTTCTCATACCAAGCTCTAGGAGCTTGCTAAAGACCATAAAGAGCCTTCTTCAGCTTATAGATAAAGTCCAGATGTTCTAGACACTCAAATTCCAGTGGTTGCCTCACAAACACCTCTTCTTTAAGAACCTCATCCAAGAAGTCACTCCTCACATCCAATTGGAAGAGCCTAAAATCTAAAAAAATGAAAAAGCGAGAAGCATTCTAATTGATTCAAGCCTAGCAACCGGTGCCTAGGTCTCATCAAAGTCTATACCCTCCTTTTGGTTATAACCTTGGGTAACAAGCCTAGCTTTATTTCTAACTATCTTTTGAACTCATTAATTTATTTCAAAAGACCCATTTTGTACCAATAATGGTGTGATCTTTAGGCTTAGGAACCAAATCACAAACCTCATTCCTCTTAAATTGGTTGAGTTCTTACATAGCTAGAATCGAAGACTCATTACCACAAGCCTCTTCAATGAATTTTGGTTTTATTTGAGAAACAAAAGTTTCAAAAATAATTAAATCCTTAAAATTCGATCTTGTTTGAACACTCGTTGATACATCACCTAAAATAAGATATTTGGGATGATCTCTTTAAAATGACCAATCCTTTGGTATGTCATTGACATTCCGGGTGCTGGGAATGTTAGAAGCATCAATAGAAGAGGGTGCCTCCTCATCATCGTTAAATATAGAAGTTGATGTGAATGATTTGTCAAAAGACACATGCAAGGTCTCCTCTATAGTTGATGTCTTCTTATTGAAAACCCAGCATGCCATGCTAAGCAAGGATTACCCAACCCAAACTCCATCATAACACTTAAGATCAAACTTATCCAAGTTGTCCTTAGTGTTACAGATGAAGCACCTACATCCAAACATCCTAAAAATAAGAGATCTTAGGAACACGATCGTAAGACAATTCAAATAGGGTTTTCTTAAGAATGAGTCTAAGGAGCACACAGTTTAACACATAGCAAGCCGTGTTAATCGCTTCACTCAGAAATATTTGGAAAGAGTTGATTTTATTAACATTGTTTGAGCGCACTCTTAGAGTGTATAGTTTTAACATTCGACAACTCCAATTTGTTGTGTAGCTCTTAGAAATGCGAACACATGATGAATCCCAAAAAACTCATAAAACTTGGTAATGCTCTCACTCTAAAATTCTCCACCATGATCATTCCCAATTCAAGAAATACAAACACTCTTCTCAATTTATATTCTCTTAGTTAGTCTAGAAAATTCTACAAAATCCTGATTCTTAGATCTAAGAAAAATCACCCAAGAAAAATGCAAATAATCATATATTATAATAAATCAAAAACAACAACCATTGAGACCTCATGTCTAGTCTGTCCAAACAAGTTTAAATGGAGTAGTTCCAGTGGTCTATATGTTACCTTCAGAAGAAGACTTACTTAATTTCCCTTTTTCACATGCATCACAAAGATGATCCCTTTTATGACTAATTTTAAGCAATCCAATAACAAGTTCATTTCTAACTATTTTATCAATCAATCTCATATTGACATGACCTAGTCTCCTATGCTATAAGTTGTTTTCTTTATTAAAAGCAAGCAAGCAATGAATTATTTCTTCCTTATCAAATTCAAGAATGTAAATGTCCTTTTCTCTTCTTCCTTTCAAAAGAACTTCTAAAGTCTCTTTATCAATTATTTCAAAACCATGCATCTTTATCAAATATTACTTTATAACCTCTATCACAAATTTGGCTAACACGAAAAAGATTATGTTTTAGACCATCTACTAAGGCAACATTTTAACTTATTTTAAAATGTTACCATCCTAAAAATAGTTTCTTTTAGGAATTCACTTTTTCTTGGCCTTTTGATTGAAAGCATATGCATGATAAGTTTGTTTTTGAGCCTTATGGTTATATATATAAGTATGCATGATAAGTTGATTTTTAAGCCTTGGGTGCATGGCACAAAGGTGTTTCCACCTTTAAGCTTCGCAAAAGTGGTTGGTATCTTGGTTGTAGAAAAAGATTCACTATAACCAAGACCATATTTAGAAGTAGATGGCAATTGAGTTGTAAGTAGCTTCTCTAGGTTGTTTCTATCATTAGTTAACTTAGCCAAGTCATCAATCAAACGATTTTTATTTATCCTAAGTTCATGCATATCCTTTTCTAAGCAAGCAATTTTATGTTTCAGCACACTAGTCTCTTCCTTCAATTTGTGTCTTTCAATAAGCATGCTAGTGTGGGCAACAAGTTTTTCATTCAATTTAGCTAAGTCCAGACATTTAGTTTTCAGATTTAAATTTTCTTTTCTAAGGCCAATTTTTCATTGATAAGAAGCTCATGCTTGTTTAGCAAATCATCCCCTTTTACTCTAAGATTTTTTAAGGCTTTATTCTCATGTTTGATTTTCTTGCATTAATGAAAAAGCTGATCATATGCATCAAGTAACTCATTAAAAGAAGTAGAGTTTTGTACCTCCATCTCATTTTCCATGACACACATGTGTACAACCTCCTCCTTACTTAAGTCAAAATCGAAGTCGGTGTCGTCACTTGCACTCTCCTCTGAATCGTCCCATGTTGTCGCAAAAGCCTTCTTTTCCTTGATTTGTCACCGACCCATCGCTCCTACTTTTCCTTCATTTCCTTCTTCTCCTTCTTGTCTTTCTTATCCTCATTGAGTAGAGAATAATCTTTTTGTATGTGGTCCTTCTTCTTACATCCATAGCATAAAGGAATCTCATCTTTCCTCTTTTTGAATTATTTCCTCATTTTCACATACTTCTCAAACCTTCTAGAGAATATAGCCATCTCTTCATCGTCTTCACCAAGATTGGAATCACTCTCAATTTTAGCTTTGAAAGCTAAACTCTTCTTCTTAGAGCTTGAAGCTTCATTTTCCTCCTTCTTAGATTGCTCAAGCTTCACTCCATGAGTCATTAAGCTATCGTGTATCTTATCCATGCTAACACTCTTCAAATCCTTTGCTTCCTCAATTGTGATGACTTTTGGCTCCCATTCCTTAGTTAGAGCCCAAAGAATTTGGACATCATCTCATTTGAGAGATAGCACTTTCCAAGCCTCTTAAGAGGGTTAATGATGTTGGTGAATCTTATACTCCAGTCCTTTATGCTTTCACCCAACTTCATCTTCAACCTTTCATACTCTTAAGTTAGAAGACTAATTTTATTCTCCTTTACGTTTGAGGTGCCTTCATGTGACACTTCCATATTTCGTGTGCCATCTTAATTAGCTGTGAAATTCTATTAAACTCATCATTAGAGAGGGCACAATAGAGTATGCTCATTCCCTTACAATTTATTGAGATTTTCTTCTTGTCTTTCAGCTTGTAATCTCTGATAGTAGGGTCTACTTCTGACATCTTAAATTCCTTCTCCACCATCTTCCATAGTGAGAGGTCTCCGGTGACTGATTTGAGGTAGATAGCCATCTTTCTCTACCAATGCATGTAGGCAATCTCATCGAAGTACGGAGGTTAGTGGGTTGCTGATAGTGGTCGTTGCTCGACCGAACCGTGGCTAGTCTTTTGTTTGTTCTTATTATAGTAATGTCGTTGTGGTACAGATAAAATAGCTACGGTTTGTCATCATTGCCACTATTACAATTTTACTCAGAAATGCTTTTCTTCCGAGGTCGAACTCAGGGAGCTACTAGAATTCTAGAAGTACAATGCTTCTTTATTACAAAAATAAGAGAGAGAGAGAGAGGGAGAAGTAGATTTTGTTTCTTGGCTTTTTCTTCTTCTTTTCTTTCTCTCTGTGCTTGTCTTCTTTTTCTCTTCTTTTTCTTCTCTTCTTCACTGTTCTTGATCTTCTTCAGTTCTTCTTCTTTGCTTCTTTGTCTTCTTTCTTTCTTCTTCTTTCTTCCTTCTCTTTTCTTTCAGCTGCGGCACCTTTTCTTTTCTTTTTCTTCTTCTTTGCTTTGTCTGCAGAGCTACATCCGTCGTCTAATTTCTCAGTCAGACGGCTTAAGTGATGTCTACTACAGTGCTTCCTTTGTGCTTCTCCTTCTCCTTCTTCCTGCGGTCTTCTTCCTTGGCCTTCTCCTTCTTCCTTCTTCCTTGGTCTTCTTCTCTCGCACCCTATCCCTACACAAAGAGCAAAACCTACCCTGTCCCTCTACCCGCACGTCTCTCTCTCTCTCTGTAAACCACTCATAGGACGCTCTCTCAGAGCTGCGGGTAATTGGGTCGGGTTTCGTGCCCGTGACTAGGCGCGCCGGTGTGTGGGTGATGCGCGAGGTGTGCTCAGATAGGGTCGGGTTGGATCCCTCCAGATCCGCGAGGTGAAACCGCGGACAAGGCGAGCGTGAGTAATGTGAGGGACCTCACCCCAGTGCTTTCGGAGGCGACCAGTAGAACACACAAAATCAACTTATACTGCTGCGGGGTTTGGTAAACTCCCGATGTGGGACTATCCTCTGCGCTCTTCTCGTACGCGCCCGCAGCGAACCGCAGCTTCGCTTCCTCAGCTGCAGGCTCTCTTCGCTTTGATTGCTGGGTTAGCTGCCTTCGCACTACCCTCCCGACTTCGCAGCACCTGGAGCCCTGGGGTTTTGAAGCCTAGATCACACGTGGAGCTGCTTCAATGCAACGTCAATGGTGGCTGGGCGTCGAACCTGCCAGACACAAAAAGGGCCTCTCGGCCTAATCAGATCAGCGGGGGACCTTCGCCGTGGCACGGCGAAGGTGGTGCAGGGTGCAGCAGGTCGTGGGGCGGCGGGGCTAGGTCGGACAGCGACCGGAAAAATGGGTCTGATCGGGGGAGTGTGGTGGGGGTGTGGAGCGGCAGTGGGTGGGCGGAGGTTGTTCAGCGTGATGAGGCGGAGGTTCTGTGAGGGTCGGCGAGGCGTGTGGGGCTGCGGAGCAATGGGAGCGTCTCGTCGGTGGGTGGCCGGAGATGAGGAAGGTGACGGTGGACAGGAGCGGTCAATGGTTAATTGAATGAAAGACAGTGAGGAAAAGAAAGAGGGGGAGATTGGGAATAGTTCTGACCTAATTACAGGGACGAAGGGGTCGGAGCAGGGCGGCAGTCGTATTGACTGTCGCCGGAGAAGAAATACCCAGAGGGGGAGGGCGGCGGCAAGGAAGAGAGCGGGAGGGCACGCGCTGGGTACGGCGCGACGCGGGAAGAGCGGGCGAAGGTGGCTCTGCTGCTGGTATTGCAGCAGAGCGACGAGACGGAGGAGGAGCCGCCAGAGCTGGTGGGTTTCTGCCTGAGTGGGAAGAGAGGAAAGGTGGGGGTTTTTCTCCGTCGGGACCGAGCTACCAGAGTCAGCTGGCGACGCTGGTCCTTATAAAGGCGGTGGCGGAGGGGTGGGCGCAGGGAGGCGACGTGCCTCCCTCGCCGGAGAATGGTTGGAATTGCGACCCATACCTTCCGGGCGTTCGCACGGAAGGTGTGGGCGAGGGCAGAAGTCATGGCGGTGTCCCTGCGACAGCAGACGTTGCAGGGAACACCCGGTTCAACTTGCAGGTGACCTCCCTCACCCTGCGCGGCGCCATGCTCCGCTCAAAGTCGCCGGAGCATGGCGCTGCAAAGAGATTTGCAGGAGGGACCTGTATGCAAAGAACGACGAAGAACCTAGGGGCCAAAATGCAAGGGTTTCGAATGTTGAGGGTCAAAAAGTAATAGATGAGGACCAAAATGCAAAGTCGGTCAAGAAGGTCTCATCTTAGGTTCAAGTTTTTATGCATGACTAAATGGGACCTAAGGATTCTAATGGTGAATTTTATTTTTAGGTCAAACCTTGTTTGACAGGCTAATTTACGTAAAAACCTAAATTAAATCATTAATTGGGCATGGTTCTCAATGTAGGTCAAAATGGGTTCCCAAGGCCAAATTGAAGGTTATAAACCCTAGAGATTATTTTTCTATGAATTTTAGAGTGTTTATTCAATTTTTACTCTTCCTCGATCCTCGTGAATTGAAGTGGGTTTGTTTTAAGGTTAAAGAATGTCATTTAATTCCTTGGAGTTGCTGTAGCCCTTGTTGGATCAAATCATCCCACTTTCCTTCTTATTAGGTTAGTTTGACCTATGTTTGGACCCTGAGTTACCCTGATTACAGATTGTGTTTGTGAAATTGCATTTTTACCCCTTATGACTTGTTTTCTTCTTAAACTCAGAATTCTCTGAGTCAAGCCTTTCTATGAGTTATGTAGGAGCTTTTTCTCGCATATCTAGGTTAGATTGTGTCAGTTAGGATTTATGATGAGGTTCTCATCAGTTGCCAATCCTTCAACTCTCAAGTTGCTCAATTCCACCATCGTCGTTGGTGCAAGGAAGTTGCTCTAAACTACACCAACCTAAGTTCTAATACCAAATGAAAGCACTGAAGGGGGGATGAATAGTCCTTAAGGCAGTAAAATTATGCTAAATCAAAAATTCAAATTTATAAACTAATCAAATCATGAATAAATCATAACACACTACACAAGATATATAGTGGAAACCTAAAACAAGGAAAAACTACTACCTAAGTCTTCCAACCTACAATTTTGCCCTTAGTCAATCTTAGAAAACTTATTGGTACTTATGGGATACCAAATCCTTAGTACAATCCCTCTTGATTACCAATCAAGAGCAAACCCCTCTCACTTGAGAGGAGAGGACCCCACAACCTGGGCCCTCAGATTACAAGTATAATAGATGGAAGAATGAACTGAAGATAAACATATTTTCTGCTTTTATGGACAACCCCAAAAAGATGCGCAATAATCAATATGAAAGAGCTATCTAGGAGGTAAGAGTAAACTCCCTTGATGTGTGTGACAGTGTGGTATAGCTGGAAGTTGAAGTGGTAGAGCTTTAATCAAGTTTAGGTTGAAGAACAAGAGCTCCAAACACCTCCATGAACACCAAAGCAGAGTATATACTGAATGTTAGCTTGTGAGCTTTGAAATGTAGTGTATATATGTTCTCTCTAGTGCTAAGTGAGTGGGAGGGAAACAATATATATGGGGGTGTGTTTTGGACTCCAAAATGTGAGGACTACACACACCCCAACATTAAAAATCCTCCACTCGTGCATTGCTAATAGCTAATTAACAAGTCAAGAAGCACTTTACCTAACGTTAGGTTAACTATCTAACGTTAAGTGCTCAATTAAGTATAAAGTTTGCTATCTCCTAATCAAGTTTTGGCTAGCGTAGGACTACAGACCTAAGGTTAGGAATGGCTTAGCTAACAAAAGATATGTTGTCTAATGTTAGATGGACAGTTAGATGCAAAGTTCACTAAGTCCTATCTCCTCATGTCTGGCGCTGGCTTCTGTACCTAATGTTAGGTGTTTGTTACCTAATGTTAGATAGGCTATCAACTACCTATCAAAATATATTTACCATCTTTTCAAGATCTATCATTATTTAAAGCAATACACTAGCAACTCATTTCCTATGTTACAAAGAGACCTATTAGTCATCATCTTAATGATCACTCTTCCTTCTTCTTGACTTTGAGTCTCCTCATAATATGCTTCAACTTAAAAGTCATTCTTACAATATTCAGACATAAAATCTAATTTTAGTCCCAATTACCTAAGATGTCTGTTATCATCAAAACCATCAAGTAAGGATAATGTGGTGTCCAATTACTTACACACCTACAATTTTGCATAAGTCCAACATCGTTAATTACATGCTAAAATTATTTTCAGGGAGCGTATAATTTTCCTTCAAAAACATATAAGATGCTAAATCGATATGGCCAAATGATTTTTTTAATAATTGAGAATGTCAAGTTGTCAAGCTACAAATGATGATTTATAGTGTTGAACATCATCTTAGGAGATTGCTATCGATTTTACTTTATTTAAGATGCACATACGGATTCATCTTAATTATCGAGGAAATGCATTGGCACTTAGTTGAGATGCATGTAGTACAGTGGTTAATAAATAAAAGAGTATTAGAAGGATTGTTACATAGTATCACTACAACAAAATATATCTTTAGTGACCATATTTCAAAGATAGATTTATTTTTGGTAACCAGAATGAGGTGATGACAAAAAAATGGTCTCAAAAGATTGGTTACTTCTTTTGAGACAGATTAGGTGTCTCTAAAATTTGGTCACCATATTTTTTAAATAACTTTCCCTCTCACCTAATTTCATCTCCCACCCAAATACATATTTTCCCTCCCATGTCTATCTTACAAACAGTAAATCTAATCATTTTACCTTCAACCACACAAAATATCTAATTAGACTATTCCTCCTCCTCATCCTCTTGTAACTTCTCTTAGTCGTCTTTATTGTCGTCCTCATTCACCTCTTCCTACTTGCAACAAAAGCTAGAAAAAAAAATATTGGTGGGCGTTCTCCCACCCACTATGACTCTCCGCTTCCTAAACTCTACCGAAACCCTCGAAGGCCCTCACCTTCCACCGCTTTGGCTTCCCCTCTCTTAATTCCTATCCCCACCGCAAACACCACCTCCCCCCCTCTTTCCCCCTCACGACGAAGCCCAATGGAAGGCTCTCCCATATCCCCTCTTCACCCCCCATCGTACCCCTCACCCTCTGACACCCCAATCCCCAATCCTATCAGCAAGCAGGTGTAGCAACAAGGCCGATATTGCCATTGGCAAGTCCCCAATCCCCAACCCTCTGACTCCCCCACCCACAACTACCCTATCTATAAGTACCCTATCGATAACCACACCAAACCCCATCCATCTCCCATCACCACCAATCCCCATCTAACTAGGAAAGAACCATAAGCAAACCCCTCTTCCTAGACCCCAACTCTGCCCACAACCTCCAAGCCAGGAACAATTCCATCTTCGATGACAATGGCAAGCCCCCCTCGTGGGTCCATTTGCAACCTAACTTCCTCAACCTCTATATCTTGTTCCCATTCAAAAGAAGTTGAGTTTGTATCTCTTAACGGATGCCAACGTTTTCAACCTTTATGGATGAGTTTGTATCCCTCACCCCCTAGTGCCGTCATGTTGATATTGGTTGTGTTTGGTAAGGAGAATAAGTTTGTGGAATAAGTAGAGAAATAAGAAATGAGTAAAATAAATGGTAGAATAAGTGAGTTAATCTATTTAGACGTTTTAGCATATTAAAATTATTCAGAGTGGAATAACTTTACCTATAGTTAAGTGAACCTTAACCTAACACAAGTGTGGGTCGAGCTAAGTGATGGATTAAGCATTTAACCCGACCTAATTTTACTTAACTCAACAACCAAACAAGGCCATAGTGTCCCATATTTGTGAGTTAGTGATAGAGTTGAGGTCCCAAGTCATGTTGACCGTGACTCTTAAAAAGAAAAATAGAGTGCTACAATTAACTGTCCGAGACATTTTTCTCCATGCATTTTTCATTGCATAACTAAGCACTGATGAAACGATGCTCCACTTGAATGCATATTTCACAGAAAGATCATTGGCTCAAGGATCTTCAACAAAGGTCCGGAGAGTGTCCTAGGTGAGAACATGACCGCATTGTTCCGTACGCCACGAGACACCGGTTGCCATGGTACCCATACACTCTCCACCGCCGCCGGCCGGTCCGTCCCCAACGTCAACGTCGATGGCCTGGCTAACGGCACCGCTTCTGGCGGTGCACCCTTAGCCCGCGTGGCCGCATACAAGGTATGCTGGCCTCTGATCGAAGGCCAGGAAGGCACCTGTTACGACGTCGATATTCTCGCAGCATTGGAGGCGGCAATCGAGGATGGGGTGGATGTCTTATCCTTGTCCCTTGGTTCTACCGCTGACGGGTACTTCCAGGACGCCTTGGCCATCGGCACATTCCACGCCATGAGTAACGGTATCATCACCGTCGCCTCAGGTGGAAATTCCGGCCCGGTAGCCGGCAGCGTGTCGAATCTCGCACCGTGGATCTTTACAGTTGGTGCAAGCACAATCGATCGGGACTTCGCAACCTATGCTACCACTGCAGCTGGAGACAAATTCAAGGTACGTAATTAGACTTGCAAGTTTCAAATTTAATTTTATTTATATATATATGCGTTATCAGTAGTACTCTTACACGTACCTCGTTTGATTTGGCTATACAGGGGAAGAGCTTGTCGAAGGAAAAACTCGATTCGAAGAATCTGTATCCTCTTATCAGATCCGAGGACGCCGCTGCCACTGGATTCAACGAAAGACAATCGTAAGTTCTTCTTCACTCCAGTAAATCTATTTCGTTATTTCCGTCACTAAATATATATACCAGAAAATTAATACGTCGGTGTTGTGAAATGCTTTCTTGTTAATTAACAACGAAAGCAAATCGCTTGCATCCTTGTCGATTGCGACCTTAGTAATCATTTGCTTATGCGTAATGCAGCAAACTCTGCTTGGTGGGCTCACTTGACCCCAAGAAGGTGGCAGGGAAGATCGTGGTTTGCGGCAGGGGAGAAACCCCTCGTCTCCAGAAGGGTGAAGCTGCTCATAGCGCAGGCGCCGCTGGCATGATCCTTGTCAACGTCAACCCGTCGATCGACGACCTTCACGCCGATCCCCATCCCCTTCCGGCCGTGCAAATAAGTTACTCCGATGCCATTAAGCTCTTTGCCTACATGAATTCCACCAGGCAATTATTTGACTCCTCTCTCTCTCTCTCTCTCTCTCTCTCGCAATTCCAATCAATTTCGTAGCACTTATTGTTGACGACGATTGCTGTAATTTGTCTTGCAGCTCCCCTGAGGGGTTTATTAGCCCCCCGGGTACGGACTACGGCGTGAAGCCAAATCCAAAGATGGCACCTTTCAGTTCTAAAGGGCCTAACACCATCACCCCACAGATCCTCAAGGTGTTTCTTTCTTACAAATTTATCCTCACTTAACTTTAATTTGGGTTATCTTGATTAATAAATTCATTTTCTTCTGTTGTGGTATTCTTTTATCTGAAGTGCATAAAAGGTAGTTAAGTTTTGAATTGTGTTCCTCTGGTAGAGAACCCCGTCTAAGATCATTTCGAAGACTATAATTTAATATATCGTTGCTATATATAGATCACTAGAGTTGATAATAATAATAATAATAATAATTTGCAACCAACCAGTCACTCATGTATGTATATATTAATGTTACGTCATGTAAAGCCTGACATAACCGCACCGGGAGTCGACGTCGTCGCCGCCTACAGTGAATCGTCCGATGCAAAGGAGGTGAACCCTGACGGGGCCCCTTACGGCTTCATGAGCGGTACATCCATGTCCTGCCCTCACGTCGCCGGCGTCGCTGCCCTCCTCAAGAACGCACGCCCCGAATGGAGCGCCGCGATGATCCGCTCCGCCCTCATGACCACCGGTTAGTCCTCGTCCCACACATATCACACCATGCACGCACCCATGCACCTTCTCTAATTTCTTTTTGAAGTTTTTTTTTTAATGGCCTCCCTCCCTCCCTCTGACATTTCTTTTTAGAAAAAATGGAAAATTTAATTTTTGCACCGACGGACACTACTTGTGTTGCGTTGAAGTAGTAAATAAATTAATAATGGATCAATTGGTGGTACGTAGCTAGGACGAAAGACAATGCAGGACAACCCATAAGGGAAGAGACGACAGGCGAGATGGCGAACCCCTTCGCGTACGGGGCTGGCCACATCCAACCGAACCGTGCGCTCGACCCCGGACTAGTCTACGACCTCGAAACGGAGGACTACCTCGACTTCCTTTGCGCTATTGGTTACAACGCCTCTCAAATAGGCGTGTTCACCACCAAGAACCCGCCGTACTCGTGCCCTTTCCCGCCGTTGAGGCTGGAGGACTTCAACTATCCCAGCTTCGCGGTCCCCCAAGTGAAGGAAGGCCCAGTCACGTTGAGCCGGAGGCTGAAGAATGTTGGCAAACAGGCCACGTACACCGTGCGTGTCAAGCAGCCCATGGGGTTCTCGGTCTCCGTGCAGCCGACGGAGCTCAAGTTCTCATCCTTCGGGGAGGAGAAGACGTTCCAAGTGACGGTGGCAGCGAAGGCCCGGTGCAATGTCGCTGGATACCAGTTTGGGATGTTGGTGTGGTCCGATGGGAATCACCTTGTTAGAAGTCCTATAGCCGCCAGCACTTCAGGTTAAAGTGGTTAATAATGTAGTCTCGATGCGTTATTCTATCTTAGTAATTTTCAGTTCTGATTAGTTGCTAGATTGGTTTCAACCAAACAAACTTTCGGTGATTTAATTGCTTCTGTGTTTATAAGGTAAGCTTACTATATATGAGAGAGGAAGTTAGCCATCAAAGTCAAAATATTTTGAAACGTTCGATTAGAATCAATTAATTAAATGAAAATTAATTTTTAATTAATTAAAAATAAAAATATATCGATTAAAAATAAAAATATTATTTTACCTTTCTATTAATGATAAATAACTTTTCACTTAAGATTTAAACCTACTTTATCTAAATTATAGGCAAACTTTTCGTTGGCTTATCTTGAATTAAAGAAGAAACAAATGATCTAGAAAATAGGAAAATGATGGGTAGTTTCTTTGACATATCCTGAACTTTTGAAACATGGTATCAACTCTAAAAAAAATCAAAAGGAAAATATCTAATTCATTTTCTTCTTCTCTCTACGATGCTTCTTATCTTTGGTGAAAGAGTGTAGGTCATGATTCCAAGGCCACAAGAATAATGGAGATGATCGATTGGAACGAAGAAGTTTTTGGTATCGAGTATTATCGTAAAGGAGAGATGGAAATTATGAGGTGACCTTACAGAAATACACCTCAGGCACTACAATAAAAAAGTCAAAGGTGATGAATATTTTATGAAGATGACAACGAATAAATTTTCATAGTATAAGTTGGTGACGAATAATTTATTCGTCGTCACAATCATTGTTATACGAGCCGCTTTTTTTTTTTTTTTTTGAGGAAAAGTAAGAGTAGATCTTATTCATCCCCCACTCCCAAGGAGTAGAAAAAGAGGTAGGGGGACCAAACCTAAACCTACCCAGTACAAAATAGAAGACCACTACTTGTGGCCTAGAACAAAATAGCACTAAGAGTAGGAAAACATCAAAAGGAGGAAATAACATAAGGAAGCTGGAGGCAATCAAGTTTGATAAAACCCTTGGCTCTAGGAGCCATCTGCATAGAATCCAAGAGAACATTCCAATCTCCAGTAGCCAATTCCGCAAAATAAGAGACAAGTGCATTGGTTGTAAACGAGATATACGTGAAAGAGCTAATCCGCTTCTTGCTTGCCTTCAGTAGACTAAAATCCTTTTTGCGCATCCAAGGAATAGGCACCTTTCCATCCCACCAATAGTGAAGTAGTGTCGAATTAGATTCTAAATGAACAGTTGTCCCATCAATAGTAGAAAGAGAATGAATAAATGTCCATATCAACGCCTTCTCCTTAAGCGTAGAGGGAACCCTGCAAGAGGCACCTTTCATGAAATCTCTACTCTGATTACGTGAAACCCAACCCATATGCAAAAATGAACCCCTTCGGTGAACAACAGAATTAATTTTCAAACCATTAAAAGGATGAATCCAATTCACCGCAAATGTAGAAGGTCTCATTTTACAAAGCCAAATACCAATGTCAAATCTATTCCACCCATGAGCCAGAAAGGAGTTAATACGATTAATAGAAATCTGGTCATTCCTTAGCTTGTTCCTCATAGTGCAGACGTTAAACCAAATGAAGCAAATAAGGCCTTTGTAAGTATGACTCTGCCAATGCTTAGTAGGGGTGCTCATTCTCCGAAAAAAGAAATTGGGACTAATAGGTTTGATGACACTCTCAGAGAATGTCCAACTCGAAACAATATGAACAAGTTGGCTGGTAGAGAATAAGTGGGGAATTGCTTCAATTTGAGGAATATGAAGACAACATGAGCATTTGGATGGAAGTGAAAATCCAAGCCTAATGATGTTATCATTCATAGGAAATTTAGAATGAAGCATCCTCCAAGTTAGAATAGACAATCTCAACAACAGCTTAAGGCTCCACAGATCCTTAGCAGCCAGATTAACAAGAGAGTTCTTAAAGAAGTTTTGATAAGTAGAGGCAACTGTGAAGTTCCCAGTAGGATTGGGAGTCCAGATGGCAATATCCTTGTTGTGATCCAGGGTGGTCTCAGAGATTTTAGAATAGATATGATGCGGGAGATAAGCAGAGAGAGGGTGGGTAAGGAAATTGTCAATGATAGAGTTTACAGGAGCTGGGACTAAGGGAGGTTAACTAGGAAGAAATTTGCACAGAGCAGCATCCCCAACCTAAAGGTCCATCCAAAAATCAGTTTTCCCTTCATGAACCTCCCAGCGAATCAGCGGTTTCATAGAAGAGTAGGCATCCCGAAGAAGCCTAATCCTAGCAGGAAGAGTACTAATGATAGGAGGAGATTTGTCAGACAGTTGTAACATGAGGTTGGAATAGGGTGAATTGGAGAAGAATACGTTTCAAACACGCTTCATTCTAAGAGCAAACACAAACAGTTTGAGATTATGAATCCCCAAACCACCCATATCCAGAGGTCCAGAGGTTGGGCGATCTGTTTCCAGGAGATCCAATGGTGATGTTTATCCAAATCCATGTCACCCCAAAAGAAGGAAGTGAAAATAGAATCCAACTTCGTGAGGATGGAGTTTAGCACATCCAGCATAGAAAGGATATGAATTGGGATAGAGGAGATAACATGTTTGATTAGCATCAGCCTGGATGCAAATGAGAGAAGGTTTACTTTCCATCCTGCAAGTTTAGACTGGATTTTGTCAATGATATGAGAGAAATAGATACTTCTGGCTCTGCTAAGGAATATTGAACATCCCAATATTGAAAGAGAAAGAATCCTAGTTGGATATCAAGAAGTTGAAGGATCCGAGAAATCCTACCAGAGGGGAAGTGTTTACCACTAAAACATTGACTTTTGGTTTTACTAATACATTGACCCGAGGAGTCCTAAAAAAGATGGAGGAACTTAGAAAGATTGGAAATGGATTGTAAGTTCTCATTGAGAAACAAGACAACATCGTCAGCATAAAGTAAACCAAGAGGTGGAAGGATGCCTCGCTTGACAGAGAAGGGTTTGATTTTCCCATGGAACACAAGCTCCTTGATACCCTTAATGAATGGCTCCATGAAGATGTCAAAGAGCATAGGAGAGATTGGGTCTCCTTGGTGACAACCCCGAGTCACCTGAAAGAAAGGACCAGTGATGCCATCAATAAGGACAGGGGATCCCTCATGCTCCACAAAAGATTTGAGGAGGGAAATAGCAGAGGTAGAGAAGCCAAATTTCTGAATAATTTGATGCAAAATATCCCACTCAACCTTGTCGTAGGACTTCTGCAAATCAAGATGGATAATAATATTAGATCCATAGACCTTACGGTCAATTTGTTGGGTGAGCTCAAAAGAGGTCACAATATGGTCAAATAGAGATCTTCCTTTAACAAACCCCGCTTGCTTAGGGGAAATGATTTTGGGGAGAATGGAAGAAAGCCTACTTGCCACAATGCCAGAGACAATTTTGTAGAAGACATTGGAAAGGCTGATCGACCGATATTCAGAGATGTCTTACACATTGATTTTCTTGGGGGGAAGGTGCAATTCAAAGAGCGAGGAGCCTGATTATGAGTGAAGAAATGGGAAATAGCCTGAACTAAATCATCTTTTATTAGGTCCCAAAAGTGAGTATAGAACTCAACATTAAAACCATTAGGTCCAAGAGTGCGATTGACAGGCATGTTAGAAATAATATTGAAATTTTCAGCAAAGTCAGGGACATGGGTGTTCGACCACGAGACATGTAAAAGATTAATTCTATCGTTGTAGTGCTAATCGCGATGAAACAAATAACATTTATAAAGATTTCGGTGAGTACTGAGTTGGTCGCAGAGAGGAAAAATACGATTTTTATGCAAAAGCTTTTCAGAAAGTTATTCTAAACAAATATTTATATATTTATATATGTATATATATAGACATCAAATATCCAGAGAATTAAAGTTTCATTTCTATTTTGAAATAGTTTTCAAATTAGAAATCACTATGCTAAAGAGTAGATAGAGAAATAGAGAGAGAGATAGATAGAGATAGAGATAGAGATAATAGATGACGATGCCGCATGTGGGATGCTTGTGTGAAGTGCAGCAGCATTTTAGATCCAGAGCGCCAGGATGAATGCTAGAGAGGAGTTGCAGAGAGAGAGAGAGAGAGAGACTAGAGATCTATTTGGTGGGAGTTTCCTCTCAACTGAGAGCCCTGGGTCTCTTTTTATAGCTTTATTGAGGGACAAAGTGGACATTTAGGCCCCCAAAACTGTGCAACAACTTAGGTTTGATCAGGTCCGTCGATCGGGAGATCAACGGCTCTGATCGCACCTAAATCCAACCTCTAACGCACCTTATATGCACGAAGCGCACCTGCAGCTGACACGTGGCATGCTCTACACCGTTGGATCCTGATTGCGCCACTCACTCGCTTCTCCTCGGACGCCAAAATTCAAAACACGTGCACTTTGATTTCGGCCATCCAATCTCACGATCGGACGACTTAAATCGTGCGCACCACCGTCTTAAGGATAACGTGTGCAACCGCGTGTTTGTGGCGATGCCAGATCATGCGTACGCATCAGAGGCCCCTCGTTGTGCCACTCGTTCACCTCCACGCCCTTCTATTGTCATTCGACGGTTCAATTCCTTCGAGCGCCACTACCATCCCAAATTCGTGTGTAGCGTAGCTCGATCCCGCGTTGCCCATTCGCGAACCAACACGCTAACCAACGCGCTACAAGCGCGGATTGTTACATTTCCATTTCAATGTGTGGCCACCATCAGCCGTTGGATCTTCATCCAACAGCCGAGATGGATTCTCACTAATGAGGGCGCGGGTAGGCATCGACGTGGCACACTTGTGGTCATTGGATGACGATCCAACGACCCACAATGCATAAGAAGAGCTCTTCAGAGATTAGGGGCGCGGGGAGGGGCTGCTGTGATGGCGCCACTTGGAGCCATCATGGCCATCCATCTTCCTTGCCTTGTAGACGGTGTTGTAGGCCTCCGATTGAGATGATTTTTGCACCATTGGCCTATGATCGTTGATCCGGATCCATCCATGCAGTTAGATTCTACATCTAAGGTCCAAATTTCTACCCTATTGCTCCTTGGCTTCTGATCTTCTATGAATTATACATGATGCTACGGATGTCTAATCAAGACGATTTCAGAAGCGTTGGACTCCCGTCGTCGTCCTGATCAGATCCGTATAGTATAATCTATCATTTGCGACGTCAGATCATCTGTAATCAATTTCATCTCTCTTTTAGAGGATAAAATGGCAATATTATCTATAAGGCTATCAAACTAACTACTATGCAAATTATGATGCTTATGCATGCATTGTTCTTAAGTTATGCTAGATTCTAACTTAATTTAGGTAGAGTAGGTCGTATGATTGCTATGCAATCAACGGGTGAGAAGCTCGAAGTCTTCCATTGAGAGAATAGTCGGAACAACCTCTAGCAACAGAAAGGGACCCGAGGGGCTTTTCAAAGACAAAAGATCCCTAAAGAAGTCAAATGCTTTGGAAGAGGCGGTGTCCCAACACCCACCCCCAACAATATTGGAAAGGGACGCTCTATTCCTCTTAGAAAATCGCTTCCTAATGGTAGAGTAAAAGAATTTAGTGTTCCTTTCCCCATCTTTAATCCAATCAATCTTAGCTTTCTGAAAGAGAAAATCATTTAGCTTGGCGAGAGCATCATCAAGTTGAATTTGGGTATCACTGAGCTCAACAACAAGGTCATCATCCTAGTGGGATGCGAGTCTAGAATCAATATCCTCATAGCGAGTCTCAAGGCCTTTGACAATATCTCGAATATCCCCAAAAGTTGATCCATTCCACACCTTTAAAAACCTTTTGAGAGCGGACAACTTGGAATAGAAAATAGAGATTGGATCTAGCTTGAGATTAACATTGGTATCCTTCCAGACATTTTGCACCAATTGTCGAAATGAATGGTCCCTAAACCACATATTTTAAAAACGAAAAGGATGTAGATAGGAAACCCGATTAGTAGTAGAAGAAAGAATCATAGGGGTATGGTCTGAGTTTGATCTAGACGCGTACAAACCCGAGGAGACAAAAGTCCAAGCATCTAAGTTCAACGACACATGGTTAAGTTTTTGATAGATCTGAGAGCTACCACATCGACCATTGCACCACGAGAATTGAGAGCCTGAGAAAGGCACCTCCAAGAGGCCCAGGTGGTGAATGCAAGCTTGGAAAGGATCCGCTTGAGATTGGAAGAAAGGAAGTCCTCCAAATTTCTCTGAGGCCTGAAGAACACAATTAAAATCACCCCCTATAACCCAGGGAATTGGACTGATGACTGAGGTTCAAGTAAGGAACTCCCAAAGGAGCAAACGCTGATTAGGCTCACAAGTAGCATAAACGACAAAGATTTTAATTGAGGAAGCACCGAAAGAGCATTGGACCGTTAAAGCCTGATTAATGCTAGTAAGAAGATTGATGGAGATACTGTCCTTCCACAGACACCAAATCTTAGGAGCCTCCAAAACCACAAAGTAGTAATGAAAGACGATGTCTTTACGAATGGAGTCAATAGAAGAAGAATCAACGAATGGTTCAAACAAGAAGATAAGACTAAGACAATGAAGGTGGATCATGTCCATCAAATGATTCACAGTAGGGGCATTAAGAATGCCTCTACAATTACAAAAGAGACAATTCATAGGGAGAAGATTTTTTTAAGCGATTTAGAACGACTTCGACTAATCCTTCCCGTTCCCTCCAAGGATTGACCACCATGGACTTCTCTTGCCATCGATGGAGAGCGTGCCTTATATGCCTTTTCTTGGAGGAAAAGGGGTTCCGCATCGAAAAAATCCAAAAGGCCTTAAGACTCGACATCAAAAATATCATCAACATGATTGTCATCATTTCTCAGGATATCCTCCCTCCCTCCAACCTCAACAATGAAGGGCGATTCAGAGTCTGGAGGAGGAGGAGGAGAGGGAAAGGGGAGGTAAATACCCCAAGTTAACCCACAAGAGTCATTAGAAGGGCCACATTTAACCATCTGAATTCTAGCATCATCACCATCAGGAAAAGCAAAATCACACTCAACTTTATCCTCAAAAATCCAACTTTGGTTAGAAAAATCACACAGGAGCATAGCATTCCTGCCATCAGAGTTCACTAAGGAGGAAATTGGAAATTGGAAAAATTGTTGCCAATAATAATAGGGAAGTTCGAAGCAATTTCGTCAAGAAAAGTGAGAGAAATCTCCATCAAAAATCGAGTGGATTTGTGAAAAGAAGCATGCACACCACAATCAGACATCATAGAATCAAAAGTTGAAATAGGCGAAGGGGCTAAAAATGAACTTTTCACTTTTAGGGGGGAGGAGGATCGAGGTTCCGAACCTACCACCTCCTTCCCCATCGCAGCAGTGGAGCGTAGACCGCGTTTCATCCTGCGACAAACTTTGATACACTGTCCCCCCTTCCTCTTCGGGCTAGTGTTGATGTCAACTGTTGATTCCCGAGTTGCCCCAGACAAAAGAGAAGAAATTATACATGCCAACATAGGAGATTTAGAAAAACCTTCCCCAGACACTGACTTGGACGAGACATCTGGATGGAGTGCAAGAGCCAAGCAAGGCTCCGAGGAAACTGGGCCATCCACATCCTTCCTAGTCGAGCCAACTGGGTCCATGAAAGGTTCCTCGGAATTAGAAGTTGAAGCATCCTACTATGTGCCCTTCGAGACCTCCTTAGTCGCCGCCTGCAAAGAGAACTTCGGGCACAAGGAAGCAACATGGCCAAAATTCCTATAGCTCAGCTAAAACAGCGGAATCCTTTCGAAATAACACACCGAGTGATCTGAACATCCCCATTAAAAATGGCCACCGAATCAAGATGAGGGGAAAGAAGATCTATCTCCACACACACCTTAGGATATCCAGGACAAAGGCCCTAGACCATACGGGAATCCACACAAATGGGAGTTCCTAGCTGGTAAGCTATGGAAAGCAGGGCATTAGGGTGGATCAAGCACAAGTTAAGTCCAGGAAACCCAACCCACATCGACACTGTAGAAATCAAAGAATCAGTGCGAAAGGAAGGCGACTATCAAATAAACTGGCACCACATGCAATCGATAACCACTAATCCCATAGAAAAAATAGAGGAAAAATCCACGTAAGTCTCGCAGTGAAGGAGCCAATGCCGAGCATCCAGCAAAACTAGAGCAAAGTTAGACCAGATGTTCAAGTGGTTAAACATAAAATCCTTCAATCTTTGTGGAAAGGGTTTAGGGCCCCAAGCACGAACGACAAGTGAAGTGGAAAACCCCTGCGAGACATCAGAGACGTCCTCGGGCGAGAAAGAAGTAGCAAGGACCCCATCACGCATCTCCGGTCATCTAACCTTCGGCGCCAACTCCACAAAGGAGGGTTTCAAAGAACCGGAGCTTGCGACCATCGAGGCAAAAGATCACTTCGGTGGGAGAGGAACATCTAACCAAGAAGGAGATCACGAGGAACTGGATGTACCCGGCCGAGAGGCTGTATCAAGACCCCGAGGAGAGAAAGGTAGAGCAGCGAAGGGGCCCAAGAACCGACACACCAACGATCAGAAAACTTCGTAGAAAAACTAGCAATGAGAAGAAAAACTATGCCGAAATGAGCGATGAGCCACCAAACAAACAAGAAAAGCCACACCGCAAAACCGATCATCTAAAAAAACAAAGAGAAAAGAGGGCAAAGTTCACAATAGCGAGACTCCAAGTGGAGCCATCTTAAAGGCAAGGACATCAACGGCCCCCCTCCAAGGAGGGAGGACTAGAGGGCCTCACCAACAGAGGAAGAGTGCAAACCAACCACAGAAGGAAAAAGTGGAGAGAAGGAAACAGAGAAGGAGAAAGGGGGAGGGGAAAGGGGTGAGAGCAGAGGCAGAGCGCCAAAATGCTTTTGTTATACGAGCCGTTGTTAAACTTACAACGAATAACATATCTGTTAGCAAATCCAAAACAACAAATGAAACCATTGTTAAAATTGTCACTTGTTTTAAGTTTAACAATGATTATCTTCATTGTCTTGGAGAAGTTTATGACAACGAATAATTTGTCATAGTATACAATAGGTATCAATGGTAATCAATCATCCTTGAAGACACATCTTATTTATAGCTAAATGTAATTTATCAAATAAGCAGACTTTCGACAACATTAATCACAACATTTCTATTAAACTAAAATTTCATGATAAAATTTTATAAAAATACACCTGAAAATTATGAATAAGTTTTTAATACAACATACATCTAAAATAATTTTACATGATGACACCATAAAAAAAGAAGAAAAACTAAACTTCTAACAAAATTGAAAAGAACAAAAACAAAGGTTTCCAATGAGAAATCCATCACAGACAACCTAAGTAGTAAAAACATTTTCAAATTATACCAATTCATTAGAGTCACCTATGCATCATTGAAATTTAACCACACTGCATTTATGGCTTTCAAACTAGCAACTTTTCCAATGCTCCTAAAGAGTAAAAATATGACCCAATAGAAATTTGAAATATCAAGCAGTACGGGAAAGTAATCCTAGAAGAATCATTTACGCTTGATGCATATAGATTCTTACTGCTGTACTACACATTATTAATCACCAATGTTGGCAAGAGTGTTACATCTCCCCAACCATCTTTGCCAACCTAAAAAATAAATGGTTGCTTAATATGCAAGAAAATCGAGTAATAAAAGGACAGGATAAAACATTCTATTGAAGTTTAAAAGTTAAAACTCACCCATGAAGTTACAAAGCTTGTCAACAGCTGCATTGATATCTTTTTTGCTTCCATCAATTTCACGTCAAAGTCTTTTGATTTCTCATCCATTGATTGCTCTATGTTTAGAAAGATAACAGTTAAGATGGGTTTATGGATTTTTCTTCTTTGGAAGTGTATAGCAAGTGAATCATCATGTCAACCTACCAGACCTAGAAAACATTTAGGTACAAACCCTTCAAATCCAAACAAGGGGCAATGGAACCAAGTCACAAACTAAGGTTGTGCTTACCACAACGATAATACTCTAGCTTATCCCCTTTGGGCAAGTTATCTAATATAGTTCACATGTATTAACTAAGATGATTAACGTGTTATCATAGTTTCCAAGTTCATTGGTACTACCCATGAAAAAACTAAACTAACATCATGTATCAAACAAACAAACAAACTTCAATGCTTACCCTATGTTAACACGCGAAATCGGTGTTTCAAAAGATATAATCGTTGTAGCAAGTCGAAATAGCGTGAAAACAAATAAAATTTATAATTTGAATGAAATCTGAGGTCGAACACAAGAAGCAAGTATTGCAATTTTAATCTCACCAATCACAATCTAATCAGAAATGTAAATAATTATAGTCAAAACTTCCTTCATAACAACTCAAAATGATATATAGAAAAAACCAAATATCTCAGTGCAAAGAGAATGGATTAAAATGGTGATTTGAATCACCAATTAACCCT
Organism: Thalassia testudinum; assembly: GCA_037157565.1. Lineage (NCBI taxonomy): Eukaryota > Viridiplantae > Streptophyta > Magnoliopsida > Alismatales > Hydrocharitaceae > Thalassia > Thalassia testudinum. The sequence continues at coordinate 156,118,412 of JAZHRO010000077.1, read as the reverse complement.
TTTAATGTTAAGCTCAAATATCTCAACAGCAATTGTTAATCAAATAACCCAAGTCAACCAGATGAATATCTCAATCAAAACTAAGCCACCAGCAGATATCAAATGAATGCACAAGGCCTTCAGATGCCTTAAGTGCGCAAGGGATCAGCTCAACAGAGAGGCAAAGGCCTCTTCTTCTTTCCTTCTTCGTGCCTCAAGGGAGAAAGGCAAGCACAGCAACACAGAGGCAAAGGCTCCTCAGATTCACTGAGTATAGAGAGAAAGCAGTAGAGGGCAAACACCCCTTGTTATGACCCGATTCCCGAATTCCTACAGGACCCGAGATCGGCTCGACTCGACTAATCCCAAGACCCAGTCGTCCAACAAGAAATAACCAAAAAGCAGAAAAGTAAATCACATTCACTATGCAAAGTAACTAACTGTAAAAAAGTATAAGCAGTAAAAGAAGTAAAGCTGCTAACAGTACACATCACCACCACAATAGTAAAGTAGAACAAAAGTACAGAACAGAAATAGAAACAACAGTCTAAACTCACTAGTAGAATAGGAAGTACAACAAAAATAGGAAACTACTGCTGGGCTCGACTGAGCCCAGCACCCTCTGCAGCCAGTGACTCGGGCTGCTCAACTCCTGGACCTGTAAAGGGTTACGAGCAAAATGGAGTCAGCGAACGCTAAGTAGAGTGGTAAGCAGACTAACTAAAGCAATAAAAGCTAACAAGTAAATTTATCTTTTCCAATTATTTTATTTTACACGTCATTCCTTTTCCCCCATCGGTTTACGTTCAGATCTCTTTCTTGATCTCACATGTTCCTCGTGGGAACGATCTTGATTACAGTCTTTTCCAAGAGTAGAAGGCACACGTGGTACTCTCCTGGCTGGGAGAGTCCCCCTTGGTGATCCTACACCCAATCAACCACCCTAAGGTCACTGACAGACATAACGGTGACTACGGTACGCACAATAAGCACACGGTAACTACCCCGCACTGGCACGCGATTAGTCATTTCCGCTAGCGGGTACGCCCAAAGTATAGCATGGAACAGTACGAGAACTCGCAAATCTACAAGGAGCGGGTTAAAGCCTTCCACGACAAACACATCTCAAGAAAGATTTTTCATCCTGGTCAAAAGGTCCTACTCTTTGATGCCCGACTAAAACTCTTCCCAGGAAAACTGAGATCCAAGTGGGTCGGACCATATTTGGTCCGACAGGTTTTTGGAAATGGAGCAATCGAAATCAGTCCACTCAGCCACGATTCTGAACCTTTCATCGTGAACGGTCAGAGACTCAAGCCGTTCATTGATGTAACTTCTACTAATTTGGCTGAACCATCTTATATCCTCCTTTCCCCTTGAGCTTATTGCGCCCAGCCGATGGCGTAAAACTCAGCGCTTAACGGGAGGCAGCCCGTCATTCTCTTTGAAAACCTGAAACTTGTTCTGACACCTTTTTGCACTTGAGGTTCACCCTTGTAGACAGCCGACCCCACCTCAGATGCTTGCATCTGGGATTAGAAATCGTCCGCAAAAATTCAACCCGACCCATCCACTCATCCAAATTTCTGTCTTAAGGAATGAACTAAGTTAAATAAAAACCCCCTAGGTTACAATGAGGACATTGCAAATCTTAGGCATGGGGGGGGGGTATGAAAGTGCAAAACTTGTAAGAAAAGGTTTCAAACAAAAAAATTCACATATGCCAAAAACACCATAAAAATTAAAAATTTTTTCGAAAAAGAATAAAAGGAGAAGGAAATTTTGTGAAGGAGAAGGAGAAGAGAAACAGAATAAAAAGGAGCACAAAATTATAAGAAAAGGTGATAGTCATTAGTAAGGAACTAAGGAATTAACCTAAGTTCTAGACCTTATTCAAGAAAATAACTGAAAAGTGCATAATGAGATTAGTAAGAACGCAAACCTTAGGCATTCTTGAATAGACTCTTAGTACCCATTAAGATCTGGACACTCCTCAAGAGGTTGAGGAAAATGAAAAGCTGAAGTATTAGGTCTAAGGCTTAGGGAGTATTTGGCCTCGTTAACTAATTTTCGGTTTACGGGACTCAGTAACCTAAGCACCCTAACCTCACACACAGCCTGGTTCAGTAAGCGTAAAAATCAAAATCATGTAGAAGCGTCACAAAATTCTGAAAAGAACACCTAGAATAGGAGCGGCCGATCAACACAAGTTGATTTGGACGAGTTCCCAGCGCGGAGAGGCGGGAAATCCCCTCGAAGATGCGTAACAAAATATCATCTCCTCGGTGCCTGTCTCTTAGGATATTTACATATCCTACTGGGGGCATGTAAGCACTCTGCTGATTCAGATTCCATGGATGGCATTATCTCGAAGTGTCAATTGCCAGGGTCTGAATTCAGCCACAGAACACCATGGATGGGATTATCTCGAAATCTCAATAGCCAGGGTTCCGAGGGTTGCCATGGGCGGTGCTATCTAAAAGCATCGATTGCCAGGAACCCTTGAGGATTGATGATGGGAGCAAGGAATCTGATACAGACCGTGTTGAAAAGCCAATCCTAGGCTAGAACTAAAAAAAAAAAAAAAGAGAGAGAAAACTCTCCAAACAAAATAACTTTCTATCTCTCTCTTACAAAACGCACTGCGAACTGAGCCAGGGCTAAAATCATTTCAAGCACGGGTGCTTTAACCACAAAGTCCAATAAACCTTAGGTTAGTTCTTGTGGGCCTTAAAAACCTTTGCTAAGGACTGAGGCTAAGGCTAGACAGATTTGGATCTTGATTGGTACTAGAGTACCTTTTAGGCCTATGGTCAGCATTCTAACCTAATCTGAGCTCAAATGAAAAAGCACTTATCTAAAGCTATTAAGAACTTCATGTTCTAGAACAAGGGTTGAAACCTTAAGTTTTTGCTAAGGGACTAGCAAAAGCTAGGCATGGGGGTATGATGAGAACCTCATCATGAGCCATAACTAGCTCATTTTGACCCAATACAAAGGATAAAAGCTCCTACATAACTCAAGGAAAGGCTTAACTCAGAGAATTCTGAGTTTAAGGAGAAAACAAGTCATAAGGGGTAAAAATGAAATTTTACCAGTATAATCTGCATACAGGGTAATTCAGGGTCCAAACATTGGTCAAAGCAACCTAATAAGAATAAAAGTGGGATGAGATGATCTGGCAAGGGCTACAGCAATTCCAAGGAACTAAATAATAATCTGTAACCCTAAAACAAACCCACTTCAATTCACGAGGTTCAAGGCAAATAAAAAATGGAATAAACCCTCTAAAATTCATAGAAAAATAATCTCTAGGGTTTAGAACCTTCAATTTGACCTTAGGAACCCATCTTGACCTACATTGAGAACCATACCCAATTAATAACTTAATTTGGGTTTTTGCGTAATTTGACCAGTCAAACCAGGTTTAATCTAGAAATAAAATTCACCATCAGATTCCTTAGGTCCTAATTAGTCATGTATAAAAACTTGAGCCTAAGAAGAAACCTTCTTGACCAACCTTACACTTTGGTCCTCATACATTTACTTTTTGGCCCTCAACTTTTGAACCCTCGCATTTTGGCCCCTAACTCTCCTTCGTTCTTTGCGTTCATGTCCTCCCTGCAAAACCTGCCAGCACCATGCTCCGGCGACCTTGCGCGGAGCATGGCGCCGCGCAGGGTGAGGGGGAGGGTCTGGCAAGTAAACCAGGGGTGCCCTGCGTCGTCAGCCGTCGCAGGGACACCCCCCTGGTCGCTGTAACCCACCATACCGGCCGTGCGAACGCACGGACGGTATGGGTTTCCATCGCCGGCGTCCTCCGGCGAGGGAGACACGTCGTCTCCCTTCGCCTTCCTCTCTGATTCGGTCCCTATAAATGCCCCCGTCGCTCCACCGTTCTTCACAGCTCGGTCCTGACGGAGAAAGACCCCCACTTCCTCTCTTCCCACTCCGACAGGAAGCCTTCCAGCTCCGGCGGCCTCTCCTCTTCCTCCTCGTCGCTCTGCCGCACTACCAGCTGCAGGGTTGCCCCCCCTCGCTCTTCCCGCGCCACGCCGTACCCAGCTGGCGCCTCTCCAGCCCTCTCCTCGCCGCCGCCCCTTCCCCTGGGCATCTTCTTCTCCGGCGACAGTCGATACGACTGTCGCCCTGCTGCTCCCCCTTCGTCCCTGCAAGTAAGTTAGAACTACTTCCCTTCCTCTCCTCTTTCTTTCCCCGGTTTCAATTTGTTCAATTAAGCCCTCGACCGACCCTGACCATCGTCACCCCCTTCGTCTCCGGCCACCCTCCGGCGAGATGCCCCCATCGCTCCACGGCCTCACACGCCTCGCCGACCCTCACCGAACCTCCGCCTCATCACACTGAGCACCCCCCACCCCTCCACTGCCACTCCACACCTCCGTAACGCTCCCCCAAACAAACCCATTTCTCCGGTTGCAGTCCGACCTAGGGCTGCCGCCAGACACCGCCTTGCGGCTTGCCGCACAGCTCAACACCTTCGCCGTGCCACGGCGAAGGTTCCCCAGTAGTTTGATCAGGCCGAGAGGCCATATTCGTGTCCGACAGGTTCTGAGGCTCGACCGCCATTAACGCCACATTGAAGCAGCTTCTCCCGCGCTCCAGGCTTGAGGACTCCAGGTCTCCAGCTGCTGCGGATTACGGAGACTCCTGCGAAGGCAGCCAGCCAGCAACCGACGAAAATCGAAGCTGCAGCTGCAGAAGCAAGGCCGCGGTCTTCCAGCAGGCGCACGCGAGGAGAGGCCTCAGTTTAGTCCCACATCGGTAAGCTTCACAACTCTTTCACCGTTTAAATTGTTTTTGTGAATAAGCCTTATCGCCTCAGCACACGGGGTGAGGTCCCCTTCACCCGCCCGATTACCCGGCCTCGTCCGCGCTCACGCCCCGCGGACCTGGCCCGACCCGACTTAGACTGACCTGCACTCCTCGCCCACCACGCACGCCGGTGGGCCTGGACCCGGGCGCGACCCGTACCCGGCTACCCGGCAGCTCTGGGAGAGCTATCCCATGAAAGGATTCTGAGAGAGAGTGACGCCGGGGGGGTGGGTAGAGTAGGTTTTGCCCACTGACGTAAACTTTGCAGTGTGCAGGCACAGGTAAACAAAGAAGAAGAACCATGGAAGAAGAGAAGAAGAAGAAGGCCGACGAAGACTGAAAGAAGGTGGAGCACTGTAGCAGCGGCGATTTAAGTCGTCTGATTGGAAAATCAGACGACGCCCTGCAGTAAAAGGACTGCAGAGAAAGAAGGAGAACGAAGACGCCGTGCCACTGAGCAAGGGATCGCAAGAAGAAAAGCTTTACAGTTGAGGCAGAAAGAAGAAAGGAGAAGCTGAAGAAAGGCAGAACTGAGAGAAAAGAAGATGAGGAGCTCTGAAGGAGAGAAGAAATAAGAAGAACAGAAGGCAGAAGAAGAAGAACACCAGGAGATAAACAAAGAAGAAAAACCAAAAGCCAAAGAGAAGAGAAAACAAAGAGGAAGAAAGAAGAAACCAAATTTTTATCTCTCCCTCTCTCTCTCTCTTTATTTTTGTAATAAGAATTTGTATCTCTAGAATACAGTTTGCTCCCTGAGTTCGACCTCGGGAACTCTTTATTTCTGAGTAACAAATTGTATTAAACTGGTAATCACCTCTCTATACTATACTACGACGGAATAATAAAACTATAGAGGAAGTGCGCCACCAATCCTGCGTCGACTTTAGATGTTCAGAACCTGCATTTGACCGTCTAGACTCAGCTCCAGACGTCCGACCTCTCCTCCAGTCGTCTGGAAGTGCTTTTGGTCGTCTGGTAAGATGTCCAGACGTCCAAAACGCATGGGAGGGTGTGCCCCGTGCCTTCCCAAAGCTGTCCCTGTGCGCGACAGACAATATCTCCCACTTTTAGCCAAATAGATTGACTCTACGGTGCAGCCTGCATGTTTGTAACTACAAGAGGAACGTACCTTCGCGAAACCTTGCTTTCAGACGTCCGAGGTCGTCACCAAACGTCCAACCCGTCGTTTGGATGGCACTCAAGACTTCTGATTCAGGGAAAAACCCAAAACCAGAGCAAGCTCCCACTCCTCCTCCTCTCTTCACGCCACTCCTCCTTGCTCTCGCTTCCTCTCTCGCTCGTCCCTCTTGCTGTAGTGGAGAGGAAGAAGGAAGGTGGTGGTGGAGTGGATAAGAGAGGAAGGGGGGCGAGGATCTTATATAGAGAGAGGCTAGGGTTCGGTGAAGGAGAAAAGAAGAGAGAGAGAAGAGAGGATGGCTGTCTTCGCGCAACCAGCGCACAGACCCGATACTGTGTACAAAATTTTCAATTTCCAGACGTCTGGGAAGGGGTCCAGACGTCTACCAAGACGTCTGATTGACAGTCCAGACATCTTAAAAGGCTCAGAACAGAATGGGTCTTTACATCATAACAAACTTAAAGGAAGTTTCGTCCCCGAAACTTGAGCTAGCTCGGATACGGAAAAGGAAATATAAATGCATAACAAACTTAAAAAGGATTAAAGCTGGTCCGAAAAGACGTACCCACGAAAAGCTCCAGATACCGCTCTCGCATCACCGCCTCAAGCTCCCAAGTAGCCTCCTCGTACCGCTGGCTCCTCCATAAGACCTTCTCCAAAGGTACCTGCTTCTGTCTCAAACCCCAGACGGCTCTGTCTAGTTTCTACACTGGTCTCTTGGGGTAGGTTAGATCATCACCCACCTCGACACTCATGTGGCTCAGAACGTGACTGGGATCGGCAACGTACTTCCTGAGGTTGGACATGTGAAACACGTCGTGCACACCAGAAAGCTAGGGAGGAAGGCCAAGCCGGTAAGCAACGGGTCCTACCTGCTCCAGGACCTCAAAGGGCCCCACAAACCTTGGTGCAAGCTTCCCTTTCACCCCAAAATACTGCAGGACCTTCATGGGAGAAACACGAAGAAAGACATGATCCCCAACCTCGAACTGCACCCTCTGCGCTTCCGATCGGCATAACTCTTCTGTCTGCTCCTGACAGTGCGAAGTCGTCTGTGGATCTACTCTATCACCGCCTGACTCTTTCGGATCATCTTGGGGCCAACCTCTCACTTGGTCCCCACCTCAACTCAACCCAAGGGTGCAGTACACCTCCGTTCGTACAGAGCCTCGTAAGGTGCCAAGCCGATACTCAAGTGGTAGCTGTTATTATATGCAAACTCTGCAAAGGGTAAGTGCTCCTCCCAAGATTCCCTCCAATCTAGTACACAGGCGTGCAAAAGGTCCTCGAGTGTCTGTATAGTGTACTCTGATTGTCTGTCCGTCTAGGGGTGGTACGCCGTATTGAACGTCAACCATGTCCCCAAAGCCTACTGAAACTCAGCCCAAAATTGGGAAGTAAAATGGGTATCCCGGTCATATACAATCTCACACGGAACTCTGTGTAAACGTACCACATCATGAATGTACCTCTCTACCAACTACGCTGGTCCTAAAGTGACTTAGATTGGCAAGAAGCGTGCCATCTTCGTCAATCTGTCTACTATCACCTAGACTGCATCATGTCCTCGTTGGGTAACGAGCAAGCCCACCACCAAGTCCATGGTGACGCTCTCCCACTTCCACTCTGGCACAAGAAGTGGCTGCAACGGCCCTGCAGGCCTCTGATGCTCGACCTTCATCTGCTGGCACATCAAGCACTGCTGCACGAACTCACCTACATCCCGCTTCATCCCTCTCCACCAAAAGTCATGTCTCAGATCATGATATATCTTCGTGTTCCCAGGATGTATGGTGAACCTGCACCTGTGTGCCTCAGTCAGGAGCTCTCTCAACAACTCCTTGTCCCTGGGAACGCACAAACGTCCCTTCATGCGCAACACCTCGTCTGTAAAAGAGAAGTCTCCTGGGTCCCCTGACAGCACTCTGTCTTATAACGACTGCAGGTACGGATCTGTCATCTGTCCTGTGATGATGCGGTCTATCAGCTTTGGTCTCGTCTGTCGTGTCACCGTCACTGCCGCATAATACCCCTGAGACTCTCAAGGTCGCCAACTGCCCAACTTCTCCATAAGCCTCCAACTCTGTTCCTGTAAACTGGCCAAGTGGGCAGGTGCCTTCCAGCTCAAGGCGTCAGCCACCACATTGGCCTTCCCCGGATGGTAGGAGATGCTGCAGTCATAGTCCTTCAGGAGCTCTAACTATGCTCATGTAAAGGTAGTGCCTCCATGTCTTCAGCGCAAAGACAACAGTTGCCAGCTCTAAGTCATGGGTAGGGTAGCTATGCTCATGGGGCTTCAGTTGCTGCGAAGTGTAAGCGACAACGTGACCCCGCTGCATGAGCTTACCCCTTAACCCCTGCAACGAAGCATCCATGTAGACCACAAAACCGCCACTACTATCTGGGATGGTAAGCACAAGAGCTGAAGTCAGTCTCTCCTTCAACTCCTGAAAACACGCCTCACAAGCGTCTGTCCAAGCAAAGGGCCTGTCCTTCCGGGTCAACTGAGTCATAGGACACGTAATTTGCGAGAAACTCCTGATGAACCACCAGTAGTAACCTGCCAGTCCCAAGAAGCTACGTATCTCTATCACTGTACATGGCCTCTCCCACCAGAGTACGGCCTCAACCTTGGCTAGATCCACAGCCAAACCATCCCCTGAAATCACATGGCCCAAGAAGGTCACCTGCCTCAGCCAAAACTCGCACTTGTTGTATTTGGCATACAGCCTGCATCGTCTCAAAGTGTCCAAAATCATCCGCAAGTGTTGTCCGTGCTATGCCTGATCTCGCGAGTAAACAAGCACGTCATCGATAAATACCACCACAAACTGATCTAGATACGGTCTGAACAACCGGTTCATCAAATCCATGAAGGCAGCGGGGGCGTTGGTCAGCCCAAACGGCATGACCAAAAACTTATAGTGTCCGTACTGGTGCGAAAAGCTGTCTTGGAGACGTCGGTCTCCTTGATCCTCAACTGGTGGTAGCCTAATCTCAAATCTATCTTGGAGAATACAGTGGCACCTCGTAACTGGTCAAACAGATCATCAATCCTCGACAGCGGATACCTATTCTTGATGGTGACCCTATTCAGCTGTCGGTAATCAACACAAAGGTGCAGGGTACCATCCTTCTTCTTCACAAATAATACAGGGGCTCCCCACGGGGACGCCTGGGGCCTCACAAAGCCCTTCTCCAACAGGTCTTGTACCTGTGACTTGAGCTCTCGCAGTTCAAGTGGTGCCATCCGGTACGATGTCGTAGAAATGGGGCTAGTCCCCGGTACTAATGAGATCTCAAACTCGATCTCACGCTCAGGCAGTAGTCTTGGCAACTCCTCTGGAAACACGTCGGGGTACTCTCTAACCATCAGGATGCTTTGAAAGTCTGACATGAGGCTGGGATCTACCACTACACAAGCTAGAAAGAACTCACACCCCAGGCCTAAAAGTCTCGCTGCCCGAAGCGTAGAAATGCACCTAAAACCTCCATCCACCGGCTATCCATGAAACTCAAAGGAAGGCATCTCCGGTATGGAGAAGACGATCTTCCTCCCAAAACAGTCCACCAAGGCATGATAAGCAGACAGCTAATCCATCCCGAGAATCGTGCCAAAGTCGTCCATCGGTATCACGATCAGGTCAGCGGGGAGGATGTGTCCCCCAATACTGACCTCACAGTCTGTGTAGACCTCCTCAGCTACAAACAGCTAACCACCTGGACCTCTGATCACAAATGGATCCTCTAACAACACGCAGTCCTGTCCCAAACTGACAGCAAAACTTGCAGCGACAAAAGAGTGCGTGGCGCCGAAATAAAAAAGTACGTAAACTAATCTGCCCGAAACTGTAACCATACCTGCCACCACTGAACTTGATGCCCTGGCGTCTTTATGTGTCAGGGCGTTGATACATCCCTTAGCTCTCGATGCAGAAGAAGCAGCCACACTCTACGTCGAGCGAGTAGCCACTGGCCGGTACCCTCCCCGTGACTGCTGTCCTCCCCCACGCACCTGGGAACCACGACCACCTACTTGGACTCCAGCGCTCGGTGCTGGGAGCATCTGCTGCGCTCTAGCCCTAGACGGGCAGTTCCTCCTGATGTGGCCCGGCTAGCCACACTGGTAGCAGAGGGGAACTTGACACCCTCCCTCGGTAGGTCCCTGCTGACGGCTGGGCGGTGTCCAGTGCTGATAGCTGGCCCCTGTCGGGAGCCCCCAAAGGCCACTGATAGCCCCGTGTTTGCACAGCAAAAATACACCAGTAAATATGCCATCTTATGTTATTTCCTAACACTGCCATTGCATCTTATGTAGCCGTAATTGCATTTGTAAATATATACCTGCATGCATTTATAAAGAGGGGAGGAGAGTGAGAATAATTGGCCATGCAATCTGCTTCTATTAATTAACATTTTCCTTAAGTGTGGCATTGCAATTCTACCTTTTTCATTTTTTTTATTATTTTGTATTTTCCTCACCCGTGCGGCTACAGGGCATAGGGTGTGCGCGCCTCTCCACGCCTCTCCTCCTGCCAATAGCATGGTAGGGTGTGCGCACCGTTCTTCCTACCAGCAGCATGGCATGAGGCATGCCCTCTCCTCTTTAAAACCCCTTGCTCTCTCCCTTGCTGCGAAAATCACCTTCAGATCACCCTCACCCTCAGTCAGTCGTTGGCCAACCTCCTCCCCTCTCCCTCTCCATACACAATTCCTCTTCTCACAAGTTGAGAAGAGGCACACCGAGCGCAGGAGAAAACCCACAGTGGTCTCAGACCACCACTATGAGTTCCACCACCGCCCAGCTCTTTTGTGAGCAGGTGAGCGTGGTGGCTTCGTATTTTCTTTCACTGCATTTCGTCTCCTCCACCATTAGCCAGAGCTTGAAGCTCTCAAGCTCTGAAGCTCCAACTCGTTGCGCACCTGCCTGCAGCTCCAGTCGGTTGTTGCGCGCTCGCCTACAGACCATGCGCAACCTCTTCCGGCACGCACAGGTGCTCCATAGCGAGACCGAGCATGTAAAATCGGCCACTACCGGTTGCCAGACCACGCACGCACTGTGGCGCACGGTAGCGCACGATCTACGCGACACTATAGCCACCGACAAGTTTCTCACTTAGCAGGTGGCACGACGCTCTCTCTCCTCGCCCGCAACCTGTGCCAGCCGGTCACCATGCCTCACCTGCCTGTGGTGCTGTGCACTGCACTCCGCAGCGCGCTACGCCTTAATCGCCTTCACAGCAGATCGCTGCGCTTCACTCGTCCACGCACGCGGGCTCTCTCTCCTGCACCCGCGCACCTGCGCCTTCAAACGTCGTGGTAGTGCGGCAGACGACTTATTTGCTGCGCTCCCCTCCTCCTTCTGGTACACACACACTGGTACACCAACACACGCACTGGTACACACACACACCCTGATACACACTTACACACACATGCATACACTCACACATACACACATATATATATCCACTCACATACTCTTATCCTTATGTATATATACATACATACATACATACATATATATATATATATATATATATATATAAATATGTATATCTATATACATATACATCTATATATGCATATATAGCTATAGATATATACATATACATACTTACATATACATCCACTTACCCATATCCATCTATACACCTCACAACCACCTCCTATACTCCCGTGCACTCATCCCTCTACCGTGCATCATATCGCAGGAATATTCGCACCAGTTGCTAATATTCCCCGATATCCGCACAAAGCAAGCACCTCCACCCTCACTCCCACACATCTGCTCCACACTTCACACGACACTCAGTCTTGTTGGTTGCGTCTTGCTAGACGTAGACCAACTTGACACCGTGCTACATTCCATCTCCACTTCCACCTCCACCCTTATATACCTAATATATACCTATATACACATATATATTCTGTATCTACTATATATCTATACATATATATACTAAGCTAAGTGTTTCTTTCCTTCCTAGCAACTTACTCTATTTTTATTTATCTTTTATTTCTTGCTATTAAAAAGACAAAAAAAAAAAGAAAAAGAGAAAAGATAATTCTTATCTTGCAGATACTCGATCTTGCGAATAACAAGATCAATTTTTGGGAACCCCTAATTGGCTACAAGCCAAGAACCATTTGGCTCAAGGCCAAGGACTTCATTTTTGGGGGTGTACCTTAAGGACAACATTATCACCAAAAAAAATCTTAAAAAATAGAAAAAAATAAAAAACATAATAAATGCAAGGAAGAGATGCATTTTAGGAAAGGCGTAGAAGCTCCTTGATCTTCAAATTCCTACTTCCCTGAGATCGACCTTGGGCGTAAAAGTGACCAAGATAAAATCAAGTAGGCCAAGTTAAAAATTTTGTGAAACTAATGTAGACTCGATTTAAGGTAACTCACTATATTAATTTCAACGGCAATATCACCATATTAACAAAACTTATTCGTGTCGCACCAAGTTTTTTCTGGCACCATTGCCGGGGAGGTGCTATATGGAGTAAGTTTCTACTCTCATTCCTTTGATTTTCTCTTCTCACACCCTTCTCTTCACGGGCGTTTTGTTTGCTTGTGTGCAGGTATACTGGTTCAAAGGAGGAGACAAGCAGAGGAGGTTGGACGTGGGCAAATCCAAGGTGGGTGCGAAAGCACGAAGTCGTCGACGCCGCATTGGAGTTTCGCCTACGTTGCTGAGGAGGTAGGTGTCTTCCTCTTAGTAACTTAGGTTATCTTATCACCTATAAAAAAAAGAAAAACCTAAAAACACTTCTTGGAAATTTCCTGGGGCGAGTGGTTTAAAACCACTTGTTGATTGTTTGCTATCACCCCAACCGCCCCTGGATTTCCCGCAATCTTTACATAGCGAAAATCCAAGAATCTTGATTCTTGGATCTTTCATTGTGCGAAGTTCTCTTTGAGGAAAGATACAATTGATTGATTGCCATCCTTCCTTGCCTCATTTATTCACATTTCGGGGTCACATTTTTGGTAGGGAGACTTGGAATTGAGTTGATTCCAACCCCACCACGACTTTTCATTTGCCTTACATTTGATCCTGAATATTTCAACCCCAACATTTTAATTTTATTTACATCATTTGGTGCTTGAGCCTTGAATGGAATATCATTTTGGTGATTGGGAGCACTTGAATTGAAGTGCTTTGGCTCCCTTTCGCATTGACTTAAAATAGACTCGTGCATCCACACATAGAAATTTCCATCTAGGGAAGCCCATTGCATTTTTAGCATGCATTAACTAATTCACATTGAAGAAGGGTTTGTTGGGCATAAGGAATTTGTGTTTTCTCGAAACCCGAAGATTAGTTAAATTGGTAATTCAGTGGAATCCTAAAATCCATACTACTTAAGGTTGAAATTCTAAAAGCCATTCACCATCTAAAACTCCAATTCAGGGAGATTTGCCCATTGCATGCTTGATTTACACACTCTTAAAATCAACGCACTTGGGCATTACCCGCATACAACGCCCTTCACATTCTTGGAGCAATTGATCCTAAGCCTCTAAATTAAAACTGGTAGCAACTTGACCCCTATTAAGGATTGGAGGTCTAACTACCTACGTGTAGCGCCTACGTGCTAGTGTGGCTTCCTGCATGCTATCAGGTATCTAAGACTGGGGCAAATAGCCTTTCAATCTGGCCCGGTGGTTCCGCGGTGCTCTCATTTGGTTCCGTAGGTAGTGAGAGTAGGTAACTTAGATCTTTAGGTCTAAGGGCATATTGTAGAGGTTAGGAAATTGATTGCTTTAATTTGTCATCAAGTGTACCCGTACGGCGTTGTTTCTCTCATCCCCTTTTCCCTTCTTGTCCCCCCAATTCTTTCTACGGTAGTGCATGTTTGGGAGGAGATCACAAAATCCTGAATTGTTTGAATTGTCTGATAATTCTAAAAGGATACAAACTGAATCGTCATCCTCCTCCACAAACATGGTTGCACGCCCACCCCCAAATCCTGATAGAGGAAACCGCCCCCTTCAAATCCCACTAGGTGGTGGTGAAGCCGTAGACCCCATAACCCGCCTCCAAGCCCAAATGGAATTGTATAATGAGCAAATTGAAGCCATTAGGAAAACCTTGGAGGAAATGTAGAACCCTCCCGAATGGTAGGAGCTAAGTCTCTTAGCTCTTATCAAAATCCCGCTGCTACAGAGACCATTGGGAAAATTTGGGTCCCCATGGGCGGGGACGATTTTGAATTAAAACCTAATGTCATTGGCCTGATTAACTTTCACTTCCATGGTCTTGCAAGTGAAAATCCCTTTCTCCACCTGGAAGACTTAACCTGATTAGCTGAAACTGTTAAACCAAGAAACATCCGGTTATCAATTGTCCTCATGAAAATGTTCCCGCTTTCGTTGCAGGATAAAGCATCGCAATGGTTACACACCCTTTAGAGAACCATCCATTCTTGGGAAGAGATGCGATCAGCATTTTCCAAGAAATTCTTCTCAATCGGGCAAACCAATGCACTTCGTCGGGCTATAACTTCTTTCATGCAACAAAACAACGAGCAGTTTCATGAGGCATGGGAAAGGTATAATGACCTCCTCCGGAAATGTCCGCACCATGGTCTGCCTAAGTGGCATGTAGCCCAGATCTTCTATTATGGGCTAAATGAAACTTTGAAGCAGATTGCAGATGCTTCCTGCGGAGGGAATTTTATGAATAAAAACAAGAATGGAGCATTTGAACTATTTGAGAACATGAGTGAAAACTCAATGAACAATGCCTCCATTATCGCCTTTAATCGTACCATCCTGCCCCGCAATGTTCACGAAGTCGACTGATTAGCCCATAGTTGTGGGCTATTTAAGTATTTAAGTGACTACACATTAGGTTAATTCTAACATTTATTTAGCATAAATTAGGATGTAAATAGATTAATTCATAGTTTTAATTTAATTACATAATCCATACATTGCATTTATATCTCAAGTGCATTTAGAATTAGTTTAGAATAGCATTCATCTAATTAGACAACCAATTAGGTACATTGTTTTCATTAACATAGAAGTTGAGGGTCTGTATATAAATGACCCTAATATTTTAACATTATTTTCTTTACTCTTCTCCTTGCAGGAACGGCTGGCTGCCTCTCCAACGTCGAACGGCCGCAGTGAAGACCCATTCAAGGGGGAGCGGATGTGGTGGATCTGGTCGGGCGGCTGATTTCAAACTTGTGCAGGCCACTACAAAAGGAGGACGGAGGCAGCCGAGCTCGAGAGGCCTCCACCACTGACCCACCACTGTGCAGAGAGAAGTTCTCTCTTCCACTCCATACTGCCGGCCTGTACTGTGGCGGCGAGTCTCCACCACCGTGGGCGTGTGGTGTGACAGGCCACACCGCCATCCAGAGCTCGTCCGCATCATCGTGAGCACATTAGCGTGCATCTCCCTCGCCGTCGTTGCCAACCACCACCACTGCAACAACCGTCAGCCACCCTTTCAATAACTTAAGACGTCCGAGAAATTTCTCGGACGTCTGAAGCTACCCGCTCACTTCCACCGCACACGTCTGAAGTCGCCTGTAGACCCTCTCCCGCGCCTGCAGAACCTTCAGCTCAACCCGCGCCCATCAACCTTCAGCTCAACCGCGCCTGCACCCTCCAACCACGCACGCCCTCCTCAACTGTGCCCATCTCCACGCGCTCACCGGCTGCAGCGCTCTCCACGCACCTGCAAACCCGCGCAACCGTCCAACCTTGCCTACAGAACTTCACCCGCTCCCACCCCCGCGCCTGCAGATCAGCACACAACTACAGAACACCAACCGCTCTTCCCCGCGCCTGCAGATCAGCGCTCACCACGCCTACAGATCCCTTCGCCCGCACGCCCGCCACCAGCAGCAACCACGCCTGCATCTTTAGCGTGCGCACCCGCTCTCGCGCCTGCAGCACCCTCCACCTGCGCCTGCAGAGCCGCCAGCAGCAGCGCGCGGCAGATCTCACGCCAGCAGGCCGTGCAAGCTCGCCGGCTGCAGCACCACCGCCGGAGCTCGTCCGGCCACCTCCAGCCACCGCGCGACTCGCCGCCACCACCGATTCGAAGCCCTTGATCCAAGGGACCTCCTCTAAGATTCCTGCGCCCAGCCATCCGCTCCTCATCGCGCAAGACAAAGGGGAAAAATTCCCCTGTTTTGCTACAGAAAACCATCAATTAGAAATTACATTTTCTGTCATTGTCACTTTTTAATGATATTTTATTGATTCTGCATTGCGGAAAATATCCTCTAGTTTCTCATAATTGCCATTTCAGCATTGTTTCTTGCTTAAACCTTAATCTAAAGGCAATCTTGGCTTGATTCTTGTCCAAACTAACTACGAACGAACGTTTTTAATTGGTGCAAATTTTAATATGTCATTTCCTCCTTGTGGATACGACCCACTCCTCTGCGAGTGGTTATTTCTTCTTAAATATTGATCAATCGATTTTTCCACCACATTAAACTGCAACCGACTTAAAAGCGAAAGATCGACCGGTCAAATGGCGCCTTTGCCAAGGAGGTGGTGGTTGGCGACGACGGCGAGGGAGATGCACGCTAATGTGCTCACGGTGATGCGAATGAGCTCCGGATGGCGGTGTGGCCTGTCACACCACACGCCCACGGTGGTGGAGACTCGTCGCCACAGTACAGGCCAGTAGTATGGAGTGGAAGAGAGAAGTTCTCTCTGCACAGTGGTGGGTCGGTGGTGGAGGCCTCTCGAGCTCGGCTGCCTCCCTCCTCCTTTTGTAGTGGCCTGGACAAGTTTGAAATCAGCCGCACGACCAGATCCACCACATCCGCTCCCCCTTGAATGGGTCTTCACTGCGGCCGTTCGACGTTGGAGTGGCGGCCAGCCGTTCTTGCAAGGAGAAGAGTAAAGAAAATAATGTTAAAATATTAGGGTCATTTATATACAGACCCTCAACTTCTATGTTAATGAAAACAATGTACCTAATTGGTTGTCTAATTAGATGAATGCTATTCTAAACTAATTCTAAATGCACTTAAGATATAAATGCAATGTATGGATTATGTAATTAAATTAAAACTATGAATTAATCTATTTACATCCTAATTTATGCTAAATAAATGTTAGAATTAACCAAATGTGTAGGCACTTAAATACTTAAATAGCCCACAACTATGGGCTAATCGAATACCCCCACGCCTAGTTTTTGCTAGTCCCTAGCAAAATTAAGCGAAACCTATCACTCTAAGTAGACTAGCCAACTCACTTAGTCTTCCTTCAGAAGCATATTAAGTTCAGGCTCTAGACCCAAGGTTCCTAAGTAGTTGCTAAGTTACAGACTAAGTCGGCTAAAGACGAGTTGCAGGCACAAGTTTCCCTGATTTCTGACTCTACCCTAAAGTTTATTGATCCCTGAGATTAAAGCATCCGTGCATGTGCATTGGTCTGAGTTATTTGAGTTAAAGGATTTTTTTTATATATAGCTTTTTTTTTCTTTTTTTTTTTTGTTTAATTCTTCTAAGTCTAACCTCAGATCAATTATCAACACGGTCTGTGTCGGATTCATTGTCCCCATTACCATACCTCGAAGGGTGCCTGACTTTCGATGCTTCGAGATAGCACCGCCCATAACGACCCCAAGAACTCCTGGCAATCGATACTTCGAGATAGTATCGCCCATGGATTTCTTAAGCGAATTCAGGCCTATGGCAATCGGCACTTCGAGATAGGGCCGCCCATGGTACCTGAACCGCGCAATGCGCTTACATGCCCCCAGTAGGATGGATATCCTAAGAGACAAGCGCCGAGGAGGTAATATGTTATCATCGCATCCTCAAGGTGAGTATATACTCGACCTCTCCTGCGGCGGGAACTCTTCCAATCAAAATGTGTTTTCAAGCCTCTCTTAAGTCAAAACTAAGAGAACCAAATCTCTTTTCAGAAAGACAGAAATTAAGTTGATTACCAGACCAAGTGTGTGAAATTTGGATGCTTGGGTTACAAGGACCCATAAACCAAAAGGTAGAATAAGACTCCAGGTACTACCCCACCTTTTAACTCAAACCTTAGTTTCCCTTCCTCAACCTCTTGAGGAATGGTCCACAACTTAACTCCTACTTAAGTTTTTAAGTCCACAAAGGACCCTAAAGGTCTAAAGCTAGTAGCTCATTTAGCTTCTAAAGTTTGACCCTAGAATTAACTTAGTCTACCCTAGAGTTCTGATTTGCTTAAGTCTGCAAGATCTAGCCAGTTAAAATTTTTTTTTTCTCTCTTTTTTGTTTTTCTCTTTTTCTGTCTTCTTTTTTTTATATATGCTATAAACAAAATGCCTCAGGTCCTCTCCCCCATGCCTGGTTCAAACAATGTCCGCATTGAAAATAAAAAATAGCTAAAGGAAGATATTACCTGAGGCGGAGAAAGGTAGGAGCTAAGGCTCCTCAAGAGTGACTTCGTCAACCAGATGGCCATCTAAAGTTATGTATAGTTTTAACCGTTGACGATAAAGGGAGTTGCTGAAGAGGAAGGATTTTTGATCTCCACAGCTCCATGGGGGAATACTTTGGTGATTATGTAAGGCCCATCCCAACGAGATTTTAATTTCCCAGGAAAAAGCTTGAGTCTGGAATTGAAAAGCCAGACTTGTTGGTTGGGTTCAAAGGTCTTTCGAAGAATAAACTTGTCATGCAAGACCTTAGTTCTTTCTTTATAAGCTTGAGAGGTGTCATAAGCATCATTCCTCAGCTCCTCAAGCTCACTTAATTCTAGAAATCGTGCCTTACCTGCCTTCTCTAAATCCATGTTAACACTTCGAATAGCCCAAAGTGCTTTATGTTCCAACTCAACAGGTAAATGGCACACTTTTCCATACACAATCCGAAAGGGAGAAGTACCCAAAGGGGTCTTATAGGTCGTTCGATAAGCCCACAAAGCATCATCGAACTTTTGGGACCAATCTTTCCTATCAGGTCTAACGGTCTTTTCCAAAATATTTTTTATCTCCCTGTTTAATACTTCAACCTGGCCACTTGTCTGAGGGTGGTAAGGGGTAGCAACCTTGTGAGTCACTCCCAAACTCTTAATTAACCGATTGAAGTGGTGGTTTCGGAAATGAGGTCCCCCATCACTTATAATAGTCTTGGGGCAGCCGAAACGGGATATGATATTGGCCTTCAAAAATTTCAAAATCACAGAGTGGTCATTTGTGCACGCAGGAGTGGCCTCTATCCATTTAGAGACATAATCAACTACCACCAAGATATATTCAAAACCATAGGACGACGGGAAGGGGCCCATAAAGTCAATTCCCCACACATCAAAAATTTCAACAGATTGAATAGGATGTTGAGGCATTTCATTTTTCTTCCCAATCGTTCCAGTCCGTTGACATCTAATACAGGCCTTAACAAAATTATGAGAATCCTTAAATAAGGAAGGCCACCAAAAATCAGACTGGAGAACCTTAAAAGCAATTTTCTTAGCACCAAAGTGTCCTCCACAATGAAGTTCATGGCAAAAACTCAGCACACCTTGTTGCTCCTCCTCAGGCACACAACGTCTCAATACTTGGTCTTGTCCAATTCTAAATAATTCTGACTCTTCCCAATGAAAATATCTTACTTGAGAAATGAATCTCTTTCTTTTCTGCTCATCCCAAGAGCCAAGAGTCTGTCCAGTGACCAAGTAATTTACAATGTCTGCATACCAAGGTAAAGTTGATGTTACCTCCATCAGAGTTTCATCGGGAAATGTCTCGCGAATGTCTTCAGAAATAGAGTCATTAAGAGGAAGGCGAGATAGGTGGTTAGCCACAACATTTTCTACTCCTTTCTTTTCACGTATTTCCAAGTCAAATTCTTGAAGGAGTAAGATCCACCTAATCAGACGTGGCTTAGAATCTTTCTTAGCAATGAGATGTTTCACTGCTGCATGATCAGTGAAAATAACCACCTTAGACCCAAGTAAATAAGACTTAAACTTCTCCAGAGCAAAAACTACAGCAAGTAATTCTTTTTCAATGACGGTGTAGTTTTGCTGAGGTTCAGTTAAAGTCTTGCTTGCATAATGCAGCACATGAGGTCTTCCCTCAACCCTTTGTCCAAGGACTGCTCCCACTGCATAATCCGAAGCATCACACATAAGCTCAAATGGGAGTGTCCAATCAAGAGCTTGGAGAACAGGCGTAGAGATCAAGGCTTCCTTTAGAGTTTGGAAGGCCTCGGCACACTTTGAATCAAAACTGAAGGAAGATTCCTTCGCCAATAAGTCACAAAGTGGCCTAGAAATCTTACTAAAATTTTTAATAAAGCGCCTGTAAAAGCCAGCATGGCCCAGAAAGGATCTAATCTGTTTGACATTCGTAGGCAATGGAAGTTTGGAAATAGAATCAATCTTGGCTTTATCTACTTCCAAACCTTGCTCGGATACAACATGCCCAAGTACAATTCCTTTCTGTACCATGAAGTGACTTTTCTCCCAGCTGAGGACTAAACCAGTCTCCTTACATCATTTCAACACATTTTCCAGGTGCAGGAGATACTGGTCGAAAGACGAACCATAAATAGAGAAGTCATCCATAAATACTTCAACACACTCGTCAATCATGTCCGAAAAGATAGACATCATACACCGCTGGAAAGTTGTAGGGGCATTACATAATCCAAATGGCATACGCCTGAATGCAAAAGTACCGTAAGGACTCATGAATGTCGTCTTTTCCTGGTCATCAGGAAAGACTGCCACCTGATTGTACCCAGAATATCCATCGAGAAAGCAATAATACTTATTCCCTGCCAATTTTTCGAGAATTTGATCAATAAAAGGCAAAGGAAAGTGATCATTCTGGGTAGTGGTATTCAGCTTGCGGTAATCAATACAGACCCTCCATCCAGTTGAAGGTCTAGTGACAACTTGTTCACCTTGGTCGTTGAGTTCCACAGTAAAGCCTACCTTCTTTGGCACCACATGAATGGGACTGACCCATTTACTATCAGTAATGGGATATATGATCCCAGCGTCCAACCACTTCAGGATTTCCTTTTTTACAACCTCCCTCATATTAGGGTTCAGACGTCTCTGCATGTCCCTAAAAGGCTTGATGGAATCATCAGTATAAATGTGGTGCATGCAGAGTGTAGAGTCTATACCCTTAATGTCAACAATGCTCCAAGCAATAGCTTCCTTGTGCCTAGACAGGCATTCAATCAAGGCTCCCTCCTGTGCCTCAGACAGCACAGCCCAAATGATAACGGGGAGTGTATCATTGGCACCTAGGAAAACATACTTGAGAGTGTCAGGGAGGGGTTTCAACTCAAGGTTGGGGGCTTGTATGGTTGAGGGTTTCATAATAGATGTCCCTATCTCAGGTAGCAAATCTGCCTTCGGCGGAAATGATGGGGGAAGAGACTCAGCAGAAACTCCTAGCAATTCCTTTAGTTCTAGTATATCCCCTTCACATTCCTCCAAGAGATGGGAATGCTCATTTAGCATGACATGCTGAAGGGGGTCATCACATAACATTGCAGGAGTTGCCTCTTCAATCAGGTCATCTATCACCTCAACTTGAGAACAATCGTCAAGTCCAGCTTGTTTGTAAGCATCAAACACATTAAGCCGGATTTTCCTGTTCCCAAAGCCCATTTTCAATGCCCTAGTATTGCAATTAATTGAAGCATGGGAAGTTGCAAGGAAGGGGCGGCCCAAAATGATGGAGGGTTTGGTTGGCTTGTTGGTAGGGTCAGTGTCCAAAACTAAGAAGTCAACGGGAAAGAAGAAATCCTCCACTCTTACGAGGACATCTTCCAAAATTCCCTGTGGTGTCTTAAGTGATCGATCAGCAACTTGAAGGATTACAGGGCTAGGCTTCAGATTGCCTCCCCCAAGTTGTTCATACACGTAGCTCGGAAGGATGTTCACCCCCACACCCAGATCAAGCAGAGCCTCATCAATTTGTAAGTCACCAATAACTACAAAGATATATGGGGCTCCTGGGTCCTTAAGTTTCGGGGGTGTGCCATGTTGAACAATGGAGCTAACAGAATCAGGCAGGACAACTTTAGATTGGACCAGTTTTCTAGATTGTCACTTTTTCGTGCACAAGTCCTTTAAGAAGCGGGCATAAGACGGAATCTGCCTGATAGCTTCAAGCAAAGGCAGGTTAATCTGCACTTGCTTGAAAGTTTCCATAATCTCATCCGTCTTATCTTTGGCTCCAGATGAGCCAGCAGAAGTATGCCTAGAGGTGGATAAGCGCTCTGGAAAAGGCACTCTCGATCCCTGGGTGGAAGGGTTGTCATGTCGAGTAAGGGGTGGAACGGGGGCAACTTCTTCCGGTGAGGTGATTTCAAGCGGAGAAGATTTGGGCAAATCTTCCCCAGTGGGGGTGAAAGTCGGGGTGGATGGCTTTTTAGGGGGTGAGACTATAGGAGCATCGGGTTTGGAAATTTCTTTCCCACTCCTCAGAATAGTCACCGCCTGAGCATGCTCCCTAAAGACAATCCCTTTTCCTTTAGGATTTTCCTCAGCAGCACTGGGAAACTTCCCAGTCTCCCTCTGTCTAACGGCCTCAACAAGGTGTCCAATTTGTGATTTCATCTCATGTATAGCCTTGTCATGAGATTGGATGATGGCACTTTGACTTTCTTGCATAGTTTTCAACATCGCCTTCAATTCATCCATTTCAGAGGTTTTAGTTTGGGCAAAGGTCTGAGGTTGGTTCATTTGATGGTTTTGAAAGAATTGTGGTTTGTAATTCCCTGAATTTGAGACATTTCCTTGTCTCCATGAAAAGTTTGGGTGGTTCCTCCATTCCTCATTATAAGTGTTAGAGAAAGGATCATTACAAGGTCTTGGACGGAACCCTTGAGAGGCATTCAAATCCGCTTGTACAAGCTCAAGGAATTGGGAGGCCAAGTGGCAATCCATAGTGGCGTGTGTATTGCCTTGACAAATTACGCATTCGGAAGCTTGGGATGTGGAGGTGTTAGGTACGAATGAACTCGGGTTCGACATAAGCCTTTCCATGTTTTGATTCAATAATTGAATTTGATAGGCTAAATTCTGGGTGTCCCTTGCTTCATTCGCCTCCAACTTTGAGTGGGCTTTCTATCCATGTAGGCAGAATTCAAGTGAATAGAATTCTCACTCAAAGTATCAAATAAGTTCCAAGCTTCATCCTCAGTCTTAGATAGAAGGTTCCTGCACAGGCACCATCCACAGTTTGCCTATGCGAATCATTAAGTCCGGTGTAGAACCTTTCAACCAGTTGCCATTTAGGCACCTGGTGATGTGGGCAAAGTCTCAGCAAATCGTTAAAGCGCTCCCACGCATCATGGAATGCTTCCCCATCCTTTTGAACAAAACTCATAATTTCCCTCCTAAAGTGATTTGTTTTGCTCATGGGGAAGTACTTCTTCAAAAACTCCTTCTTCAGGGCATCCCAAGTATTTATATTATCAAGGGTGTGATACCAATACTTGGCTTTGTCCTTTAGGGAGAAAGGAAAGAGGGTCTGCATTTGAGCGTCATCAGTAACGCCTTGCAGCTTCACCGTGGAACAGACCTCGGTGAATTCCTCAATATGCCTGTAAGGGTCTTCCCTAGTAGTACCAAAAAAGGAGGGTAGCAAGGATATGGTACTACTTTTGATCTCATATGGATTATCCCCTCCAGGTCTACGTAGTGTTGGGCCAGCTTGGTTGGTTGGGATGAAATATTCCTTAAGGCTCCTTTGACCGGCCATTTCTACCCTTGGAAGGTCTTTTCTTAAGATTCTTTCAGGTTCAGGATCAAATACAAGTTGTCTCCTAAGAGAACGCCTACCAAGCATGCACTACAAACACAATTCAAACGGACTTGTTTGGTCCAGGCATGGGGGAGAGGACCTGAGGCATTTTGAATTATTTGAGAACATGAGTGAAAACTCAATGAACAATGCCTCCATTATCGCCTTTAATCGTACCATCCTGCCCTATAATGTTCACGAAGTTGACACGGGACCCTCCCATTCATCCACAGATCTTAACCTTATTACACAAAAATTGGATGAAGTCTCCGTCATGCACAAGAAGCTGGATGAACTTCTGGCCAACCCTGCCCGCTCTATGGCAAACACCTCCACACCATCACTCCGTCACAACCCTAATCCTTCCAATGCCAGGCTTATTCCCAAAAACCCTATAAGACCGTCCTTACTGAGTATCGCATTGAGCGATTCAGTAAGCAATGTGAACCTGGCCTCTACAAGCCAGTATTTCGACACGGAGGACCAAGCCTCCGTGTGCTCGGATACATATATGATGTGGACTCGTCTTCCGGCTTAGAAGACGCTTGCGTCCTGGGGAACAACCCGTTCTCTGCTACTTATAACCCAGGGTGGCAAAATCATCCTAACTTTGCATGGACCAGTAACCCACAGTGCCAAAACCCCATGGGTGGGCCAATGCGACCGTCCACACCCGTCATCCCAATGGCCCAGTCTAATCCTGTAGCAAATCTGCCATCGGGTACTTGCATACCTCAAACAGAACATGCATCAAGTCCTCTCAATAAATTGATGCGAATGATAATGAAAATGTCTAAGCGCCATGAAGAAAACATGACCTCTCTTCAGCACTAATTGGCACAGCAGAATGCTGAGATCAGTCAGCTATGCATGATGACTCGATCTCAGGGCACTCTTCCAGCCCAACCTGTCCCTAATCCATGAAATTTTGTACTCCGTGGTCCTCAACCACAGGTACGACCTTCTCAAGGGCAGGTTCATCAGATTCTGCAAGCTCCGAGCACTCCTCCGGGATTTCAGGCTAATTCCGCAATAGCACCTCACCCTTATGTCCCTATTGCGAACCCTCCTCCGCCTTATGATCCCTCTGGACCCGCAACGTCCAATGCAATTACTACGAGGAGCGGTAAGCGAACCGTCGATTTGCCTCGACCTAATCCTGGCCCATCTTTTTCATCCCACTCTCATTCGAGATGCGCACCACATTCTCAAGAGGACGATACACCCAAACTAGTGCCAAAATTAGTCCCATTCCCTGAGGCTCTACCGAGGGAGCCAAAAAGCAAGAAAAAGGATACGTAGGCCTTTGATAACCTGCGTAATTTATTCAGGGATGTTGAAATCAAAGTCCCCTATTGGAGGCTATCGACCATATACCAACTATGGCCCGATTTTTCAAAGACTACACTACACCCAGGTGACAATCAAAGAAAACAAAGAATCCGGTGGTCCTCTCGCCTCATGCGAGTTGTGCTATACTGTCAAATCGACCACCGAAGCAGAAAGATTCAGGAACACCGCTTATTTCATGTAGCATCCAAGGCTGCAATTTTAACCGTGCTCTGCTTGATCTAGGATCTTCCATCAATCTTATACCAACCATCATGCTCGAGAAATTTTCCTTAGCAAATCTGAAACCCACCCCTGTCACGTTGCAGTTGGCAGATCGTTCTGTCAAAATACCGAAGGGTGTGGTGGAAGACATGCTGGTTAGGGTCAACAGTCTCTGTTTTCCTGTTGACTTTCTTGTTTTGCATATGGAAGTTCCTAGCTCACTTTCTGATTGTCTGATCATCCTTGGTTGACCTTTCTTGGCCACAGCCCGCACCCATATCGATTGTGCGTCAGGGTGCATTGAGATTGTTGTTGGCTCTGAGAAGCTCAAGCTAAACATCTTCAAGGCAGCCAAGAATTTTGATTACGATTGCATCGAGGATGACACGTCTGACGAGGACATGGCCGTCAGTGCGTGTATCGGACTAATAGGGAACTATTCTGACTGCTGTGGATCGCCCCTGAACACAGACCATCGCCTGACTGACATATATGTGACGTTTCCCCATCCCTCCCCTTATCCTTACATTCTCCTGACCATACTTCTAACGAGGTTTTCTCCGCTTCCCACACCTTGTGGTCTGAGTCATATTCGAGTTGCTCACCTTCGAACCACCCCCTTGAAGACCGGATTGCCCTTTCTTTTTCGCCAAAATCAGGCGGACATGCGACTCCACACTGGGACCTTAAGCCCACATACTGATCACTGGGGCTATCCCTTTTTGGATCCATCAATCCAAGATGCCCCTCTTCTTGGCCAATCTAAGGGCCAACTTCTTCCTCCTGTCCTTCTCTCTTCTGATTTGCTTGGGACACTCTCGTTCCAAGAAATGCCAGATCTTTCACCATCCACTCCCGAGCTGAAAGAGCTGCCTGACACGCTTAAATATGTTTTCTTTGGACCAAATGAAATGCTCCCCATAATTATTAGTTCAAAATTGACCAGGGAGCAAGAGTGCAAACTAACAAAGGTCCTTATGGAACACAAGGCAGCCATCTGATGGTCCTTATTTGACTTAACTGGCATTAGCCCCTCCTACTACACTCAACGTATATATACGAAGGAGGAAGCTCAACCCTCCCGCGAGATGCAGCGATATCTCAACCCTAATATGCGGGAGGTCGTTAAAAAGGAAATCATTAAGTGGCTTGATGCGGGTATAATCTACCCGATCAGCGATAGCCCCTGGATGAGCCTGATTCATGTCGTGCCCAAAAAGGCGGGACACACCATCAGTGTCAATGATAGGGGCGAATCCATCCCTACACGCACTCCTACATCTTGGAGAGTGTGTGAAGATTATAGGAAACTGAATGCTGCAACAAGGAAAGATCACTTTCCGCTACCTTTTATTAACCAAATCCTGGAGCGGTTAACGGAAATAAATTTTTTTATTTCCTGAATGGATTCTCTGGATATAACCAGGTGGCTATTGACCCCCAAGACTAAGAGAAAACCACCTTTACCTGCACCTTTGGCACCTTTGCATTTAGAAGAATGCCATTCGGACTTTGTAATGCGCCAACAACTTTTCAGAGATGTATGCTGGAGATATTCCATGACATGGTGGGTGACTTTCTTGAGGTCTTTATGGATGACTTTTAGGTCTTCGGACCTTCATTTGATGATTATCTTGCCAACCTGACCCATATCCTTCGGAGATGTATTGATTTGAACCTCATGCTTTCATGAGAGAAAAGTCATTTTATGGTACACGAGGGAATTGCTCTCGGCATATCATCTCCGATAGGGGTATTGAGGTTGATAGAGCCAAGCTTGATGTGATAGCTGATTTACCTGTGCCTAGCTCTGTCAAGCAAATTCGCTCCTTCTTATGACATGTTGGTTTCTACAGGAGATTCATCAAAGACTTCTCTAAGATTTCTAGACCTTTAACTCATCTCCTATCAACCGATGTACCCTTTGATATGGACCCCGACTGCATACGAGCATTCACGCAGCTGCGTGATGCTGTCACCAAGACCCTTGTTCTCCAACCACCTGACTGGTCCCTCGACTTTGAACTCATGTGTGACGCTTCTGACCTTGAAGTCGGAGTCATCCTGGGACAAAGATGCGACAGACACCCCTTCGTGGTGTACTACGCCAATAAGACGTTGGACGAAGCCTAGCGTAATTATACAACCACTGAGAAAGAACTACTGGTGGTCGTCTTTGGGCTGCAGAAATTTCGCTGTTACCTTCTGGGCTCACATGTTAACTGTATTCACTAACCACGTGGCCATTCGTCATCTCATGCACAAGAAGGATGCCAAGCCTAGACTGATTCGTTGGATCCTTCTGCTCCAAGAATTTGACCTTAAGATCCGTGATAAGGCCGGAGCCCAGAATGTTGTTGCTGATCATCTCTCGAGACTGGACCCTGACCACATTGGACTTACCCTGTTGATTAATGAGGTTTTTCCCAATGAGCACCTACTGGCAATTAATATGGCAAGTGGACCTTGGTATGTCGACATTGCCAATTACCTTGCTTCTGGTTCCCTTCCACGTGGCTGGCCTAAAAACCAGCGCGAGAGTCTCATTGCAGAAGCAAAGTACTATTTCTAGGATAATCCACTACTTTTTTGAATAGGTGCTGACTAGATCATCCGTCGCTGTATTCCTGACAACGAATTCTCTAGTGTGCTATCCTTCTGTCACGATCAGGCTTGCGGAGGCCATTTCTCTGGGAGGAAAACTGCAGCCAAGGTGTTGCAGTGCGATTTCTTTTGGCCCTCCCTTCACCAGGATGCACACAATTATGCTAAACATTACACTAGGTGCCAGTCGTTAGGGTCAATGTCACGTCGTGACATGATGCCCTTGCAAGCCATCCTAGCTGCTGAAATCTTTAACATTTGGGGAATTGATTTCATGGGTCCCTTTCCTCCTTCCAACGGCTTTGAGTACATCCTCGTTGCTGTTGATTATGTTTCGAAATGGATCGAGGCTATTCCCATGCGCCATACTGACCATGTCATATCTACTCGATTTGTCAAGGATCACATTTTTGCACACTTTGGGATCCCTCGAGCCATTATCTCTGATGGAGGAAGTCATTTTACCCATGCACCTTTTCGGACACTTCTGAGGAAATATGGAGTTCACCATCATATCGCATCTCCATATCATCCTCAAACAAATGGCCAGGTTGAGGTGTCAAACGGCAAATCAAGCAAATTCTCCAAAAAATGGTTCGGCCTGACCGTAAGGATTGGTCCGACAAGCCGATTGACGCACTTTAGGCATATCGGATTGCCTTCAAGGCTCCCCTTGGTATGTCTCCTTATAGAATTGTTTACGGGAAGCCTTGTCATTTGCCCGTAGAGCTGGAGCACCGTGCTTATTGGGCAGTTCGCCAATGTAACCTCGACCCAAACCTGTGTGGTCGAGAAAGGAAACTCCAACTCCAGGAGCTGGAAGAACTCCGTCGTGAAGCCTATGATTCTGCCTTAACTTTCAAACAACGCACTAAGGCCTTTCACGACAGCCGAATTCGACGGAAGGAATTTGAGCCATATCAGCAAGTTTGGCTTTACAATGCCCAGCTTAAATTCTTTCCAGGGAAATTGAAGTCCAAATGGACTGTTCCCTACTTGATCTCGAGACCATTTCCCAACGAGGCCGTTGAATTTGAAGATCCCAAATCTAGGCATAAATTTACGGTCAATGGGAAGCGATTAAAACCCTATCTTACTAATGAACCTGCCCCCCATTAGTGAAACTATTGCCCTGCTGGAGGGTAACTAACTTCGTGCCTCATTCTAAGTCCAGCTGGAGACGTTAAATTCAACCACAGAAGCTTGATTCGCTCAGGTTTGACTTAATTCACTTGAGCATTGATAAGATACATCGGAATCTCTCCTAACTAAGGACGTATTCTTATACCTGAGTCACCAGTATAGGATTTGTTGGTTTGCTTCTACTTAAGAGCCTAAGTAATCTTGGTTCACACTACACATATCAAGAAAGACCAGGTGAACATAAGATCCAACCCTAGTGTTCATTAGGAAAGGTGGAGTCCTTACCTGTGCGCGCAGGTAGACTTTTTATCCCAGACTTTAGTTTTGTGTTTAGGAGAAACTCTTTCCACCAAAAAAGTACTCTCCCACCAAAAATGTGTGCTCTTCCAAATAAAGATATACTGACACTTGTTTAAAAAAAAAAAGAAAAAATCTTACAAATAAGTCAGTATATCTTTCAAATGTCTGTAAATTCTTCTCCCTAAAAAGTCTTTTAGGGCACGTTACAAATACCCTATTTCTGCCATATATTTCTTGAGCCACAAAAGCAATAAAAGTGGGGTTGAGTTTTCCATCATCTTTTTGAGGGTCAATCCGAAGACATGAGCTGAAATTAGGACCAACCTGCACTTAAAAATTCGTGAACCCTGGGCTTGAGCTTTAATGTTCATCTGGTCAGTCTTGATCCTTCACTATGCACAAACCATAATCTTTTGAGCTCTCGAGTATGGCAAAACCCTCTGAGTCCTGGAAATTGTACTTAAGGTTTAAATATCAAGAGTCCAGGTTAGTCGAGAGATGGTCTATATCAAGTAAGACTTAAAGTACTGGTAGTCTTCTCTGCAATGGGTTCTCACAATATCCAATGGATAAACACATCCATGTCGCTTCATAAAAAAAAATCTTCAGCTTAAGATCATTTCTAAACACAATACAAAATGTTTTACTAGGGACTAGCAAAAGATAGGCATGGGGGTATGTTTGCACAGCAAAAATATACCAGTAAATATGCCATCTTATGTTATTTCCTAGCACTACCATTGCATCTTATATAGCCGTAATTGCATTTGTAAATATACACCTGCATGCATTTATAAAGAGGGGAGGAGAGTGAGAATAATTGGCCATCCAATCCACTTCTATTAATTAACATTTTCCTTAAGTGTGGCATTGCAATTTCACCTTTTTCATTTTGTTTATTATTTTGTATTTTCCTCTCCCGTGCGGCTATAGGGCATGGTGTGTGCGCACCTCTCCTACTGCCAACAGCATGGCAGGGTGTGCGCACCTTTCTTCCTGCCAGCAGCATGGCATGAGGCATGCCCTCGCCTCTTTAAAACTCCATGCTCTCCCTTGCTGCGACAATCACCTTCAGATCACCCTAACCCTCAGTCAATCATTGGCCAACCTCCTCCCCTCTCACTCTCCATACACAGTTCCCCTTCTCACAAGTTGAGAAGAGGCACACCATGCGCAGGAGAAAACCCACAGTGGTCTCAGACCACCACTATGAGTTCCACCATCGCCTAGCTCTTTCGTGAGCAAGTGGGCTTGCTGGCTTCGCATTTTGTTTCACTGCATTTCGTCTCCTCCGCCATTAGCCAGAGCTTCAAGCTCCCAAGCTCTGAAGCTCCAGCTCGCTGCGCGCCTGCCTGCAGCTCCAGCCGTTCGTCGCACGCTCACCTACAGACCGTGCGCAACCTCTTCCGACGTGCGCAGGCTCTCCACAGTGCACCCACGCACGCAAAACCAGCCACTACCGGTTGCTAGACCACGCGCGCACTGTGGCGCACTATAGCGCGTGGTCTACGCGACACTGTAGCCACCGGTAAGTTTCACACTTAGCCGATGGCGTGGCGCTCTCTCTCCTCGCCCGTAACCCGCGCCAACCGGTCACCGTGCCTCACCCGCCCGCAGCGCTATACGCTGCACTCCGCAGCGTGCTGCGCCTCACCCGCCTGCGCAGCAGAGCGCTGTGCTTCACTCGGCCATGTGCGCACACTCTCTCTCCTGCGCCCACGCACCTGCGCCTTCAGACGTCGGGGTAGCACGACAGACGGCTTGTCTGCTACACTCCCCTCCTTCTGGCACACACACACACTGGTACACCCACACATGCACTGGTACACACACACACACCCTGATACACACATACACACACACTCATACACTCACACATACACACACACACACACACACACACACACACACACACACACACACACACATATATATATATATATCCACTCACATACTCTTATCCTTACATATATATACATAAATATATGTGCATATATATATATTTATATATATACATTTACATATATATATCTATGTACATATGCATCTATATATACATATGTAGTTATAGATATATACATATATACATATACATACTTACATATACATCCACTTACCCATATCCATCTATACACCTCACAACCACCACCCATGCACTCGTCCCTCCACCGTGCATCAAATTGCGGGAATATTCGCACCAATTGCTGATATTCCCTGATATCCGCACAAAGCAAGCGCCTCCACCCTCACTCCCACACATCCGCTCCACACTTCACGCGGCACTCAGTCTTGTTGGTTGCATCTTGCTAGATGTAGACCAACTTGACACCATGCTACATTCCATCTCCACTTCCACCTCCACCCCTATGTACATAATATATACCTATATACACATATATATATTCTGTATCTACTATATATCTATACAAATATATACTACGCTAAGTGTTTCTTTCTTTCCTAGCAACTTACTCTGTTTTTATTATCTTTTATTTCTTGCTATTAAAAAGATAAAAAAAAAGTGAAAGAGAAACGATAATTCTTGTCTTGCAGGTACTCGATCTTGCGAATAACAAGATCGATTTTTGGGAACCCCTAGCTGGCTACAAGCCAAGAACCATTTGGCTCAAGGCCAAGGACTTCATTTTTTAGGGTGTACCTCAAGGACAACATTATCACCAACAAAAAATATTAAAAAATAGAAAAAAATCAAAAACATAATAAATGCAAGGAAGAGACGCGTTTTAGGAAAGGCGTAGAAACTCCTTCATATTCAAATTCTTGCCTCCCTAAGATCGACCCTGGGCCTAAAAGCGACCAAGATAAAATCAAGTAGGCTTGGTTAACAATTTTGTGAAACTAGTGTAGACTCGATTTAGGGTAACTCACTATACTAATTTCAATGACAATATCACTATATTAACAAAACCTATCCGAGTTGCACCACCCCGCAAAACGAGACGACTCTCCCGTGGGTGCCGCGTGCCTCCTCTCTCGTCGGCCCTGTGAGTATTCTGGCTGATAGGGCCTTTTCCGTCCGCTATCGGTGTCTCGTGCAGCCGAGTTGGTCTCCTCGTACGTCATAGCTGCCTCCACCACTCTCGAGAAGGTGGGCAGCTTCAGGGGCTTGACATACCCCCGAATGGCAGGCCGAAGCCCCTCAGTGAACCTCCACAGGCACTCCTCCTCCATAGCTATGGCTGTTGTAGCAAAACGTAACAGCTCCAGGAAGCGCATGTAATACGTGCTAATAGTCATCGTCCCCTGGCAAAGAGTGTGGAACTCCCGCCTCCTTTGGTCCAGCCAAGTCTGTGGGAAGTACTGCTCGCAGAAGAGGGTCACAAACTGGTCCCACGTCGGCTCTTCCCTCTCCTGGCCTCTGACTGCCCTCCACCACCTGTGTGCCGCACTCTCCAGCTGGTATGTGGAAAAAGCCACGCGGTACTCTACAGGGGGGCGAAGACTGTCAAATGCCTTCTCAATCTGCTCCAGCCAGTCCTCTGCCTCAGACGGGTCCTCATCCCCCTTGAAGGAGGGGGCCTTCAGCTTCCGAAACTGTCTGAAAAGCTCATAATGTAGCTGTAGTGGGGGAACGGGCACGCCTCCAGGTAGGGAGGGCTCATGCTCAGAAGTGTCAGAGTGCGGTGGGGGCGGTGGAGGACCACCCCCTCCCCCTCGTCCAGTGCTGCATCAGTCTCTCGGCCACACTGAGGACTCCCCCTCCACGTCTCCAACTAGAGGCACCTGTGGAGCCGGGTGGAGCTCCTCTGGTACTATATCTCGAATAAGCTGAGCAAGGTCCTGCGCCTGAACGCCCAAGAGAAGTGGTGGGTCAACTGGCACCTCGGGCCCGGCACGTCCGCCCCTCCGACCTCGTCCACAGCCGCGTCTATGGCTCGCCTCAAGAACTCCACGACAAGGCATCTCCTGCAAGGAGACGCGGAAGACAGAACAAAAAGAAGTCAACTGTAACAAACTTCAGCAAAAGAAACTCAGAACAAATGTCAAGCGGTACGTTGTGCTAGTTACTTTAGTTACATGCACGTGAATTGGTTATTCTCAGGCTAGTTGGTTCATTTCTCAGGACAACCTTACACTGATACCATCTTGTTACAACTCGGTTCCTGAATCCCCACAGGACCCATGACCGGCTCGACTCGACTAATCCCAACACCCAGTCGTTTAACAAGAAATAACCAAAAAGTAGGAAAGTAAACCACATTCACCATGCAAAGTAACTAACAGTAAAAGAATACAAGCAGTAAAGGAAGTAAAAGCTGCTAATAGTACACATCACCACCACAACAATAAAGTAGAATAAAAGTACATAACAGAAATAGTAACAACAGTCTAAACTCACTAGTAGAACAGGAAGTACAACAAAAACAAGAAACTACTGCTAGGCTCGACTGGGCCCAGCACCCTCTGCAGCCGGTGACTCGGGCTGCTCAACTCCTGGACCTGTAAACGGTTACAAGTAAAACAGAGTCAACGAACGCTGAGTAGAGTGGTAATCAAATTAACTAAAGTAGTAAAAACTAACATGTAAATTTATCTTTTCCAATTATTCTATTTTACACGTCATTCCTTTTCCCCCATTGGTTTACTTTCAGATCTCTTCCTTGATCTCGCATGTTCCTCGTGGGAACAATCTTGATTACAATCTTTTCCAAGAGTAGAAGGCACACATGGTGCTCTCCTGCCCGGGAGAGTCCCCCGTGGTGATCCTACACCCAGTTAACTACCCCGAGGTCACTGATAGACGTAGCAGTGACTACGGCACGTGCGATAAGCGCATGGGTAGCTATTCCACACTGGCATGCGATCAGTCGTTTCTGCTAGCAGGTACGTCCAAAGTACAGCACGGAACAGTATAGGGCCAAGCCCTCTCACTAACAAGGGTCTCGCCCCTCCACAATTCGCGCACACTCGTCTAACTACCCCGGTTTACTGAGCGAGCCTAATAAGCTGGTGTAGAGTGGCTAGCTGAACCCTGAGCCCCGTGAGGCGGCTAGCTCCCTCCCTACACTAGTAGCTCTCCCCGGTACAGTATACGCGAGGGCCAACAAAGTCGGTATAGAGTGGTCAATCCTAACCTCGGGTCCCAACCCAAGGGCGGCTAGCTTCGCTCTACACTAAACAGGGGATAGTCGCTCTCCTTGGTACCACGTACTCAAGGGCCAGCACACTTCCCACTCACATTTTCAGGTCTTTCCATTCATTCACAGGAGCTCTACTCCTAATTCCCCGTAGGGTTCATGCTCATATTCACCACGTTGTTCCATACCAGGTTTCATCATTCACATTTCCATTCTCATATTTATACATGCAGCTCGTATTTTCATAATTTACATATGCAACAAGTAATATCACAGGTAACTATTTAACTGGCACATGCATTTCATATTCCAATAGGCAACTCGTATTTATTTTCAGATAATTGTCTACCATTCTACTCATTCATTTATGACTGCAATCTCAAACACGCATACAAGCAAGGCAACAGTTTCTCCTCCTAGGATTCATGCCACATCCTAAGTTTCTAGTTATCTAATTATCTTATGCATTCATATTTTATATTTAAAATAGGAGGAACCACTCTACCAGACAATCCGGGGGTACTGGGGGCTCGAACGGCAAACTCACATGCCTCTGCAAGCCCCGAATACGTAACAGAACGAGGTCCTATACCGAGGAGCAGAACACAACGGATTTTCAGAATAGTATATAAGGGTTTCTAACATATAGAGGAACTCACAAGGAAACTACCGATATTTTGTTTGCGTAAAACAAATACCAAACGGACCCTAAACGGGTCAAAAACGTGACTGCAAGACCAAATCAGACGTCTAGCAAAGGTCCAGACATTTTAAAAGTCACCAAGGTCTCACCTCAAGTTCCTGCGTCGACTTCAGACATCTAGAACCTTCATTTGACCATCTGGACTCAGCTCCAGACGTCCGACCTCTCCTCCAGTTGTCTGGAAGTGCTTCCGGTCGTCTGGCAAGATGTCTAGATGTCCGAAACGCGTGGGAGGGTATGCCCCACGCCTTCCCAAAGCTACCTTGCTCGCGACAGACAATATCTCCCATTTTTAGCCAAACAGATCGACTCTGCGGTGCGGCCTGCATGGCCGTAGCCGCAAGAGGAACGTACCTTCGCGAAACCTTACTTTAAAACATCCGGGGTCGTCACCAGACATCCAACCCGTCGTCTGGACGGCACTCAAGACGTCTGATTCTGGGAAAAACCCAGAACCAGAGCAAGCTCCTGCTCCTCCTCCTCTCTTCACACCACTCCTCCTCCTCGCTTCTCGCCCTCGCTTCCTCTCTCTCGCTCGTCCCTCTTGCTGCTGTGGAGAGGAAGAAGGAAGGTGGTGGTGGAGTGGAGAAGAGAGGAAGGGGGGTGAGGCTCTTATATAGAGAGCGGCTAGGGTTTGGTGAAGGAGAAAAGAAGAGAGAAAAAAGAGAGGAAGGTTGTTTGCACGCAACTAGCACGCAGACCTGACACTGCATACAAAATTTTTAATTTCCAGACATCTGGGAAGGGGTCTAGATATCTACCCAGACGTCTGACTGACAATCCAGATATCTTAAAAGGCTTAGAACAAAACGAGTCTTTACACCCCCCATCTCTCTCTCTCTCTCTTTCCTTCTCTTCTTTCTCTCAGAGACCCAAGGTTACCCGGGTTATCGGGTAGGTAACCGGATCTAGAATAGGGTGCAAGCCTGCGGGCGTGACCGCAGGCGAGTAGTGAGTGCTCGGGTAAGTGGGTGAAGGTGCTAGGGACCCAACCCCCGTGACTTGGGCGAAGGGATGGAAACAAAAATTCCTCTTATGTGTGCACGGGCGCTCTTCTCCCACCGATGTGGGACTATCCCAACCGTCTTCTTTGCGTGAGTAGCAGCTATGAGGATGCCTCCAATTGAGGCAGCAAGAGTGGTCACAGGTTCCAATTGAGGACCTAGGAAGGGTCCTAAGGATTAGCCGTAGCACCTAGGACCAAGAACTGGAGCAGATATGGCCAGAGAACTCAATGCGTGGTCAGAGAACTTGAGGGCGGCGGCGGAGCAACGGTGAGTACCTGAAAAAGAAAATACGGCCTATAGGCCCTGTCAAATACGTTCAGAAGATTCGCCGGAGCACGATGGTGTGGCGATGGCCGTGGTGTGTCAAGAGAGAGAGTGTGGAGGTCTGTCGACCTTAGAAAGGTGGCGCGAGGTGAGAGGTGTCGGGTGAGTTGATAGAGAAAGCTAAACCCCAAATTTCTTTGAGGTTTTTACTCAGTGAGGTGAGGCGATGCTCACGAACGCGGTGGAGGGTGTTTTTATGGTCTATGGCAGTGGGAATGCCTTGCCAGAGGTACGCCGATGAGATGGAAGACGGAGTCGGATCGGGTGCAGCAACGGTCGAAATGGTGTTGTGGTGGCACGATGATGATGAGCTGATGCTAGGGAGTCAAACAAACTAGTTGTTGGACAAAGAGGAGTAGAGGAGGTGTCGAGTTTCGTATTGCTGACGTTGGAGAAGATGAATGCTCCGATGAGAGGGAACAGTGACGATGGAGGGTACGGAAGCACCTTGCTAGTATGGCGAGGTGCGGAAAGACAAGGGGAGTTGGAACAACCCCCTGTGGTATGTGGCGGCCGGCGAAGAGGTCGAAGGTAGGAGGGTTGCCGGAGTCAAGCTTGGAGCGAGCCGGAGGTAGGAAAATAAGAGGATTTTTGGCTCAAAAACTTGCTAAGGAGTTAAGGCAGTCGATAGGGGTTTTTCATAAGCCATTGGGCGAGCTTCAAAGCTTGGAAACCAAGCTTGAAAGCTTGAAAATCAGGGGCTTAAGTTAACGGATTTCCAAGAGTTCACATGAACTGTTGGGGGAATTAGGAAGGCCATGAAGGAGCTTAGATGGAAGGGGATCTCCTCAAGAGTCTCCCTTCAAATTTTGGAAGGGTTTCTCCAAGAAATCAGGGAGGAATCTTTGATTGAAGCTCGGCCTCTTTGGTTCACATGACCATGGCGGCGGGGACCTGAATGAAAAGAACGAAGATAAACCTAGAGGGCATTTCGCAAAGTTTTCAAAACCTAAGGGGCTATAAGAGAGAAAACAAGTCTAAGAGGACCAGAATGCAAACTAAGTCAAGATAGACTCTGATTGGGCCCAAATTTTGGTACAAACCTAATTTAGACCCCAAGAATCTGATGGTGAAGTCAGATTTTGGTTTTAACCAAATTTAATTAGGTAATTTGCACAGAAACCTAAATTAGGGCAACTCTCCGTCTGAGACTCTATTTTACGTCAAAATGAACTCAGATGGTCAAATCAATGATACCAAACCTTATGGAATATTTTTTTATAATTTTTAGAATGTTTAGATGAATTTTATCCTAACCATAATCTCAGTTAATTAAGAGGATCTGAAATTAGGATTTCGGATGTCCATTAATTCTTGAAATACGTGAAAATCAATTTCTGTCTGCATGGACCCTCTTATTAGACATTAATGACCATTTGACCTTTAATTAAGCCCTAGAATTCCCTGTTGTTATTCTACGATTTCTTATCTTCTCAAAACAGATCATTATGCATATATGACCCTCTAATGGTTATGTAGGAGCTTTTATCAACTTTATCAGACTAAATTGGATTAGTTATGGCTCATGATGATGTTCCCATCACCCTACAATAGAACCAAGCAATTAAAAACAAAATAACATTGAATATAAAATAAATTAAATATAAATTTTAATTTGCTAATGAGTTCCTTTAGTTAGAATGAGTGAAAGTGGTGAGAGCGCATTTATTCCATAGTATACCAGTGAATATCATGGTTGGTTCACATGTCTAGGCTCCAAATCTAGACCCAAACATCGCTTTGATTGATGGGTAGGTTACGGATCTCAAGGGTTATGGAATCTGAAAAATGCATATTTTATGGCCACCTTATATTGTAGGCCCACAATGTCAATCTAGTACATGTGCTTGAAACTTAAAAGAATATACTTGAAACTGCTTGGCATCCTCATAACACTAGATTTTGAACTTTATGTATGAGTTCAAGTTCAATCTCCCACCGTACAGAAGGCATTCAATAGTTAGGTCCATGTTTTAACTTCCAAGAGATGAAAATTTAGTGTTAAACAAGATGCTCATGGAATACTCGTATCATAATTCTTAGTGAGAAAAATTATTATTAAGAATCATTTGGCTTCAATATTAACACAAAATTTCAGCACCTTCCGATTTTATAGACAAATTACTAAAATTTCCCTAGTTTGACTACAAGTGAAAAATACAAGTTGCAGTTAAAAATCACTTGCTATTCTTCCTTCATTAAAGAATAACTTTAAAAACTCACCTGATTAATAATGAAAAATTCTTGACTTATTCATAATAATGTAACATGATTTTGATAAGTGGTAAATACAAGTTGCAATTCAAAATCACCTGTCATTCTTCCTTGATTAAAAAATAAATTTAAAAACCCAACAAGTCACCAGCATCATATTAGATAAATGCAGTTATTTTTTTTTGGTGTCAAAGCAACTTAGGGGTGGAAAATTGGTAATCTTGAGAAAATTAGTGGTGTTAAGGAATGATTCCGCATCTAAGTTCAAGATGCCTTTTAAATTAGTGAAAAAGAAAGGTCGAAAATCATCCTATTTTATGGAAGTCTAGATTGGACAAACCTTCCTCCCAACCGGAAAGTCCTTGATGATCACCACAACACCACAATGCTCGAATATTAGATAGTTTCGTTTCCATGGTTCTCTTTTAACATAGTTGACTTTCTTGTGAATGAGATGAATACCATTTAGGCCTTTTCTAAATTGTAGGAGTGGGATGAGTTTGTGGAAAATTACTACTAAATAGCCCACAGACAGAGTTTGTGTGTGTCAATGTTTATGTTTGTATTGTACTTGAAAGATCTAACTCAAGTTTTGATTCTTGATTTTATTAAAAAAAAAAATCAATACTTGATCAAGGAAATGCTAAGTCAAGGAAATTTCAACTAAGTAAAATAATAACATCAATACTTGATCAAGTAGCTCAGTATAAGAGATAACACGAACACATGTCGTCAAGGAAAGAGATGGTAAGCTTCCATTGGTTCTTCCAACTACCTATTATGAATAAGCAAATGACGTTAAATGCAAAGCACTAACATATTCCAAGTACGAAGAAATAAAAAAAATATATCCATATGGAGACAAATACCAGGAACTAAAAAGTAAAACGAATAGAGATGGGATTTATTAAACTTGTTAGAAGAAGAAATTTACGTAGAGTACCAAACTTA
This sequence comes from Thalassia testudinum, assembly GCA_037157565.1. Taxonomy (NCBI): domain Eukaryota; kingdom Viridiplantae; phylum Streptophyta; class Magnoliopsida; order Alismatales; family Hydrocharitaceae; genus Thalassia; species Thalassia testudinum. The sequence goes on along the minus strand of JAZHRO010000077.1, from coordinate 156,078,799 downwards.
TGCTTGGAAAAATAGTATGTGCAACAGAAAGAAATAAATGGAATGCTTGTTATACTAAAAAATCATAATAGAGAATATTACTCTGAAACTTTGCATGGATTGTAATCCGTAAAGAAAATGTACTCATTTCTTTTAGAAAAGAAAAGAAAATTTACTTACTGCATTCAACGTTTGTTGCTGGTAAAGGATAACCTGCACATTGGCATGGTTTGCAATAAAAGTCACAGCATTTGGCTTGAATGTGAGAAATTTAGAAATGAGTCAGAACAACAAAAGGTTACTATATATGGACCGAAGGTAGATGCTGAGTAGTGGTACTTTAAAATGAATAATTTCCTGCTACTTGAATTCGCAAGATTTCATATCAAGGGTGTCATACAATGGAACAGATACATAGGAATATACAGAGTAGGCATGGTCGATGATTATCCACTCTGGTCTGTTAATGAAATACAATTCAATGCAAGCACCCTTTGAAATGAAGTCATTAACGTCGAATGAGACATGCACCTACATCAACCTCGTGACCCATTATGACATTTCATGAAATACTTCACCTGACACATCAATCATAAGCCTCCCACATAGCCATTTTGTCGAATACCCCCACGACAACCATCGCCACCACCTCATCACAACCACCCTTGCACCACTCACCACTACCACTTGGACACCACCACCATCATGCGAGCACTACCAACACCACATGAACGCTATACCACTACGACGACCCTCCCACCTCCATCATAGCCCTTGCCCATCACCACAACTGAAACACATATGCACACATACAAACCCTAAGAACTGAAGTACCTCAAAGGCAACAATGGGGGTAGATCAGTGGGGTTGGTAATGGGGCCGAGCAGTGAGGAGTGAGAAATTCGTCATTCAAAACCTAAAAAGGATCAAGAAACACCAAATCAAAAACACAACAAGCATATATTTTTACCCAATCCCCATGTCCCTTGCTGATCCTAACACAATCCAAACCACTATGATCTCAAGCAATGGTACCTCCCGATTCATCTGATTCTTATATGCCATGAGATCCCTTCCAAGCCTCCACGTCGATGGAGGAGAGGGTGCACACAAGCGATGAGAGGAGGGGCTGTGGAGGTTACACGAGTACAGAGGCAAGGGTGCATGATGGTGGAGGTGATCGCAAGAGAGCGAGGTGATCGTGAAAGAGCCGTACATATGTTGGAGAAGCGGTGGAGTGGGGATAGAGTTTTATATTAGAGTAATTACAAATGGGATCTTGTGTTGTTTGTTAACAAATAATGATAATTATTCGATATTACTAAAATATAATGGCAATGATTTTTTTGTTGTTACATTATACTAACGATGAATTCAATCGTTCTTATTTTAAAATATATGATAACAAATAGTATAAATTATTATTATATTTAAATATAATCATGAATACCACTAAACATTATTATTTTTTGATTACCTTATGTATTTTTTCTTGTAGTGAAAGCATACCAATATATATATATATATATATATATATATATATATATATATATATATATGCTAATCAGTGCACCATAATAAAAAAATGCAATGGAAAGTATGAAGTTATTACATAATTACATACTTGTCACTGGATATTTTCATGTTCATATACTAATATCTCCCCACCCACCTTCCTCAAAATGCGAGGCTTCTATTGAAGCCTAAGTTTGGCTCTAAAATGGTTGAATGAAGTGACTGAAAGTAGCTTCATTATTGCATCAGTGACCTGCTATTATGTTGGAAAAAACGATTGGATAAATCCTTTGAATTAACTCAATCACCAACAAATTGATAATCAATTTCCGTGTGCTTTATTAGTGCATGAAAAATCGGATTTGATGTGATGTATGTTATACCTATGTTATCATAGAAAAGTGATGGAGCCTGCTTGAGTTTAAGCCAAGTTAAGCAATGACTGATTGAAGCCAAATTACTTCAGTAGAGGAGTTGGCTAAAGCACAATATTCAACCTCAATGGACGATTTGGCAACAGTATATTGCTTCTTGCATGCCCATGAAATTGGGCTACCTGTAGGAAATATTACAAAACCAGTTGTTGATCTCAATTATCTGGGTAGGATGCCCAATTTGCATCCTAGTAGGCTGCAAGGGAAAGAGAGTTGGTGGATGACAATAGAACCCCAAAATTAATTGTACCTTTAAGATAAATGAAAACTCTCTTTAATGCTTCATAATGAATGTTTCTAGGATTAGACATAACTTGGCCTAACATGTTGATGGAAAAGGCAACATCAGCTAAGTAAGGGTCTGCATTGAATGATCTAGCACCAGTAAAGCCAAAATTGACTTCAACATGTTGTTGGCTGATCTAACACGATGTACTGTTAGATCAGAAAGAGGGGTGCTCGTATCTTTATGGCTTTTGGGTGTGAAGCACATATGGAGCAAAAGGTCTTTTAACCAGTTTCACACCATCAAACTTGTAAGGTATAAGGAGATCAGCTAAGTAACATTGTTAAGTGAGGTGAATGCCATTTTTATAATGCCCAATTCCAACTCCAAGGAAATAAGGCCAGCCAATATCTCTAACGGGAAAGTATTCATGAAGTTGCTTGAGAATGTTATTTAGAGCCACCACACTCAAACTAATTAAAAGGATGTCGTCCACATAAATTAAAAAATAGGCAACTTACGTATTAGATTGATAAATAAAAAGAGAGGCCATCAGTCTTAGAACCATTTAACACTGTACTAGCCTAAAGTTGACCTACCCCACAAACGTACATTCCAAAATACTCCTTACAAAGATGTAGGCTAAGTCAGAGCTTCAGTCTCGTGTTCCCAGTCAAGTATGGCCATATGGGAAGCAAATACCAAGTGTGCATTACCAATAAACTTTCAACAATGTAAACAATTTAAGTCAAAAATAAAATGCACGTTGTTAGTAAGAGTAATAATTTCAACTAATTTATTTTAATTTTTTACCAGTAAAAATTATTTTATATAAATAAAAAATAAATTTATAAATAAAAAATAAATTCCTACCGATAAAATATCATATCTCAATTAAAAAATTATTTATCATAATAAAAAAATAAAATACATCGATATATTTTTATTTTCAATCGATTAATTCTAACCATATATGGTAAGCATTGCAATACATTTCCATACTCGCCCCCACAATTTAATCATGGTACTCAGGCTAATATATTTGATGTGAAGAAGAATTATCCCGGAAGTATCACTCCCCAAGTTCAACTTACATGAATAAGTTTGTGTGAAAAATAAGCATTAAGCACCCGTAGGATAAAAACATTTCAGGTATCTGAAGAGGTTAATTTGGAAATGAGCACTAAGGGAGGGGCGAAAAATAGTTAAAAATAAATATCTTTTACTGTAATGATACAAGTTGGAATTGATACATTTATATTGAAAAAAAAAAACTTAAGTATAAAATTAAATCTTAAAATAATCAACGAAAATCAAGTATATTCTATCCTCCAAATAGAAACCCAGCTGCCTGCTCCTCGTTTCCATTGAATAGTTTAAGGGCCTGCATGGCTGCTTCTCGAGGGAAACCCAGTTCTACAAGTTTTGTAATCTTTGTTTCAAAGTCCGCATCCTACAGCACCATTTCAATCGTTAGCCATGATTTCCAAGCTTTGAAAAACAAAAGCTACTGGACAAAACATAACCAGGACTCAGTTCCATAACCAAAGTTTCAAAAAGGGAAATGAACATGCATCAAGAAAAGACAGAGTTGATCAAAATTGAAGTTCCCCGTCTTCGTGTTCGAACTTGTATTTTATGATTGACATGGGAAGCCTATTGTGCACTTCTTGGATGGAAACTTAAGATAAGAAAGACAAAAAAAAAATGAAAGAATATACTACAAAATAAAATTTACCAGTTGAGAAATCCGACCCAACCTAACCACATTAGGAAAGAATGTTACATCAAAAGCTCTTCTATAAATGCGATCTAAAGCTCCTAGGTGCAACTTCAACTCTACAAATTCCACAGATTTACCCTTAAGTTCTGCACATATATTGCGTATATACTGCAAAGTATTTTTATCAAACTATGCTATGACACATTGCCAACTGAACGAAGGGGAAAAAAGAGGAAGAAGAAGAAAAATCCAAGAGACTGATAGGGTGCAACATAAGACACCGATTCAGTTCATTATTGACAAGGCATGATCTGTAGTCATTCGACAGGTCTGATTTCACAATCAGGATAAATGAAAGTAGGGTAAAAGATCAACACCAAATCTGGTCAAAATAACAAATCAGGCTCTCGATATGGTACAATACAATTGCAGATGACTAACACCCTTTACCTGTTGGAAGTGTCAAATTAGATAATAGCTATACCTCGAAGAACAAATCATTTCTTGATAAACAGGCACAGCATATGATGGTTATTATCTGCTTCCTTCCTACTTAATTAGTAGAGGTTTTTCATACTGTGTTAGTTATTTTCATTTCTTTTTTTTGTCTCATGCTGTTTTATATTATATTTCTTAGTTGCAATTTTCATTTACTGACATCAAGGCAGTAGCTCGATGCCTGCGTTACTGCCAATTGCTCCACTCAATACCCAAATCAAGCAAGGAGACTTATTTAGTGAATTTGAACTTTTTTATGTGTTAACTCAGCTCTTGGACAATGTTATTTACCAAAACAGGTACATACATTGGTAATAAATGTTTGAGATGCTAAATGATAATTAGCCTTGCTGAGAGATGAATGTTGTAGTTGGGTAATTGGATGATAAGAGATCCAATTACACATTAGTTTAGTCCCACATAGTTGAGTAAGAACTTGGAGGTGTGTAGTGGCCTATAAAAAGGCCTTTGTACCCCCTATTTGTTCTTTGAGAATAATATAGAGACATGCCCATAGGGGCACTTCTCACATTGTTTTCTCCCCGCTCTTCAATAGTGAGGCTTCCACGTAAACCCAAGCATTCATACCATGATGCTCTTGATATTTATGTTGTCCATTTTATTCCTCTTATTTTATATTCCAACTTCGTATTAGTGAAAGTCGATTCTTGGGAAATAATTTTTTAGGGAGTTTATCATTATCATTTTATCTTATTTTTGGAGTTCATTGTGATGGGGGCTTCAGTGTGGAGTCATGCTCCTGTCGTTGGGTTCATCGAACCCTATGAAAGAGAGGATGACGACCTGATTTCCATCTTACTTCACGGCAACACTCTTGTTGGGTTCATGGAATCCTATTGAGAGAAAGAAGGGGTATGTAAGCCACAGAAGGCGCAATCATGAGGATGGTGCTTGATCGCGAGGATGGCTCCATGATTGCGAAAGCAGCAAGAGAAGGTAAAGCTGACCCCACAGCAGCAAGAGCGTGGCAACGATCATGCATGAAATCATAAGAGTGGTTCTTGAGCCGATGGAGATATTGGTTGGCGTAAGAAAGGAAGGTAGCGACAAAGCACCTCCTTCACATGAGATCACAACCTTCATGAAGTTGAGCAACGGCACGCGAGACCATGGGACAATGTAAGATTGGCCACAATCGCGAGATCAAGCGAAGAAGGATTGTGCAGTCTCACGCATGGTTGGTGGCAACGGAGATGGTGGCAAAGAATGAGGCAGTGAAGGAGCTCCACACGTTTTCGGAGATTGACGGCGATGGGTTACAATTAGCGGCTCCATTCTTGCATAAGATCTTTGTGGCAGCATCGCAATGAAGGATGAGAATCGAAGAAGGCGATGATGATGGCGTGAGTTGCGAGATCCTCGCGTCAACAACAAAGATGGAGTCGATGATGAAGGCAAGACTACAACGTCGAAGAACATATCTCTTGGGTTCTTTGAACCCTTGAGATATTTTGGTCACTTTTATTTATTTGTCCCTTAGTTCTCTTATATTTTTCGGTCTCTTCTTAGTATTACCAAGGAGGGGCAAGAATAAAAAAATCTTAAAAAAGGAAAATATAGAGAAAAAAAAGGAAACCAAAAAAAGAATAAAAAATATTAGAAATAAAAGAAAGAAATAATTTTTTTTTTTAGAAAAGGATGAAATTAAAGAGAAGAGGGGGAGAAGCTCTTATCTATTTTATCTTTTCTTCTCCCATACGAGTATGAGAGAAAGAAGTGTAAGAGCCTATTGTGACTCCTTGCGAGACTCATTCTTTGAGGTCTAAAAAAAACCTTTCTTGGTTCTTATATAGAGTGGTCCTTATATGAGAGAAATCTACAGAAAAATTTTCGTATGAGAGAAGCCGGTTTTGAGGTCTCCAAGGGAGAGACTTACTTTGAGCTTCCATATAGGAGAGGCTCACTCTTGAGGTCTCCATAGGACCAATTTCTGAGATCTCCAATGGGGAAGACATCAGCACTAGTTAAGGTCTCTAGGAGAGACCAATCAGAGACAGTTTTAGCAGTTTATCTACCAGACGTCGGCTTATGTAGATGTGTCGTCATTAGCACACCCCACCTATAAGAAAGAACAAGGATGCAACTGTCGTCATTCTCTTGGAGGAGAGCCATGACCCAACTGCACCAGCTGAGTTTTGTGAAGGGTTTATGTTGTACAAGCTAAGCATTCCATACTGCAACTTGAGGAAGAGTGTTAAGAGGTGAATGTTGTAGCAAGGTAATTGGATGATAGGAGATCTAATTGTACGTTAGTTTAGTCCAACATAGTGGAGTGAGGACTTGAGAGGTGTGTGGAGGCTTATAAAGAGCCTTTGTACGCCCATTTGTTCTTTGAGAAGAATATAGAGAAACACACCCATAGGGCACTTCACCCATGATTTTCTCCTCGCTCTGTGAGTGAAATTTTTACGTAAACCCAAGTGTTCATTTAATAATACTCTTTGTTGGGAATAAGAACGGCCACGTGGGACTGCCACGTAGCAGCCAAACAGGCCATGTGGCACCAGTTTTGAGTCTTAGGGACCAAGTTCGGTCATTTACTTAATATGCAAATTGTTTATTTGTTAAGTTGATTTTAGGAAAGTTGTTTTAGGAATTGGTTTGGTGATTTGTTCTTCCTTATTTAAAGATTTTTTTTTTTTGAAAAAGGAAAGGGTAGTTATCCAAAATGATAACTACCCAAATATATTAGAAGAGAAAGCTATCCAGCCAACACCATACCACGGGGCAACCACAAAGACCCCTCACTCACAAGGACTCACTCCAAAGCTTAATCAAAACAAAAATAGACTCCACAAAATTCTCTACATAAGGCCTCTACCCTCTGAAGACGACATCATTCCTTCCTAACCAGACACCCCAGAGGACTGCCAGTGGTCTGGCCCTCTCCTTCGTACGGAAGACATTGTTTTGTGAGATGTTCTCTCTATTAAAAAAAGTCTTCTCATTGTAATCTCTTGAGTTAGCAATAATATTTCTCATCTTTCAAAAACTCCCTCCTCTCTCTCTCTCTGTTTGGCCATTGTAGTCTCAACAACAGGAACAATAGCCTCATCAACTGCAATTCCTTTTCCTCTTGCTCCCTTGTTCCACAAGGAAATAGGGAGCAACTTCATCAAGTTGTTGCCGCTAACATTGTCCTTAGTTGCTGCCATTATTTGGGCTTCTTCCCACATGGAAAGGCCCCCTTATGCTCCGGACTGCATACATCCTAACATGGTATCAGAGCCATAACGTTCCGAGCCATTATTTTCTTCACACGTGTGAGAAGGAGAAGGAAAAGAAGCATCTTCCCACGCACAAGGTCATTCTATGGCGTAAAGAAAGGAGTGTAGCACTACCGAACTGCATGAACCTCGACTAAGGTCGAAGTCTTTCCCAACCTTTAAAAGTCAAAGTCTTTTCCAGTTAGGTCGAAGTCTTTCTCGGCCTTCAACCAGAACCTAAGTCTTTTTCGAATCAAACTATCTTGAAGGATGATGGTGAATTCGGAGATACAAGTTTCCAGTGAGAAGAAAAGAAGACAACGGTGGCCGTCGCGACGACCTTTGAGTTTGCCAAAGCCGCAACGACTATGGAGGTCGCAAGAGGCAACACCGTTGACTCTTTCAAAGAGAAGATCAAGAGCATGACTCTCGAAGGAGTGGTAAGGCATTTGGCCTCACAAGTTGAAGACCAAGTCATTGTCCTCTCAACTTCAACTTGAAAGGGAGTGTTGGGAATAAGGAAGGCCACATGGGACTACCAAGTGGCAACCAAACAGGCCACGTGGCATTGATTTTGAGTCTTAGGGATCAAATTTGATCATTTGCTTAATTTACAAGTTTATTTGTTAAGTTGATTTTAGAAAAAGTTATTTTAGGAATTAGTTTAGTGATTTGTTCTTCCTTATTTAAAGGTAAGATTTATTTCTTGATTTCTTTCTAAGGTAAGATTTATTTCTTGATTTCTTTCTTTAGAAATAGGATTGCTTCTCCATAAAAGGAGAGCAATACCTAATTATTAGTTGAGTTGCAATAACAATTCTCCCCATACAAAGAACTCTCCTCTCTCCCCAACTATTCTTCTCTCTCTTCTCTACATGCATCGACCAAGGAAGAAGAAGGCCCCACGCATCTCAATTCTCAACACTCTTGATATTTATGTTGTCCATTTTATTTCGCTTCTTTTTTATTCCAACTAGCCTGCTAAAGAGATTGCATGCACATCATACACTGCAAGAGTCTTTTAGGAATGAAGAGACTGAAACAAATAAGATTAAGGCCAACATTGTGATGGTTGTGACAGAGATGCATAAAAAACCTTCATGAATTTATTCTAGCTTAAATTACATGCCAAGCCGTTAAATTATATGTTCAGCATTACTTTATAAGACAAAATGTAGAAATCACAAATTGGATGCTAAATAGCTTAAGAGAAAGGCCTCAATACAACCATCCTTTTATTCTAGCAATGAAAATTGGCATTCGATCCTTCAAAACCATGTCATTTAATTGGAAATATTTCAGTTAGGTCAAAGACATTATTGCTATTGATATTTTGCATTATTCTTTTAAATATTCTCTCTTAAAAGTTGGATCCAAAAGCAAATATGCCATTTACATTTGAACTAGTGCTGGAAATGTCAGACCATATAGCCTATCATACCACGGTTCAAGGACCTCTTATGATTTAGCATCTTATCTATGTACAATTTCAAACACCAGAAAGATTTTGGAGGAACTTTACCGGTGAGGGAACATTTTGTGAAGGTCCTGCAAATGAGCAAAAATAGCTATAGTTAAGAACCAAAATATGAACAAATCAGTATTTCTGTGCATGCATGCATGTGCCTTGAGAATGCATTTCCAATCATATGTATGTGTATCTTGAGAATGAGTTTGTGATTATGCGACAGAGAGAAGAAGAAAATGGAGGGTTTGGAATGTTTCTCTAACTTGGAGGCATTTATTACACAATACAAGTACTTTCTCACATACCATCACATTATATTGGATAGTTTCATATTGAAAGAGAAAATAAAATCATTGGAAAAACTAACATTTAATCAATGGGAATTACCCATACATTGACAAACATTATTAAATCAAATTAAAAATCAACCAACATCCTTTTCTCCAGTATAATTGATCTATTTTATAAGGATGATATTATGAAGAAACAATTGGTAAAATCAAAAATAAGTCAACAGGAAACTGAAACCCATCATTGATTGTTTGTGTTGGTAAAAGGCCAAACTTTAAAAGCTAACCTGATCCTGATGTATTTGCATCAGGTGGCATTGGAGATGCTCCTCGAATTCCATGTGATGCCTAAATCAAGTATTAGATAAGAAACCCAATAAGTACACATCCATGAACAATGACAAACTGTAATTGCCAATTGAACTAACAACAGCACCAGAGATGAGCAGATTACTCTTGTATTCCAGTAGAATTGTGTGCTTGAGGACGTAAAAAGATTGGGGAACATTTAGAGAAGGGGTTTGAGTGACACAGGATGTTACTAATGGAAATGAATACAAACCAGAAGACAAGCAAAAAACTGAGACAATAAATTCCCATGTGTCACGTTCTGTGTGCTTGTTTAGATCGAAAATATAGCCCAAGACTAATTGGATGCAAGACATGAAATAAGAAACCTTATTTATAGGGTAGTAAAGAAGAATCTAAAGCAATGACTTCTGACATTCGATCATGGATATGTTAGAATGGAACCAGAAGATTCATGTAACTCATTCGGCTAGAAAGTGCCAAAAGGATCATGTAATATAGCAGGATAAATTGCTAGGTTACTGCCTATTCCATTCTTCCCCAAATGATTTGAACAATGGCCACTAGCTTGGACATATCTAGTATGCCACATAGTTGTCCTCTGGCAAGTAAGTGCTACCACAACATTAGCGAGATAATGGCAAGAAAATGGACTAACTGGAATAATGAAAGTCAAAATTACCTAGGTAGCACAATAAAACAGCAAAACTGGATTTTATGCTGACAGAGTGAATGCTTGCAAGAATAATCATCCCTAATAGGAAACAAATCAAGTTCCTATGTCAAGATTGCAATACTCTACAGTATAATTAAATTCTTGAAAAGAGTTATTAATCTGGTAAATTCTCAAGATGCAATGCTGGAAACTATGAGATGACAATCAAATCCAGTGACCTTAAGCACTTTGAGAACGGAGGACAACCCAATATCCATCAAGATGACACAAGAGAAATCATCTTAGAAGTGTTGAACTAGCATGAAACAGGTTATCGGTTGGAATTAAATTGAGATAAAACCTTTTAGTATATCCCAAAAATGATAGCTATTCATGGTATAGGATTCACTTTTTGGGCATGAAATAACAGAAAACAGTTCTTTTGTTTTCATATTGCCACATCACTTGAGATGTGATATGATTTATCTATGTCCTGCTATTATTATAACTTCAGATATTAAGCATACATCACCATCATGCAAATCGATATGTCAACAAAAATTAACAAGAATTTACAAGATTCTTTATAATATACATACTGGATTTGATCCTTGGCCTAAAGAAGCTTGTGTAGAAAGCCTTGCTTCATCACCGATATGCGAGGGTATGTCCTTCTCTGAAAGCAAACAGGCACATCAGGAAACACATTTTATGGACAACCAAACAATATTTTCTCTCAGTAACTTTCAAAAAGAATTCTTTTCAAGAATAGACAACCAAAGAGTAAATCAAGTATTTCTTTCAATGCTTCCTTTTCACAAAAAAAATTCTTTCAATGTTCTTTAGAAATTTGTGGTTGCTGCTGACAGGGAAACACTCTTTTCTCCTTCTCAAGCATCCATATTATGGTTTGATCTCCCAACCTATTTATGATAACCAAATTGAAGCAACATGTTGATCTTGTTTCAGTTGCAACGAAATATACATGTTAGTTGAGACCAAAATAATAACCAAAAAAAAGAGCAACTAAAATGCAACCTTGCAAGAATGGGACAGAAACCTCTCCAGCACCAACTCTTAGAACATTTTCCTTCAAATCAATTATGCACTGCATAGCATAAATAAACAAAAATATAGTGGACAAATTAGACTAATGAAAAAGGCATGTGAACAACTTACAAGTTCATTACCTGATGTTTCCGAAGCATATCAAGCCCAAATAGGAACTCCATATTTGGAGCATCCAGTACTGTGAATGAGCAAGGATAAAATGCATTGCCGATCTATCACAGGTGAAAGTTAAGTAACAAAATTTAGTATAGCACAACCACTCCAATGTGCAAAATAAAAGATATAAACGACACTATGGCTTCTATTGAAGTCGGAAAATCCGTAAGCTCACTATACCAGCATTTGGAATATTACAAATAATAATAATAATAAAGGCCATTATACAATAGAAGGGTACACGTGGGAAGTAGAGGACTTTACACTACATCTCTGAATGTGTACATTTGTTGAGGTCTAAACCTGCTACTAAAGAACTAGAGGCAAGACATTTAAGAGCAAGCCATGGTTGTCTATTTCACAACCATTAAAGAGCAAACATCAAAAATTGAGCAACATTTGACAGATACAAACCAGGTCCTCCCAAATGGTGTGGGACTCCAGCCAATCAGGCTTATACATAGTTATAATGTTTACTGACACACAAGCAAAATTTCAATGATTTGGGAATAAAGATGGGTCACGTGGCAGCCATCCATAACACGTGGCAGTGCCACATGGCAAGCAGTAAAAGGCCCTCAAGGCCGGCAATCTTGTGGTCCAAGGGACCAAGTTGAGTTATTTGCTTAATTGCTAAGTTCGCTACTTTTAGTAAATAGGTTTTAGGAAACTATGTTTGGGATTTGTTTAACGATAAAATCTTTCCTTAAGTGATAAGATCTTTTTTTTCTAAATGTTGAGATATATTCTCTCTATATAAAAAGAGTCTTTCCTTGTATTTCCTTTGAGTCATTAATAATATTTCTTATTCTACTACTCCACTGCTTCTCTCTCTTTTCAATAACATCACCATCGGCCACCAGTAAGGCCCAAAACCTCCTACGCCAACAGCACAAGGCCGCTGACCACCTGGCTGCCTCCCTTGATTTGCGTGCCACATAGTTCATGTGGGACTATTCTCTCCCACGCTAAGGAGCCTTTACGTACCTACTTGTGCAAATCCTGACATGGTATCAGAGCCTTCAGTTTAGGCTCCTGTGCGTGTGGAGATTCTACTGCACGGTGATATCCACATCCAGAAAGTCCTCAACAGATCCAATGCCTTACGTGGATAAGGAAGGCTATAGAAGATGACAGAGTCAACTGCGACAATTAGAGATGCCACGCTTGGTCTAGGAGAAAGTAAGGTAGTTGTCTCTGGGACAACCATCAACCTTAGTGGCACGTCCAACTATATCTTGTGGGCTCATGCCTTCAAGATATTTGTTGGAGGCTAGGAGAAACTTGGCGTGCTCCTTAGGTGAAATGACCAATCCCAAGGGTCATTTGGGTTTTTCAAAAATTTCAGGGCGTTATCGCAAATTCTGCACACCAAAGAGGACACCGTGCGGAGTTTTTGATTTCTAGAGGGGTTTAACGCAGTTTTAAACCCCCTGGGACTTGCTTTGTGGGCTATGCGAGAAATTGGGGATTTTACGGGGCCAAAGCTGCAACTAACCTCGGCCCCACACCTCACCCATGCACACCCACCCTTAAAACCCTAAGCCCTCCCCTATAAACCCCCCTCCAGTCCACCCTTGCTTCAACAGCCATCACCCCCCCTCTTCTCTTCTTCCACCTTGTGACCGAGAGTGGAGGAAGAGAATGGGAGCAACAGGGAGAGGGAGAGCGTGAGGGGAGAGGTGTGTGCGGGAGGAAGAAGGGAGCAACAGGAGGAGCTGGGAGAGAGAGAGCGTGGGAGAGGGAGAGCAGCAGGGGGAGAAGCTACTGCAGCTCCACGGGCGAGGAGGAGCTTCGCGAGGAGGTTCTGCATGCGGATATTTCCACAGTATCAGACGTCTACGACATTCGCCAGACGTCTAAAGGGGTCGTCGGACGTCCAAAGAGAGCCCATGACGTCTGATTGCACGCAGAGTGCCAAGGTATTTCCTCTGCCCGAGCTCTGAGCCATGCATACATACCACGGTAATGTTGAGGTGTCGTGTTTTGCTGTGCATGCGTGCGTAGGTACGAGGAATGCTGGAAAGGCGCGTTGGCGTGACATTCGAGGAACTTTAAGACATCTACAAGCAGCGTTAGACGTCCGACTACTCTCCCAAACGACCAAGAGCAGTGTCAGACGTCTGGAGACACCCTCAGACGGCTGTGAGGGGTAGCAATCGACAGGAACATATGCAGGAAAGCAAGGTAAGATCTTGCGCTCGTTTAAGACATCTAAGACTCACCCTAAACGTCTGATTTTGGTCAGGGTACATGTGTTTGGGCTGGTTCAAGGCCCAAACGAAGTCGATTTTGCGCAAACGAAGTACCGTTGATTTTCGTTCAGAATTTCCTACGTGTTTTGGTCGTATCCATACTATTTTGAGCTTGTTTGACATAATGGTCAACGGTATTAATGATTGGTTTGATCAACTATTTAGAATAGGTCTCCAGTCCATAGTGCACACAGGACTTGCGGAAGCATCGGGATCCACTGTTCGTGCCCCCATACCACCCGTATACCTTGGTAGAGTGGTCATCTCTACTCCTATGGTTTAAATTATTAAAATGCATACTAAATTAGAAATATCTACTTGAAACCTAGGACATAAACTGAACCCTAGGATTGAGAATGTGAATGTTTATATTAGATGCATGAATCTCGCTTGCTAGAAATTGAGAATGCATGTAGTTAAATTCTCTACTGTGATTAATGAAATATAGAAAATGATTGTGATAATTGCTTATCTTGTTAAATTACGAGCTACCTGTGGTATGAATTAGAAACCAGAATGTGATATACATGTCATGAAATGAAATGAGATGAGTACCATGCACGAACCCTACGGGGAACTGGGAGAGGAAATCAAAGTATACTGATATGGATATCTGATGTATGATGGAACATGTTACCTACGGGCATGTTGGTTGGTTGTTCGGACTTAGGTATGAGAAGTGAGCTGGCCCTCGTGTATGTGGTATCGAGAGCTACCGTCACTTTTGTGTAGGGAGAGAGCTAGCCGTCCCTTGGGTTGGGACTCAAGATTTGGATTGACCTCCCTACACAGACTCCTGTTAGGCCCACTGGGCAAACCGTGATAGTCAGGCGAGAGTACGCAGATTGTTGAGGGGTGTAGCCCCTGTTCTATTCAGTGCTGTACGTTTGAGCATACCCACTAGCAAAAACGACTGACCGCGTGCCAATACAGGATAGCTATCCGTGCGCTTATCGTGCATGTCGTAGTCACTGTTACGTCGCGACCATAACCCCGGGGTGATAAACCAGGTGTAAGACTACCACGGGGTACTCTCCCGACCGGGAGAGTGCTATGTATACATCCTGCATCACAGGAAAACTGCATCAAGATCGTTCCCTTAGGGAACAAGTGGATTAAGAAATGTTGTGGACCCTTACTAGAATAGCCGAATCAAATACAAATAGTTGTTATTAACAGAAATTGATGATAAATAACTGGAAAGATGCATGACTAGTTTGCTGCTTTTCTTCCATGATTAAATGCATTTAATATTCGTTTGTACCACTCTGCTCAGCATTAGCTGACCACAAATATATGTAAATATGTTCAGGTCAAGGAGTTGAGCAGCCAGTGCCACCAGCTGCAGAGGGTGCTGGACCCAGTCGAGCCCAGCAGTAGTTCTTTCCTTTTTTTCTATTTCAGAGGCCTTTTGCTATTAGTGAGTATCCCTAATATGTGAGAGCATGTTTTTATTATGCCTCTCTAGCTAGTTGTGATGGTTATGTTAGTAAATGTTATTTTTCGCTTATGACACATACTTTTGGGAACCCTGTTCTATTTTTCCGTTACTGCTTATTATTTATTTTGCTTAGTTACATTTCATGTATGATTGTGGTATGTTCGTTCATTTGGTTATTTCTCGTTGGATTGGGCCTTAGGATTTAGTCGAGGCGGGCCGTTCTTGGGCTTTGTAGGGAGCCGGGTTCTGGTCGTAACAAGGAGTCACCAAAGTTCAAGGACGACAAGAAGTTCGAGAAGGAGAATTATATCATGAACTCGATGGATCCATCCATCACCTCAAACATGCTCTATAAAAGGAGTGCATATGAGATTTAGACGACCTTTGAGAAAAGGTACGCTCGAACCCCAAGCAATGCGCATATTATTGACCTCTATACTCGCATTTAGACAGCCAGTTAAGGAGATCTCTCCTCGACAAAATATTATGAAAAGATAGATACACTATTTGAGGAGTTGGAAATCTACAAGCTATTGTGTTGTGACAAGCAAGAGGAGACTCGGCCGATTTGGCAATCTACCAAGTTTCTATCGGGGCTGCATCCCCATTATCAAGCTGTTTGAGATCAGATTCTGACGTCTAACGAGAGGATAGATCTTGAGACCATCTTCTACCGTCTTATCAAGATGGAGATCGTCGAGGATGAAGACTCGATGAAAGGCGAAAACTCCGCACTTGCTATTCCTGAAGCAGGTGTGGGCATGGACGAGGACGAGGGACTTTTCGCGTCTATCCAAAGTGCTAGCACTGTGGATGCAACAACCATCCGCAAGATAAGTGCTGAAAGAAGTTCAGGAGACCATCACGTGAGGCTACTAGCACCTCATGAGTGGACTCCCTAACTCATGAAGATCTCGAAAAGCTATGAGCTTTATTTTGAGAAGACAAGATGGCAACTGCCATAGCAACCACTACTTAGGTTGCCACATAGACGACTTCGAAGGTCGCAAAAGTCTTCACTGTCGACAGGTCAAAAGAAAAGGCTGAGAGAATAGCTCTCGATGACGAAGAGTGGTGGGACGTCTAGCCACACAAGTTAAAAACCAAGTCGTCAACCTCCCAGCCTTCAACTTAAGGAGTGCTGGGAATAAAGATTGGCTACGTGGCAATGCCACGTAGCAGCCATCCAAGCCACGTGGCAATGCCACGTGGCAAGCAGTAGAAGGCCCTCAGGGTCGGCGGTCTTGTGGTACAAGGGACCAAGCTAAGTCATTTGCTTAATTGTTAAGTTCACTATTTTTAGTAAATAGGTTTTAAGAAACTATGTTTGGGATTTAATTAGTGATAAGATCTTTTGTTTCTAAATGTTGGGATATGTTCTCTCTATATAAAGAAAGTCTTCTCTTATATTTCCTTTGAGTCATTAATAATATTTCATATTCTATTACTCCACTCCTCTCTTCTTCCAACAACATCACCACCGGTCACCATCAAGGCCCACGGCCTCCTACGCCAACAACACAAGGTCGCCGACCACCTACCTCCCTTGATTTGCATGCCAAATAGTCCACATGGGACTATTCTCTTCCACACCAAGGAGCTTCCACGCTCCTACCTATGCAAATCCTGGCAAATGAAATAGCCCATTTTGACGTAATGTTACAACACAGGTTCAAGATTAAAATATAGAAACTTTGAGGTGTTTCAATAAGATTTCACTGGAATTTAAAAGTTTTGTGGATATTTTGATGACTTTGACAAAATTGAGGAAAACCAATACAAGTATTCCATCTTTTTGTGAAATTTGTGTAGAACCTGTCAGCAGGTATCACTTTTGTTGAAGACCATAAAAAGTTTGTTATCAATAGGCCGAGAGTTTCATATACCAATTGTTTAAATACTTTGGACGATTCCAAGTTTTCTGAGAATAACACCTTCGTGAATATAAAATATTACATATTTATGTTGCTTAAAAATATCATTTGTTTATTCAAATATGCTGGCTGCTCACTCAGAAATGTCGGCCATTTACAAATATCAGATATTTTGATATCTTGCAATTAAAAAATACTTGGACTTTTCTACATTTTTCAAATAAACAAGTTAAAAGTTCACAATATCTCAAAGAAAGACCATTGGTGGTATTAGCAAGATGGCTACTCAAATTCAATGTTGAATTTGCAAAGCACCCTACACAATGACCATGGCATGCCCATGAAATGACCTTTTTCCGACGGATGATATCGGTACACATGTAATGTCGAAATGCAGAATTGTCAATAATATTTTATCAAATGTTGATAGTATGTCGATAAATGCACAGAAATGGGTGACATTAGGTGCAATTCTTAAATCATCACCATATTTTGAGGTTAATATAGATGTCTAAATAACTAGTTTTTACTCATTACTATTTTTGTAAATGATTTAATTTTAAGAGCATATCATCAACATGTCAAAATAGCTGCTTTTGGAGTTAAGACACATCGGCATCAATATAATGTCAAAACAAATGAACTTTGACAAAATGTTGTTAAAATTTCGCCAAAATGTCAGCAAGTGACAAAATGCACTCCGCATTTCAACTTGCTACTATTGCTTGTCACTTTTAATTCTCAAATTCTTCTCTACTACTGCTATTATTGCTCACGCTATTGCTGTTGTCGCTACTCTATTCATATCTTAATCGAATCTCTACTATTGCTCCACTTCTCGCTGCTCCTCTCGTCCGACACCCTTTAGGTTTGATTCCACACCTATTCATACTAGATTCTAGATCTACTATTATTACTATTAGGAATAAGGGCCACGTGGGACAGCCACGTGGAAGCATCTAGAAGGCCCAACAAGGGTCGATGGCTAGAGGTTCAAGGGGCCAAGTTTTGGGTCTTTTCTTTAGAGTCAAGTTTGCTATTTTTAAAATAATTATTTTAGAAAATAGTTTGGGATTTGATTTATTTTTAGAGATAAGTTCTTTCTTATTTTAGAAGATAATGTTTGTTTCCAAATTAGTGGGATATGTTCTCTCTATAAAAGAAAGCCTTCCCTCTTTGTAATTCTTTGAGTCATAATAATATTTCCAACATTTATTCAAGGCTCCTCTCTCTCTCTCTCTCTCTCTCTCTCTCTCTCTCTCTCTCTCTCCCACACAGTCAGCCACCCTTCAAGGAAGTCGACCTCTCCAAAGCATCCATCAGCTGCTCTCCCTATTCCATGCGTGGACAATCCACTCTTGGACTATTTTCCAACGCACAAGGGAGCCTTCACGCTCCACCTTGCGCAATTCTTGACAAATCTATCAGAGCAACCAATGTAGACTCTTGCTCGTGTGGGTTTGTTGACCACACGTTGGTGGCCTATGTCTCCAAAGAAAGTCTTCCTCGACAAATCCAACGCCTTATGCGAAGAAGGAATGCCATAGAAGATGGCGGAAGCTTCCACGACGGTAGGCAATGCCACATTATCAATAGGAGAAGGTAAGAAGAAAAAGAAGCAAGAGGAGATCTATCAAGTCATTTGCATATTGACGCTATGTATCCGATTTTTTACTTTCCGACAAAAGAGGAGATTTTTTCAAAGAAAAGATGTCAAGGAGAGGACACCACAGTCCACGCAACGACTTTCGAGATTGCCCAAATGAGCAATGACTTTCCAGGTTGTGAAAAGACTAGTGGTTGATCCAAGAAGTTTCTTTTCTAAAGATCCAGGCAAGGTGCAAAGACCACCATGTGGGGCTACAGTACCTTACACGTGGTCTCTCTCACATTTGTTGATCTTGAGAAGACAAGTTAACGGCAGCCGTCGTGACAACTATTCAGGTTGCTACAGATGCAACTTCTAAGGTCGCAAGAGGTTACACCGTTGACTCGTCTAAGGAAAAAATCGAGAGCACGACTCTCAAGAAAGATGAATAGTGGGACGTCTAGCCTTACAAATAGAAGATCGAGTCGTCGACCTCCCAGCCTTTGATTTGAGGGAGAGTGTTGGGAATAAGAGCCACATAAGGATAACCACATGACAACCAGCACGCCACGTGGCAGCGTCTAAAAGGCCTAGCAAGGGCCGGCGGCTAGAGGTCCAAGGGACCAAATTTTAGGGCTTTTCTTTAGAGTCAAGTTTACTATTTTTAGAATAATTGTTTTAGGAAATAGTTTGGGATTTAGTTTATTTTTAGAGATAAGTTCTTTCTTATTTTAGAAGATAATATTTGTTTCTAAATTAGTAGGATATGTTCTCTCTATAAAAGAGAGCCTTCTCTCTTTGTAATTCTTTGAGTCATAATAATTTTTCCAACATTTATTCAAGACTCCTCTCCTCTCCTCTCTCTCTCTCTCTCTCTCTCTCTCTCTCTCCACATAGCTGGCCACCCTCCAAGGAAGTAGGCCTCCTCAAAGCAGCCACCAACTGCTCTTCTTGTTCCACACGTGGACAGTCCACTCTTGGATAGTTTTCCCATGCACAAGGGAGCCTCCACGCTCCACCTTGTGCAATTCTTGACAATTACGAGCATATAGGTCTAATTACAATTTAGAATTGAAGAAACATCTGTTTAATTCCTAAACATAAAATCTTAAATTTTGGTTAACATTAGATAATAAAGAATTTGCATCCATATGTAAAAAAGTAAAACCTGAAAATCGTAAACACTAAGGGCTTGTTTACTTCAAGGATAACATCAAACCTACAAACCCATGATCCCATGTTTGAAAGTAACAACCTATAATTTTCATACGTAAATATGATATAACTAGATCTAAATGTGAATTGTAAGAGGTAGCATAATAAAATGGTCAATACAACGCACATAGTTATGTTAATTTAGATCTATTCAAATTGATTAATCTATCAGCATAGTGAAAGACCTCAAATTAACTGATAAATGTATTTAAGAAATTGATTAGATATTTAAATTTTAACTTTTTAAATTTTTACTTTAATTTTCTGCAAACTATATTTGAAGTTGTTATCTTTGCATGACTTAATTCAATTCACATAGCAATTATTTGATATTTGATTCTTGAACTTAAACATGATATAGTAGACTATATGTTGCAGTGTTTACTAGTAGGGGTCATCATGGAAAAGTCACCACAAATGGGAGATAAGAAGAAGAACCAGCATAAACAACAATAATCAGCATAGGAAACGGGGAGGTTAAAATGAAGCCAAAGGCACCAGGCAAAGGAGTATTGACACAAATACCAAGGGAAAAGCATCTATAATAGCATAACTTTCAGTATACCATATGGTATAGAAAGTATCAAAACTTCTCCATAGCTCTACAATTCTACATTTTGGTAGCCTTGGCTTCCAATTAGTTGTTAAACTTAGACACCCAACTCCTCAATACAGAGAAAAAACTTTACACGAATTATTCATCCTACAAAAGAATGGTCTTGAACCTCTCTGGGCAACTAATACGAAGAACCATTGAGAAAACATAAAAAAAGTTCCATTGGTAACTTGCAAGAAATATAAAAGGAAGGCTTTTGGTTTTTCCCATGAGTCAACCAATTCACCAGCATTAACTCAATATGATGGACTTTACAAGCATTAATAGCAGTGCACAAGCTTTCAACAAATGCCAATTAGATCACCGACCAAGCTTCACCAAAGGAACCTATAATTTTGATTGATATCCAGTATTTTTCGTAGAGTTCTGGTCCTTTGGAAAAAAAAAAAAAAAAAAGGAATCCTTCTCAGAAGAAAAGGAGAAAAACTTAGCTGGCAAAGTTACTGCAAAGAAAAAGAAGAGTACCTAATATTTTTTGTCCCTGTTCAGGAACCTAACCGCGAAAAGCAATTCTATCAATGCTACTGACGTGAGCTACAATATTCCTACGTCACTTTCATCCTTCAATCCAATCCTAGAAATAATAGAATAATGGAAAGTTAAGTGTATGGTACCTAACAAACTGAAACCAGATAATGCTGGACAGGTAAAGCAAACCTTGGCCAATGGGCCAATCCCCCATCTGCCCAGCCCACCAATATGCCAGGCTTGGGCTATTATCACCCAACAGAGATGAAATATTATCCTGGTGCATGCTTAACATAACTTAAGTTCATATAAATTTTTTTTTATGGGATGATGTAAATTATCATTAAAATCCAGCAGAAATAGCTCAAGTCAAGAACAAACATGATACGCAGCTTTTTTTTAGTACTAACTATACAGATTACTTTTCTATTTAAACAACTGAAATATGCCAAAAAAACAAAAACTTTGATGCATATTCTCTGAGCAAAAGAAATGAAAAAATGCAAGTGTCAGAGAAAATAGAGAGGCTGATTCTTATTATTAAAATCAAGAATCCTAACCCCCTTTATAGAGAGAGTTGGGTTAGAAATTTTCAGATAAGATCTATCAAAAATAGAAAATAACCCATAAGAAAAGGTAAAGAACTAGGACTCTTAACTAAATAGACTCGTACAAAACCATATTAAGACTCATACCAAACTAATCCTAACACTTTCCTAATACTTTAACACTCCCCCAAGTTGGGGTGTGAATAACAATCATGCCTAATTTGTTACAACAAACAAAATTTGACTCCTCCCTGATGAAGACATCTTCAGGCTAGAGGAGCAGGCAAGCAACAGATAGAGGAGCAGGTAGGCAGGCAGTAGGAGACGATCCCAAGCAGAAAATAGTAGGAGAGTGGGGGACAATCCTAAGAAACAGTAGCAACAGTAGCAGTGAGAGACGATCTCAAGTAAACAGTAGCGATAGGAAGGCATAAGCGGGAGATGAGAACCTTGGTCAAATCCACCACCAGGATAGAGGCAGCACAGCCATGCACAGTGCGTGCGACAGGCAAGCAAGCGTGCGCTTGTGCATGCAATGAGAGGCAGGGGCCATGCACTATGCATGCAGTAGGCAAGAAGTAGGCATGCAAGGCAGAGGCAGGGCTTATTCTTATTATTAATCAGGAAGCATAATCCCTTTATATAGAAAGTTAGGTTAAAAAATTTACAAAAGAGATCCATCAGGATTAGGAAATCACTAATAGAAATAGGAAAAGAACCAGAACTCTTAACTAAATAGACTTAAACCTAACCATAATAGGACTCACAACTAACTAATCCTAATACTCTTTAACACTTTCTTAATAATCTAACAATTAGTATTTGACAATTATCGATGTTCATGATCTACTACTGTATAGTCCATGTTCTTAATCATTTAACTTGAAAACTAGATTAGGATTAAAAAGGCATCAATGACCTGTTGAAGTTATGTGTTATTTTTATTATTCCTCATGGGTTACCAATGAATTGGCTTACCTTATTCATCGTAAAACTAATATATAGTCCAGTAACAATCACATATAAAAGCTTGCCAACAATGCTCCTGTATCAACCCTTGTCTTCAAATAATGAATCATCTTTCTTGCTTAGTCTCACTTGTGGCTCAACAAGAATGAAGGTTTTGCTCCTAGTAATCATGTTTCTTCCAAAAGTTCCATCACATATTTCCTCTGCAATAGAGCCATCCCACGTGAGTTTCTAGCCACCTCAATACCAAGAAAGTATCTGAGCTTGCCCAGGTCCTTGGTGACAAAGGTTGTTTATAAGAACTCCTTCGCCTCTTGTATCCCCATAGCATCATCACTAGTCAAGGTCATATCTACATATAATGTAAGAATAACCACAAGAAATTCCCCATGCCTAACAAACACTGAGTGATCAGAAGTGGACTTGCAGAAGCCAATCATTTAAACCTCTGAACTAAGTCTCTCAAACCATGCTCGGGGACTGTTTCAAACCGTAAATTACCTTCCGAAGTATGCATACCTTCTCCCTTTCAACCATAAATCCTGGTGATTGTGCCATGTATATTTCTCCTGAAGATCATCATACAAAAATGCATTTTTAACATCAAGCTGATACAATGGCCATGCTCTGTTGATTGCCAATGAAAGAATAACTCTGATGGAATTGAGGCACGCCACTCAATATAAGGTGTCAAAGTAGCCTACACCATAAGCCTGGGTATAACCCTTTGCCACAAGCCTAGCCTTCAGTCACTCAACAATCCCATCCAAATTGTACTTGACAGTGTACACCCATTTGCACTAAACCAACTTGGCACCTTCCGAGAGCTCTATCAACTCTTAAGTACCACGAAAGACACGTGCCACCATCTCATCTTCCGAAGCCTATCGCCAATCAAGATCCTTTAGAGGCTCATAATAGTGTATAGCGACCACCATAGCAAAAAGAGCTGTAGAGAACTGCTGTAGTGTTGAACTCAGATGATCAATAACAGTATAGTGTAATATAGGATGCAATGTACAAGTTCTTACAGCTTTCCTAAGAGCAATAGGCAAATCATCTTGGTGCTCCATTGTGAATGCGTCAACAGCAGACCAGCACGAACCTTCGCGGGGTGGTCGCCACCAAAAGCAAACCCTCGCTAGTAGCTGCAACCGCCGCCACTAGTGTTTGGAGGCGTGTTCGCCGACCAGAGAAGTTGTCGATGCAACCTCGGAGGTGGTCATCGTCGTGTGCCGACGTGGAAGTGGAAGGGCATCGCAGCCACACTGACGTGGTGTGCACAGATGGCACCTCACAGAAGGAGAAGCATCGCACTAACATGGCAGCCTCAAGAATGACTAAGGCAGCGAGATGAGGGGGTGTTTCACTGAGTTGCGAGGAGCACGCTAATGTGGCTTCACCGAGAGACGTGTTGGCTGCGAGGAGGCACGCGATGCGGGCATCTCAAGATATTGCCCCCCCTCGGGCAAAGACGCAGCAGAGGAACACGAAGAAGCTAATGGACACATCCCCCTCGGGAGATCGCACCCTTCAGCAAGATTCGAAGGGGCGCCCCCCTTTGAGAACACCCACTTCGAAAGCCCTCTGCATGCCCCTACGCACCCCTCTAAGAGCCCTGCACCTATTTATGGGTACCCCCACACCTCTTCTTAATCACCACCGTGCCTTCTTAACTCCCAATTCCCTCTGAGCCCTCTCTCCACTTGTTGCAAACTACCTGCGCCCCTTCAACCCTTTTGCAGAACACTCCCCCCCTCCCCACCCCTCCGGTCTACTCTTTTGGGGATGCCCCCCACGTTGCCTTCTACGACCCGGGCCAAACCAACCATCCTAATAAAGTCTTCGTTGACATGGTATGCCTCTTGGAGGGGTCCTCTTGCAATAGCTCGAGAGAGCCAATGACACAGAGTGTGGCCTTTGACAATGGGACCCATACAGGCGCTCGTGCCTCCGCTGCTCCCCCTCGATCGCAATGTCGATCAAGGAAGAAGCTAGCGACTCGAGATGTGATCACCTGGGACCCCGCCTAAACTAGCGCTCCGGTGAGTTCTTCAATACATTAGTCGATGCTCCTACTGCGGAAAGGACGGGTCCGACCCTCAGTGCAAAGCCACTCAGCCGAGTCACAGCCTGCCACGACAACTGAGGACAATGACACTGGCAACTGTGCTGCCAAAGATGCGGAGGCCACGATGGTCTACAGTGTGGCTGGTTTCAAACCAGTCGCCAAAGGGGTGCCAGAGTCTACCCTATGCTGAAGGTGCTTACATGGAATGTGCGGGGCCTTGACAACCATGCAAGGAGGGTGGCGCTGGGGGGATACCTCAGGCATTGGAGGGCGGACATCGTCCTGCTGCAAGAGACTAAACTTGCTTGCTGCGATCTCAGCACCAGGAAGGAGATCAACGAAGCCTGGCACGATGGCTTCATCAAGCTTGATGTTGTTGAATGCGCCGGAGGCCAGTTAATCAACTGGCGACAAGAAGCCATTTCGCTGGAAGACTCCTTCATTGGGGAACATGTCGTGTCCACGAGGTTCCTCCGTAGGAGAGACGGAGTCTCCATTGTGGTGACAACGGTTTATGGGCCCTAGGATGCCCATGCACGGGACTGCCTTTGGGAGGAGCTCACCACTATTGGGGTTGCTACCCATGGAGGTCCCTGGCTATTGGGAGGCGATTTTAACACCACACTCCAGATTGATAATAGACCCGAGAGTAGGGGGCACCACGACCCAGGCTCCGATCAGGTCGCTGACCTTGTTGCCACTACAAGTCTTATTGATCTTTGTTCCTGCTTCATGCCCCTACACTTGGAGGAATGGTAGAGGCCAAATGTGACGCAGTTGAATTTTATAATAAGCGGAAGTAAAAATATCAAAGCATAAAAGAACACTTGGATTTTAAGTGGAAACCCTACTCACAAAGAGTAAGGAGAAAACCATGGAAGAAAGCCCCGATAGGGCTCTGATGTTTCTATTCTTCTCAAAGAAATATGGAAGGAGTACATGGCTATTTATAGGCCGCCACTCACAACACAAAATCCACATCCTCCAATGTGGCATTAAACTAACAACTCAATCCTTTCAACACTCCTCCTCAAGTTGAAGCATGAAATACTCAGCTTGTAACACAAAAAGAATCCACTCTACATGGCAAAACAAACAACACTTTGGACTGGTTCTTACTTGTAGGCAGGAAAACGGGCTGGAGTTGCTGGACGAACTGTAGTTGGCTCTGAAAAGAGACCTCTCCTCTAGAGACCTAGTGCTGGTGGCTCCCCATTCAGTGTCCTTGAAATGGATTTTCCTCTGAAGACCTCGAAGTTGCATTCTCTCATAGATACTGACTAGGTTCTTCTGAGGACCTCAAAAATGGATCTCCCTCTCTCTGAAGACCTCAAAACTCTAGAACCTCCTTTCTCCCATACTCATATGAGAGAAGAAAATAAACAATGAGAAGAAATGACAATGAAAATAGAAAAGAGCTTCTCCACCTCTTCTCTTCAATTCATTTTTTTTCTTTGAAAATTTTCTTCTTTGCCTCCTTTTCCCTTTTTTTCTCTCTCCTTTTTCCTTTTTTTATTTTTCCTCTTCATCTTTTTTTTTCTTTCTTCTTTCTCTCTCTTTATCTCCTTTTTTTTCCTTTGTTCCTTTTTTTTTAACTCTTCCTGCCCTTCTCTTTTGCACCACTTCAAAGAGATTCAAAATAAAAAAGAAAATATTTTTATTTAAAGACTTCATCACAGCCTACCTCATTGTCACCAAGGCCTTGGCGAATAGCCTGAGGGGGCTATTACCTGACCTTGTCTTTCAAGTGCAAACTGCTTTCGTCCTCGACAAAAGCATCCTTGCCGATTTTGTGGTGGGCCTCGGAGGCCTTGACCTACTAAAGAAGGCTGAAGACCCGACCCTTCCTATGGAAGGTTGACTTCAGTGAGACTTTTGACATGGTGCGATGGTCCTTTCTTTGGTCTTCCCTGGCCAAAAGAGGTTTCCCGAGCAGGTGGATTGACTGAATAAAACGTTGCATCACTACTTTCTCCATGTTGATCAATGGAAATCCCGCTGGTGTTGGGTGTAGTCGTAGAGGGGAGTTCGGCAGGGCTGCCCACTGGCCCTCATTCTTTGTCCTAGCAACAGATGCGCTGTGCAGAGCTCTGGAGAAATCTTGCGTGTGAGGATTATTCAAAGGATTCAAGGCAGGAGCAAAGTGTGAGTTTCCGATTTTGCAGTATGTAGATAATACCTTGACACTTGTGGAGGGGGCCGCTCTAGAAGCGCAGAGAGTTCGCCTTGTCCTCCACATGTTTGGGGAGGCTTCAAGATTGTAGATAACTACGGGAAATCCATCTTTATCCCACTCAGCTTGTCCCCCCAAAACCAGCAGCCGTGTAGGGTCACCCTTGGCACGGACATGAGAAATCTCCTTCCTTACCTGGGGCTCCCACTGACAGACAGAAGGCTCAGGATACAGAGCAGATGGAAAAGAGGCTAACAGGGTGGGCATCCAGGCTACTCTCCAGGGGAGGTAGACTGACTCTCCTCGAGGCGACTCTCCTCTATTCCATCATACTTTCTTTCGATCTTCAAGATCCCACGGTAGATTGAGAAAAAGATCACTGGCCTCATGTGCAATCTCCTGTGGACCAACTATGGCAACACTGGTCGAGGGGTGAGACTGGTTGCTTGGGAGGAGGTCTACAGACCCATCAACGAGGGGGGGCTTGGGGTCAGAACCGTGGATGGTGCAAATATGAGCCTCCTCACCAAGTGGATCTCCAGATTGGTGGGCGGAGAAGAGGGCCTCTTGAATAAAGTTATGCAAGTCTACTACGGCACCTCCCTTGGGAGAATCTCCTCTCCCCTGCAGTTGGAGTGTCATCTTTTCTCAGGGAGCTAGCTGTGGTGGCACCGAAGGTTAGGGGTTGGTTCATCCCTATTCTTGAGAACGGGGAGGACTTCAGATTTTGGATGGATCACTTGCAAGGAGACGGCTCGTTGAGTAGTAGATCGCCGCAACTATTCTCACAAGCAGCTAACAAGGAGGCATCTGTCAGGGAGCTATTAGGAGGGTGCCTGGTGTCCATCCTTCCATAGGGCCCTCTCAGGCTGGCATTGCGAGGAACTCTTGTGATGCTTCGATCCAAAAGGGATGGGAACCAAATTCCGATAAGGATACGCTTGGATGGGATGGCAGTGACTTCTTCGTGAGAGAGGCTTATCGCAGGGTAACATCTACCCCCCAATCAGTGAATGTTGACCTCCTGAGGGATTGCAGGCTCCTCTAGTCAGCAGATTGCCCGTTGAAGATCAAATTCTTCGCCTAGCTCCTAAGGCGCGATAGGATCCTCACGAAAGCACAGCGTGCACATTGGGCGCTAGTCGAAGACACCTCTTGCTCGCTTTGCCTGCAATCAGAGGAATGCAACGACCATCTCTTATTATGCTGCCCCCTTGCCATGCAGGTGTGGCACAGTCTGAGACCCTCTTAGGTTAACCTGACCTCTTCCAAGGTTTTTTGGGAATCCTTTCGTAGAGGCTCCACACAAACAGGATGTAATACCTTCAGGACAAGGAAAGAATAGGCAAAGATTTTGGCCACCCTCTGGGACACTTGGCTAGAGAGGAATGGGGTTGTCTTTAGGGGAGGCAACCCTATGTTGAAAATGTTATCTCTTCTATCTCCTCCCAGTTGGTGTTTTGGGATAGTGCATCCTAATGTAATATCTTGTAATCTTCTTGGATTTATAAATATACTTTAGGGTAGTTATCAAATCATCAAACTAACATCCACTATATAGACAATACATCGCCGATATATCGATATCGCCGTAATTGGCCATATCAATATCATGTGCAGTTTCTTTTTATCGCCGATATCGTCGATATATCGGCGATATCACGAGATATCAACGAAATATCGCCGATATCATGCATTGTTCATGACACAAATGTATCGTGGATTCGTGATTTCCCGTCGTCGTCGAATTGTTTTGATATATGTGATTGTGGCTATGTAGCAATGTGCAGGTCATGCGAATTATAAAAAACATAATGGATTAAATTATAAAAAATACATAAAATATTAATCGATGAAAGAATTCTTCGACCAACGGACATGTTTGTAAAAATTCAATAAAAAACCTCCCAATTCATATGAATATGCCCACCGACGGAGTTAATAACAAAAATCTCAAAAAAAATTTAAACCGAAGCATCTCCGACTACCTATAAATTCCGATAGAAGCACGACTCACATCACAACTCACAATTCACAACTCAAAAATTCGGTAGGTCGGTGTGAGTCAGTGACTGTGAGACTGTGAGAGTTGTGAGTCATGGTAAGTTCATTTTTTTGTAAAAGCCATAAGCACAAGGTTTTGAACTTTTGGTTACAACTTCAGGTGAGTAACCAATACCCATTAATCTCTACTAGCAACATCAACGTAACGATGATATACAAGAATGTGATGCTTAGTTGCTTTATGAGATTATTATTATTAAGCTCTATGAAACATAATATTCGTTATCTTAATAATCACATAAAAGGTTTATGTAAGCGGGTGCAACTTGCTTACAATAATATGGTAATTGTGATTTTATTGCTAATGTTCGTGCTCCCATGTAGTTCATCAAATATATCAACTTTAGAACTATACAATGACTCATGATTTGTATATAATAATACTCCCCATGCTTATATAGTTGCATAATACTCCCCATGATTTGTATAGTTGTCATATAATAAGGGTAACCTCACTAAACAATATATCAATAACGACAACAATCAAGTGGTCTTCACGAGGCCCAATTGTAATGAAGTGGTCACGAGGCCTCAAAATTCATATTTTTAAAATTGTCAAAATAATGTTGAAACTTGAAATACACTTAAAACCTTAATTGAAAATTTATCACAATTCTACTAGACTACTACTACTACCCAAGCCTAAAAAAAAGTAGACACATGAACTAGGTTGGAAACTTGAAAGTCTGAAACTTGGATACTTGTCTAAGTCGGATTATACTTAATTGGCTCACTCCGGGACCTTGTCTACCTGGACCAACCAGTAACAAGACGGGTCGATGAAGTAACCACATTAACCTCTAGTGTGTCCCGCCATGCGAGGTGTCCTAGGGGGTCCCACCCATCTGACCGACCAGGTAATTTAAGGGTCGGGATAATCCAATTGAGGCTAATACGGCTTGGATTAGGACCAAATTCCAAATGACCATGTTTTAACTTTTAACCTCAATTACTACTCATTTCGAGATTATTCATGTTAGTTAAATTGTAATAGATTTTTTGTCGTACGATGGTAAGTGTTCAATCATGTCAGGGTCGGGTCACTCTCGTGAGGATGTTGGAGAAATTGGGTGGAATTATGCTACTCCCATAAATGGAGACAAATCGAAGCCATAATGTAACTTTTGTGGTAAAAGGATGATGGGAGGAGGCATCACAAGGTTGAAACAGCACTTGGTAGGTGGATACCAAAATGTAGCAAAATGCAGAAATGTACCTGAACAAGACAGGTTATTAGTGCTAGACAGTTTAGAGGGAATGAAAACAAAAGGCAAGGAGAAAGTAAAGAGAGGAGATGTTTCAAGAGAGAATGTGGGGAAAAGAGTACACTGAAATAGATGACTCGAAAGATGATTCAGATATTCAGTATCCTAGTGATTGTGAAACTCTTAGACAGAGACGGGCATACAGGAATGCTATTAGAGAATCCATAAGGAGTGAACATGAGAGGCTAGAAGAAGAGGAATTTGCCCGTGAGAGGCCTTTTTATGAGAGAGGTGGAAGTACCCGTATCAACATCCCTAACTATCGTACAAAAAAACAAAGGGGTATAGAATTTGGGAGATCAACTAGCATGAAATATATTCTTAGTCAAGATAAGAAGCAAAAGGCCATCAAGGGGATGTTTGGGAATGTTCGAAAAAGGGTGGGAAAGGCCATTTCTGAACTCTTTTTTGCACATTCCATCCCAGCAAATGGACCATTTTTGCAGTATGCTGTAGATGAGATTGTCCCAGGAACAAGGGTAAAAGCTCCTACTGCACATGAGATCATGAGCAAGTACTTAAATATGCACAAGGATGACATTAACAACTACATAAATGGATTGAAAAGGATATGTGCAGATTATGATGTATCCTTAATGTGTGATGAGTGAACCAGTTTCACCAGAAGGCAAATAATAAATTTCCTTCTTTATTATGATGGAAAGACTATCTTCTTGAAATCTGTGGATGCGTCTGATCAAGTCAAAGATTACATGTACATATACCATTTAATGGTGAACGTTGTTAAAGAGGTTGGACCCTTACATGTGGTCCAAATTGTTACCGATAATGATAGCAATTTTAAGAAGGCTAGCAAGAAATTGATAAAGTCTAGCAAGTATATAGTTTTTTGGGCTCCTTCTACAGCCCATTGCATTGATCCCATTCTTAAGGATTTTGCAAAGAGGAAGGTAATAAATAACCTTGTTCAAGATGCACGGTCAATCAGCAGTTTTATTTACAATCACTCACATATACTAGCAATGATAAGGCAGTTTTGTAAGATTGAACTTGTAAGACCAACCATCACTCGATTTGCAACAAATTACATCACATTGCAAAATTTTCTGGATAACAAAGTTGGATTGAAGATGTTTATCTCGGATGTTTGGTATGCAAAGAAAGAGAGAAAAACAGAAATCGGGAAGAATGTGGAGGGATTGGTGACCTCCATAAATTTCTAGGACAGCTGTTCACATGTTGTGAAGATAATAGAACCTGTTGCGATCATGGATGGTTGATGATGATAAAAAATCAACCTTGGTAAGTATATATGCAGCCATAGAAATAATGAAGCAAAAGGTCAAAGAAAATGCTGGGAAGTCAGCTTGCCAATACATGAAGATAATTGATGAGAGATGGCAAGACCTGCTCTCGCATCCGCTTCATAAAGCTGGTATGAAACTTTGAATTTATTAGTTTGTACATTGTAGTAAACTTTGAATTTATTAGAATTAATGCAAGGTGGTTGCAATGGAAGGGTGCATCTGGTGTTCTCTGTGATAAAAGGGTTCCTTTAAAAGTCAAAGGAAAATACTATAGAGCTGTGATAAGACCAACCATGTTGTACAGTTCTGAATGCTAGGCTATAAACTATAGGCATGTACAGAAGATGCCTGTGACAGAAATGAAGATGTTAAGATGGATGTGTGGTTATACAAGAAAGGACCATACTTCAAATGAGATTATTAGAAAAAATGTTAGGGTGGCACCGATAGAGGATAAAATGAGAGATGCACATCTAAGGTGGTTTGAACTTTTACAAAGAAGGCCATTAGATGCTCCAGTTAAGAGATGCGAGAAGTTAGAGGCTGAACCAACTAAGAGGAGGCAAGGAAGACCAAATAAGTGTTGGAAGGAAACAATTAAGTATAACCTCAATTACTTTAATTTAAGTCCTGAAATGGCTGAAAATCGATCTGTGTGGAGGCAAAGAATCCATATAGCCGACCCCACCTAGTGTGGGAAAATGCTTGGTTGTTGTTGTTGTTGTACATTGTAGTAAACTACTATTGATTACTCTTAAATCATAATTTTGCAGCATATTATCTCAACCCAAAATATCACTATAAGTATGAACTTCGTAGTGATAATGAGCTCCTCAAAGCGGTACAAACGGTTATCTGTAAACTTGTAAAAGATGTACAAGAACAAACAACTTATATGAATGAGGTGAATGTGATAAATCATAAATTACACTATACTTTCTAACAGTT
This sequence comes from Thalassia testudinum, assembly GCA_037157565.1. Classification (NCBI taxonomy): domain Eukaryota; kingdom Viridiplantae; phylum Streptophyta; class Magnoliopsida; order Alismatales; family Hydrocharitaceae; genus Thalassia; species Thalassia testudinum. The sequence goes on along the minus strand of JAZHRO010000077.1, from coordinate 156,046,485 downwards.
TTGCCAAAGAGTAAAATGTTAGCTTATTACTACTTACACATTTGATTTATTGATTGAAACTTAAAATCATTTTGTATTATAGATAAAATATTTCAAAGATTAGTTGCTATCTTTCGAGACAAACACTGCCACACATGCCTGAAATAGAACTCTTCCTGGTATGGTCATCTATGATTTTGTGAAATTTGAATATATTTCACATACTTCACAACAGTTTACGTGAATTTGTTTTTATTTTTTTATTATAGCTGAATGGTGGCATTTGCATGGCATGGATGCTCCACACCTTCGCCGAGTTGCTATCAAAATTTTATCTCAAACAGCATCGACAAGTGGCTATGAAAGAAATTGCAGTATCTTCAACTTAATTCACTCGCAGAGAAGAAATCGCCTCGACAGTGACAAGTTGGACCTGGTATTCGTACACTACAATATCAGATTAAAGATGAAGCATATACAAGAAAGAGAAAATAAGGAAGACTATATAGACCCAATAGATGTGGCATATCTTTTTGGTGACACAGAAGACAGATGTTTTACAAGAATGGTTGAATAACAATGAAGAACCGTTACTTGACAAAAATTATGATCCCGATCCAGAGATAGCACAGAAAATGGGGGCAGATGTATCTGAATTTACGCATAGTAGATCTGGCAAAAGAGTAATCCATGGCCTTGAAATCGATGAGACTCCAGAGAAGATTTGCCACCTTCAAGAGAAACACAAAATGATGATGATGATGATGATGGAGATGATAATGCAGTGATGCTTGACGAGCAACAGGAAGAAGGTAGTGGTGGAGATGAGGGATATCATCATCAAAGTCCTATTAGAGAGGATACCCAACATGAATACACATAAAAATATACAAATATACATAGAGATCTCGTACCAAGTCCACCTTATGACTATGACGCAGGGATAGGCCCGACAAGGTATGGGTATGCCTCAGGTCATTCTATGATGTCCATCGATGATTTAAGTTCATCAACTTTCCCATTCTGGTGCACCACTTCCTCCTCAACCACCACGAAGTTCATCGATAAGATAGCGTGAACGCTGTGAATCATTAGGTTCTACACTGAAACGAGGTGGTTCTACGGAATCCACAGATTCAAGAAGACATCGAGATGAGTCTACTCAGAATCAGAGTAGATCTAGAACTGGGAGCAGGGGTAGCTCGTCTAACAGTCACAATCGATATCCATGTCTTAGAATACTTTTCTATTGCAGTGATAAAGACTATCAACGATACATCAATGAATACAATACTCGATATAGTTACATAACGTGGGAGTCATACTGTGAATATGCCAGAGTGCTACAAATCGAGGAAGATAATCGAAGAAGAGGTATCGAACCAAGTCGAAGCTCAACCTGGTATTGATTTGGTGGCATTGGCTAGTGCTTCTGTGCTTGGTGTGGTCAATTGATACTCTAACACTATTTATATTTCATTTTTTTGTGAGTAGCATTACTATGAATATTTTACAATTATTATCATATTCAATACACATTTTCAATATATCACTTTGTCGATATGCGACTAGTGCATTTCTATTATGTATTCATTCAAAATATATAATTTTCGACTTCTAAGCATTTCTTCGTGATGTATTAGTTATTAAAATGTTAATTTTCATAAAAGTTATGATATTTTGAAACATTTTAGACCTTTTTAAGCGATTTTTCCAAAATTCACCGATATCGATGATATATCCCCGATATATCCCCTTTTTGACTTGTCGATACGATATCGATATCGATATTTGAAACCTTGAGGACATCTACATCACATGGTGGCAGGGGGGATTGATCAGATTGATCCTCCTCCATAAGCTCAACCTGTATAGAAGGCAAGGGGACAGACACAGGATCCTTCTACAGATACTCATAAGTGTAGATAAACCAATCAAGAGAAAAACCTTCCTTAAAGGAATAAGGAACCTTCTCAAAGGAGACATCAATAGACGCATAGTAACATTCACAACAGGATCAAAGCACTTATACCCTTTTTGAGATCTAGAATAACCCAGAAAAATACACTTAACAAATCCTGGGGACAACTTAACCCCAAAAAGGTGGATAAAATACGTGCATCCAAATATCAACAATGGCAATGCAAAAAGAGGAGCATCAGTGCAACAAAATGATAGGTATATCACCATCAAATACAAGGGGACCCAATTAATCAGGTAAGGGACAGAAAGCATGGAATCCCCCAAAAAAATGTTTAGGCACATTTATAGCAATCATCAGGATCTGGGCCACATCCAGAAGATGGCGCAATTTGTGCTCAACAATTCCATTATGCTGGGATGTATGAGCACAAGAGGTCTAATAAAAATACCATTGGCAAATAAAAAATCATCCACATCTTTTTGCATAAATTCAAGGGTATTGTCAATGTGAAAAACTTTAATGCATGTGGAATAAAATGTTTGAACTTCTTTGAATAATTTAGGAATGAAAAAAACAAAAAAAAAAATCTCTGACCAATCCTTTAACAAAAAAATCCACGACAAGCAACTATAGTCATAAATAAAAGCCACAAAATACGAGTAAACATTTCAATAACTTATTCAACAAGGCCCCCACATGTCACGATAAATCAAATCAAAGGGAGCTTGACTCTTATTCTATCTAGAAACAAAAGAGATGCAGTGATGCTTGCCCGGTTGGTAGAAACAAAACATCTTCCAAAGTCTAGAGATGGACGAATGTCCAAGATGACAATGCCACAAAATTAGATCAGTGGTGATAGACACAACACCAACAAAAACATGAGTATCAATGTAGTAAAGGCCACCACACCCAGTCCTCCCACCAATCATCGTTCTCGTATGGATGTTTTGAAAGAAGACAATTCTCATCAAAAATCACCTAGTAATTAAGATCCTTACACAATCTAAAAACAGATAATAAACTGAAGGGAAACGAAGAAGCGCAATAAACATCCGACAATCTCAACATGTCAAAAAAATGAACATCTATGCAGTCACCAGAGAATAGGTCTCATTGGCCTCACGAATCAAAGTAATAGTAGAGGCTTAGAGCAAAGATAGAAGTGCATCCTTCTTACTAGTGAGGTGGTTGGAGGTACCTAAATTAACCACCCATGATAAAGTAGATGCAGTGGTACCCAAGTTCACAGAACTACCAATCGCTGCTAGAGAAGCAGTAGTGTCCGGTGGGGCTACCTATTTGAGTATCTGCATGAGACGAGTATCGTCATCTGTTATCAGAGTAGGCAATCCAAGAGTAGCAGAAGTAGTCTCCTCTTGAATAATGGTCACATTCACTTGACCTGGATAGCCAAACTTGACCCAACATTTCCAAGAGGGATGATTTATCCTCTGGCAATGAATACACGGGCCATAGGTCTAACCTCATCCACGGCCTCGTCCACGCCTTATGCCAGGAGCACCATACCCCCTAAACATTACAAAAACAGACGTCTCTAAAGTGGGAGGCTGTGTGGTGGTGAAGACACTCAGGCCAATGTCAGAAGAGATCTTCCATAAACAGCCTCCATATCAGGAATGTCTTCCAAAGCTAGAATCTGATCCCGTGCTAAAGAATATTGGGTGCTTAGACCATCTAAAAACCTATAAACCTGCCAGGTCACCTCTGTCCGATCTGAGTATCACAACAAGAGGGTTGGAAAACATTGAGTTTCACAAAGAGTCCATCTCAGTAGCATGTCAAGCAGAGTACGATTACCCTAAGAGGGGGACCATATGCGACGATAAATGTCAAAGAAACAAGTGTGATTAGATCTCTAAGAGTATTTCTTCACCAAACTCTCCCAGATCTCTTTAGAAGTCATCTTATAGAGTAGATTCACTGCAAGTTGAGGCTCCACACTATTCATCATCTAGTTTATAACAAGATAATTATCTTGCTCATACTTGTCAAAGTCAACAACAACATGCTTAAGAGGATCTTTCATCAATATACATAGCTTCGTCTAACCACCAGCAAAAATATTGAATGAATGGGACCAAAGGAAGTAATTCTTAATACTATTGAGTTTCATAGAGGTGCCTTGGACCACCAAAGATGCTGAGTACATCATAGGTTTAACTTCAGAGGAAGTAAATGGTCATGACATAGCCATGTTGGTGCCAGAGAAAGTAGTTTTTCTCACAGTTTCAGATTTGAAACAATGCAAAACAGTATATTTTCCTTCAATCATGTGTCTTGGGCCTTGCATAGAACTCCAAGCGACCTGAGACCAAGAAAGATCGTAATGGCATAGAAGATCCACTTAGAAGGCCACCAAAGGCTTCATTGACCAAGAGAAAGGCCCTAGCAATGAGATAAGAGGCACTGTAAGGGTGTTGGCAACACTGGGGTCCCTAGCGGCGAGAAGGGTCACTACAGGGGTGTTAGCTACATGTTGGTTGCATTGGAAGCCACCAATGGCAACGTTAACCCCTGGTGACAATGAACAACACCGCAGGGGTGCTTTTCACGCACTGACTACGCTAGCAAGCACCCAGTAGTGGTGCTAAGCACCAATCAGTCCCCTGTGACGATGCTGCTGGTGGAGGAGAGAGAGAGATGAGTCTCTCCCCTAAGGGTTTTGTTTGGTGAAGAAACATACCATAGCGCGAAGAGTCTAGGACCCACCTTACTCTGATATCATGTTGACGGAAGAAAAGAATGAAACATCTTATTCGAAAAGAAAACCTTAGGCCACTTTATATAGGGAGAGGCTTAAGGAGAATTATATAGGTAACCCACAAGGAATAATAAAAATAACACATAATTCTACATTACAACATTTGATCACAAAGTAGCACTTTTTGTGTGTGGAAGTTTTTGGAAATAGTTTCATTAATTAAAAACAAAAATTAACATCTTTATATAAAGAGAAGGGATAATGATAGTAATTCGAATCCCCACTAATTTGAAAACAAATTAGAATCAAATCAAATCCTAACAATAACATAACAAAATAAGAAATCATCACTTAACTCTCAAGAAACCTATTTTAATTATTCCTATCACTAATATATCTCCAATGCTCTCCTCCAAGTTGGAGTGTGTAATGCCCAACTTGTTACAGAAGACAATTTAAACTAACCCCTAATGTAGAAATCCAGAGGAGCAGGCAAGGCAGGAAACTAGAGGAGTAGGTAGCAGCTGTAATAAAAGCATCAATCACAGTAGACAATAGTATGTTGTTACAAAAGTAGCAACAATAACAAATAATAGATGATTGTAGCGGTAGTAGTAACCATGGACAATAGTAGTACAACTGTAAGAATAGTAAGTAGAGACGATAGCAGTAGGGCTATAGCAGAAGTAGCAGCCAAAGATAAGGAAACGTTCCCAAGCATGAAATACTAAAGGTAGGAGATCCTTACTTAAAAGTCCCCACCAATCATCACCATCATCATAATGGGTACTAATAGGATCGGATGCTCTAAACGTAGTAATCCGATCAGAAGAACTGGTAGCAGCAATTGAGAGGGGTTCGCTCTACAATAGAGATTGCAGATGCTCCAATTCCCATGGAGAAAATTTCTAATTTTCAATTGGGGGGGGGGGGGGGGGGCTAAACCCCCCATAGTACAAATCAACATCAATAGGAGCACCTACATCAGCGCCAACATCGGCAACAATATTAGTAGCATCTATAGCGACAAGGCAAGAGGCACTATGTGCACTAAGGTAGTAGTGCGCACATGTCGCACGCAAGGAGCAAGTAGTGCACACTGCGGCGCACAAGTAGGTGCATGTAGGGTGTGTAAGAACCACACGCTAGGTGCACACAGGTGCACACAGTGGTGCATAAGAGACATGTAATAGAGAGGAGGTGCGCACAAAACAAAGCACGCACATGATGGTGCGAGCATCAAGCATATCACACACATGCGTGAAAGGGAAAGCATTGCATGCAATGGTGCATTGCACAATAGCCACATGCACACGTAGCACGTGATTCTGCAATCATACCTCACACGCGATGGTGGGTTGTGGGCAAGAGAGGTCCCATGCTATGGCCCGCAAGGGTAGCAGAGACCCGTATGTGGGTGCTGCAACCAATACGAAGCGTAAAGAGGTGTGCGGACAATGGCACTCAAAACAACAAGAGAGGGTGCGTGCAACGAGGAAACCTCCTAGGGCCGACAGTAGGAAGTGGAGAGTCCTATGGATGGGTCTTGCTCTGATACCATGTAGAATCTTTTTAAAAAATTATCATTGATTGAAAATAAAAATCAACTTTTTACATAGAGAGGGGATAATAATAGTAATCCTAATCTTGATTCATTTTAAAACAAACTAGAATCAAATCTGTTGGTGGGTCTTTTTATTATTTTGCGTAGTGAAAAAGTATACTTGTAATTCTATTTCTATGGGCTACAGCGCTAGGCCACACAAGGCTATCGCCGTTGTCGCAAGTGCCCTTCTTTAGCCTGCATTGCTGCGCTTGCCCTCATAAGGCCGTCGTAGCCACCGCAAGAGCCCTCACAGGGCCTCCTCCACCGTAGGGCCTTCCCCCGTGCGCCATCATCCACGCTCCAAGTCAACACGGCCTCTAGGTCACCTCTAGAGGCTGTGTTGGCCTAGATCAGGAACGCACGAGCTTCACACAACTCAGGAGAGGAGTTTCTGCTTATTGGAATGCACCGTTAGGGCCATTCATATGCCCTAACATGTGCAAACGTAGTTTGAGAGACTCTTTTAGGTCTGAAAATTCAGATTTCAAACCTCATGATCTGATTTTCAGACTTATAGATCAGTGATTCTTCGTGGATCTCGACTCTGGATACTATGGGGGATCAAAAGGAAACTGAGTGACTTGATGGGGAAGAGTTCTACCACAAGCACTCCACTTCACATGCAGGGGGGATCGATTAAGTTGGATGGATCCAACTTCTCGCTCTGGTCCACCTGCTTCCCCTGGTTTGTCGAATCCCACAGGAAGAAATATACCTTGACTGATGTTTCTACTGTTAAGTCTGTCGATTGGGAAGCAGACAACGATTGGGTTGCTACTTGTCTTCTCAACAGTATCACCCAGACCATCGCCAAGCAAGTCATGGCTCATGCTTTGACCAAGAAGATGTGAGAAGTACTTCATGAGATACACTCTCATAGAAGTAATATTACTAGGCTGTACAACGTTGTGGAGGATATTCACAATCTTCGGAAAGGCACCATATCCTTATCCGAATATTATGGCACCATGAAGAATCTGTGGGACGAGTAAGATGTGTGCCAACCTATCTCTACAAACGCTTCTGTTATAGCCAAGTAGAGAGAAGCTATTCGCACTATTCAGCTTCTGTCTGGTCTTGGCTCCGAGTACAAGACAATCAAAGATCAGTTAATGACTATGGACGAGATCCCTACACTGGAGCAGATCTATGCTTGTCTTTCTACGCTTGCCATCTCGAATCTCGTGCCCATTATTGATGCCTCTACCATGGCTACTGTTAGTCGTGGTAGAGGAAATTCAGGAGGAAGAGGTGGCAAAGCGCATGGTGGTAGTGCACGTGGACGTGGTCGTGGTCAGAGTTCCTTCTTCTGTGAGTACTGTCACAGGAGTGGACACACTGTGAACCAATGCTGGGTGAAGCACGATTACTCACAGGGTATAGATCCACGTGCCCATCAAGTATCTACAAAGGATACTACCCAGGTGCAGGAGGATGATAGCCAGATCACTATTTCCAAGGCTGATTACGAGCGATTCATGGCTTCTAAGGGATCTACTTCTGCTTCTATTCAGAGGTCTACAAGTACTTCTGCCATGTCAGTTAAATCCCAAACTCCTATCTGGCTTGCGGATTCCGGTGCCTCCTCTCACATTACTGGTGATACTACCCTCTTTTCTTCTCTACAAGACCTTGTTATGCCATTTCAGGTTAAAGGGGAAAATGGGGATTTGTCACCGATTACTGAGCTCGGAAATATCTCTATCTCTAGCACTTTGCATCTTTGTAAGGTCATGCATGATCCTAAATTTGCACTTAATTTAATGTCTATTAACCAAATTACCAGAGATTTGAGATGCCGAGCTGTATTTCATGATCAATATTTCTTTTTTCAAGACCTCCAAACAATGAGGCGGATTAGTAGAGGACTTGAGCAGAACGGTCCCTACTACCTACATATTCCTCCTTCCAATCCGATGTTTGTGCCACTACCGCTCTCCAATGGCACTTGAAGCTTGGTTATCCCAGTTTGCATGTTTTGCGCCGCCAGTTTCTTGCGTTATCTTTTCCCGATGTTTTGAAGTGTGATGCATGTCAGTTGAGCAAACACCATAAGTCTTCTTTTCCACCACATAATAAAAGAACTGAGTCTGCTTTTGCTCTTATTCATGTTGATGTTTGGGGCCCCTGTAGGGTCAAGAGTGTTAAAGGATTTCAGTATTTTCTAATTCTTGTGGATGATCATACAAGGATGTCCTGAGTTTTTATGATGAAAGAAAAATTTGAAATCTTTGATATCACCAAAAATTTTGTGAAAATAAAGACTCAGTTTTCTACTGTTAAGATTTTTCAAAGTGACAATGGGTTGGAATTTTTGAATGCCAGGACCAATGTTTTTTTCAAATCTTTTGGTATTATTCACCAGACCACTTGCGTTCATACTTCCCAACAAAATGGGATTGTCGAACGCAAGCTTCGACATCTTGATGTAGCCCATTCTATTATGTTTCACATGAATGTCCCCTCACAGTTTTGGGCTAATGCTGTTCTTACTGCTACTTATCTAGTGAATTGAGTTTGCTCCAATGTCTTAGGGGGTAAAACTCTGTATTCTTTGTTTCCTAGCAATGACGTTTTTTCCGTTACTCTTGTTGTCTTTGGCTATATATGTTTTGTCCACTTGCATAAAGTGGATAAGATATCTCCTCGCTCTGTGAAGTGAATGTTTCCGGGTTACTCCAAGACCCAGAAAGGGTACAAATGCTATAACCTTGTTTCACGAAGATTTTATGTTTCTACTGATGTCACCTTTTCTGATGAGATTTCATATTCCCAAATACAGGGGGAGGAACCTACTGAGCCATCACATGAGGTTTCCCTTCCTATGCCCGGTAAGCCACCAAAGCCCACCGAGCCACCTATACCCAAGGTTGCTCAGTTTGATCCAGGTCCTTTTCCGTGTCATCCTGATATTCCTTATATGGATACTTTTCCTAAGCATTTCTAACGGAGGACCCAAGATGTTTCTCAGCTGGATGAACCATTGTCTATTGTTTTTGCTCAGTCCTCACCAACTGTGAGGTTTGTCTGAGGACCAGGTAATTCCTGCTACTGAAAACACTACTTTAGACCTTCCTGTTGCACAAAGAAAGGCTCCACATTCTTGTGCTAAATACTCTGTCTCGGTTCATGTCCCTTTACGACCTGTCTATAGTTGAATGCCAATTTTCCCTTGCTATTGACAGTGTGCAGGTACCGCGATATCATGAGGCCTCTCGAGATCCATCTTGGACCTTGGCAATGGAGATGGCAGCTTTACAACCTCGTGGCACATGGGACCTTATTGATCTACCCCCAGGTGCTATTGCTGTAGGGGTGTAGATGGGTATTCACCCTCAAATGCCGTCATAATGGCACTGTGGATCGGTACAAGACACTCTTGGTGGCCAAAGGATATACTCAGATGTTCGGGGTTGACTACTTCGAGACTTTTTCCTCAGTAGCTCGTCTTAATTCTATTCGGATACTGCTATCTCTTGCTGTCAACCGACATTGGACTGTCCATCAGCTTGATATCAAAAATGTCTTTCTGTATGCAATTTGGAGAAGGAAGTCTATATAGAGCAACCACCCGGCTTCCCTACTCAGGAGGAGTGTCAGAAGGTGTGTAGACTGAAGAAAGTTATCTATGGACTAAAATAAAGTCTTAGACCTTGGTTTGAGAGGTTCAGCAGGGTGGTTCAGGACTGTGGCTTCACCAGATCTTCTGCTGATCATTCTGTTTTCACATTATATAAAAAGACAGGCTTAGTCATACTTGTGGTGTATGTGGATGACCTACTTCTGACTAGCAGTAACAAGCAAAGCATAGAGGAAACGAAGAACATACTACAGTTAGTTTGTTACCAAGGATTTAGGTCCCATCAACTATTTCTTTGGTATTGAGGTACAACACACTTGAGGACTTGTGCTATCCCAGCGCAAGTACGTTCTTGACATGCTGAGAGCCATAATGGGCACTTGGATATTTGTGGATACTCTGATGCAACTATGCAGGTGCTCATGAGGATCGGAAATCCACTATAGGATACTGCGCTTTTGTTGGAGGCAATCTGATTACGTAGAGGAGCAAGAAACCGATAGTGGTACCTAAATCTAGTGTTGAATCTGAATACACTTTGGAGTGTATGTACCTAATCCTATTCTGATGCACTGTGACAACAAGGTGGCCACCTTTATTGCAAATAATCCTATTTTCCAAAAGAGGACCAAGCATATTGAAGTGGATTATTACTTCATCAAAGAGGTCATTCTCGCTAAGAAGATTTCTACACCTTACATATGCACTGAAGACCAATTGGCAGATATCTTCACTAAAGCACTTCCCAAGAAGAGATTACAATATATTTGTTTCAAGCTGAGAATGTTTGATTCTTATGCTCCAACTAGAGGAGGAGTGTTGAGTTATGTATGGTAGGTCATTTTATTATTTTGTGTAGTGAAAAAATATACTTGTAATTCTCTTTCTATGGTCTCTCTATATAAAGAGACCCAAAGTCTCTCTAAATAAATCATTCAATTCAATCCTAACAAAATCAAATCCTAATGATAACATAAATCCAAACTTTAACCCTTAAGAAACCTATTTTAATTATTTCTATTTTTAATTTATATCCTCCAGTGTGTATCGATGGAACTAAAAATAGAACCAATAGGTGGACTAGCAAGACCAATAGAGATCTACCTTTATTGGTGCCATATGTATCCGCCCTATTATCTCTGATTGGCCAACTCCAACAGCAACACCTCTAAAACGCTTATCTAATAGTCTTAGCAATCTGAAACAGAAACAACATTGTCAACGAAAACAAGGAAATAAATAATCATTAAAAACCAAAACTTGCAATATTAACACCATATGCATATAACAAATTCTTCAAAATTCAATTTTTAAACCACAACAACCAAACCTTTTCTCACACTAAGTGAGGTTTCAATTTTCAAACTAGCAGGAAAAAAGTAATCTTTTGAATCACTTATGCCACATTACTACCAAAAAATATATGGCATGTACAAAGTTTTTTTGTAAATTACATAACAGACCTAAAGTGGTTTGACCCTTCCCCAGACCCCAAGCAAAGAACCTTTGTGCAATGGACCACCCTTTCTATGTGTAAAGAATCAGCTTCAAGTCACAAGCATTTTTAATGATGCAAAGTTCATCGGTGGTAAGGCAGTGAACTAAAAACCAGAAAGTGCTCAGGGCAATCATTCACTTAATATTCATTTCTTAAAGACGGAGAGGGTGAAAGTAAGCATTGTCTTAAGTTCTTAACGTCCATTTCTCATAGATACTTGCCATGAACCTGGATACATGTTAAAAGGCCAGAAACAAAGATATGGCAGTAAACTACGTTAAATGTTTCCTTAAAGAAAGAAAGTTTAAGCAAAAGAAAAAAGAAATGCTTAAACACATAACTGCGATGATGTACAGCATAATATATATTGACCTCAAATTTCCGCCATGAAACTTTAAGTGACCTTAACTGATCGCCTTGATTTCAAGCAAGTCATCAAATCTTCTCAAAATTATAGTGTCGATCTGGGTCAATACCTTTTTTCTCAAAGAGGGGTTCAGTACCTTTTAATAAATAGTAAGTTTTTACATCATTCAGATAATTCCACTTCAGTAAATCTAATTCGTAATCATACTCAAAAAGATTTACATGCAACATACCCACATTGCTCAGCACAATCTCTTGATATTATTGTAGATTGTGCACCACTGTCAATAAAAGCCTGTAAAGATTAAAAAAAATATCAGAAGAGAGATCAATCAGAAATTATCTATTAATGCAGAATACACGTGAGGTAAATGAAATTACAGAAAGAAGAAAGAATTTAGCTATGCCACGGTATTCTTGCTACAAAAATATTTGGAATGCTTGAAAGGGTGACTTTAGGTCTGAGTTCAATATTAGGGCATTTCCAAAATGCATTGTTCTGAATGTCCACAGCATGCGGTGAAAGCATGCCCACCGCATGCTGACAAAATGACCTTTTTGTCATGTGAGGCCATATCGAAACACATGTAATGTAAAAATTGAGTGTTAGCAATATTTTGCCAAACATCAATATAATATTGACAATTTCGGCAAAATGTATAGAACTAAGGATAATTCCTAGGCTATTATCATATTTTAAGGTTCAAATATGTAGCTCAATAACCCATCTCTATCCATTATTATTGTCGCATGCTTGTTGGAGTGATAAGAACTCTTGTAAGTAATTTCACTCCCTATTTATTAGATCTTTAAGGTAATTTCGCTTCTCCAAAGTTAAATAATATTTAATTCTTATTCTTTATGTCAGATTTAAGCTACAATCCTTAGATTTATTGACCCCATCATGACTTTTGAACGATTACATTTACAAATCCATAAGCTTCTTGTAGATTAACTAGTTCTCTAATTGTTTGATCTATATGTTTTATAAAATTAGATTGTTAGATCTTAGTGTTAGAGAATTAGAAAAGTGTAGAGTATTCGGAAAGAGTCTTAGATTAGTTAAGTTAGTCTATTTTGTTAAGTTTGAAAATCATGAGTCTTGTTTTAGTATTCATGTTTCTGATTTTTATTTCTATTAGGATTTTTTTTTTTTGAAAAGGTCTATTAGGATTTATTATCCCCACTCTCTATATAAAGGAGGTAAGAGATTTCTTTTCATAATGAGTTATTATTCTTTCACATGATATCAAAGCAATACCAATCCAAGGGATCCTACCTCTCCTACCGTCGACCCTAAGGGCCATCTCTCTCCCCGTTGCAAGTGCCATCACGTGCCTCGCACGCTCCGCTCCAAATGCAACCTACTTGCTCGTAGCGCTTACGCATAGGTCCTTTTTCCCTTACGCACCATAACCCAAGGCTCTTGCTCGTAACTCTCTCATGCATGGGTCCTACTAACTTTCGCACACCACCGCACATGGGATCTTGCCTACTGCAGCACGCAAATTCATGCCCGCAGCTATTGTGTGCCACGCCACAGCATGCAACGCTACTACCTCATGCCAACCGTGCATGCCTCTACTCTACATGTGCAAGCCTACATCACTACCCAATCCATGCGTACATCTGCATGCAATCTACCATGATCCTACATGCACATGTACGGGCCTTGCTATGCCCTTGCATGCACTCACGTGCATCACATGCTCTACTCTAACGCCTTCACGCACACAATCCCTTGTGTACACAACCCACGTGCATCTCTACTCGTCTTCATGCAAGGTTGCGTAATCCTCTTCATGAGTCATGATGTCGACATCAAGGTTGCCTTCCTCTCCTACTGAGGCAAGACCTTGGCATCTACTACAACTATCATAATTTAGGGCACCTCCATTAAACATAATGGTGCTTAGAACTACATTCTCTAGTCTAAAGCCTTCAAGATCATAATTGGAGGCTAAAAGAAGCTTTATATCCTGACCAAAAAGAAACCTAACTGCAAGAAATGGGAGCATGATAATTACATGGTGATGAACTGACTGATGAACAGCATAGAGGCAAAGGTCACAGCCAATATGCTATGCAAGAAGAACACGAAGGATATCTGGGACAACTTTGCCAAGAAGTACTCTAACGAATCCAACAACTCAAGGTTGAAGGATGTCTACTGCAAGATACAGTCCACCAATCAAGGGAACCTATCCTTAATTGATTACTATATGACCATGGAGTCGCTCTACGAGGAATTTATGGTCTTTCAGCCCTCCTATTGTTATGATCAAACTACATAGAGGGCCAAGTGGAAGACTTACAAGTTCCTTGATGGACTGGGCCCTTGCTACCAATTCACCAAGGACCAACTTCTATCCTCTAATGTAATACTAAATCTAAAGACAATCTACAATCATCTTCAAAAGATCGATGCAGATGTCTCACTGGAAATCGCTCAACTATTATTCCTGACACCTCTACCCATGTTGCCTTTGAAGGGCAAGATAGTCTCTGTTAGCACTAGTAGTTACTATTTATGCACTCCTATTGTACTGTTTTCTCTTCTCTTTTTCCTAGACTTATGTTGCAATTTATCATTTCACCTTTCTCTATATAAAGTGATGTAGGGTTTTAGAGTTGAATAAGACTAATCATTTTTTCAACTTGGTATCAAAGCGACGATCCTAGATTGGTGCTCTGGTATCCCACCCGCACAAGCCTTCGCACACCTTCCACCTTAACCCTCTTCTCTCTCTCTCTCTCTCACTGGTCTCCCTCACCGTCACCGCCGCAAGGGGCCAACAGCAACCACCGTCGACTGCAGCAACAACCTCCCTCGCCGCCACCTGTAGGGGCCACCACCACCACTACCTATTCTACTAGTGGCCTGTTAAGGTGCCTGCAACCACCACCACTGGGTGGCAGTAATTGGTGGGGGCCCTCCTCACCGACAAGGGGGAGAAGCACCCCTTAGGGATGCTGTTAGGAGTTTCCCCATGCCCTAACATGCGTCTCGTCTAAACCTAAGGGTTGCATGCTCTTGAGATGATTTCTAAGGCCTCTAGATCTTATATTTCATGATCGAGAGATCACGATCTTCCTAATTTTCAGATTTCAGATCTGAAATTACCTTTTAGATCTCCTGTGGTGGCGTGTTTCTCTCTTCCTAAGGCACAATGGCATTCTCCAACAGTTTTGAGAATACATCGAATACCGCTACAAACATTCAGAGTTACAATAGCCCGTTCTTCGTTCCTATCGCCAAGTTGAATGAGACCAACTATGCTAGATGGTCTCAAACGTTCTTTATAACAGTTTAGAGACATGATGAGGAACATATTCAGATAGAAACTAAGCCACAGAATAAGACAGGGAAATACATCACGTGGAAGAAGGATAATGGCATTGTCTGTGCATGGATCATAAACTTGGTTGAGCCTCAGATTGGAGATGGCATCATATATTACAACATAGCAAAGGAGATGTGGGATTCTTTACATGACAAATATTCACATAAAAAGAATTCTAGTAAGGTTTTTGAGATACATCATGAGATTGGGAGTCTAAAGCAAGAAGGTCAGTCAATATCTCGGTATTATACTACCCTGAAGGGGCTCTTGGAGAAATATAACGTGTGTAGACCAACGTGCACCTATGCTACGGAAAGGGCATACAAGAGAGAGTATGTAGTTCTCCAGTTTCTTGATGGTCTTGGACTTGACTATGAGGCTGCTAGGTCTTAGATTCTGACTCTTGCAAAGCTTCCATCTCTTAAGAAACCATATAGTAGGATGAGTAGAGTGGTTGTAAAGTCGTCTACACCAGATGTTGGACAAACTTCTACCTTGTTGGCTATTGGAAGGCATGGAGGTTGTGGCGCCCCATCTACAAGGGGGAGAGGGCGTGTTGGGGTTCGACTGGCAAACCCCAAACCATATGCTCTCATTGTGGCAAGGTTGGTCATTTGGAGGCTATTTGCCGGTCTAAGCATGGTAGAACTCCCATGGCTCACCAAGCCATCTCTTCAGAGGTGGTGAACGACACTCTCCTGCTGACTATGATGCAGTGGTACAACTCCTCACCCAGCTGATTCAGGAGCCTACGACTACCACAGATGCAGCTGCTTTGGCCTCCTGAGGTATAGCTTCTACCTCGAATTCTGGTAGTGGTATGTTTGATGGCACTATGTGGTTAGTAGATTTAGGGGCATCTCATCATCTAAGTAGAGTTCAGAGTTATTTTATGCATATTCAGATTGTTCCTCATGGTAGGATGGTTCAGGTGGCAAATGGCAGACATTCCAGAGTTGATGGTAGAGATGTCGCAGTGACCCCATCACTAAAGCTGCCAAATGTTTTCGTTACTCCTGACTTTCCTATTAGTCTTTTGTTTGTTAGTAGAATTACAAAAGATTTACATTGTCATGCCATCTTTGATGAGTTAGGTTGTACCGTTCAAGACAAGCTCACGGAGAGAACGATTGGTGGCGAACATGAGAGGAGGGTGTGTATCGCCTGATCCAGATTTTACTTGCTGCTACATGTCAGGAAGAGGTTACCTTTAGTGTTGGTACAGCTCTTTAGTGGCATCATCGATTTGGACATACTTCACTAGACAGGCTACAACGCGTCATTCCTCATATTTCACCTACTGCTGAGATTTATTGTGATGCTTGCCAGCTGGGGAAATATCATCGAGCCAGTTTTCCTTCTAGTTCCTCCCAACGCACTACTTCCTATTTTGATTTGCTGCATATAGACGTCTGGGATCCAAGTAGAGTGTCTGACAAATTGGGTCATCGTTTTTATTTACTCATTGTAGATGATTATTCTACAATGGCTTGGCTATTTTTGTTAAAGAATAAGTCCAATCTTGGATCAGTTATTGAAACTTTTATTATGCAAATAAAGATCCAATTTTCTACTACTGTAAAGATTGTTCGCTCTGATAATGCATTAGAGTTTTGTACTACAAAGTTAGCCACTTCCTACAGGGCTCTTGATATTGTTCATCAGGCATCCTACCCCCATACATCACAACAAAATAGGATAATTAAGAGGAAACATCGTTATGTGTTGAATGTGGCCAAAATATTGCTTATTTACCACAATGTACCACAGATATATTGAGGAGATGCAGTGCTTACTGCATGTTACTTGATAGACAGCCCTAACTCAGCAATACAGGAGCAGGCCCCATGGCAAGTTCTCCATCCAGACAAGGACTTGTTTTATGTACCACCTAAAGTGTTTAGTTATGTGACTTTTGTTCATATTTTGGGACCAGGCAGGGTTAAACTTGCTCCAAAAGCAATGAAATGTGTCTTTCTGGGATATAACAGTACTCAGAAAGGATACAAGTGTTATGACCCACGGGGCAAGAAACACTATGTTAGTGCTAATGTTACATTTAATGAGCCAATTCCATACTTCACTGCTGGTCATTAGTTGCTATTTAAGGGGAATCCTACTCCTATGCCAGTGCCATCAATTTCTTTGGAATAGATCCTGTTACTCAGTCAAGATATTGTCACCACAACAGAGGACAGAACTGTACAGCAGTGAGAGCCTACTCATGTCTACAGATTGCCAGTTATTTACAAGTAGCATGAATGGCGCAAAATACACAGCCCCCACCACCTCAGCCACCTCTCTCCTCCCCTAGTCAAGTATGTGTTGATACTGACATAAGTTGTTCAAGTGGTAGTTGTGCAAGTTCTTCTAATGGTTTTGGTCAATCCTCTAGGGAACCTATTTCTCCTGCTACTAGTCAGGAGACTGAGGAGAAGGATTTAGACCTTCTAATTGCCATTCGGAAGGCTCCTCATAGTTGTGCTCACTACTAGACTGCTGGGCTAGTGTCTACTACCAATCTTAGGAGGTCCTTTGCTATATTCACAATTGCATAGAAGAGGAGATGGTTGCCTTACATTCTTGAGGGACGTAGAAGCTTGCAGATCTACCCAAACATGCCAAAATTGTTGGATGTCGATGGATCTTTGCACTGAAGTACAACCTAGATGGATCCATCTCTCGACACAAGGCAAGACTAGTAGAGAAGGGATTCACCCAGACTTACGAGGTAAATTTCTTTGACACCTTCTCGCCTGTGGCACGACTTCCTACTGTTCGTATCCTTCTATCAATTGTTGTACACTATGATTGGCTGTTACATCAACTGGATGTGAAGAACACCTTTCTTTATGGTGATCTTTAGGAAGAAGTTTACATGCAACAATCTCCGGGTTTTGAGACTCAAGGGGAGTGTGTGTGTAGGCTGAAGAAGGCCATCTATAGCCTGAAGCAAAGCCCGCCTGCTTGGTTCCAAAGGTTGTCAAAGGAGGTACAGACTATGGGGCTCTTGAGGTCCTCTGTAGATCACTCACTTTTTGTTAAAAAGAGCAAAAAAGGAGTTGTGGCACTTCTGGTTTATGTTGATCTTATTCTTACTAGAGATGACACAACTGTGATAGTGGAGGTAAAGCAGAAGCGAGCTAAGTCCTTTGTTATGAAGGACCTGGGTGAGCTCAAACATTTTCTGGGAATTGAGGTGGCACGAAGCAAAGATGGTATTGTTCTGAGTCAGCGCAAATATGCCCTTGATATATTACATGAGACAAAGATGTTGGAATCTAAACCTACCAATATACCAATAGATCCCAAAGGACATCTTTATGATACTAAGTCTCAGCCTATTAACAACAAGTCTTATAGGCAATTGGTTGGTAAATTGTTATATCTAACTATTAGTCATCCTGACCTTTCTGTTGCAGTTGGGAAACTTAACCAGTTCATGAACAAACCAACTAAATAGCATTGGGATGCTGCTATGTAGAGGCTCAGGTACTTGAAGAGAGCACCAGGCAAAGGTATTTTGTTCAGGAAAGGTGAATCTATGAATATTGTTGGCTATTCTGATGCCGATTATGCAAGGCGCATGGTAGACAGGAAGTCAACTACTAGGTTTCGTACCTACATGGCAGGGAATCTTGAGACATGGAAGAGTAAGAAACAACAGGTTGTATCTAGGTCAAGTGTAGAGTCAGAATACCATGCCATGGCACAGACCGCTGCAAAAATGGTCTAAGTCAGATCAATGTTGCACAATTTGCATATCTAGGTAGAGGAGCCAATGGAGATGAGGTGTGACAATCGCGCTGCCATCTATATAGCAAACAACCCAATATTTCGTGAACGTATAAATCACATTAAGGTTTATTGCCATTATACCAGAGACTTGATATAGCGTTGAATCATTTATACTACCTCAATGGCCTCAGAAGATTAGACAGCAGACATATTCACGAAACTTCTTCCTCACTCCGCATTTGACACTTGTTCCAAGCTTAGCATAATTGACATCTATACTCCAGCTTGAGGGGGAGTGTTAGCATTAGTAGTTACTATTTATGCACTCCTATTGTATTGTTTTCTCATTTATTTTTCTGTCTGGACTTATGTTGCAATTTGCCCTTTCACCTCTCTAGATATAAAGAGGTGTAGGATTTTGGAGTTGAATAAGACTAAACATTTTCTTCGACTATCTCTCTAGCTGTCGTGATGGTGGACAAAACCAAACCTACTCTCCCTGCATCCACTACAAAAAGAACAAACCATCCATCCAAGAGATGCTAGGACAAGTTTAGCAAACCCACATTGTCTAAGTAGACAACTACAAAGAGTTCTGCTCCTAAAGCTGGATCTGACCAACCTCCTATCCAGTTGACCCCTACAGAACTAGAACATCTGCAATCTCTACTGAGGCGTAAGTCCTCCACATCTACTACTGCCATGGCCACAACTCCTGTAGGACCTGAGAATATAAGCACACTAAAAGGAAGGTTGAATAGTGTGATACAAAAAAATATAGAATCAAATCCAAACCACAAATGAACAAATATATAGTAATTCTCCTCACTTGGGTACTCCACTACCTAAGTCTCCCGACTTAGGATTTTTAACCTGATTTCCTCATCGCAGAGGAAATCAATTCACTATAATACGAGGCAATTTATGAGTTACCTCAACCCAATTATAAGATAATAGAAATGATAAAGGAATATAGATGCAAGCAAATAGAAATTTAAGCTTACAACTTAAGTCCTAAGCCTTCCAACAATATGTAAATTTAAATAATAATACCAATGAAGCTAAGGACGGAAACGATGCGCAAATGATTGAAAATAGCAAATATATCTACGTTAAAAACTAGTTGCACTCTAAAAGAGTTTTCTCTCAAGCTAACGCAACAAAGGCTCTCTTTAAAGTAAAAATTTGAGTATATAGGAGCTCTTTAGAGTAAGAGAATGTAGAATGATTTTGTGTGTCTCAATAAGGCCTAGAAAGGGCCTATTTATAGGCCAAAAATCACCCACCTACGCTTCATAGCCGTTGGGGCCAAATGATTGGTGATTCAAAAGGGAATTAAGGTAGATTAGCTGCTTAGATTTGACTCAATGGGTAGTTGATACTAATAGTAAAGTATAGGTACCGATACTAGCTGCTCACAGTCTACTAGCAACCAGTACAAAAGAGTCTAGGTACCGATATTCATTATGTGTACCAGTACCGAGCACTCCCAGTTGAGTACCAACTAAATAACATGTACCAGTACTCATCTAGAGTACTGGTACTTATTACTCACATGTTCTTAGAGTACCAACTGTAACCTACATGTATCAGTACTCATGATGAGTACCGATACTTGTTAGGTTCAGGCAAGCTATTAACCCAAAAATTGTAAGCACTATATACCGGTACTCATGATGAGTACTAGTACTTGTTTACAATTTGAGTTAAATACTCAAACCTGTGCCTGACATGTACCAGTACTCATAATAAGTATCGGTACGTGCCAATGATTTAAATGCCGACGGCATGTACCAGTACTCATAATAAGTATCGGTACTTGCCAGTGATTTAAATGCCGACGGCATGCCAGTTTTCGGAGTAGGGCCATGCCGACACAAAGATAGTGTCGGTTTACAGGTAAATCGTCGGCATGCTGAGGATTTCGCTGGAATGCCGATAGTTGGCGACAAAACCGGTGGCATATCGACCGTCTGCTGGGCGGGAAAAAGCCTGGAGAATTAGAGCGGTGGGAGGGTGAAACTGAAAAGAATTGGAGGGAATTTTTTCAAAAGAATAAGAATTTAGAGGGAATTGTAGGGAATTTTTTTTGAAAGAATTGAACACACACATGCACACACGCACGCACACACACGTTGATTTTTTGTCGCATAGGCTTAAATAACGATTGTCTTTTGTTATGTATAACTGTAAATATGTTTTTAACATCTTGATTACTTGTCTTACAAATTTTAATCAGTTCTGTCATTTCTGTCAGCATGCCGCATACCCTCGACGTGCCCTCAAAATGCCATTTTTTCGGGCCGTCGAAATTGTCGAAATCTGCCATCGAAAAAAGGGCATTTCCACGGCATGCCTTCAGCATGCCCACGAAATGCATACTTACAATTTCATCAGCACGGTGTCGAAATCGACATTTCGAACCTTAGTACTTGCAACAAGTACCTTATTTAATATGTTGAACCAAGATTTGATTTCTTACAAAGCAAAATAATTTTAGAAACAATTTTGGATTTTGAAAATCGACGTTTGTTGCGAGTATGAGACCTAATTATCTTAAATTGATTTTAACTCCAATATCAATTTTTGTTGCAAAGTCTAAGACAATAAAAAGAAATAAACTTTAAACTATTCTTCATCAATGTGGCCATCAACATCTAAGCTAATCCATCCATTCCAAGATCTAGTAAACTCCCTGAAACTCATTAGATTTAAAAGGACTTTTGTTAACACCAAAACTTAGAAGAAAGTGAAACTAGGTTCCAACAACCCCTTCTCCTACTGCTTCTCAGGACCATGATGCTGGACCTTCTGATCTAGTGTGTGATTTCTCTGCTGAAGTTAATGAATGGTAGGGACATTAAGCAAGGCTCTCACACCTCTACTACTACCTGCTTGGAAACATTTCCTTATCTTTGGCTGATATTTCTGCTACATCCCTACTACTATCATCTTCGACTACTACTTATGCTACAGCCACATTACTATCATCTATAACTACTACGGTTGCTACAATTTTCTACTGTCTATTACTGCTGCTACTTCTGCTATAGCATGCTATTGTCTACTGCAGCTGCACTTCTGCTTCAGCCGCCACCTGTTCCTCTAGTACATTAAGGGGGAATCCATGTTTTGTCTATTATAACAAGTTAGGTGTTATGCGCTCCAACTTCGAGGAGAGTGTTAGAGAATTAAGAAAGTGTTAAGAGTATTAGGAAAGAGTCTTAAATTAGTTTAAGTTAGTCAATTTTGTTAAGTTTGAAAGTATTGAGTCCTACATTAATATTCTTGTTTCTATTTTCTATTTCTATTATGATTTGTTATCCCCTTTTTCTATGCAAAGAAGGTTAGGGATTTCTTATCAATAATGAAAGTCATTATTCTTCCATACTTATGATTCAATGTTTAAATGTTTTTGGATAGTATCAATGTAATATGTTTATCAAGTTTTATAATATAATTATTTTTTTGAGAGAATCTAATATAATTATATGAATTCAATACAATTCTAATCATTCTCATAGAATTCTAAGATTTCCTCATCATGCCTCTGGTGTGCTTCTGACATGCCCATTTTTTGGGGTGTTGAAGTTATCAATATTCAACATCGAAATTATAGTGCTTCTTCAACATGACTCAGGTGTGCCTCCGAAATAAAAATTTCTGAAATCATTGAAACATCAAAATTTACATTTAAAACCTTATTAAACTGCTAACATGACTAATGGGTATTGGCTGCATGTCTTTTGTCCATTTGGTTTCAAAGACACAGGATAGTGTTTAGGGGGAAAAACCTTGGGTTGAAAATGTGGTCATGGAGGCAATGTCACTTTTTGGGTTTTAGTCACAACTTACGTAACTTTACTCTTTCTGTCCTTTGGTACTTTTGATAAAAATTGATGACTACTAACCTCCAGTGGTCATCCTTCCTCTCAATGAAAAAAGAGCCTCTACACATAATCTACAATGCCTCCAGAAAGAACCTCAGTCACTTTTCATCACCAATGACTCTTGTTTGGACACAAATCTAACCCAATCCCCAACAGCCTCTCCAGGAAGAACACCAAGAAGCAAAAGCCCCTGTTTCTTGGTGGTTCTCCCCTTTAGGTGTGTCCCAGCAACTAACCTGATTTTCAAATTTGGGTACTCAGAAGTTACTCATAGCTGGCCACTATACTATAGCAGGTGAGCGAGGGAAGAGATGACTGGACAATGGTTCATCGTGGGCAGAAGACAACAGCACCTCCTGCATCCGCAACGATTCAAGGTGGAGGTTGGTGGCTCTACTACCAATGTCTTGGGTGTCAGCACCTTGCATAGGAATGCCAATATCCCATCAAGTGTCTTTGCTATGATGGGATGGGACATCATCATTCTTCTGCCTGGTTACAAGGACTGCAGTAGTTGTTTGGAGCACATGTGGCTATCAATGTAGAACCAGTGATTGAAGCATGTAAAGAGGAAACTATTTGGTCAGCAGAGTTGGAACAGAAAAGCTCAATTATCATCTTGCCGTGGATGTTTTTTCAATAATCTCAATCCGAGGGAGGTAAAATGATTGAGAGAGTGCTCAAGTGAGCAAGCATTGTTGCTGTTTAGAAGGTGAGGGTTGCCAACTGCTTGGTGAGGTGTCTATGAGGAGCTTGTGCTGAAGTTGTTTCGCATGCTTGTAGTTCAGAATGACTCTATTCGGTTGAGAAAGTTGGTTGACCATGATAAAGCACTTGATGGTAGGGTTCCTGAGAAGTCAGTGCTCAGGGTCGAGTTCCAAGGAATACCGTTACTTCTTCAGAGAAAGTCCCTAAAATGGAGGAATGCCAACATATCACCGAAGTTCTGTTTCCAATATGAACTATGTGCAGAAGTGTCCCTTTCCAAAGGAAAAAAAAAAAAAAATCTCTGCAGAAGTGGGTCACACCTTGAAATGAATTCTTTGGTGGAATTTCACCATCTTGCCAACATGTATAACCATGTTGGTTTATCGCTCGAGAGTATAGAGGAAGAAGATATGAGAAGTTCTGAAAAGATCCCTATACAGGAAATCACAACTGGATTCTATGGATTCTAGAAAATAAACAGCACAGCCATAAGTGCATGGCTTAAAGAAAACAGAAAACCAATTCCCAGTGGGTCATCGTCATGGAATATTTGATTGAATTAAAAATTCAAATTTTAAAAGTACAATAAAATGAATGACATCTAAAGAGTTCGTTGGAGATTACAATATAATGATGTGGAAACAAGATAATCTTACTTTAATTGGTACTCCATTGACTTCCATGTCAACATATAGCATGACCTGAAGAGAATTATTATTAGCATAGAGATGTAAAATATCCAATTTTTAATGAAATTCTTTGGATGGTTACCAGCCTCCGGTAATCATCCTTTACTCTTTTCCAGAAAAAAAAAAATAGTGATGTAAAATATAAACCACATCAAAAAGAAGTAAGCTCATACCACTCGTGCAAAAGCTTCAGGGTTATGTTCAATCGCAGTCTCCATGTTCTCATCAATTCCTTTCTATCACATACAATGAGAGGGTTAGAGGAGGGAAAAGTAAAATTATGCAGGAAGAGCAGAAAATAGTGAACATGTTTTGTAATTTACAAAATGATTCAAAGTAATAGTGTCAATTTGACAAGCATATACATTGATCATTGAATTAAAAAGAAAAATGAAATGTTACTTTGTTGCAAAAATGTGTCCTTCCAGGAGAAATAGAATGTAAAAAATAAAACTCAAGGTTTCAATACTTCTACAAATTTGTTATAATCAGTTCACAATCACATGAATAAGGAAGAAAATGAAGAAAGAAAGAAATGGCAACTGTAGAAATTGCAACAGGCAAAAGGACTGACTTGCCGGATCATTTCTTCAATTTTTCTCTGTGATTCGGCATCAAAAGGATCAGCATACATCAATGCCTGAAATTATGATCAGCTAGGTTAAAATATTCGCATTTATCATCTTGCATATGAAGAGAAATATTGTCAAAGGTACATGTTTATATATTGCTTTATATTTCTATATTTTTTCTTGGAGTACTACATAATTTTCTCATGAAATACATATATTAAATAGCACCTAAATTCTAAAAGAGAGGTTATTTCTCTCTTACCTTGTACAAATTCATCAAAATGTCCACAAACCCGTATTTTAACTCCACTATCCCACATGTTGGCCATCAGTAAATTTACCCACAAGGTCATTTCAACATCGGATACGAGGCACTACATGTAATTTAAATAATCCCATTTATATGTCATATTAAATTGGCACAATAACCTTTCTTGGTACTTGACATGATTAAATAACCTAATAGCATACAGTCCTACGGATGAGGAATAGCAATTTCACAAATTCCCTCACCTTCTTAATCAATGTTGTCAAGGCGAGGCGAGCGGAGGCCTTGTCGCCTCGGAGGACACCCAGGCGGTGGTCTTCAAGCAGGCGATGCGCCTCCTCGACTCAGGCGATGCCTCACCACCTTATTGCCCATCACTTGAAGCCCTAACACACGTTGTTGCCATCGCCATTGCCAACACCATTGCCAACAGCGTCGACCTCCATCGCTGTCCTCACGTGTATCGCTTAGACCTCCATCGCCTGAAGCCCTAATGCTTCGGTGGAGGCAACTCTCGACCTTCATCGAGTCTTGAGTCTTGACCTTCGACGGAGCAACTCGCCTGAAGCCCTAACGCTTCAGCGTAGGCAATCACTCTAGCAAGCGATGGTCTTCGCTCCAACAGGTCTTCACTCCAGCATAGGCAATCGCTCCAGCAAGCGATGACCAAGTGATGGTCTTTGCTCCAGCGATGGTCTTCGTAGATAATATATACTATTATATATAATAGTATTATATAATATATACTGTTATATACTGTTATATATAATAGTATATGTATTATATATAATAGTATATATATTATATATAATAGTATATATATATACATAGAAGTATGTATATAATATACTGTTATATATGTATGTATGGATATAAGTATGTATATAACATCATTGTTATATATATACTGTTATAAAAAATAAGTATAACGTATGTATGATATATGACTTGTGTATTATAGCAATTAATAATTGTTCAGTTCAATGACAATTTTGGATATTTTTTCTACCTTGATTGTATAAAAATTTTTCTTTACCATTTAAAATTATGTAAAAAAATTTTTAGCAATATAATTCTTATCATTTTCTTTTATTTAAAGTTTCCAACATTGTTATTAAACATGTTCTTATCAACTGGGTGCTATTAAATTGAGTTAATAAGACATATATATGTAAATAAAAAGTGCTCGTCTCAATTCACTCGGGCTGTCGCCTTTTTGTCGCCTCTTGCCTCGGGCAATTTTGAACCTTATCGCCTCTGTATTGCCTTTCGCATTAACAGCTTTATTCTTAATAATAAATAAAGTGATATGTATAGCTGATAAAAAATGCATGAATATAGCCCTTTAAAAAAGATTTTAAAAAGGCATCTATGACAATTATATCAGTCTATAATGGTTGAGATGTGCATCATTTTTCTTATTTTATTTATTTTTTCATTTACCTCTTATTTGAGGGGTTGCATTTTTTTACATTAATCCTCTATAAAAAGAGGATTGGTGTTTCTCATAATCAAGATCCGTAATTCTTTCAACTTGGTATCAAAGTAGTAGTCTAAGGTCAATGCTTGTACCCTCCTTGGCTCCTTCCTTTCTTTCTATAGCAACAAATAAAACCCTAGTTTTCTCCATCAAAACAAGAGAAAACAAGAGAGAAACAATCTCACATCATAGGAATTGGGTGGAGAGAATGAGAGGTCTGGCGACGAGGTGGCTGGCGTCCGGGCGGCTGGTCGATAGGGTGAGGAGAGATGACCCTAGCTGGACGGTGGTAGGCAGGAGGTCGCGGAAGGGAGCGGAGCCGGTGAGGTGTTTCAAATGCCTTGGGGAGGGGCATTTGGCGGCAGAGTGTAGGGATCCGGTGCGGTGCTTGCACTGTGGCGTTCTGGGGCATCGAAGGTCGGGCTGCGGGCACCGGGGATCGAGTGGGGTGGTTTCCTCGAGAAGGGGGGGGGGGGGGGGGGGGGGGGGGGGGGGCACCTCCGCCCCCTCCGGAGGGGGCGCCCCTAGTGGAGGTCGAGGCACCGTGGTCGAAGGAGTTTGGAGCGCTGGAAGGGAGGCTGGCGTCGGCGTTGGTAGCGGTGGTCTTGGAGGGGAAGGTAGAGGTGGAGGCCTTGAGAAGGGCGGTCACCGCCTTCTTAGGGATTGGTGGGGGACGGTTTGGGGTGGCCTCCCTAGGAGGTGGGCGGTTGGTGCTGTTGGGGCAGGGTCGGGAGGAGTTGAGGCGGCTGGTCTTCAAGGTGTTGCAGTGTGGCCGAGGAGTGGTGCGGTGTCGGTGGCCGGTCAAGTCAGATGGCGCTCTGGCAGAGAGGTCGCCGACTGGCGCGAGAAGGAAGATCCTAGTTGAGGGGGTTCCACTCTTCCTCGGCACGGTGGAGGTGGTGGCGGCGGAGGTTGCCCCTTTTGCGAGGCTGCACGGATGCGAAGGCCTGGGCCTGAAGGCAGCCGACTTGTCACGGATTGAAGCCTGGGTGGAGATGAGTCGGGACAGCGGCTTGTGGAGAGGTTGGTGCTCAGGTGGGGAAGCTCCGCCTAGTTGATCCGCATCTCGTGGGGTTCCGGGATCCCTAGGTCTTTTGCTGAGGCGGTGGGTAGCGGAGCGGCGATAGCGCGTGGAGGCGGTAGTGGCGGGCGGGCGGAGGAGGGTCAGGCTGCTCTTGGGAAGGCTGAGGGTCGCGGCGGGGATTACGGCGAGGATCATGCGGCAGTTGCGATCCCCGTGGCGCAGTCAGTGGCAGGTGAAGGGGCGGGGACGTGGGAGGCTAGTGCGGATTTTGCGAAGGGGTCGAGAGAGGTGAATGCGACGCTGAAGACGGGCGACCCCGCTGATTGCGAGTGCGTTGATGGCACTAAGATGGCCCCCGATTTTGTGGGAGGAGCTCGTGGCGGACCCGGGTCGGGTGGGCGTGACCTGGATGCGGGAGTTGGGGACTCCAACGCTGGTGTCGTTTCGGGTCCTCCAGTGCGCTCGACTCTGCAACCCCAAGTCTCTGCAGTTGAAGGGCGGGGGGCTGTTGTTGGAGGTTCGAGGTGCACCTTGGCCAGACCGGTCCAAGCGACGGGGCAAGGTGCGACTGGCGGGGATGGGAGCGGGCGGCGACGAGAGCGGAGGCTATCTGGCTCACAGCGGCTCGTCTACAGGCCGCGATGGTTTTACCATAGGGGGCAGGCTCGGAAGGCCTCGACTGGGGCGTTGCTGGGGTCGACCGGCGCCGGTCACCAATGGAGCTAGGTCGACTGTGGCAGCCCTTGCTGGGGGCGATGACGGGGGGATTTCTGCTCCAGGGTCCCCAGCGGTGGTGGAGGGGTGGTGGGCGGCGGGAGCTGCTGGTGGAGCTGGGAAACTGGTGGATGCGGTGACAGTGCGGAGGGTAGATGCGGTGACTAGGCTGCCTGAGGGCGAGGTTATGATGCTGGGGGACGCGCAGATGTTGGCCGCAGAAGGTGTGGAGGTTGCGGGGCGAGGAGGGGCGGTGGGTGGTTGTGAGGGGAACTCGAATGATCTGCATTTGTTGATGGAAGAGGATGATGTGGCCGCAATGATGGGGTTATGCGATTGACGCCAGGAGGAAGTTCCCGGAGGTCCTCATGACTAAGGTCATGTCGTGGAATGTGAGGGACCAGAACGACCCGTCGAGGCGGGCAGCTTTGCGGGGGTATATTCAGAGATGGAGGCCTGATGTGGTCTTTCTCTAGGAGACGAAGTGGGGGAGCTGTGATGGAAGGTTATGGAGGGAGGTGGGGGGAGGTGTTTTTTGGGGTTTCTTGCCCTTGGATGTGGATGGAAGTGCGGGGGGAATTGCTGTAGGATGGAAGGAGGAAGAGTTCTCCTTGCTAGACTCTCTGGTTGGGTCCCATGTTGCCACTGTTAGACTTCAGAGACGCCGGGATGACACATATATGCTCCTTTCCTCGATTTATGACCCGACGGAGAGTCGGAGAAGACAGGCCTTGTGGGAAGATCTGAGCCAGGTCACAGCAGCTTTTCAGGGGATACCTTGGCTGGTTGGTGGAGATTTTAATGTTACTCTGCGGGCAGAAGACAGACCAGGTGACCGAGGGGGATTGGACCAGGGCTCTGAGGCATTTGCAGGCTTTGTGGCGGATCAGGGGCTGGTTGATATGCCACCGTTGTCCTGTCTCTACACGTGGAGGAGCTCTGGAGGACAGCGATCCCGGATTGACAGATTTCTTGTCTCAACGGCGATAGCGGAGTTGTTCCCGATGGCGGAGGTTAGATCCCTGGAGCGTCCGTTCTCGGATCACACCCCCTTGCTGTGGATGTCGAACGAGGGATGGAGACATGGTACTTATTTCAAGTTAGACAAGGCGTGGCTCATGGAGGAGGGCTTCAGGGGGTTGGTAGAGGAACGGTGGAGGTCTTTTCAGGCGGATGGTTCGGCGGCTGCCAGATTGGAAGCGAAACTAAGATATTTGAGATTCTTCTTGAAGACCCGTATCAAGCAGATTAGGGAGGAACGTGGGAGGAAGAAAGAGGAGACTCTTGTTGAGATTGCACGTCTGGACAGGGCAGAGGATGTTGGTCTCCTTTCAGACGCTGACAAGGTTCACAGAGCAAGACAGATTCAGGTGATACAGGAAGAAGACAGGAAGGTGGAGGTGGAGTGGAGGGTGAGGTCTAGGCAGAAGTGGCTGAAGGAAGGCGATTCCAACACTCGATTTTTTCATATGGCTGCATCAGGTAGGAGGAGGAGGAACTGGATTGACAGATTGGTGGTGGATGGGGAGGAGTTTGTGGGAAGGGAGGTGGTAGGAGGGGCAGCTGCGAGTTATTTCAGAGACTTTACTGGGTGGAAAAGGGGGGGAAGGTGGAGATGGTTAGGGTCTGAGATACCGCAGATCCGGGAGGCATACGCCAGCTTCTTGACGGGCTCTTTTGGGGAGGATGAAGTCCGTGAGGCAATTTGGGGGTTGAACGCAGATGGTTGTCCAGGGCCGGATGGCTTTCCAGTTGCCTTCTACATTGAGTTCTGGCCGGTGGTAAAAGAAGACGTGATCCAAGTGGTGCAAGAATTTAGAGCTGGTAACTCGGGATTCAATAGGCTGAACAAGTTCTACATGTTCCTGCTGCTGAAGAAGGAGGGCGCTGAGGAGATCCAAGAGTACAGACCGATAGCTCTCTCGAATGCAATCTACTTGGTGGTGGCGAAGCTTCTGGCAAATAGACTGAGGAGGACTCTGGGTAGGATTGTAGATTCAGTGCAGACGGCTTTTGTTCCTGGCAGGAATATTTTGGAGGGCTATGTGATGGCCTCGGAAATCCTTTCGTCCTAGAAGAGAGATAAGAAGAAGACTTTCCTATGGAAGGTCGATTTCAGCAAAGCTTATGACTCGATCCAGTGGTCGTTTCTTTGGGCGTCCTTGGTGAAGAGGGGGTTCCCGCTGGTGTGGATTGACTGGATGAAGAGATGCGTCACCACGACGTCGTTCTCGGTTCTTATCAACGAAGATCGAGCTGGGGGTTGGATCCAATCAAGGAGGGAGTGAGACAAGGTTGTCCGTTGGCCCCGATGCTCTTTGTGATTGCCGTGGATGCTCTAGCTAGGGCAGCTAAGAGGTCATGTGAGAGAAATTTGATGAGAGGTTTCATCTTAAGAGATAAGACGAGTATCGCGTTGCTTCAGTATGCGAATGATACGACCTTCTTCATTGAAGGTGAAGAAAGGGAGGCCAGAAGAATGCGGTTCCTTTTCTTACTAGGTGAGACGTCAGGATTGCAGATTAACCTGGCTAAATCGGATTTCGTCCCTTTCAATTTGACTGAGACAGAGGTGAGGGGGTGTAGTTTGGGACTTGGCACAGAGCAGGTTAAGCTCCCGATTAGATATCTGGGCTTACCGTTGTCAGATGGGAGGATTCTGGTGAGAGATTAGGCCCCCTGGTGGAGAGGCTGGAAGGGAGGTTGGAGGGGTGGGCGTCCAGGCTACTGTCAAGAGGTGGGAGGTTGGTCCTGCTCAAGGCGGTTCTGTCAGCAATGCCATCGTACTTCACTTCCGTGCTGAAGATGCCTCGACAGGTGATTGCAAAGATTGAGAGAGCTATGAGGAATTTCTTTTAGTCCAACCAGGGGACGAGTGGATAGGGTGCCAGGTTGGTTGCTTGGGAGGAGGTCTGCAGACCATTGGAAGACGGGGGGCTCGGGGTGAGGGATTTGGGGAGATCTAATGAAAGTCTGTTGGCGAAGTGGGTGGGATGCCTATTGGAAGGTAGGGGATGTGATGGGCAAGGTGTTCGAGACGGCGTATGGTGGCCCGGTGCGTTGGGATCTCCTGGTGTCGCCGCCTAAGGATGCCTCTCACTTTTTGAAAGGCTTGTCGACGGTGGCTCCTAAGGTGAGGAACTGCTTTGTTCCTGTGTTGGGAACGGGGGAGATTCTCATATTTTGGCAGGATGATTGGACGGGTGATGGAGCGCTTGGCAAAAGATTTCAAAGACTGTTTGCCTTGTCCTAGAACAAAATGGCATCCGTGGCTGAGGTATGGGAAGATGGGTGGTGCCCGCGCTTCGTAGGCAGCCTATCAGATGCGAGAGCGCATGATTTTCAGCTCTTACTTGAAGAGTTGGAGGGACTACATCCGGCGTCTGGTACGAACATGTTTGGTTGGGATGAAGGTGAGTTTTCGGTAGCGGCTGCACACAGGAGATTGTCCATTGTTGGTCCTGGGGTGGAGCTGGATCTGGCAAGGGACTGCAGGCAGATTTGGAAAGCCGCGTGTCCACTGAAGGTCAAGATTTGTGCCTGGCTCCTTAGGAGGAGAAGGCTGGTAACTAAGGTGTGGAGGGCGAGGTGGGCTCCTAGATAATGTAAGGTCTGCCCTTTGTGTGGTGGTGATGAGGAGGACGTTGACCACTTTTTTTTCACTTGCCCTTTTGTAGTGCAGATTTGGGATAGGATGGGCGGGAAGTGGTGGGAGTGTCGTCTGTTCAAGGAATTCTGGCATAGCTTCAAAAGCGGAGGTGGTGTTGGTGGACATTTCGTCTTCCATACGAAGAAAGAGAAGGCCAGGCCGTTGGCAGTTCTTTGGGGTATTTGGTTGGGCAGGAATGAGGTGGTTTTCAGGGGCCAGAGACCTTACGTGGAGAATTTTGTTGAATCTATTAACTCCTTGTTTACTCTTTGGGTTGATTCCTTGTGAGTGAGGGACCTTAGGGTCTGCCTGTTGTATTGATGGATGTTGTTGATTCTATTATATATATTCTTGGGTAGTTATCACACTGGATAACTACCCTTTCCTTTTTCAAAAAAAAAAAATCTCACATCATTGCAAGACCGCAACCAATGCCAATTGAACCACCACCAAACCTCAGACCACCCACTGCACCATCGAGCCCAACTCACCGCCAATGACTACCACTGGCCAAAAGCCAACCATCAGCAGCAACAGCCAAGTCTTTAACAGCTCCAGTAGCCATTATACGGTGTTTCCAACAGTAACACCACCTCATAGGTGGTCGTCAACCGCCTTTGCCTCCTATCAAACCTCATAGACACTGACAACCACATGGCAGTCAAGGCAGCAACCGGAAGCGGGGCACATGGGGACAACAGCATTGGCAGGTGATGGGGGTGGGTGGCAGAGGAGGTTGATTGACAATGACAGAGGTGGGCAGTGGGTTTCAGTATTAAGGACAGAAGTGATGGGGGGGGAGGGGAGGGGAATTGTATGGGAGAAGGTTAGGGGATGAGGGGGAGAAATAGGGGAAGCCACGTGGGTTGCCTGTGCTGGGGCAACCTTGACTTTTATTTCTAAACTTCTTGATGTCATTCTTACTACAAGGCATCCCTATTTATATGGAGGGGAATGCCTTTTGAAAGGATAAAATCTCTAATGAATCATGTTGCTAATAGAATTCTGAAAAACAGAAAACTAACAGATTACAATTAAAGCCTCTAAAATATAAACCAACAAAAAAATGGCAAAAAATCCCTTAAACTTTACATTAAATATGCTACTCTGCATCACTTGCCCACCACGGTAAAGCCATAAGCTGCATTCTGTGATTTTTTCCAGTCTTGTCAAATTTTCCAAAGCATTGGAATGGCACCTTTTTTACTCTTACTAAACGGCATTACTTGAAAAATGTTGTTTAACCAACAACTTTCATTAGCAAAATGTACGACCCTGACATTTTTCCATCTTTTTGGTACCTGATGCGTTGCCCACTTTCTGTCAGAATGCATCATCAATATCTAGTCCTGTCTCTCCCATCCCATGCACTCATTTTGGGCCTATGATCTTTAATGCAAATATAACTGCTGCTCTTGAGAGAGAGCCGTCCAGATGAGAGAGAGAGGTGGGAGAGAGGAGGGTGGAGCGGGGGAGTCTTGTCTCCCTGTGCCAAGGAGCTCCATGGCATGTTGTGCTACAGGTGCAGGGGAGGGGTCATATGGCCTCCACATGTTGAGATCCTGTGGT
Organism: Thalassia testudinum; assembly: GCA_037157565.1. Taxonomy (NCBI): domain Eukaryota; kingdom Viridiplantae; phylum Streptophyta; class Magnoliopsida; order Alismatales; family Hydrocharitaceae; genus Thalassia; species Thalassia testudinum. The sequence goes on along the minus strand of JAZHRO010000077.1, from coordinate 156,013,162 downwards.
GTGCTTGCTTTGCAAGTGAGTTGGTCACAAGCATGGTTCTTGTCCTAAGAAGGTGTCATCTCCTCCCTTGCCTCTGCCCCCATCGGACCCACCTTCTTTGGAGGTGGAGGTGGAGGTGGAGGTGCCATGGTCGCCAATGGCCGAGAGTATTGATGCCATCTTGAGACTCACTAGTGAGGGATCTAGTCCGAGGGTCTGCAACATTGGAAGAGGTTAGGAGTGGGCAGTCGAGAGGATAGGAAGATTGCCTCTCTTGGTTTTGGGAAGTTTCTCCTTTTTGGCTTATCTTCGAACAATCTTCATTGAATGTTGTTCAAGGAATGGCAGTTTGGGGAGAGCTTGGTGCGCCGGTGAACCCCATCTCCCTATGATGGTGCAATAGCTACTCAACCTCCTGCGAGGCCACGAATTTCCTTTCGTATTCGTGGTATCTCGTTGAGATTGAGATCGATGGAGGTGGTTAAGGGAATCTACATCCCTTCCATGAAGGTGACAAAGTATGATGGTCTTGGATTAACGGATGGTGACATGTCATTTGTCTCAGTGGTGGGGGAGCTTCTTGTGGGTGAGAAGCTTCCATCCAAGGCTGTTATTCATCTTGGTAGTTCTTTGTGGGTTGTGACCTTCGAAGCTACTACCACAGAGGTGGCGGCCCCACAGCATAGGTAGTGGTCAACGGTGGTCCGACAAGGCCACCAAAGAAGAAGATGAAGAGGCAGATAAAACAGTCCGTTGATCAAATCGTTGATCACACAGATTCAAATTTTGAATCAGGTGAGGCTAACTAGACCTCCAATTGTAGTATTGACCCTTCAAAAAGGAACGAGCCAATGCATCACCACCAATCTTGGGCGAACACTTCGGTGCAATCATTGTCGCTTCTCATTTTTGGCAATGGCACATGCCCCGATTCAGATATAGGCATGGCATTTGATGCACTTCACATGGAATGTCTAGCCCAAGGCCTTAGCGCACGATAGGTGGCCTCTGGATCTAGAAATAGATCTTGAGCTAGTAAGTTTACAAATCTACTCTCTAACGATGAGATACAGTGTGGATCCATTTACCTGGATCCTTCTCTGGTTTCTTGTTTTGTTGGACCCTCGCTTTCTTTTCTTTTTCAGCCACTGGGGACCTTCGTGTTCGGGTCCATCTTCCAAGATCGTGGCACGAATGCGAAGAGGGGGTTCGCTTAAGCCCTACCTTTGCTAATGGAGCTTCAAGGAGGGGGCGATGTCGCCCTAGACCATGCAAGCTCCATGGCTCAGGCCACTAGAGCTGACCATGTGGTTCCCCAATTGAAGAATAGGCACAGTGGTGCCTCTATCGCAATGAGCTCGCATTCAACCAAGAAGTCCACATCATCGGCCAAGGGGTTGAGCTCTGCCAGGACGATCCATGTGCAACATGGCTTAATGTTCCAAACTTGCTACAAGCGAAAGATGATAAAGAAAAAATCCCATGTTGGTGGGTCAATGCCAAGAGGAAGCCACGGTGCATCTAAGGTCGACATGAAGGTGGCAAAGGTCCTGAATGTGAAGAAGGTAGCCAAGGAGTCTGGTTCTGAGGGCAATGTAGGTGCTCATGATTAAAGTACTTATGTGGAATGTCAAAGACCTATGAAATAGGACACGTAGGTCATTATTGAGAAGATATCTGCAAGACCAGTAAGTAGACTTTGTGCTTCTACAGGAGACAAGTTTAGAGGAGATGGATCAGTTTGTGAAAAGGGAGGCTTGTGGAGACTGATTTACAGAGATAATGGTGGTGAAGGTGGAAAGGAGCTCTAGGGGGCAACTGATGTAGAATGGAGACATTTTTCGCCTTGACTCTTCCATGGTGGTTTCTAGGGTTTTCACCAAGGTCTCTGATAGCTCCACATAGGTCATCTCCGATGTCTATGTGCCCTATGATGGGGTAGGCAAGCCAGTGTTGTGGGACAAGATGAGGTAGGCCTCGATGTTTGCATGGGCATTCATGGTTGGTCAAGGGCGATCTTAATGCCACTCTTTCTACTATCAACAAACTGGATGGCAGGATGGATGGCTCCATGGATGATTGTAGACATGTAGTTGATGAGCTCGAGCTTCTAAACCTACCAATGTTTAAGGCAATTTACACTTGGAGGAGTGGTTCCGACTTGGCTTCCAGGATTAATCGTTTCCTTTGTAATGTCATGATGGCAATCTTTTAAGGGGGCGGCTATGTCAACCTTGGAGAGGCCATTTTCAAACCATACATCGCTGATGTGGGATAGTGAAGTGGGCATGCCTTTCTCATCCTACTTCAAGTTCCAGAAGTCCTAGCTATTCGAACCAAGATTCCAAGACTTTGTCCACGCCAGATGGACGAAGGTTCCTTGTTCAACGTCCACTGCAAGAACGCAGGCAGAGAAGATTAAGGCTATCAAGACAGCACTCATTGGGTACAAGAAGGAAGTGCAGAGGAGGCGGGATCATGATAGAAAGGCTGCTTTGGAAGGCATTGCTGAGTTGGATTTGAAGGAAGGCACAGATACTCCCAATCCCAGCAATTAAGAGTGATGTAGATTACATGCAAAGGTGAAGGAGGACCTTACAAGAGAGATGGATTGGACATAAAAATCTAAGCAGCTATCGCTGAGAGAGGGAGACTCCAACACCAGATTCTTCCATATGACAAATGCTAAAAAGCGAATGAACCTAATTAATTCCCTGTGGGTTGGGGATTCCGTGCTTCAGCAATGGCAGCAAATTTGCGAGGCAATTCACATGCAATTTAGGGACTTCACAAGAAGGAGACCCATAGGTGGTTGGAGGTTAGGCTCTTCAAACAGGGCAATCTTGAAGGTTGTGGAGCGGGCAGATCTCATTCGAGAGATCATGGAAGAGGTGCTTCAACCTTTGTGTAGGCTTAAGGCTGAAGGGAGTCCCAAGACCAAACGGTTTGCAGGTGCTCTTCTATAAAGAGTTATAAGATATCGTAGGCCAGTATTTCACGAGGATGATCCATCATTTTTTTGCAAATAACTGTGCATTTGAAAGGTTGAATAGGTTCTACTTTTTCTCCTCCCCAAAAAGTCCAGAGCAGAATCCATTAATGATTATAGATCTATAACCCTGTCAAATGCAGTTATCTCATCATTACGAAGATATTGGCAAATAGATTACGAATTATTCTTCCCCATTTGATATCGTCGATGCAGACTACTTTTATTTATGGTAGATCATTACAAGATTCTTACGTGTTGGTAGAAGAAATGATTTTGGCATGGAAGAGGTCCAATATGGCCTCCTTTCTTTAGAAGGTAGATTTCTCTAAGGCCTACGACTCTGTCACTTGGGCCTATATGCAAGAGATAATTAGGCGAAGAGGCTTTCCAGAGGATTGGACCTAGCTTACGAAAAGGAGTGTCACGACGACCTCCTTTTCTATCCAGATGAACAGGAAGCCATGTAGGGCTTGGACGCAGCTGTAGAAGGGGGTGAGAGGGTTGCTTGCTAGCCCCTTTGCTCTTCAATATTGTCGTTGACACACTTGCTTGCTTTGCTTTCATGGCATATGAAGGGGATCTCTTTTCAAGGTTCACTCTACAAGCAAATGGATCGACCCTCATTCCACTATTGCAGTATGAGAATCACATTGTTTTCTTCATACAAGGGGGTGCAAGTCAGGTAGAGAATCTTACATCCTTGGTCGGCATTTTTAGTAGCATCTCTAGCCTTTCTATTAATGGGAGAAAATCTACCTTTGTGCCTTACAATTTAGATGGAGGTAAAGAGGGGGTGATCTTGTCCATTGTTGTCTCCCCGATTGTTTAGCTGCCTATCATGTATCTAAGGCTCCCATGAAAGAGGGTCATTTGTTCTTGTTCAATTGGAAACCTATGGTTCAACGTGTTCAAAGGTGCCTTACTGGGTAAGGTGGGAGACAACAACTAGAGGAGCAAGGTTGGTTTTGGTGAAGGCAGCATTATCCACAATCCTAGTATTCTTTTTATCCTTGTTTAGGTTGCCAAGAAAGATTATTTCCAAGTTGGAGATAGCCGGGAAGAGATTTTTTTTTATTGAAAGGCCTGGACCATGATGGATGTTTTCTAGAGTCAATACCTTGGAATGAGATATGCAAACCTATACCGAGAGGCGAACTTGGTGTTAGGTTCATTCTAGTAAGTGGGTAGTCAAATTTCTTAGGGGAGGCGATGGATTGGTGAAGAGGTTGCTTTGCAATTCATATGGCTCACTAGTGAACGTTGTGGCTAGTTGGTTCAACCATGAGAAACCTTCTACCATTTGGGGGGTCATCAACTCAATAAAACAGCAAGGGATTCCCTTCTTTTTTTCTTCTATTTTAAGGGGGTTGAATCCTTTAGATTTTGAAGAGACAATTGGTCAGGGAGTAAGGCTTTCTCCAAGATCTTTCCACACGTGTTTGCCATTACCCCTGATAACAATGTTCGTGTTAAGGAGGTGTGGGATGAGATCTCTAGCCCATGGTCCTCAGTGTTGCCCCTAGTCTTTCTAAGGCTATTTTTTTGGAGTTTTAGAGCTTGCTGGATGCATTGGACAACATCAAGCTAGATGGTGGGATGCGTGACAAGTTTCTTTGTAATGATGGGAGATTCTCTATGGGGAGAGCTTTCAAGAGACTCACATGCGAGGAAGGGCCTGCTTCTGAACTTTGTACAGATTGTTCATTTATTTAGAAGATTTCGGTACCGCTGGAGATTAAGATTTTTGTTTGGTTACTAGGAGAGATTGGTGACCAAGGTTTTCAGATCTTAGTGGTCAAAAGACCATGATGTGATGTGCTCTCCTTGTAGCAAAGGGAATGAGGGCGTGCAACATTTGTTCTTTGCCTATGGGTTTGCGTATAAGGTTTGGAGGGCGTTGCCAACGCGTGATGTTGATCTTTCCTCTTCGGTGAATTTTCGGGCCTCCTTCAGAAGGACCACTGCTACTAATGCTACTGATTGGGTCAAAGTGTTTGTGGCCTTGTGGTGCATTTGGCAGCAGCATAATGTTGTCATCTTCAAGGAGGAACATGCTTGGGCTGAGAATGTAGTACGGGAAATTACTGTTTATTCTGATCTTTGCCTCCAAAAATTGTAAGTTTGTTCACTTTTTTATTAATGAAGTATTGCAGATGATTACCAACCTCCGGTAATTTTCCTCCTTCTAAGAAAAAACATAACAACTGCTGATCTTGCAGAGGATTTTCTGGCACCCTTTATCTAATCCCCGGTTGGACATGGAGCAACAAACACATTCTGCTCCTCACCCACATGGGTCAGGCCACTTTAACAGCCAGCAAGGCTGCAAATAGGGACAAAATCCAGGATATTGCAGTCTTCCTTATTCACAATCTTGGGGGGTCCTAAAAAAAATTCTAATAATCAACTGATGTGGAATTCAACAGGTGGCTTCTACAGGTTTCCAAGGTAGCTCCACCATTTGTTATCGTGTAGGAAAAAACTTGCAAAACAATTGTTTCCAATAAAAGCAAAAGCTTTTTTGGTCAATCTCTTCCTTATATCAATACAAGTCTCTTATGATGATTTTAAGTAACAATTCTATTAATGAATTTTTTGAAAAATATTTTATAAAAGTTAAAACAACCGTCTCTTGTATGTGATTCATTTGCCAAAAGGGTTCAAATCTTGATGCAGTTCTCATAGACTCAAACCATAAAAGACTTGTAAAGCTTCTTAAGATAAACATCGTCTGCATAGATAAGGAATGGAATACCTACATCCAACATGAATCAAATCAACATGCAATCCTAGTGCTTTGACTAAACTAGAAGAGCTTGCAAGCGCTGTTACCATCTCTTCATGCCCATATATAGCTTGCACTTGGCAGCTGCCCATCTGACTCATATGCGAATGAAGAACGAAATTCTTTATATTTGGGTTGGCACTTGGCATAGAACATTTCAAAGCATTTAAAATTCAGGTAGAGCACTCCACGATCCACAACTCATTATCATTGTCGTGTGATTTTTCTTTTTTTTCCAAAAAGTCATTCTGGCATAGATGTTGGACAACAGGTTCAATGAAAAAATAGCCTGGCCATGCCAACACTGAACATCCTGATTTGTCTGTGCATTTCCAAAGCATTGATGAGGATCCATCGTGTAGCTGAAAAATTTGTTGCTTTCGAAAAATACTTGGCAATTTGGCATTTCATTCCTCAAACTTCTCAAATTAAACAATAGTTCTATATTAACTTTCCTAGTAAACTATACTCTAGTAGATAGTCATAGTCTCTATTCCTAAAATAGTTCCTCAACCTTTCCAACCACATTCAAACTAGAAATTTTAAAACTTCATCTTTAATTAAGTTACTTGTTTTCCATCTCCTTTCAGTAACTATATCAATCCAATCACCACATTTCTTTATCCAAGCCTTTTTTGTCCAGTTAGAGAGAAATTAGATGGTTAAGGTTTCATATTTTATTACAGAATATTCAATGTTATCAGGTTTTCATGTGATGGCTTCATGTCTTAGACTGGATTTTCTTTCGCAAGTAATTCACTTTGGATACAGAGCGAGCAAGATAACCAAGTAAAAGAACAAATAGAATGACAGTATGAATAAGTTTTATAACTCTAGTACCTTTAAAAAAATGTATAACTCTAGAATTAAAAGCTGCCTCATTCAAATTTGAGAACAAAAGCAATCATCAGGAAATCAGTGCTACGACATACAGATATCCTCAGGAGTAAGGTTAGGTCCTTACAAGCTCCTGTTCTTGTTTACGTCGCAATTCCATTTTTTGATTATGACGCTCTTGTAAGAGCTTCTGCAAATCCTCAAGATTTTCTCCAATTACAGCTTGTGCTAGAGCTGGATCAGTCTGTACATGAAACAACTTTATAAAAATTTCATAGTAGTACGTGATGTGAAACTTAAAGCATGTCCAAAATCATAAGCCAAATATTTTTCTTATGTAATGGATCTGGCCAAACACAGGTGTGAAGAAAGAAGTAATCTAACCCATCAGCAACAGAAGCAATCTCCAGTTGGAACCCAAATGAAGAAACACATAAACATACTGCATCTATATTCTTATGACAAGGAGCTTAGTGTATTGTTGATACATACTCAGGTCATTGCTTCACATCAAAGTGTAACATGGCACTACAATTAATTTTTCCAAAGTAACTGAAAAATAAGGAAAATTGAAAAGGGTAGAGTCGGACAACAAATGGAGAAAAGATCACCAAAAATATCATGTTCTAACTATGATTACTATTAATCTGTACAATAATCTAATCAATCTCCTATTTTGCATTCATTTATCCCTAATCGTTGCTTACCTTCAATGAACCTTCTTATTCTCTCTTTCACACGCTGTACCCTTCCAAAATCTCTAATTACTCTTTACCCTTTCATTTCTGAAAAATTGTCTCACCATACTCATATTGTTCTCTCCCCCTCCATACACAACTGCTAAAAAAAATAGTCCTCTTGTGCACACTCTTGGCCCTCATCAAATTTAACTTCAAGTTTGGCAAAAGCATCATTAGGCCAAGAAACATGACCCACTCTCCACTGTATATTAGTTCTCTGAATCAACAAACTTTGGACTTACAAAAACAGTATCACTTTTTCTTTCAGAAGAAGAATAGTATTAAATTTTAATCAAGACAACTATTTTTTAAATGTAGTAGCCATGCATCCAAGCTCATTAGCATCAAAATGCAGTTGCATCTTAGAGGAATCAACTCTACCACCCCACAAAATACAGAAAGAGCCGACACTCCTAACCACACCCTCCAAATAGAACCAACTATCACGACAATAGTAGTGTTTCTCTGCAGATGCACTGCCCACAGAGTCATCAAGCTCGAGGCTCCAACATAGGCACCCACTCAACTCCTATAAAGTTATAGATCAAAAGTCATTACCCTCTCTACAAAACTTTTACCAAAACAATCCTAGGATAATGCATCAATCTGTTGAGCATCTTTGTTATCTTGATTTATTTTTAGTAGGGACTATTTTATTAGTTTATATTTCTATATGTTTCTCTTGGGTAATTTTCCCTACACATCTCTCTATATAAAGAAGTGTAAGGTTTCTATGATAAATAAGACTGTTCATTTCTTCCCACTTGGTATCAGAGCAGCGCTCCTAGATCGGTGCTCAGGTATCCCACCCAAATAAGCCTCCAAAGCCATCCCACCAAAATCCTAATCTAGTGGTTCTCTCCGCCACCGGTCGTAACCCTAGCAAGGCACCACAACCAGCAACATCCCTCGAGCAGCATTGGCGCATGGCAGCAGCAGTGTATGCAACAGCAGTGCACAGCGGGGATGCCAAGCAAGCGGGCCTCTAGCAACACTGCGGCTACGCAAGGCAGGCCTATAGCAACGCATGCAGCAGCGCGAGGCGACGGCAGCAACGCATGCAACAACACGAGGAGATGGCGGTAGCGCGTGCGGCGACGCAAGGCAGCATTGCTGCTGGTCGCGGGCATGGAGGGCGGTAGCAGAGCGTCCATCGACCAACAAGAATGCCGCCGGTGGATCTAGAGTAGATCCTCCCACCCAGCAGCGCCCTTCTTTGTCTCTTAAGGACCGCTAAGGGTCCCTCCTAACCCTAGCATGTCCCTCCTACCATCCGGAGGGATCACATGAGCATTTACATGATTTCCAAGGATTCAATCACCCATATTTCATGTTTGATCACTTGATCCATTTGACCGTGATTCTACAGATCTGAAGAGGCGATTTCGTGATCTGATTATACGAACTTCCCAGCGTATTTGAGAGCCATGGCTTCTTCCTCATCATCCAAAGTGTCTTCAGAGATTCCTCCGGAGAGCGGGAACTACAAAAACTCATTCTTCGTGCCTATCGTGAAGCTAGATGAGACCAATTATGCTTGTTGGTCTCAAATGTTCCTGATGACCGTGGAGGGTCATGACAAGGAACACCGCCTACTTGAGTCGGAGCCTCAAAACAAAACTAGGAAGTACTCATCTTAGAAGGACAATGCATTGATGAGAGCTTGGATTATGAATGCCGTGTCACCTCAGATTAGAGACGGCATCATGTACTACAAGACTACGAAGGAGATGTGGGATACGCTTCATGATACGTATTCCCATGAGAAGAATTCAAGCAAGGTCTATCAAATCTATAATCACATGTTCTCCCTCAGACAGGAGGGACAGTCCTTGACTCAGTACTATGTTGCTCTGAAAGGACTTCTGAAAAAATATAATGCTGTAGACCAATGTGCACATGTGGTACTCATCTGAAGTATCGTAAGGAGACGGCAATGCTTCACTTTCTTTGTAGACTAGGCCCAGAATGTGATGTTGCACGATCTCAGATTCTGACACTGTCAAAGCTATCGACACTTAAGGAGACTAACAATAGACTACCGGATTACTGTGGCAGCTCCTGCTACTAAGATTACTGGACGAACCTCTGCATTGGCTATTGGTGGAGGTAGAGGCATGAGAGGCATATCCTCTACTCGTGGGCGTGGTCATGGCAGAGCACGGACAGGAAAACCACGACCTACGTGCACCTTTTATGGTAGGATTAGCCATGTGGAGGGCTTTCTGCTGGTCTAAGCATGGGAGACCTATTTCCAATCAAGTGGTTGCTTCTTCTAAGACCAACTCTGACACAGTGTCACGTGTTAAGTATGATGTTGTGGTTCAGAGGCTGTCTCAAGTTACACAGGAGACCCTGTCTTCTTCAGATATTGCTGCAGTTGTCACCTTAGGTATAGAATCTGTTTTTACTATGTCTGACAGGTCTACTTGGCAAGTAGATTTGGGTGCGCCCCAGCACTTGAGTAGTGATCATAGAGATTTTTCGCACCTTCAACCTATACATCCTAGTAGGACTGTTTAGGTAGTAGATAGGAGGCATGCCAAAGTTGGTGGTCTAGGGGAGGTGCCAGTCACTCCCAATATGAAATTGCTGAATGTTCTGCTTGCCCCTGATTTCACAATGGGCATATTATCTGTTAGCCGAATTACAAAAGACCTCAATTGCAAGGTGATATTTGATGATATTGGTTGTGTGTTTTAGGACAAACTCATGGGGTAGATGATTGGTGGCAGACATGAAGAGGGGGGTATGTATCGCCTGTCTCAGACACCATTTGTTGCACAGTGCTAAGGAGGTATGTTTTGCAACTGGGAATGCCTTGCAGTAGCACAATCACCTTGGACATCCTTCACTAGACAGGCTACATCGGATCATGCATCATATTTCGCTAGCCACCGAGATTCATTGTGATGCTTGTCAGATAGGAAAGCACCACAGAGCTACTTACCCTGCTCGTTCTACTACTTCTGAGTCCTTGTTTGCTTTGCTGCATTTAGATGTATGGGGTCCCAATTGAATTCCAGATCGACTAAGAGATAGGTATTATTTGGTGATAGTAGATGATTGTTCCAGAGTTTGCTTTTTTTGTTAAAGAATAAGTCAGACGTTGGGTCTGTAATTGAGAATTTTATCATAGAAATAAAAATCAGTTTGCTTCCACTGTCAAGATTGTGCGTACTGATAATGCATTAGAATTTTATACGACTCGTATGAAGAATTTTTACAGATCTCATGGTGTGGTTCATTAAACCACATGTCCCCATATATCACAGAAAATGGAGTAGCAGAGCAAAAACACAGACATATTCTGGATGTAGCACGGACCCCTTTGATACATATCATAGTGTGCCTTCACAGTAGTGGGGAGATGCAGTGTTGACCACGTGTTATTTGATTAACAAAATGCCTAGTTCTGTTATATCTAAACAGGTGCCTTGGCAGATATTGCACCCTAATCGGGAGTTGTTTCAGTTGCTACCTTGGATTTTTTGTTGTGTAGCCTTCATGCATATTACTGGCCAGATAGAGATAAACTAGCCTTTGCTGCATTTAGATGGAGGGCAGTCAAATGTGTTTTTCTGGGCTACTGTCACACCCAGAAAAGATATAAATGTTATAATCCTCTACAGAAGAAGCACTTTGTCAGTGTCGATGTCACTTTTCATGAGATTTTTTTGAAAAGCCAAAAGGCAATTATTCGAATGATAACCACCCACATTCATTCATTCCATGAAGAAAAGATTACACCACAGGTTACAGGACAGATCCCCAGAACACCACCTGGGACGAAATGGACAAAATAAAATTTTCCACATGGGGTCTCTCCACCCTAAAAAGTCCTCCATTCGTCCCCAACTAAACCCCCCAAAATACCGCCAAAACCTTGGCTCAATCCTTCTTGGATCTAAATATTATCCCTCCATCGTGTAAACTTCCTCTACGAAAAGAGGACCAAAAAGTAGCCATGTCCCGATGGGCAATCCAATCGATCTCCATCCTCTGCCAAACTTGTATCACAAATGGACACTGAAAAACAAGGTGTTGGATGCCTTCGTCTACCCCTTCGCAAAGGGGGCATCTCAAATCATCCATTTGGGCCCATCTCGCTTTCCATTGCTTTGTCACACAATCCTTCCCCTCCTCACTAACTAGGCGAATATCTTCACCTTCAATGGGCATTCCACCGTCCAAAGCAGCCTACAATCTCTCAAGAAGTCAATGTCTGACATGGCTGAACCATTTCCCAATCTGTGAAACACCTTCACCACAGAGAACTCTCCTTACCATGAATATGCATCAACACCCTCCTCTGATGCCCAACCTTCGAGCTCCTATAGAAGCCGCTGGAAATCCTCGCACCTCAGGTCGAAGAGGCCCCCCTGAAAGGTCGGCACCACACTCCATCCCAAACACCCCCAATCGTGACCAATGGGTCCATAGCTCCCCTAAAGAGGCGAGGAAACTTGTCACTGAAGGTAGATCCAATCCCTTTCCAGTCATCCTATCAAAACCGAAAGGTGTCCCCCTCCCCCAGAGTAGGAGAGAAAAAAGCCTGCACCTTCGATGCCACCACTGTCAATCTCTAAGGAAGTGGGATGCCTCAAGAAGGGGGGACTCCAAAGGTCCCCACGAAAGGAAGGGACCGTAGCATCTCCGCATGATGTCTCCAAAAAGTCCTTGCTCCTGTCCCACTAGCCTGGCAATCCACTTTGCAAGGAGGCCCACGTTCACCTTGTCCACATCCCTAACCCCCAGGCCCCCTTCCTGCACCGGCCTACAAACCTCCTCCCATGCCACCAGTCTCGCCCCTTTCCCTGTCGACCCCGCATTTGACCAAAAAAATCCCTCATCAGCCCTGAGATCATTTTCTCCTGAACACTGAAAGGAAGTACGTCGGTATGGATGCCAAAACAACCTTCACCAGGGTTAATCTCCCTCCCCTAAACAAAAGTATGGATGACCAGCCCGCCAGCCTCCTTCCATCCTCTCCAACAAAGGAATCCAATCTTACATCCTGAGATGCCGATCTGACAAGGGGAGTCCTAGGTACATCAACAGCAGAGAGCCCATATCCGTTCCCAACGCACCACCAACCGTCTCTACCTCTTTAACCGACAAGTTCATCAAGACAAAGGTTGATTTTTGGTAATTGATCTACAATCCTGATGCTTCACCAAAAAGCTCCAGAAGGATTCTCATCCTCCTAACCTCCAGACCAGCTCTTTCAACCAGAAACAAGGTATCACCTGTATACTGGAGGACCGTCGTCTCCTTGTTCTCACCAGCCAGAAAGCCTCGAACCAAACCCCTAGCATAGGCCCTGCGAGTTTCCCTTTCCAAGGCATCCACTACAAGCACAAACAACATAGGTGCAAGAGGGCAGCCTTGTTTGACCCCCCCTCCTAGGTTGCACCCAGCCTCCTATCGAGTTCCCATTGACCAAGATCGAAAAAGATGTTATTGTCACACACCTCTTCATTCAATCAATTCAGGTCATGAGAAAACCCCTTCTCACCAAGGAAGCCCACAGAAAATCTCACTGCACCAAGTCGTACGCCTTGCTGAAGTCGACCTTCAACAGAAAAGCCTGCTTCTCCCTCCTCCAAGTGGCTAAAGCCTCCATAGCAATGACAAACCCATCCAGGATTCCACTCTCTGGAACGAAAGTCATCTGAACGGGGGAGATCAGGTCACTGAGTATGTCCCTAAGTCTATTGGCTAAGACTTTAGCGACAATGAGGTACACGGCATTTAACGGCGCAATCGACCGAAAACCCTGGATCGCTTCTGTACCCTCCTTAGGCAACAAGAACAAGTAGTATCTATTCAGCTTATCAAAACCTCTATTCCCGACCGCAAATTCCTCCACCATCTGCATCACCTCCATCCCTACCAGGGGCCAGAACTCCCTGAAGAAGAAGACAGGGAAACCATCCGGACCAAGGCACCCCTCCACATTCAGGCCCCACACCACCTTCCCCACCTCCTCTTCTGAGAGGCCAATCATGAGAGCCACCGCCTAATTCGTCGTGATACACTGCACATCCTTTCTCCTCCATCTCCAGCATCCCCTAGTGCACCTCCCCGTGAACTCCCTGAAATAATCTACTGCAGCCCGACCTACCTCCTCTCTACCGGAGGTCTCCCCATGCACCAGCATCTTCTCTATCCAGTTTCTCCTCCTCCTGGCAGAGGCCATTTGGTGGAAGAAATTGGTATTGGAGTCACCTTCCTTCAACCACTTCTATCTCGATCTCATTCTCCACTCCACCTCCGCTTTCCTATCCTCCTGCACCACCAATGTCATCTCCACCCTACGTCCCCCATCTTCCGTCGAGATAGGGCATATGTCCTCCTGCTTGTCAATCCTAGCAATCTCTGCCAGTGCCTCTTCTTTCCTGCTTCTTATGGACAACTTGATCTCTCTCTTGTATACCTTCAAGTGGTCCCGCAACACACTCAGGTTCTTAGCTAGACGACAAGCGGCCGATCCCTCCTCAATAGAGTTCCATCTCTCCACCATACTCCGAAACACCTCTTCCATCAGCCAGGATCTATCAAATTTAAAGTATGTGCCAAAGCTCGTCCCCTTATTGGGCCACCACATAAGGGGCGTGTGATCTGAGAAAGGCTTCTCCAAAGGGGAGACATCCGCCCAAAGGAAAGCCTCTGCCAGCTCCAAGTTGGAGAGAAATCTATCAATCCTGGACATCTGACCACTGTTGTTCCTCAAAATATAGGCGCAAGAAGCCAGGACCATATCCAAGAGGCCATGCACAACCACAAATTCCATAAAGAGATCAGAACCAGGGTCTTGTCTCCCCCGTCTGTTAGGTCTGTCCTTCGACTGTAGGGTGATGTTGAAATTCCCACCACGAAAGTGAGCTCCTCCCACATGGTTCCCCTCTCCTGAGCATCAGACAACCCGTAAACCCCCATGACGGTCATTCTGCCACCCCCCACTCTTCTCACCAGTCTTGCAAAGATGATGTGCTCTCCTCTGAAGCAATCTTCCATGGAGGAGACATCTTCGTGCCACCCTAGGATCTGCCCTCCTGAGCGTCCAACCACGTCAATAGCTCAAAACCCCTCCATCCATGTGCCTCCAAACTCCCTCCAAAGCCTACCATCACAACCGGATAATTCCGTTTATTACAATAACACAGCGTCAACCCTCCACTGGCGTATGTATTGCCCCAACACCGCTCTCCTCGACGGGCCATTAAGACCCCGTACATTCCAAGTGAGTACACCATCCATCTAGAAACATTAAAGATCTCCCTGACAGTTGGTCGAAAGCCACCCGCCTCCGCAGTCCAAAGCACCTCTTCATCACGTGGATCCAGCACCGACGTCTGCTGCATGGGTTGTGATGCCTTGCCGCAACCATCAACCACCAACCGTGGTACGCGACCAGTTCCACGAAATCTCGACCTCCGTTTATACCGGAGAGCACCACCTCGGCCTCCATTCACCATGCATAGCTACCATCCGATCAAGGGAACCTCCATGTGAGTGTCAGACCGAACATTTGCTCCGAATGCCGAGGAGAAACTCCCTAATTGCTGCTGCGAAGAGGCCCCAGCAACCCAGTTCCCCAACACCTCCGTAGCTCCCTGTAGGGAACCAGTCCTCGTTTCAACAGCCGAGGTTTGCTCAGCAACTGCTTCCGCTCCCCCTGAAGCCACGTCCACCTTTGCTGCTGCCATCCGGCCACCAGCCAACACCACGAGAGATGTGGTGGGGCCCTCCCTGTCCACCGCGTCAAGGGTGGTCGAGGAAAACCCTCCTTTTCCAGCCGCATCGAGCTTCTATGTCACATCTCCAACTGGTCTCGCGTGGGAGGTTGAAAAGGAAGGACTCCTCACTCTAGAGAAGGGCTCAAGAGGAGTTCGGCCTGCAAAGCTCTCGGTGGATCGGGCTAACAAGCGTGGTTCAAGGTCTTCAGCAAACTTGGGTCCAAATGGGCGCAGGTTGCACTCCTCACCAAGTTCAGATTCAGGTCGATCACGAAGGTCCACCTTCTCAAGCACCGCAGGCGTGGCATGCTCCCCACGGTCATTAAGTGTCTTCAGTTGTACCTTGATAGACGAGCACGCCTCACAAAAGTCAGAACTACCTCTTCAACTCCTGAAGGCCCTAGATCCACACCAATCTACGATTGCAAAATCTTCACAAATGAGATCCACGCAAATCTCTTGGGATCTGATTCCACTCCGATGACCATTCGTCTCCTCCACACCTTGGCCGATCGTCACATCACCCTCCTCACCGAAGCAGCACCCCCACCCACATAAGGAGCTTCTTCATGCCCTCAATGGTGCGAGCAAGTTACCACCCACGATGATCTCCCAAGCCACAATAGGACCTCCATCACTAAGGCCCTAATCTTCGGCTCGATCACCGCCACCAAGGGGTGCTCGAAGAGACCATTCGCTTTGCACTCCTTTAGAAGTGCAAAGGGGGAAACCACCACCTCTACAGATCACAACCACCAAGGGATTCCATCAACGACCACCTCGATCGATGGTCTCTCAGCAGGTCTTTCCGGGGATGCCCCATCATGAGGGCAAGGCCGTCTCCATCTCCCCAACCCCGACCCAACCTCCTTGAAGAGTACCTCCTCCTTCCTCGACGCGGGGAGGCCAAGCACCAGAAACTTCTCCTATCCAGGAGCAAGGCTCTCACCCCCTCCCACCTGGCATCAAGACCCAACGCCTTCACTTGAGCTCGGGTGGTCGAGCCTTCCAGCACCTCCCCTACCAATCCACCTTCAACCTCCGCCCTCAAGGATCTTACCTCCTCCGACCAAGGCACCATGACCTCGGCCTACGACATCTTCCTCGGCGGTGGTGGTGGAAGGCCCCTACCTTCACGAACACAACCGCCACGATAGAGGAAGCTTCTGTGTCCAAGGCCCCTGCACCTCTAGCACCTCCACAGCTCACGCCAGTCCCGAGCCCAATGGTCATGGCCAAGGCATTTGGAGCACCTCCCCTTCCCCTCCGCGCCACCTCCACGACCACCAGCACCCTCCTCCCCTCCCGAACCCCTCCAATGCCTCTTCCTACCCGCCACCTACCAACCAAGGTGCCCCTCCTCCCCCTTATCCCTACTCCAAAACCTCCCCTTCGCTCTCGCTCTCTCTCCTTCTCTCTCACTCTCAGTGGCTCATTTTTCTCCTCCATCCACTTTCCATGAGGTTGTCCCATATTTTTTAGTTATTGGGAGGCAATTAGTACTTGAGGCAGCGAGAGCTCCCATGCCTATTCATTCAGTTCAGTTTGGTGACTTTCCAGCTATTTCGATAGGGCCATCAAATACTACAGTTACTGATAAGGATCGGTTCAGAGATCTTCCACTGGTTTTTAGTAAACTAGTCACATATCGACAGCACACCCCCCCTCTTCAGCATCATCATCCTCCCCATAGCAGGTATGTGTTGAGACTATTGACCTCTATATATCTGGTGATAAATTTACAGGTGCTATACCAGCCACTTCTAAGGCCACTTTTAGTGATGAGAGAGCATTATCATCTGAGCTAAAGTCTGCTTATAATAATATGGACCTTCCGATTGCTATTTAGAAGGCTCCTAGGAGCTGTGCACATTATCAAATGGCAGGAGTCGTTTCCTCCGATCGTCTGAGTCGCCCGTTTGCCTTGTTTACAGATGCCCTCACTTCTACAAAGATACTAGCTACATATCAGTAGGCCATGCTTGATCCAAAATGCCATCCCGCTATGGAGGATGAGATAGCTACACTTCAGTCTCGCAAGACTTGAGAGCTTACTCCGTTACCACCTAGTGCACGCACAGTTGGTTGTCGTTGGATCTTTACTGTGAAATACAATCCAGACAGATCGATTTCTCGGTACAAGGCTCGATTGTGGCAAAGGGATTCACTCAGACATATAGGGTGGATTTCTTTTAACACCTTCTCTCCTGTGGCTCGACTTCCCACAATCAGAATTCTGATTTCTGTAGCTACTCATTTTGACTAGCCTTTATTACAGCTGAATGTTAAGAATGCCTTCTTGTATGATGATTTATAAGAAGCATGTGTAGTAGCCCCTGGCATTTGAGGCCAAGGGGGAGTGTGTGTGCAAGTTGAAGGCGATATATGACCTTAAGCAGAGTCCACGAGCTTGGTTCCACAAGCTGTCAAAGGTTGTTGAAGACATGAGACTTATTCGCTACTGTTGATCATTCCCTATTTGTGAGGAAGACATACAAGGGGATTGTGGCTCTCTTTGTCTATGTAGATGACCTCATCATCACCGGTGATGACACCACTGGAATAGTTGAGGTCAAGCAGAAGCTGACAGAGAAATTCGTTATGAAGGATCTGGGTTCATTGAGATACTTCTTGGGCATAGAAGTAGCAAGAGGAAAGAATGTGATTGTCCTTAGCCAAAGGAAATATGTTCTTGATTTACTACAGGAGACTGGGATGTTGGGCTCCAAGTCTGCCAACATACCCATGGATCCTAAGATGCAATTGTATGATTATGACTCCAAGGCTGTTGAAAGCAGAGGATACAAGCAATTGATTGGGAAACTGCTTTACCTTACTATCACATGTCCAGATATCTCGCTTGCAGTTGACAAGCTTAGCTAGTTTATGTATAAACTGACTAAGCAGCACTGAGATGCTACTTTGCAGGTGCTCAAATACTTGAAACGAGCACCAAGACGTGGACTGCTATTTAGGAGAGACAAGTCTATGAGTATAGTGGGATACTCAGATGCAGACTATGCTGGATGTCCTTCTAACAAGACATCCACCAATGGATTTTGTACGTATGTGTCTAATAATCTGGTAACGTAAAGAAGTAAGAAACAGAGTGTGATGTCTCACTCGAATGCAGAGTCAGAGTACAGAGCCATGGCACAGACGACAGCTGAGCTTGTGTGGATCAAATCTGTCTTACTTGACTTACATGTCAAGGTTGAGGAGCCCATGAAGATGAGATGTGACAACAGAACGACTACTTACATAGCCAACAATCCCATATTTCATGAGCGTACGAAACACGTAGAAATTGACTGTCACTATACCAGAGATCTGATCTAGAGATGACTTCTTTTCACTTCATCTGTTGCTTCAAAGAACCAGACTGCAGACATGTTTACCAAGCCTATTGCCAGATCTACTTTTGAGGCTTGCTATGACAAGCTGAGCATGATAGATATCTATGCTCCATCTTGAAGGGGAGTGTTAAGCTTCATAGTTATCTTGATTTACGTTTAACAAGGACTATTTTGTTAGTTTATATTTCTGTCTGGATCTCTTGCGTAATTTTCCAACATCTCTCTATATAAAAAGGTGTAGAATTTCCATGATGAATAAGACTATTCATTTCTTCCCACTCAATCCAATTCCAACTACAATAGGCCCAACATCCTCAACCTTTGCTTCACCTCATGGTGGGTCACCTGAACTTAGCTACTCATGTGTGTCCTCAATAGCAGAAGGGTGAATCAAGGTGACCTCTTGTCACATAAGGTTTCCCACGACAAAATCAACAACATTTTCCGGATCCAAGAGAGCCTTGCATGCCACCATGCCCCTACCACCTGCATTCCTGGTGGGACTAAATTCCACATCCTTTGACCTAAAAATTAGACCAGTACAAGTGTCTGCCAACTGACCCAACTATTTGAGAATGGAAGATACAAAGATTGCTCGAGAACCTTAAGATAGATTCTTCCAAAAATGGTGTTGGAGGTCATAAAAGGATCAATGTTTATTCACAATCATGCTCACAAACAAAGCAAAATTGGTAGAAATCCACTATGTTTTCTCCTTTTTCAAATTTTTGAAGTTTAATTACCACTCTGTTCTTCACTCTCTTCCTTCAACAACCAACCATCCGCCCATCTCCCTTCCAAATAGAAATCCTCCATAATCAAGATAAATGCTAAAATCATGAGGCTGCACAGAGATGAGCAGAATCAGCAAAGAAAGAGAAGGAAGAGAGAAGCAAATGGAGGAAAAAACAAGCAGAATAAGAAGTGCAACTAGAGGGATGATGTTGAAAATGTTGGGAAGATCAGACTCCTGGTTCCTCCCAAAAAAGGTGACAAATCCACAGGAAGCAGTCCTTAAATGCATAATATAATGTTTAGCAATTAGTTTTAAATATAAATCAAGGCTCCTTATCACACCATCATCAAAAAGAGCAAATAAATCAAGATGGGACTCTCAAGTGCATTCATTCGTATCACATACCAAACTCACCCGGGATTTGGACAAAGTTTCATGTCGAAAACTTTTGGTAGCATATGGGAAATAAAATACTAGAAAATGGGCAAATCCACATACATACCAACAGAGAACAAAGACAAAGACAATTCCATATACATATTAACCTTAAAGCCATGTCCTAAACACAAATGTCAATGTGCAATACATATGCACCAAGACTTCCAAAAGTTACAACAACAATTATTAAGTCTTTTCTGACACTAAGTGGGGTCAGCATTCTTCACCTCCACTCAAATCAACCATGAACCATCAGCAGATTTAGATCCAAGAAATAAAATCATGCAGGAAGATCTCGTTTTTATCCTGTCCTGCCTATCTTATAAGACTCAACATCCAACTTCCCACACCTTCAAAATGACACATCAATTAGCCTTTATTACTGATGTCCAAACCACCTCAAATGTGTCTCTACCATCGATTCTTTTATTGGTTTCATGGCAATCTCCCGGTAATCTCATTGCGAATAAATCTAATCCTTCTTTGCACAGCATCTTCATTTCTGTCATCAACATCCTCTCTACATGCCTAAAATTGATTACCCTACACTCTTATCCATATAGCATGACAAGCCTTGCTGCTTGTCTATAATGTTCATCCGTAGCTTTCAAAGTAATCTTCTTATCCTATAAAATGCCTGAAGCTCCCATCCACTTCAACCAATCTATATTGGCTATATTTGTGATATATCCATCATTTAGTCTAAACAATCAACACCAAATATTTACCCAAAATGCAACAACAAAGCTACACACATGCTCATCTCTATCTTCCCCGCCACTAAATAAAGTTGCATTGCATATTTCAATCTTTGTCTTGCTTAACCAAAATCCCTTAGCTTTGAAGACTTGTGCAGCTCAAGAATTCTTTACTCCATCTATTATCCCATCAACCAACTAGTGCAATGTTAATTGCAAAAAGTTAGCACCTCATCTCATGGAAAGGCGTATCATTAACATATCGCCAATATCCTGCATATCAGTAGGTTTGCATGTGTCAATATCATTGGAATATCAAAGTCTAGGATATCGGGGAGATACTCTAGATATTGGTTTCACTTAGCCAACATCGCTAAATGTCAAAATGTATCAACGCAAAAAATCTACAAAGTTTTGGGTTCTTTCTTGCCTCAAATCGAGATCATTTCAACTTCTTCACAACTTTGAGTTCTAGCATCTTCGATCTACTTTGTCAACTCATCCATGACTAGAGTAAAGAGATGGGAACTTAAAGCTAATCCCCAATGCAGAAGACTAGACCTAAGTAGTCAAATAAGTGACTCCCCAATCCAATTCTTCATACAAGTTGCAACTCCAACATGCATATCTTTTATGATGTTAGACATACAAAATTGGCAATTATCTCTTTTTCAACATTCTCCCTGAAGAAACCCGAGGGTGACTCCTCACGATGGTAGCATGTGGTGGTGGGGATCAAGCAGGAGGGGGGGACTCTCTCTCACGTCATTTGCATGGAGATCTCTGCTTCAAGTATAGAGGAAGACATTGGGCACAGGAATGTCGGGAACCGTTGAAATGTCTTCTCTGCCACGAGTTTGGTCATACGAGAAGATTCTATTCTGAGAAGAAAAGTGAAGGGGTATTGGCACTACCACCTCCTCCAGGCGGTGCTCCTTCACTGGGGGTGGATCTCCAGTGGTCGCAATAGATACAAGTGTTGGATTCTTAGCTGGAGCGCTCCCTGATTGGTGTTTCTGTTGATCTTTCAATCAATGTGGACGAGGTTAGAAATTTTATTGCACCTTTGAGGATATTGATCTCCTAATGTTTAAGGAGATTGTCGTGGGTGAGACTGCTATTGGCTAGTCTTCACCATACATATATGAAGGTGCTACGGAAGAAAGGATACACTTCTGATGGATTGTACATTTTCGGATTTTTGGCATCCCACTTGGATTTAGATTGGTGGGAGCGATTGTCACGATCTACTCGCCTTTTGCTCAGCTGCAAAGGTGTGTCAGAGTGGGGTTGAGTGAAGGAGATGCACCTTTTGTCACGGTTGAAGGAGAGCTTTTGGTAGGGAAATCTATTCTGGACAAGGAGGTGCTGAGGTTTAGGGGTTGTGCCTGTGTGGTGACATTTGTTGAAGAGAAATCAGGGAATTCGTTGCGATCCTACGCTCAGGTGGTGGCCTCCAACAGAGGTATGGAAGGGGATGTGGTGAAGCATCAACAACCAAGGGTGGAGTTCCGACAACACTGCAGGTGGCTGGAAGTCCGGTGAGGCAGATCTGGAGGCCAGTGAACAGGGCAGACCTTGGAGTTCGAAATTCGAATCGTCCAAGGGCTGTTGGAGCGAAATCAAGGGCCAGCTGTGTGGGCTATCCTATTTCTCAGGAGGACGGTTTGCCAATTTTGGACTATAATCCAAAAATGGCAAACAAGGTGGCAAAGAACATTCCCTACTTTAAACAGGTGGCGTCCGGATCCGAATACGGATCCGGATGTGGTGAGTTCAACCATCTTGACAAAATAAGTTCCTCCTTTCCTATTTTGGGGTCCGGTGGACCCTCTGCTACGGTGGGTGTCTGTGTGCAAGATCTGGAGCAGGTCTTCCCTGTTGCTGTGGGCGAGGCTGGACCAAAGGGGATATCTAGAGCTGCTGCAAGCCTTCAAAATGGCATAGCAGGGACTACTTTCTACCCAAAATAGGTGGCCTTCAAATCCGTTCACGGATCCGGATGTGGTGAGTTAAACAATCTTGTCAAAAACAGTCTATCCTCTCATTTTTTGGGTTCTGGTGGATCCCTTGCTGCTACGAAGGGTGATTTCACGCAGGATCTGGAGTGGATTGTCCCTGTAGTTGTGGGTGGTATGTGGTAGGAGGTGGCTATAGGCATTGCGGCAAGTCCTTACTCAGCCGCTTTAGAGGGGGCGAAGCAGATCGATCACCCACTGGGCTTTTAGCAGGTGGATGTCGGACCCGATGTAGGGTCCAGTCATGGTGAGTGCAATGCTAAAACTCTTTGTATGCATCCAAAAAGCTATTGCTTCTCCCCTTTTGGTGGCCGGTTTATGGTTCTTGGTGATAACATGCAAGAGGAGGCCATACCAATTGCGTTTGGATTCATTTTCAGCAAGAGTGTGCATGTTGATGGGGAGCACGTTATAGGCAGATATTTTCGTGAACTAAAAGGGATGAAATGCTATGGACAGAAGAGACAGGACGCGACAATCCTAGAGACAGAGGGGAATCGAAAGCGATTGGGTCATCCGAGTAGCGGGATGATAACCATGGGACAAAGATCATCTAGCAGATCACCTGGTTCGTTGAGGGATGTCTCCCAAAATCATAGGATGATCTTAAGTGTGTGTTATTGGAGGAAAAGACTAGCAAAGAAGATCGTGGTTATAAAGAGCCATGGTGGGTCGGCATGGACAAGTGAAGTTGAGGCCTGGGTAGCGAAAGTGATTAGGGTTAGAAGAGTGCATAATGGAGGGGTGAAGAAAAAAATTGATGGTTAAGGTTCTGTCATGGATTGTCCGAGGTCTTCGGAACAATGGGTGAAGATCAATACTACAGAAATATTTGGGTGAGTGGAAAATAGACATTGCTTGCATCCAGGAAACACACTTGGACATGGTAACCCCTCAAATGAAGAAGAGTCTCTGTGGAGATTGTTTGGAGGTAAGTGCAGAAGGGCGATCGGGAGGTATCATTGTGATGTGGCACAAGGACTATTTTCGCTTATGCTCTTCTCGTTTAACCAATAAGGTGGTGACGGCTATTTTTACAAGAAAAGCGGATGGCAACTCTTTTTCGGTGTGTTCTGTTTATGGCCCTTGCAATGACATGTTAAGGAGTCAATTTTGGGAGGCCTGATTTTATTGATGGGATGCCATGGCTCATTGGGGGAGATTTAACATCACTTTATGTGCTGAGGACAGACCAAATGATAGAAATGACAGATCTACAGGCCAATTTCAGCATGCTTTACAACAACGGAATTGGACTTACTGATTTCTAGAGCCCATTATACGTAGAGAAACGACAGTGGGGCAGCTTCATGTATAGATAGATTTCTTTGCAACATTTCTATGGCAAAATCGTTCCATGGTGCGGATGTGGTGGTCTGCGATAGACCATTTTTAAATCATACACCTTTGGTGTGGCGTAGTAACGAAGATGCAAATTTTTCCACATATTTTAAATTCCATAAATCTTGGCTGAAGGAATGGATATTTAAGGAGCAAATTCAGGAGAAATGGAAGTCTACATCGGAGTCTAGCTCAGCAGCACGTACTTCGGCATGTAGAATAAAGGTGGTTATAGAATTTATGATGGAGTTTAAACGTGATTTGAGATCACGAAGAGAGAAGAGGTGAAATGAGGCGTTACAGAAGATTTCATCTCTTGATAGGAAAGAGGAGAATACACCCCTATCTCAAGAGGACCACGTTGAAAGAAAGAAAATGTAGTTTTTGAGGATGACCATAAACAAGAGATGGACTGGAGGCACAAGTCCAGGCAAATTTGGCTTAAAGAGGGTGACGCAAACACACGATTTTTCCACTTGTCGGCTAGCGCCAGAAGGAGGTCCAACTTCATTAACACACTGAAAGTGGGAGAAGAGGTTCTAAGTCATAGAAACCAGATATGCGATGCTTTTCGCACCTATTTCCATGATTTCACTAAAAGAAAACCAATGGGGGATTGGAGATTGGGAGACTTGGAGATGACTCAGGTAAATGATGAGATGAAGGCTTCTTCTATAGCTGGGTTGGAGGAAAAAGAGGTCATGGATGCATTGCGAGGTCTAAAGGCAAAAGGTTCACCTGGTCTGGATGGTCTGCAGATTTTGTTTTATAAGGAACTATGGGATGTGGTTGGTCCTAATGTGGTGGCAATGATTAGAGAATTTTTCAAGGGTAACGAAGACTTCGAGAGATTGAATCGCTTTTATCTGTTCTTGTTACCAAAGAAATCGAGAGCAGATAAAATGGACAAGTTTAGACCCATTGCTTTGTCTAACTCGATATATGTGTTGGTGGCAAAAATATTGGCAAAGAGGTTGTGAAATATATTACCTGAAATTATCTCACCGACACAATCAGCTTTTATTAAGGGACAATCCCTACAAGACTCCTTTGTAATGGTCAAGGAGATGGTGGCAGCATGGAAAAGAAGAGGATGTCTAGCTTTTCTTTGGAAAGTCGATTTCTCCAAAGTACATGATTCAATCTCATGGAATTATCTTTGGCACATCTTAAAGAGAAGAGGATTTCCATATCAATGGATATAATTGATGAAGAGATGCACGACTACGTCATCTTTTTTTGTGTTGATTAATGGATGATCCAATAGAGGGTGGATTCAACCTCAAAGGGGTGTTCGACAAGGTTGTCCACTGGCCCCAATGTTATTTGACATAGTAGTGGATACGTTGGCCTACTTATCTCTCAAGACATGTAGAGGAAATCTGTTCTCGGGATTTACTACGCACTGGCAAGGTTCATTGATTGCGCTTATTTTACAGTATGCAGACAACACCACGTTTTTCATTTAAGGTGGAGCGGCAACTCATGCTTTGACGTTGGTGAAGATTTTTGCTGCCATGTCTAGTTTGAATATTAATAGAAGGAAATAGGTGTTCATACCTTTCGCCTTCCAAGGTGTGGAAGAGGAAAATATCGCTACTATTTTGGAGTTCCCTACCGCTAGACTGCCTATTAGGTACTTGGGCCTACCATTGAAGGGAAAAAAAATTGGTTTCCTTGGACTGGAATTCCATGATTGAAAGAATACCTAATAGGTTGTCCACATGGAGTGGTAAGCTGCTTTCCAGAGGGGGGAGATTGATCCTCCTCAAGTCAATTTTGACATCTATGTCGATTTTCTTTGATCTGTTTTCAGTCCATCAAAGAAGATCATTAAACAATCAGACATGATAAGGAAAAGATTCTTTGGAAAGATCCGGATTCAGTGAGCAGATTTGCACAGTTGGTGCCGTGGGTGGATGTTTGCAAGGCCAAGAGCGAAGGTGGTTTGAGGGTCAAACAACTATGTCAGTTTAATAAGGCTCTCTTATTGAAGTGGGTGGTTAGAGTAATGTCGAATGATACGTCAATGGTCTCCCTGATTTTGAAAGATTCATATGGATTTTGTACAGAGTTTAACACAAAGGCCAGATTCTGTAAGAGGTGCATCCACTTTTTGGCAAGCCAGTCGACCTCTGATGAATGATTATGCATCTTTTTTTCTCTTTGGAGCTGGGGGATGGGTCTTTGTACAAGTTCTGGAATGATGATTGGTCTAAAAATGGTTCAAACCAGTATCACAGGATTTTCCAGCTGGCAACAAACAAGTGTGTGGCAGTTAGGGATGTGTAGGATTCCCAAATCAATGCGTGGGATATTCAGCTTTCCCGAGGCCTGTCTGAAGCCTCATTTGATGAATTTTAGAACTTAATGAATGTGATTCAGGAGAAAAAGCCTACCCAAGGTTCAAAATGCCGATTTCGACGTCGTGTCATTGAAATTGTAAGTATGCATTTCGCTAGCATACCAAGGGCACGCTGTGGAAATGACCATTTTTCAATGGGCATGCCAAGGGCACGCCGTGAAAATACCCTTTTTTATGATTACGTTCGTAAGTGACGTAATCATTTCATTCGTTACATTTTATTCTTTATTGAATTTTTACAACCGTCGATGCGTGAACAAATTCGTTGATTGTTATTTTATGGATTTTTTATTATTATGTCCGTCGGTGACGACATGACGTACCGTGCGAATGTACAAATACAATTCATTGTACATTGTACAACTCAACGATTGTTCAATGATGCATTGAATGATTGAAGAATATTTTTGGGAATTAAAAATGTTGTGATTTGGTCTTATAAGGATACAAAAGGACATTTTTGTCCACCTTTAAAAAGTTACTGTTCTTAATTTGGTGTAAAGAGAGATGGTGCACATTAGTTATAGAGGACCAGAGGAACATGTTTTGAACTTTAGGATAACATGAAAGCTTATTGTAAATTTGAAAGGAAAGGAGGACTGGTGCTGTAGTGCAGCGGTAGTAGGCCCAGGCAGCAACGTGCAACAGGCCCAAGTAGAGTAGCATCGGCATCGGCATCGGCATCGTCATCGGCATGCTGTCGACATGTCATCGGCATTGTCAGCATGCAGGCAGCATTCCTGCTTCTCAACAGCTATTTCATGTCAACATGGTCATTCCCACAAAAATGCCATTTCAGTAGCATTGCGTCGACATTTAAAACCCTAAGTCTACCGCAGGTTCGCAGGATCACTTTCGATGGAAGGAGGGGACGTTCTATGTAAAGAAGGCCTATAGAAAGTTGACTTTGATAGATACAACTGCAAACGAAGTTGATTGAGATTCAAAGATGATTTGAAAAGTAAACATTCCATTGAAAATTAAGTTGTTTCTTTGTCTCTTTAGAAGGGAACATATTGTGACGAAAGCATTCAGAACAAAGTGGTTCGGTGAAGTGAATGCAAGTTCCTTTTGTCAACAGCAAGATGAAGATATCAATCATCTATTCTTTCAATGTGGTTTCTCCAAGGAAGTATGGAATCAGTTTGGTCTCTCCACAGTGGCAACTACGGACAGTACTACTTTTTAGAAGGCATTCAGAGAAAACTATACTCTTAATGTGGCAAGTTGGGTTAAATGTTTTGTTGTGTGGTGTAAATGAAATCAAAGGAATGGCAACATTTTTAGAGGGGAAAGGTGTTGGACTGAAAATGTAGTGAGAGAGGCGAATAGCTTATCTGAGTCCTGGCTGGATAACTTGTAAGGATGTTCCTTTTCTATATTAATATATCAGCTAATCTTCATCTGTTTCTTTCAAAAAAAAAAAAACCATTCTCCACGAAGATATCCCTTAAAATGGAGTGACAAATCTTCTTCATATCAGGTAGAGGCATTTGCACGCCCTTCTTGGCTTTGAAGATTTCCAGCAACCACCTTAAAAGGTGTAGTATTCTAGTGGTAGACTTACTAGGCATGAACAAAAGAGAATTCAATTATACTGAACACTTGTCACAATCTTCATTTAATTATCCCATGTAAAACCACATTATCAGTTTGAATGGCCACCTCCCATTTGTGACCATCCTTCTCCTAAATAGATATATTTATAAAAGTCATTTATTGATACAATATTTTTTGGACCAGTCGTGTCTTTCTCTTCATTATTGTTAAAGAATATCCAATGCCCAAATATCCACAGGAATAACTAGGTCCAACAACCTTCCTAAGATTCATCATTTTAAGAGGCCAACAATGTCCAAATATCTACAGGGATAACCAGGTCCCATAACCTTCCCAAGCTTCATCATTTTAAGAACATCCTCGTTTGCAAAGACTCCAAAAAAAAACATATATCAATTGCCTCCTTATTTTAATTAGAAAGTGTTAAGAGATATTATAGAATTAAGAAATTAGGAAAAGTTATTTTTGATTTATCTCTTTTTATTTTTAGGGATATGATTAGATTTGATTTGTAATGAGTTGTTTCCTTATTAGGATTGGCCCTCTCTATATAAAAGGACCAGCTCCTCTCGTTTGTTTCTAAAGATTTCATAATAATATTTCAAATTCTCTAAATCTCCACATAATATCAAACCGACGATCCTGGACTCATTTTCTGTCCTACTTGATTCCCTCCCATTTTTTTCTTCCACCACAAAAAGAAGAAAGGAGAGGAAGAAGCCACCAAAAACCTGCCAGCCCCTCCTCTTCCTCAAGTGACCCCTTAGGTGCCCTTCTTCCTCATCTCTGACTCAAGGTCATGATCGACCTCTCTTTCTCCCTACAACACCCAGGGCAGCAAAGAAGGGGCTTCATTGGCACCACCATCGGCATCTACGGCTCCGACGAGCCCCCCTACTTTCATATTGTCGCCTAGCCCTCTAAGGCACTCCGATGGCTAAGTATAGCCATCATCTCCTTCGCCATGCCACCAAGAGTGCCTCCTTCAACCTACAGCACCACCCTTAGTCGCCCAAATCTACTATATTGCTCCTCCTTAGACATCGCTGACACTGCCCTCTCACTACCAGTGGTCTGGCGACCTTCCTCCTAGCCATGTGAGCCTGGCCTCTCAACTATGCGCGTGCACTGCTTGCTCTTCTCGTGCACTATTGAACGCACTAATTGCCTACGCACGCAACTCTGCGCGCGCTCACACACGCATAAACATGTGGACTGCCCTGCCTTCATGTGCCTACGTGCAATCTTCAACCATGTGCATGGTCATATGGCTGCTCCTGTTGCGTACAGCCTCACACACTACTCCCCTGCCACGCACGTATAAGCATGTGGTCAAGTTGCTGCCTATCAAAAAGATAGTATTAACCAGTGGGGTAACTGAGTCACGCACTCAGCCCCATCCCTAAATGGCCTACTCCAGTTTCGCCTTCTTTTCGTAAGAAGGATTTTTCATTGGTGTAAGGCAACTACTACTGCTTGGGATTGTCTCCCCTACTATGCTTCCTACTTAGGCTCACTTCCTACCTACCTAAAGGTCTGCGTCAATTTTTTTTTCTGACTCCTAGCGAGTTAGGTTTTCACTGGTGATGAGACAACTACTTGCATGTCCGACTAACTTCTTGCCTGCATGCGTGACTACCTATGTGCTTGACTGACTACATGCCTAACTTCCTACTTGCCTACTCCGCCCCAAATTACATTTAATAGGGGGGAGCTCCCCTGCTGCTACTACTATCTATTGTTGTTAACTCCTACTGCTGTTGCTGTCCTTTCTGCCTACTACCTAATACTTCTTGGGATCGTCTCCCGTCTCTACCTACTATCAGATGCTGCATGCTACTACTATCTATTGTTGTTAACTCCTACTGCTATTGCTGTCCTTTCTGCCTACTACCTAATACTTCTTGGGATCGTCTCCCGTCTCTACCTACTATCAAGATGCTGCATGGGATCATTCCCTACCACCTAACTGCTACTGCTCTCGGCTTACTGCAGTTGCTATTTCTGCTACGGCCACCCCTACTCCCAGATGTCTATATTAGGGAGTTCACTTTTGTAACAAGTTGGGAGTTGTACCCTCCAACTTGTGGGGGAATGTTAAAGATATTATAAAATTAGAAAATTAAGAAAAGTTATTTTTTATTTATCGATTTCTATTTTTAGGGATATAATTAGAGTTGATTTGTTATGAGTTGTTTCCTTATTAGGAGTAACTCATATTTATTTCTTGAAATTTCATAATAATATTTCCGATTCACCAAACCTCCCCAAAGAGCTTTTGAAAATAACTCTCCCTGTCTTATATCTTCACAAACTACAAGCACATTCTCCTTTTATCCTTTATACACCTTACAAGTGTAAGATCCTTTGTTCCAAGCTCCTTTGCTTTAGCTAGGCTGATCTCTTTATCCTCCTTCAGCATCAAGCTCTGTGTAGAGATGCTACAAAGCTATTGCTTTTGCTTTACTTGACCTTCTTCAGTTTTTCTTTTCTTTTTTTTTTTTTTTTTTGCAAAAGAAAAAAGGGGTTAACAAAGGTTAACAAGTTGTTAACCCCCTGCTTTCATTAAAAAGATCAAATTACACCAAATTACAAAGCATATTAAAGTGGTAAGGAACTCCCTCAATATAGATCTTTCCCTCCAAAAAACAATCCCCATTGTGTTCTAACCAAGCACTCCGAAGCATGAACACTTTCCTCAACATGTTGGCATCTAGAAGGGCTTCATTAATGTCATTCCAGAAATCAGTCTTGATAATTATAACTAACTGGACATACCAAAGCATTCCTCCAACATGTCTAAGTGAAATGGCAAGTGAAGAGGAGATGGTCGGTGTCTTCCAACTCTTCATAAAAGATGCAAGTGGCATCATCCTGCAGGGCCCATTGTCTTCTATACTCTCGAGTAATCACCCTCTTTCTTCTAAGCAACCATAAAAAAAACTTGACCTTTAGGGGGATCTTAGCTCTCTGCAATTAGCTACTAGGTCTTGTTATAGGTGGAATGTGTTCTATTTATGAACAAGAGATAAGCACGCCTAACATAAAACCTCCCGTGGTGCCACACCCACTCACACCCACCTTACCCCAACTAGCAATGGGTGTGAGTCCCTGAATGGTCTGACATAGAAAAGCTAGTCAATCTTTGCCATCAGAGGGAGAAGGCAAGGGCAAGGACTAGCAACCATCACTAAAGCAATTTGCCACTAAGATCCTTGAATTAAGAGAAACAACAACCAATTTAGGAGACATCCCCACAAGAACACCAACTGGGGACCAAGCATGCGACTAAAGAAAATGGAATCCATCACCTAGCTGACTTCTGCAAAGTGGCATGATTTTTTATAGTTGCTTTTGCAAGTCTATCTAGAATTGCGAAGATCCCCTAAGAGGGAATCTCCTCTCCTCCCAATCTAGTCTATCACGATGTGAACTGCATATGATTCTTTTCCAAAATGGCTCACTGAAACGCATAAGTTGTAGCATCCATTTAGTCATCAAGGCAACATTCATCATTTAAAGATTAAGGACCCCCAAACCTCTATGATCCTTCGACCTGCAGACTTCATCCCAGGACAGTAGTGGAACATAGCCATCACCTAAGCCAGCAACCCAAAGGAATTTTCACCTAATTGAATCAATTCTTTGTTGAGGCATAGCAGGCATCCTCATCATGAAAAGCAAACAAATTGAGATGGTCAACAGAACCAAAGAGGATAAAAGCACTACGCCACCACTAGAGAAAAACTAAGTGTCCCATCCCTATACCCTCTTCTCTATCCTCTCAATAACTGTAATCCAATCTCTAGCGGTAATACATCCTGTAGTAAGTAGGAAACCCAGATACTTAAATGGTATGGGAAAAGCCTGGACACCAAGGGTTTCCCCCACGCTAAGCAACTCTTTCCTAAGTCATGCCAAATGGTGCACAACTAGACTTTTGTAAATTCATTTTCAACCCAGAGACTTCGTCAAAGACCTCTAGAAGCAATCTAATCTTTTGTACTTCCCTGGTGGAACCCTCGATAAAAATAATAGTATCATCAGCATACCACAATAGGGAATTGCCATGCTCCCAAAAAGGAAGCCAAAGTTCTTTAGCTCACCAACCACGCAAAGGGAAAAATAGGCATCTGCCAAGAAATCCACCACAAGAACAAATTGCATTGGTGTTAAGCAACACCCCTGCCTCACTCCTTTTCTTGGCTACATCCAACCATCTTCTAATCTGCCATTCACCAAAACGGAGCAAGATACCAAGGTGATACAAGTCTTCATCCAAGTGATCTAGGCAGGTTGAGATCCTCTAATACATAAGGAACATCACAGGAACTTCAAATAGAGGCTATCATAAGCCTTAAAGTAGTCCACATTCCAGCAAAAGGCTTTAGTCTCATCTCTTTACAAGTAGCCAAAATTTCAAAGGCAACAATTTCTCCAAGATAGATCTCCCTCTTATTAAAGCAGAGTACATCGATCTCACCAAGACATCCAACACACCAGCAAGGCAATGGGCCAAAGTCATAACGACCACCAAATGAATAGAGTTGAAGCAGGAACTTGGCCAAAGTTCAATTTTTTTCCTTTTGCATTTTATAATATGTCAAGCTTTCATCAATGTTTATAGTCTGCGGTTTTATAAGCATGCCCTATCATCTCTAAGCTTCTCTTGTATTTCCCTTCCATTAAGTGCTCTTTGCCTAGGCACTTCCCCTTCATATTCCCGTAAAAGCATTTTCGCTACCTTTCTAACACAAGAACACAATAATCCCCACATCTTATAAGCACTTCCATCGTTCCCCAAGTACTTTGTTGCAACATGTATCGTCACTTCCATCATAAGAAAATGATAGCAAAGAAATTAATGAAAATCGCATGAATGGTCAACTTTCAACTTTCTCAATAGCTTACATGGGATACCTTCATATTTTTCATCATATCAAGTTTTAAGTACTTCCACATAGAAGATTTACATAGAGTTCAACTAAATAGAAAATACCATATAAGTAGACTCTAGAAGTAAGATGGTAACACATCCCATCTTTACCCAATCTCCATGCCAACATTGGTTCTCGCTGAGAATTTATTGAAGACTAAGGGCTAATTTACTTAAGGGGTTAGGAAACTGATGTTAGAAAATGTAGAAGTGGTGTTACCCTCATTTCTGTTTACTGCATAGTGGTATTTTTTTTAAAGGATACTTGCATAGTGGTGTTAACAACAGTTTCTTTTTACTTGATCTAGTGTTAAGCTGTGTGTTAATTCCTATGGTGTTTACTTGGTGGTGGTGTTAGGAACATTAAAATGACTCTTTTACCCCCCTTGACATAAATTATACCGGTGATATTTGAGTTTTGAACTAAATTGTACTGATGATATTTCAATTCTGACAGTAGGTGAGAGTGAAGATCGATTTGAGCGTTAGGAGCATAGAGGGGCAACTGCAAGGGGCATGTCACATGTTAGAGATGTGGGGATGGAAGATGATAACCCATGTTTGCTAAACACCGGTGCAAACTAGTGTAGGAAAAACACGAGTTTTCAAACCATAAACCTGGGTTTTGCAAATAGGGGTTAACCTGAGAAGTAACAGGGTTAGGGGGTTAACCTAAGAAGTAAACTAGCCCTCAGTGTTTCTTTTTTTCCCTTTTTTGTGAGGGGAGTGAGGAGGAGAGGGCCTGAAAGGCTTGCTTTTTATAAAAGTAGAATTTTCTTCCATCCCTAAAACTTACAGAAAATCAGCAGTGACAGAGAAAATCAGCAGTGAAGGATGACTATTCAAGGTCAGTAGCCATCTAGATGGAAAGAAGATGATTCAAGGAAAATTCCCACCCAAATAGTATATCTCAGCAGGAAACTTAAATCCAGTGCTTCAAAGTAAAGTTAATGTTAAAAAAAATAAATGACAAACACATGCACCTGAAAGAGCTGTGCCATTATTTCAGGATTATCACGAAGATGTTGCTGGAAAGCCCCAGGATTGGCAGCAGAACCATCAGGATTCAATCTCAATTGATTATTAAGCATCCTGAAATAATTGGTGAGAAAATTAGGCATAAAACTAAAAAGGAAAGAAGAATATATGAGATGAACCAAAAAAAACTGTAATCACTGACAAATTCAGAAACAAAATTATTATGTAGAAGAAAAAAGCTTTTTTTTAAAAACAAAAAGGAGAACACCTGAGGTTGTGATCCTCCAGCTTTGTTAATTAAATTAAAATCTATCATTATATATCAGCTCGAAGGGCATCCCCTTCATTACAAGAAGCTTCACAACTCCCTAAAAGTTTGGGCCTGAAAACTAATATTCTTGATATAAGTTGTTTCCCGTCTAAAAGTCTTCCCACTTCTTTGAAACCACAAAGAGCATGGTACAGCTGAAGGGTAAGCCCTTTTCCTTGTTGGTTCCAAATGCACCAGCAACAAAAGATCTCTAGAAACTTAGCATCAAAAAAGTATCCAGGGAACAGACGTTCACCCAGTTCCAAACCTCCTTAGCTACAGGGCACGCAAAAAATAAATGTTGGCAGTCCCTCACGTTTTCATTACTTAGCAAGCATGCAACATCTGAATCCGGTATGAATTTTCTTCAATACACATTTGTCAAGAGCCTCTCCCTTCAAGAAATGCCACAAAAAAATCTTAACCATTAGCAGGAATGCCATCTTCCAAATAAGTTTGCATTCCTTTCCAAAGTCCGCATCAAGTTAAAAATCCTCTTCTTGTGGTTTCCTGTAAGCTTCTTTCACAGGGTAATCATCACACCATTCCCAACCATCCCATTGGCCCTCCCTGAGACTAAATTCTCCCAACTCTTATTGTATCATCAATAGTCCACCCTCCACTCCAACAATACACCTGTAAACGTCAGTGTCCACACGTTACCATCCCAAACATGTGCCACCAACGCCGAGGCCTCTGCTGCTAAAGCAGTCTCAAGTAGCATCATAAGAAGCATCAATTCCTTGTCCAATTGTCCAACCAAAATCAAAAGCATTCACCATTCCCAAGTTTTGCTTGAAAGGTGATGCACTACAGACCTGACATAATCTATCCTCGTAAGCCATCTATTCTCCATAACAACACTACACAAATAAAACAACAAATCCCTCCTACCTCCCACAACAACCAAGTCTTTTACCACACTAAATGAGGTCAGCTACATGGATTATTTTTTTTAATGGAAAACAAGTTAACTGAATTCTTTTCCTTACTTAGATCTATTTTGAGGCTTAAATTCCTCCTACCTCCTATTATCCGAATAATCCACTTCAATAAGAGTGTCATGCTCATGGTGCTCAAGTGCAAGAGGTGATGGAGCGAGAGAGGAGGAGAGAGAGAAAGTAACGATGTGAACAAGAAGGGGAGAGGAGTCCACAAAATTGGAGAGATTTTATTATTACTCAAGAAAACAATTTGGTATATTGGTCTCTTTTACAGAGATCCAACCACCTTAACAAACTTGCTATTGGGACTCAATCAATCCTAATCCTAATTGGACGCTTAACAACTTCCCTAAAAATAAACTTTCCTAGACCACATAACTTGACCAACAATTAATTAATAGACTTGACAACTAATCAAACCAAAATACTAAGATCTCATGGAGATCTCGTGGATTCTGTTAAGATTGAAATGGCATCATCTATTATGAGGTCCCTTGGGTCCTTTATATAGAAAGTAACCCAAGAGACAAAACATATACAATAACCAAAAAGAAAATAGCAAGGATTGAAATGAAAAACAATTATTGTAACACTCCCCTCAAACTGGAACATAAGCATGAAACATCCTCAGCTTGGTGGAAAGATACTCCAACCATTTCCGTGAGAGAGCCTTCATGAATATATCTGCAGGATGGTCCCTAGTAGAAATATATGAAGTAGAAATCTTACCCTGTAGCATCGCATCATGAATGAAATGGCAATCCACCTCAATGTGATTTGTCCTTTCATGAAACAACAGATTATTAACAATGAATGTAGCAACTCTGTTATCACAATACATGGGTATGGCTCCTTGAACATCCACTCTAAAATCATGCAATAAAGATTTTAACCAAAGAAGCTCGCATGCTGCATGGGCCATAACTCGGTACTCAAATTCAGCACTCGACTGAGATACAACAACCTACTTTTTACTTCTCCATGTCACAAGATTGCCTCCAATAAAAGTACAAAAACCTGTAGTAGAACATCGATTCTCATGAGCCCCTACATAATCAGCATCAGAACATCCTAGTATGGAAACTTTCCCATTAGCTCTGTAGCATAAGCCTTTTCCAGGAGTATTTTTTAGATATCGTAACAGTCCTAACCAATGTACCTCCCTGGGAGCTTGCATAAACCGACTTAAATGACAAACAACAAATGCAATATCTAATCTAGTAATAGCCAGATACAACAACTTACCAACCATGGCCTTGCATCTAGTTACATCCTCAAAATGAGGACTTTCATCATCCACAAACTAAAAAGAAGGATCAAGTGATACTTTAGCAGGCTTGCATTCTATCATGCCCACATCACGTAACATATCAAGAACATATTTTCTTTGAAACAATCATACCATCCTTTAAATGATGTACCTCAATATCCATAAAGTAATTGATCTATCCCAGGTCCTTAGTAACAAATTATGAATGAAGGCCTTGGTATCTTCAATACCACCCATATCACCGCTTGTCTGTAATATATCATCAACATACAACTGTTGGTGCTAGAGCACCACGATCATTTGTTTTGATGATAACAAAACACGTGTTATTTAACATTTGCAATTTGAGTCCTAGATTTCAGGTCAATTGCAAATGAAGACGTGTTTAGACGGAGTTCGAGCTCGCATCCAGGACGGATTGGAGGAGCTTGACGGAAAACAGAGGAGGTTCGCGTGGAGCGACAGATTGAAGATAGAAGACAAGAAGAATAGGATAGATTCTTTTTAATCCTTTCATGTACTTTTATCTTTATTTTTCTTGCTCTTTATTTTTCTTAGAAAATTATGTTAAAGAGCCTCAAAGAACGCTAACAGTAGTCTTAGGAACACTGGCACAACCCTAGGATACTTAGGTTTTCTGTAGAATACCTAGAAAACCAATATAGGGTTCAAACAGCACTTCCAGACGTCTAATTCCCAAATCAGACGTCTGATAAAGCATTTTAAGACGTCTGACTGTTGTTTCAGACGTCTGATAACTGTTAGGCTGGACATAGTTAGTTCTGTCTGATGAATTCAGACGTCCAGACCTTAGACCAGACGTCTTAGGAGACGTCTGATGACTTTGCCAGACGTCCAATTAGTGGACCGTTGGCTAGCTTAGCAAGCACTCAAGATTATGACCGTTAGAGCCTTATCAGACGTCCTTAGGCCTTTCCAGACGTCTGATAAATGACCGTTTTGCCTCGGCTGACCCAAAATCTCTTCTCAGAGATTTTCTAGCCGTTGCAACGTTTGGAAATCAATTCCCACAGTAAAAGTAGGTTTCCAGACGTCCATACTTAGTTCCAGACGTCCTGTATGTCGTCTGATGGACTTGCACAAAAACCCTGTTTAGATCTGATTCAAGTCAGGGAGAAACCCGCATAGAATCAGACGTCTGACCTTGAAATCAGACGTCTTAAAGTGGCCTTCCAGACGTCTGATGCCATAATTAGACGTCTGATGACCCTGTCAAATGCAATCATTGTCCTGATTTCGGCCTGATTCTCTTGGGCTTTGCACCCAACGGCTATGGAAGCTTTTCCAAGCCTTCCAAAGCCTTCCTAAGGCCTCTATAAATAGAGGGGAACCTTTGTAACACAAATACACACTAAGACACACCTTGCAATACACTTTCAAACCTTTTGTGTCCAAAGAAAAGACTCTCTTGCTCTCCAAGCTCAAACTCCATTCTCTTGAGAGCATCAAGCGTTGCGCACCCGCTCTCCCGGCGTTGTTAACGAGAGCGACGTAGCGCCATCGCGTGGCACACGCACCGCGTCATCGTCGACGCACTCCTTGCAAAGAGGAGTTTCCTATTTCCTATAGAAGCTAGGTTTAATTATTTTGTTGGCTCTATAGGACTATTGTTTCTTTTATCTTTGTCTTTTGGTTGGGTATTCGCTTTGCGAATTCCCGTCTCCTTCGTGGGACAAAATCCTTCTCGTGGAGAGAAGGGGTTGAGGAACGCTACCCTCGTACTTGTAGCGTGGTTGTACTGAGGTTGAATCACCCTCGTTTTAAGTGATTCGGTTAGTGGATTTGATCAACTTGGTTGATCGGAAAATCCTAACTCGAGAGGGTTAGGTGGTGGTTTTCACCCGGTTTGGGTTTCCACCTAAAAATACATGTGTACTTGTGTGATTGCTTAATTTCTTGTGAGATTGCTTTATATATTTTATTTCCGCATTTTTTTTGTTACGCTAATCTCACCCCCTCCTAGTACAAGGGAAGAACCTTCAACAACAACCAAGCCTTTTTCCCACACTAAGTGGGGTCGGCTGTATGGATTCTTTGCCTCCACACAGATCGATTTTCAACCATTTTAGGACTTAAAGTAATTGAGGTCATACTTAATAGTTTCCTTCCAACACTTGTTTAGTCTTCCTCGCCCCCTCTTAGCAGGTTCAGCCTCCAACTTCTCACATCTCCTAACTGGAGCATCTAGTGGCCTTCTTTGTAAATGTCCAAGCCATCTTAGACGGGCCTCTCTCATTTTATCATCTATCGGTGCCACCCTAACCCTGTTTCTAATAAATTCATTTGAAATACGATTCTTTCTTGTATGACCACACATCCATCTTAATATCTTCATTTCTGCCACAGACATCTTCTATACATGCCTATAATTTATAGCCCAGCATTCAGAACCGTACAACATGGCTGGTCTTACTGAGTATGCCTAGAAAACACAAAATGATCTGTAAAAGATCTGGAAAAAACAAACACTTGTATTGCCCTGCTAAACCTATCAAACCTGGCACAAGGGTAGTGCTTAAGCCCATAAATTACCTTCCGCAACCTACACACTATGACACTCCCCATGTCGCACAAAACCTGGAGGTTGCTGCATGTAGACCTTCTCATCAAGATCTCCATAAAGAAAAGCATTCTTAATATCCAACTAAAAAACAAGCCAATTCTTATTTACCACCAAAGATAAAAGAATGCATACTGAATTTAAACATGCAACAGGAGAAAAAATCTCAAAATAATCAATATCATGAGTCTAAGTATAACCTTTTACTACAAATCGTGCCTTGTACCTTTGTATAGATCCATCAGATAAGTATTTCAAGGTAAACGCCCACCTATACCCCACAACAAATGCTTCAGGGGGTAGCTCAACTAATTCCCAAGTACCTCGGGAGATAAGTGCCTCCATCTATCTTCATAGCGATAGTCCATGACTCATCCTAAAAAGCCTCAACATGATCATGAGGTATATGCTAACCATCAATGGCAGTTGAAAGCACCTATCCTGAAGATAAACCATAAAAGCTCATAGAATGAGAAATGACATAGCGGGAACAAGATTTAGTACTTTTCCCCTAGGTAATAGGAAGATGCAAATCCTGCCCATCGATCGGAGAACTTTACCTAACCACCATCAATGTCCACAAGAATGGTAGTAAGAGGCTCAGCAATAAATTTAGGTCAACAATGATAATTATAAGGATAGGGAGAAACAAGATCAAATATATCAAAAGGTATCTGCTCAATGAAATCCTGTGGGCTCATAGTGGTGGTAGGAAACTCAAAAGGCCCTGAAGGAGTAGAAGGAACAGGCAAAGGGATACCGGTAGGAGTGCTAGAGGAGTCCCCCTTATCAGAAGAATAATATGGAACTTCCTCAAAAAAACACAACATTAGCACTCACATAAATTTTTTGATTCACTGGATAATTACACCGATACCCCTTCTAGGTCCAAGAATACCCAAGGAAAATAATATTTGGCTGAACAAGGACTTAACTTGTCCCCACCAAAAAGATGGGCAAATGCAACACAACAAAAAACAACCGGCGACAACAAAAAAGGTTCATGATCCGAAAATAGAAGTAAAAAAGGTGTACAACTACCTAAAATAAGAGAAACAACCCGACTAATAAGAAACACGGCAATCCAAACAACATCATCCCATAAATGAGTGGGAACATGCATATGAAACAGTAATGTCCGGGCTACATCAAGAAGGTGTCAAAGCTTTCGTTCAGCAACCTCATTCTGCTGTGAGGTGTGAACACAGGAAGTCTGATGAATAACACCCTACAAAGTAAAGAATCTAGATAATCAGGCATTCACAAACTCCATGCCATTATCACTTCGGAAGACACATATAATAGTAGAAAATTGAATATTTCATTGAAAAATATTTCGATTAATACATAGACTTTCAATTTTTGTTTCATCATGAAAACCCAAGACATGATAGAATGAGCATCAAGAAGAGCCAGGAAAAAACTAAAAGCTCCTAACACTCGTGACCCGGCATAGGCCCCACACATCAGCATGAATCAAAGAAAAAATAGAGCTAATACTCTTATTAGAAGAAGGAAACAAGGACCTATGATGCTTGCCTAGCTAAGAAGCATCAAAAAAAAATCGATTAGGAACATAAAGATCAAGAAATTGGTGGTGTAGTACAATCAGACTTGGGTGACCCAAGCGAAGATGCCACTGTAAAGCAGTAGTGGCACAAAAAGCAACAGCAACTGTAGGTGGAAAGGAAAGATAGTACAACCCATTTTGTTCAAGTCCTCCACCAATCTGCTTCCTCACAAGAAGAAATACTGATTATAAAACACCGCTCTACAATGGAGATCCTTAGTAATCTAACTAATAGACATTAAATTTATAAAAAAACAAGGTGCATGAATAACATCAAAAAGAGCAAGAGTATGAGTCAGAGTCACATCACCCAACACGATAACAGATGACAAGCCCCCAACAACAACACGTACCTGGAAAAACTTGTCAAGAGCACGAAGAGATATAAACACAGATAAATCACATGTAATATGTGAAGATGCTCCAGAGTCAGCTATCCATCGTGGACTACAAGGTCTAACTGACAAGGCAACCTGCTTACCCTGCTGAGTAACAGAAGCTAAAGTAGAAAGCTAAAAGGCAAGCAATCTGGCATACTCATCTCTAGAAATCATGACCCCCTCTGAAACCTGAGTGGATTCCTCCACAACTGCAACCTAATTAGCACGAGTTCCCAGAGGATACCAATGCTTTGCCTAACACCTATCAACTGTGTGCCCGATCTTGTGACAATAGTCACAAACAAAACTAGAGCAACCATAGCCACGACCTCGTGCACCTCGTCCACCTAGGCGACCATGGTCTGAACCTCTCCCACGCCCAAAAGTAGCAAAGGCAGACGAGTCTACAACCACTGAGCTATCTGTCACCTTAAGTCTCATCAACCTAGCATAAATCTGCTTAAGACTAGGAATATCGACAAAAGTCAACAACTGATCTTTCACTACCTTGTATTCCTATCCCAATGCTGCCAAAAACTGAACTGATCGAATAACCTCCCTCTGTCTTGCCATAATAGCAACATCTACAGTAATAGGCTGAAAGGAATCCTACTCATCCCAAAGGTTCTTCAACAAACGATAGCAATCTGGTAAGAGCATGCTTCCTTTCTTGAATGTCTGGATATCCTCCAATATACGATAGAGACGAGCAATGTTCGACTTCTGAGAGTGTATCTCATGCAATACGTCCAACATTTTCTTTGCAGATGAATAAGCCATTACTTGCTTTGCAATGGATTCCTCAATGCTATTGAGCATGCATGTAGCTACCTAATCATTCTACATCTCCCATTCAACAATCTTGGAGACAGACAGTGGCTCATCTTCAAGAAGAATCTTCCTGTGACCATGTGAACCAACAAACCTAAGAAAAGATATGGACCACAACATAAAATTTGTTCCATCAAGTTTAATTGAAGTTCCTTGCATATGCGGTAAGGAAACTAGAAAATGGAGACGCAAGTCTCCAATATTCTCCTTGCTATCTCCCATATTTCACGCGGCCACATTCAACCACAATGATTTTGCATTGCTTAATCACATCAACAACACAATCAGAAACACACTCGTGGAGAGGAATCAAATCATACTAAACCTCTCCACAATTACTTCATTATAAACAACAAAGAAGAGAAACGAACGAGAACCTTCTGCTGTTGTTGAATAGGAAGGAACCCTGCAACAACCTTCACAACACTGCTACAACTGATCAGAACAGTCGGCAGTAACAACAACAAATCAGCACCAACAACTGTAACAACCAGCAACAACAACCAAGCTGAACCAACAGAACCTTCAGCAACCAACCGTAATAACCAGCAGAAGCTGAATCGATCAAAGCAGCTAAAAGAACCTGCTATTGGGAAATGGCGAACAGATCAACCAAACTGTGGCGATGAGACCTGTTTCTGTTGCTGGTGACGTGAACAGATGAGCCAACAAATCAAGTTGGGCGATGCCAAATCAAGCCGAACAGCAGATCAGATCAGAACCTGTTGCTGGTTGAACAAATCAAGCCGATCAACCATGCACCTATCAAATCAGATGAAGAACACAACAGATCAGAGCTAATCGATTGAACAGATGAGGTTCAACTGTCAACTGATGAAGAGAGATACCAACCCGTCACCGCTGGCGAGAGAGAAAGAGATACCAACCCATCACCGCTGGCGAGAGAGAAAGAGAGAGAGAGAGAGAGAGAGAGAGGAGAGCGTAAGGTGGAGGGTGAGGCGAGTTTATTTAGGTGGGATATCATGCCTCAATCTAAGATTGTTACTCTAATACCATGTCATGATTGAAATGACATCATCTATTATGGGGTTCGTTGGGTCCTTTATATAGGAAGCAACCTACGAGACAAAACATATACAAGGACCAAAACAAAAAAAAAGCAAGGACTGAAATGTAAAGGCTGAAATGTTAAAACAATTATTTTAACAAATTCCATGATGGAGATCCACATGATCTCCACTCAATCATGTTGCACGCATCACGTGTCCAACACATGGCTCAGCACTCCCCTCCAAGTTGAACTCTCGGAGAGGAGGCCCAACTTGCAAAAAAGTGACGATGAGGCTTTAATCACCCCACCATTGTTCATCTTCGACGGAGAAGAAATGGCTTGATTCTCCAATTTCTGGGCCACTGGAACTAAGACTCATAGAGAGTCCTTTGGCGATTTCTATAGTAGTTGCTTTAGCGATCGGAGTAAATGATTCCTCATTCTTCAAGAGAAAACGCAGTCGCTCTAACTCCTTAAACATGAGTAATGCATTTTGAAAAGTCACAAACCGCATCCTACACCACCTCCAACGATGGCCAAGGTTAAGAATTCTACAAGAGCCAAAGTCAACATGATAGACTCGCCAACCTCAAGCTTTTGAAGATGACTATAAATAGACTCGAGGTCAAGTCCATCGTTAGACATGAGCATCTAGTCACGTGTTGATTGATATCTAAGGTTTAGACCCCATAGAAATCTGTATGACTGCCACTGTGCGCAGATCTCAGTTTGCTTGTCATAGCAAGCCGGTTGGAAAACGCCAAGTTCATTGAATAGGCCTTCCATTACCTTGAAATACTTATCAAAGGGGAGATCCCCCTGATTAGTATTCCATATGCACCAATAAATATTAGCAAGTTTGGCATTTTTTACCTTCTTTGAGAAGCACTTCTCGAGCGTGTCCCAAATCTCCTTTGTATTGTTTTTGTAGAGCATGTTGGCTACAATTAACTAGTCAATGGAGTTCATTAACCAGTTCATGACGAGACTTTTCTTTCTCCCACTTCAGCTTCAACTGGTCAAGAGGTTATCAGTGAGGATATGAAGTTTCTCCTGACCATTGACAAAGATCCTAAAGGCACGTGCCCACATGATATAGTTCGAGGCCCCTATCAACTTGATAGTGATGCCTTGAACCAAAATCTTCACCTCTAATGTGATTAATGAATCAGCATCTGCATGGCCACATGCACAAGTATGTGCACATAAGAACTCAATGTAGGAATCGAGGGGACTTCTCGACAAAAAACCCGAGCACTTGTGAAGATAGGCCCTCTCACGTGAGAGGTATCCTACGCACAAGAAGAGGAGGCGCTATCTCTTCTTCACAGACAAGACCAAGGCCATGCACAACTCTTCATGGACACACAGATCTCACGATTTCAGGCACATAGGATAACCTGCTCGATACCATGTGGCAAAGCAAGAGGAGACAAAGAGTGTCATGACGTGAAGAAGGGGAGAGGAGTCCACGAAATTGGAGATTTTGTTATTGGAACTCAAAAAAATAACTTAGTGTATTAGTCCCTTTTATAGAGATCCAATCACCTTAACAAACTTTCCACATAAAGTAAATTGGAACTCAATCAATCCTAATCATAATTGAACACTTAACAATTTTCCTAAAAATAAACTTTCCTAAACCACATATCTTCCAACAATTAATTAATAGACTTAACCAATCAAACCAAACTACTAAGATCTCGTGGATTCCATGATGGAGATCTACGTGATCACTCAATCACCACGCACACACCACATGTCCAACATGTGGCTCAACACCAGACACCCAAACCACCTACATAAATAGGTCTACAAATGTCATCCCAAGCTATTAATGCCACTCCCATGCTCTCTACCCCCCGTCCCTTAAACCAAAAAAACTACTTAGAAATTGTTTCCAACCTCTTCTCGACCTTCGTCGGCATTAAAAAGAGACTAACAAAAAAATAAAAGAATGGCAGTAAGAACATATTAGAGTAGCACTAATCTTCCCCTTAAGATAAAAGGCATAACCTCTAGCCATCCAACCTCCATTTGAAACTAGCAATAAGTAGCAAGCATTCCTCCATGGTCAAAAGCCTTATCTGTCAATGACATTCCAAAGTATACCTGACAAGCAACAAGCAGTTAGGAGATTGCAATATGCAACTTCCTCCACCTCTTTCATTCTAGAAGAAATGAAAGCCCATTTACTCATATTTACTCCCAACCTTGGATAACTTAATTAGAACAAGAATATTCTTGGCTTTCTCCATTGAGCCCTCAATGAAGAAAACCATATCATCAATATACCAAAGGAACGGAGTCACAATATTTCCATTCCACAGTGGCATCCACTCAAAAAATTACCATTACAAGCTTCAAAGGTACACGTTGCCAA
The DNA here is from genome assembly GCA_037157565.1 of Thalassia testudinum. Lineage (NCBI taxonomy): Eukaryota > Viridiplantae > Streptophyta > Magnoliopsida > Alismatales > Hydrocharitaceae > Thalassia > Thalassia testudinum. The sequence continues at coordinate 155,968,380 of JAZHRO010000077.1, read as the reverse complement.
GGAATCAACTGCTAATACAAAGAAAAGTGAAGCCAGCAAGCATAGCTATCTGATTCCTCGTGGGATACAACACCCTTCAAGCTTCCCATTAACTAGCACCGAGAAAGAATTGGTGGCAATACATCGCTTCATCCATTCAACCCAGCTATCTGAAAAACCACGTTTATATAATCAGCTCCACAAAAAAGACCAATCCAAGGAATCATAAGCCCTTGCAAAGTCCACTTTCCAAAGAGATCCCTTAATATCATCTAACATGTGCTTTCTAGAAATGAAAACAGATTGCACCTTATTAATCAAACTATCTGTCACCTCCCATAGCCTATGTTTGCCAACACCTTTGCCAAAACCAATTAGATGCCATTTAATAGTAATATAGACCTGTAATCTTCAACCTGTTCTACACCTTCCTTCTTTTGGATCAAAAATAAAAGGGATATGTTTAAACGTTTCCTTCTAGGACTCTTGGATCATGTTCAAATATCTTGGCTCACAACATGCCAAAACTCCACGAAGAAATAATACTCAAAACCTATTTGGCTTAGGTGCTCCCTAAGTCCCTCCATATTAAGTCGCTTGTGGAAGAATAATAAGCAATTCTTGTTATTAATGAAAAGAAATCAATCCCTCCTTGTATAAAGCAAGGGAATAACAATAGTAATCTTAATCGGAACAAACTAGAAGAAAATCAAATCCTAATAATAGCATAACAAAATAAGAAATCCTAGCTTAACTCTCAAGAAACCTATTTTTAATTATTCCTATTTCGAATTTATCTCTAACACTCCCTCATAACTTCAAGCATGCAACACCCAACTTGCAGGAGGTAGAACAAAACTAGGACTGCCCCCTAAGGACCTAATCGTCGGGCTAGAGTAGGCAAACAAATGCCCTAACCAGTGGAAACCCTTCTCTCTTGGAAAAGAGGAAGAGGATGTCAAGCTAGGACTAGGTAAGGAATGAACATCATGCTCAATTCCCCCATTAGTCATCGCGTCATCCGCATCCTTAAAGGGATTAGAAGATGCAAAAGTAGGTTGGGCGATGAATCCCATTGCAACACCTGTGACTTTCACAATTGTAGCAATAGAAGAACCATCACTCTTCGAGAGATTCCTTAGGCATTCCATCTGTACCACAGTGGAGGGCATACGAGGTTGAGCCAAAGTTGTCTTAGTTGCAGGAGTCTCATTCGTTATCAAGGTTTTAAAAAACGCGAGGCAGTACCGAGGCGGTTTGCCTTCATCGAGGCGAGGCGTAAGCCTCAGGATTTGTATAAAAAATATAGAAAAATGACCTAAACCTAAGAAATAAATAAAACTATCAAAATCAAATGACCTAAATAGGTCATTTTGGAGCCTCTACTTAAAGCAAGTTGCCAATGGTACTGAGTCTTATCATAACCTAGATAACAACATTACCAGACCAACATATAATTCACTAAAAAACCCCAAATCCTAACAACCAAGCCCTACTAAGATCTAAACTTTCCCCTCAAACCCTAAAGCACACATCAAAACTCATCCTAACCGGCGATGCTCCTCCTCTGACGATGTTGCTGCAGCAGCTACACCATCGACAATGCTCCGACAATGACAACGACGTCGCAACAGCAGTTGGTAACCAGCGATGCTCCTCCGACGACGACGCAGCAGCAGCGGGTAACCGGCGATGCTCCTCCTCTAACGATGTGCTGTAGCAGCTACACCATCGACAATGCTCCTCCGACGACGACGACGCTGCAACAGTAGTTGGTAACCGGCGATGCTCCTCCGATGACGACACAACAGCAGCAGCTGGTAACCGGCGATGCTCCTCCTCCTCCTCCGACGATGCAGCAATAGCTGCACCACCACTTAAAGCAATCTCTGCAAGGTCTCAGCTGCACCACTGCCTCATTATTGCCTAAACAGCTGAGGCGATGCCTCATGTGCACCTCACCACCTCAGTTGAATTGAGGCGGTCGAGGCGGTGAGGTGCACGCCTCTGGTATGCAGCCTGAGGCTACCACCTCGAGGCGTACGCCTCTATAGCCTCGAGGCTATTTGGGGTCGCCTCACCTCGAGGCGTATGCCTCTATAGCCTCGAGGCGCGTTTTTTAAAACCATGGTCGCTGTCAATTGGTTAGCCCAGGTTGGCTTACCAAATTTCTCCTAGCATTTTTCGAGCAGGTGATTTATCCATTTGCAATGAATGCATAGGGAGAAGGCACGACCTCATCCACGTCCACATCCAGCAAAGCCACCCGAATGGCCACCTCTCCCTCCAAAAGCCATGTAGGCATAGCTGTGAGGAGTCATAATTGGAGCAAGAGGTGGCTCCTCAATCTCTATCTTTCGAAGACGACTGTAGATCGTCTTCAAATTCGGCATCGTGTCGGCAGAAAGAATTTGGCCACATGCAGAATGGTACCAAGAACTAAGACCGCCCAAAAACTTGTACGCCTGCCATTGCCCCCATTCTATGGCCTACTTATCGTAGCAAGCAGGCTCATTAGTCGTGAAATGCTTAACTAGAGTCATGTCACCCTGATTAGTATTCCAGGATATTAATCAGGCAGGCAGGAACTGCTCGTCTTCTGAAAATACCTTTTCTCAAGTATATCCAAGATCTACTTCGCGAACTCCTTGTAAAGCATATTGTTTGCGATCGATTGGTCATTGTTGTTCATCAGCCAATTCATGACGAGAAAGTTGTCCTCCTACTTCTTGCATTTGGCACCATCTTTGGAATCAGGACCTTTCTTTATCAAAATGTGCAACTTGTCCTATCCTCCCACGAAGATGCGAAAGGCGCAACATCAAAGCATCTAGGTTAAAGACCTTGGTAGCTTGATTATGGTTCCTTAAACTAGTACAAAGGCTGAGATCTTGGCCTCAGAAGTTACGATGGTCGAGGAATCCACTTATGCCATTAGGACAAAGGCAATCCGAGCAAATCCGATTAAGATCAAACCAAACCCAATTGTCCAAGATCTAATCAAGACCCTAGGCAATTCGTAAGTAGTCGAAGATGGGCAACAGTACTCGATGCAAGAAAGGAAGGTGATTAGGAGATTAGCTCAAATCGATTTCGATTCGAATCAGTCAATTTGACCGTGCAGATGGTCGATTGATCGAGGGTGGAGGTGGTGAGGAGACAATGGCATCACTTGCAAGGGCCAATTCGAACCAATCTCTTTCCAGTCCGATCAAACAGATAGAGAGGAGGCAGTAGTGAAGGGGCCAATCTAATCGATTAAGGGTGATTAGGCCAGTCTAGTCGACCAAGTCGAGAAGAAGCGAAGGCGAAAAAGAGAGTAGATAAGAGCCAAAGGAGGCAAAGTTAACGCAAGCTGCAAGGAAGGGAGGCAATGAGCACCCCTAGGCACAAAGAGGGGCCGACGACACCTCTAGAGGAGAGAGAGAGAGAAAGGAGGGGCCTAGGTTTCCCTACTCTAATACCATATGGAAGAATAATAGCAATTATTGTTATTAATAACAAGAAAATTTTTGAAAAGCATTAATAAAAAGAAATTAACCCCTCTTTATATAAAGAGTGGATAACACTAATAATCCTAATTAAATTAGGAAGAAACTAGAATCGAATCAAATCAAATCCTAATGATAACATAACAAACTAAGAAATCCTAACTTAACTCTCAAGAAATCTAGTTTTAATTACTCCTATTTCTAAGTTATCTCTAACATCATTGTAGCACTTCCTTCACCTCCTCTTTCATAATTTGTCGATCCAAACGTTGCTCCATCTCCATTTTCCTATCCTCCATCTCATGGTGAAGTTATAAAACAATCTGCAAGAACACTGCCAACCTTCTACCTTCCTACCCTTTCGCTACAATCAATAATCACCTTTTAAATGAAATTCCCTAGCCAACATTCACTTGCTGCCATGTTGAAGAAACGAGTATTGGAATCCCCTTCCTTCAATCACAATTGCCTAAATTTCCGGTGCCACTCACTTTATCATATCCACTTCCTATACAACTACTTGTTGTTGCCTTCTCTCCACCCTTTCCTCCTCATTTAAAGCTCTCAAGTCCTCTATGTGGTCAATATGTTGAGCTACTTCCAAAGCCCGCAAGCACTTCATGTCCTCCTACCATAGCTTCTTTTTATACTCAACTTAAAGCCCCATTTAACCTCTACAATTAGTTTGCAAAACTTGCAATACCTATCTCGTTCTTCTCAAAGGAGGACCACCACCTCTCAACCATCTCCTTGAAATCTAGTCCAAAGAGACATGATCGTGAAAACTTGAAATAAGTGGATGACCATAGTCCTTCAATCGAGGATCAAACCAGTCCATATGATCCACAAATGGCTTAGTATGCCCCTCTACCATTACCAATGGAAAGAATTCAATCAAACCAACCAAGCAGAGCAAACTGTTAAAGCTAGACATAGATTCCAAAAGGGTGCACTTTGCCAAGCGTAATGCCAATACTTTTTTTTTAGGGCATGTAACAGCAATATATGACTCCCATTTCCTACTAATCAAACTTTGAAATGAAGTGCCATAGATACTAGGATCCCAAATCTCTACCCCAGCTCTCTTCAATATCAACAATATCTAATGTCATATTAAAATTACATCTAAACACTATCAAAATATCCCCAAAATGCAAGGCAATTTAAGCAAGCTCCTTCCACAAGATTGCCCTACTTGTTGCCAATGCACGTGCATATACATAAAACCACAAGATAAAACCCATCTTCTCTTCTTCTCAAATGAACCCTGCAACATGATTCCCCAACCAATCAATCTGCTTCCTTAACAAAAGCATCACACTTCCAAGTAAAAATCGAACCTTCCAATCTACCCTCTGTTGGTACCATTGGAAAAACCCTATTCATTCTAGGTGTAAGATTCCAACTTTATCTCTAGTAGAAGTGCCACATCGGCAGCCCATCTAGTTAAATATCTCCCCAACCTTCATTTTTCTAGTGGTTCAACCCCCTACCTTATAACATAGTTTTTGGCTGTATGCTCCGACCGCATTTGCCAACTATTACACCCTCTCCTTCTCATCCTAGTAGAAATGAAAGACAAAGTATGATAGAATACCTCCTACCTTAGAGAATAATCATCTTTGATAGGCCTTTGCTTGTCTCGATTAAATCCTCGCATCAAGTTAGGTGAAGACCCCCTTGCTATCTGCTACACTAACATCGCCATCATTAGCCTAGATCCCATCATTTCCTAAGCCAGACCAAGTGTCCACTCCACCATGGAGCCATCAACTTCTCATCATTGTTTCTCATACACTTGCAATCTCTCTAAAGAGTCTATCATCCCTCTTGTAGTCATGTTGCTTGCGACGAAGCCCTCAACCACCAAGTCAAAACAAAGCAATACAAGTTGGATTCCCCTCCACATTACATGCGATACCAGGCTTAAGTAGGTGTTTTAGGTCCACTCCATCCCAAAACCTCAATTCCAACAAAAGGGGTACCTCTATCACATGCATATCATGTCAGAGATGCCACATCACCTTCCTACAAGTCTTGCTTACACAAAAGGTACCCATAACATGAGAAGGAAAACCACAATTGCCACTTAACATAGTCTGAGTGACAATAAGGCTCACTGATCTCAAGGTAAATTGGTTGCAACCTTCCAAACTCCCCATAGCCATTTCCAAGTTCCTTGCCAATTTGCAATCATGCCTTTTTGGTCACCACACCTGCTAGCAACAAGTAAAATAGGTTGTCTATCCCACCACAGTTTATTAACCAACACCTTACATATTGTTAGAAATTAATTAGAAATAGGAATAATTAAATCAGGTTTCTTGATAGTTAAGTTAGAATTTCTTATTTTGTTATATTATCACTAGGATTTAATTCAATTCTATTTTGTTTCCAAAATTTTGTTTCCAAATTAGTTAGAATTAGGATTATATTATCCCTTTTCTTTATAGAAAGATAAGGTTAGGGATTTCTATCTTCAATCAATGAGAACTATTTCCAAAAACTTCCACATGGTGGTGATCGAAGTGTCGACGACATGACGGCATGCCATTGACATGCCATCGAAATGAGGGTTTGAACCGGTGGCCCATTTCGACACAAAATCAAAGTGAAATGCAAGGGTTTCGTCAACATGCCAGCGATATCATCAGCATATCACTGGTATGGTTGACATTTCGACTGCGATGGCACATTGCTATTGTTGTTATTGCTTCTGCTACCACACTAGCGTGTTGCTGCTGCTTGCCTATGCAGAGGCGCTTCGCGGCCCCACGCTACTGCAGTTGTTGCAGCTTAACGGCTGTTGCTAGCCTACACAGCCATGCTACTACATGCTGCCGTGCCACGTTGCTGCTACTACTACTAAAGCTGGCTAATGGGTTACAATGGGTGGAGTGTTGAAGATGAGAAATGAGAATCATCAATCATGTTCACTTCATTAAATGATTGAACAATCATTGAGTTGTACAGTCACATAAATTAGCTTAAGCTAGTGATTTTCTTCAAAATTTATGTCATTCCGACTACTTTTTCCATTTCTACTGACATGCATCAACATACCCTCGGCATAACCTCTGAAATGGCCTATTTTCGAGCCATCGAAATCATCGAAATCTACCATCGAAATATGGACATTTCCACAACGTGCCCTCGAAATGCGTACTTAGAAATTTATCAAAATGATGTCGTAATCGGCATTTCAAACCTTGCCACATGGTATCAAAGCAAGAAAATCCCAGGGATCCCCACCACCAACCTCTCTCTCTCTCTCTAGAGTGTCGTCGGCCCCCTCTCTCCCTAAGGCATCACTAGCCTCCTCTCTCCTAGCACCTTTCCAAGAGGACCTATTGCCCATGAGCAGCCTCCCTGCCCACACTATTGCAACTTACACCACCACTACATCTACCTCCTCTATGGCCAGATCTCCACACCACCCAACCCATTACCCCTGCCAAGTCACCACCTAGCTCGGAATCCTCTACTGCACCACGCGTACTAGGCTCTCCCATGGCCACAACTGATTATCGTCGTTCCCCTCCTAATCGTGCAATTCCTTATCCTGATGGACAAAGTAGAATCCTCCACGATGACTTCCAAGGCCAAGATCTTGACCTACGTGCTAGTTTAGGGAACCACAATTAAGTTTTAGGATTACGGGAATCAAACAATTCGATCCCCAAGCCCCGGTGGCATTGCAAAAGTGTAAAAATCCGATCGTTGAAAACTTTCTCGACTCGATAAACGAATCGATGCCTGGAAATCCGATTACAGAAATCAAAAAACAAACACAACCTAGATTAACCAAAACCACATTGGAAGATCCAGTATCTCCCCATTCTTAGTTCCCCATGAGTATAAAGCTATACCTGCAGGGTGGAGTAGCACAGCACCCCAAGTGTTATACCTCCTGAAATAAATCCCAACCTTGTGGAACTCCCTTCTTCTCGGCAAGCAGATAAGGCCCTTCACGTCGAGAACACTCGATACCGAGTGCACTATGCGAACTCTACTTCCCGCAAACTATTTCATAGTTCCCAAATCAACAATCACCTCGAAGATCCTCCAAAAACCTGGCCTATCGAGGATTCAAAATCCTCAACCAGCATCCACAAACGTCTGGTAATAAAACCATACGTCTAGAAGCCGCTCTGGACTTTTAACCATAATCTTGGACATCTAGATCTCAAGAGATCTAAACGTCCAGAGAGGCTTCCAGACGTCCACTGGTGCCTAAGGACTTCTCTTGAGGCTCCTCGACGTTTAGAAATAGAGAGGAGAGGGAGGACAGCGATAGCTCTCTTCTCGTTTCTCCCTATCGGTGGAAGCTTTTGCATACAATGAAGGATTGATTCGGGTTTCCATTGACGGTTTTTAGGAGATATTTATAGGTATTGGAGATTGACGTGATCTTCACATTAGAGATTATGGAGATCTAAGATCCTCCACATTGAGTAGAGAAGAAAAAAACTCCTCTTTCCTAATATCTACTTTCCATATTTTATGGTTTCTTATTATAGGATTATGAGTTGATTTGATTATGTTAGAGATATGTTTTACCATTTTTAGAAGATTAGGTGAGAGTTGTAAAGTAAGATCAGTCTCTCGATATAAAGAAACCAAATACCCTCATTTGTCTTTGAGTTTCAATAAAAGAAACTCCAAGTTTCTTCACAATAGGAATTCCAAAACCTAATCCTAATATTATGGGATCCCTTGAACCATCCAAGGGATGGAATTTATTCCTACTTGATTTTATAGAATAAGCTCATAACTTATAAGATGTTTGGATCTAATATCCAAACATTAATTAATTGCAATCCAACCCTTGATTTAACCTAATCAAATTAAGCCCAATTAATTAAGAAATCAAATACAATTTAACTTTTTAAATAACATTTGATTTATCCTACAAGTAGGAACCCATGATCAAAATCATTATTAGTTTCATTATGCTAATAATGTAGGATTCATAGAATTATGGCACTACACCTCCCTTAAGTATTTTAAATACCTATGAATCCTTAACACTGGAAGACACATGTAACCCCTATGATCAAATCCCAAATTCAGTGTCCATCCTATCATGGGTAACACATTTTTCATGTTCTTGTATCACTAAGTCAAGAACAAAGATCAAATCCCTTTCCAAAGGACTGTCATCTTCTCTTTCATGTCTGGGTATAATCAGGACCTATACGAGCACATATGGATTTTCGTACTTCCCAATATACGCAGAGTAAGCCTGAGCCTCCCAATCTATTGTGTACACTTACGATAGCAGGTTTGTGTGATCCCTTCGAGAGATTATGCGTCTCTTATGCTCTCATATGCATACCAACTTTCTAGTCTCAACACCAAGGTGGGTGCATCAACTATTGATCCATCAAATGTGCAGATTCAAGCATAGAGACATATCTGTCTCAGGTCAAAGGATATGCATTTTCCGTAACAATGATACGAGAAATACTTTTGCATCCCCATCTCGTCAACTCCTTAACTCAACTTGAGTGACAGCCCTCTCAATTCCTATGTAGAGATCGTGCATCAAGGGCATCAATCAAACAATAGACTCAAGAGATGATTGACATGACTTCTCAATATGGAGACAATAGTTGAGTATCATGATAGTTATCAATGACTTATCAAAATCCTTGATCCAAACTGTTTGGATCTTCAAAACTCGTCATCGGTATATCCAACACGTCTACAGTACATTCTTCCAATTGTACTGAGGGACCCACCTAGCAATATTAGCGTATCCACATGATTTGACATTCAGATTTAAATCACCGATCGAGTGATTCAACTAAGGTTAGCTTGCCCAAGGCACATAACTCTAACAAAGACCCACTTGTTGAACATCCAATCCTGAACTACCTCTTCGACCCACGATGCCAACTCGACACTTAAGTGCTTTACTATAAAGCCTTGATAAATTGAAGTGTCAAGCCATACGCTAAAGCATTGTATATGATAACTACTTTATCAAACGTGACATCAGGTTCATGATTAGGACTTCTCTCTGTAAACATGCTTTTTGTTATAAAAAGTGGTTTTTTAACAAGAGCAATGTTCTAGTCATTACAACAATGGGAGTCGCAACAAAGGAAACTACATCAAGTCCTTCTAAAGGTCTTACATACCCACATCATTCACACGATAGCTTCATAAGCTTCAACATATTCACTTGAGCATTTGTACCGTGGTGTATATGCTTCCACAGCAAATACTACACCACATCAAACATAAATGGCTTCTATGTAGATTGTCCACATCAGATTGCATATGTCGCATCTCAACTCATTGAGATCAACTATATTAGTGCATCTCAATTGATCAAGATCACTTTTTCATCATTGCATTCCTTTCACAAGAAATGTTAAGGTCAATCCAACTCTTTATCCAGAGTTCTTATGGGTAGACAACATTTTATCTTCCCACTGCATCAAACATCTCTTTCTGGAACAGTGCTCGATTTGTGTGCAATGCACACACACATCCTATTTTCTCTCTCCATACTTCGATCCCTCTAGAGAGGAGGGTGATCCTTCCAACCAATCAAGCTCGTGGATTTTTTGAAGTGCCTCCATTTTTCTTGCCACTTTTTCTAGCTTAATTTTCTTCTTATACACAATAAGACGATGCTTAAGAAGATTCAGCTTTTTCACCAACATCGCCATATCATATTGTTCTTGAACTTTAATTGATATCCACTACTCTCACCATCTCACGGGTCCTGGTTCCATAAGCCAAGACTTCTCGAATTTAAGTATATAAATGATCGCAGATCTTCATTAGAGCACCATATCAAAGGAGTATGATCCAAGAATGGCAATGGGGCATCCACAACCCCAAAAAGTCCAATGAACAAAAGACCTAATCAATCTTTAACTTAGTGGAGTTGCGCCATGTGTAATGACAGTTTGGAGAATCCAACTCCTGTAAAGCCAACTTAACCAAAAGATCGCTAAACTCTTGTAACCCCTCATCCATTCAACCTCTATTCTTAGGTTGGTCCACTGTTGCAATTATGACATTAAAACCTCCTCCAAAAAGAAAGGGCACCTCCCTAAAAAAAATCACATCTCTAGTATCCTCAAAAAATTCCGCCCTTAAATTTAAAAAAAACCAACCCATACATGGCTACCACACTGAAGACTTTACTATCTACCCTCCTAAAAGTTACGGTATTGGCATGCCTCCACAACCATTCGTACTCGGCCATTGAAGAAATCACCTCCCCAAGCCATGAGATACCTCCAAATCTGCCAACGGCAACCAAAGAAATAAACTTATCGAATTTATGACCTCCAATAAATTGCAAAATCAACCAATCAGCAAATTCAAGTTGTTTATTGTAGGAGGAAAATGTTGACCCCCATTCCAACAAGTAGCTCTTCAAAAGCTTCCATCTCTTAGGGTCTCGTAACCCCCCAACCTTCCAAGTTATGAACTTCATGGATGGAGTTGAATCCCCCCTTCCCATGTCTATCTGTCCCAACATAATTGCACCAATGTACTACATAGACCCTCATTGGTCTTCCATAACATGCCCCTACTACTGCCACCACCTCCAATTCGATTGAAATAGGCACAGAGTATCCAAGGCAAACACCCCTTTTCCTTTTCTTCAAGAAGGGAATTCTCAAAGCTCTGTTGTTCTACACTAAACCCCACAGATCCCTCCTCTTCGCTGGGGCCCTCGCCATTTAAGCTAGTTTCGTCCATCCCCAAGGTTAGTACATCCCTTGTTGCAAAAGGAGCTGCCGCTTCCTCCTCGTCATCCCATATAGCCGCCACTGGAGGTTCACCCCCAACATATGCCAATGCCACCTCCAAGCCTAGGACCACCCTTACCACTAAAGAGATTACCACCCCCCCCCCCCCAAATCAAGCACCTCCATGGAGCCTACTTCAACCAACAACCAAGAATTCCCCTCCATGGGGCTCACAACTTCAAGCATCACCGCTTCAAAGCTCTTGGTGACCGACCTCTTGACAGAAGCCGACATGACAATCGTTGTTGCTTTAATCGTCAAAGATACATGCATAAAAACCACTGCAACAACACTCAACGCATTCGCACCCAACACAGCTCCAAAGGATCCCACTTCGATCAGGTTTAGATGCAAACACCCCAAGTCAAGTTCCCAACCTTGACCATCCCCCTCAACCTCGATCTGCACACGACCAATACCTTTGCCACTTCCTACCCATCAGAAACCCACAAGCACAAAGAACAAATGGACGGAGAAGATATTTTATGGGTTCAAATTAAGCCCATCACCGAAAAGAGAAGAGTCCGAGAAATGGATCACACCAAACCCAGATCCAAATACGAATCTAAAATGTCCTTGTAAAGGCATTGCCATAAGAGGCCTTTCCAAAATCTCCCCACATGCAAGCGATCCTTGTGTATCCCATTTTAATTAAGGGGCTACGTTAGTGGCATCATCGAGCCTCTCAACAATTCAACCAAATCATCGAACCCCTTATAGCAACTAGATCCCTCAACTGCCACAATCGCACTTGGGATTCGTGGTGCCAAAGTCAGATTGTCTCTAGCAGCAACCCCACATTCCTCACATCATTTCCAAATCCTTTAATCTCTATCTTCTCATTGGCACCACCCCGATTCTCGCTGAAGCCAACCATTCTCAGCTCGCCCGTGCATAAGAATAGAAGCCACATGTCATCGTCTTATCTCAATCCTTGACCACCTCTACACAGTTCTTCACAACGACAATCAATACTTACAATCCATGAGGACCCTCTCAATCGAAGCATCATCTTCGAAGGAATGTCCTCAGTCTTCTAAACCTCAACTAAATGCAGGTCCTCCATCTCCAACAAGAGAGGATGACTGAGCTTAAGGATCCTAAAGAGTGACATGAGAGCTTTTGCAACCTCAAGCAAGTGCAAGTGCAAAAGGATCCCCTTCAACCTTAAGCTAACCATTCTCTATGGTGGGCATTCATCCATTACACCATCCATGGAAGATGGAGCCTGCCAATAAATCTTCCCTCACACCATCTCCAACGCCTTGAAGTGTAGGTCCTTTAAAGCCTCTTTCGTGCAGCCATATAATAGGACTTTCCTATCATCAACGACAATGATCTTCAAAGTAGAGGGGGCTCCAATTATTCTTTCCATTGCCTGGCACAAAACTCCCTTCAAAGATACCCCTCAGCAATGTCCTATTTAGGAACTCCATCAAATGTTGTGTCGTCGACCACGGTGCACTCACCACCGCCAACTCCAGTCCATCTCTCCCCTTGGATAGCTTACCCACCGCTAAGACCTTTGTACCTTCCCATGCCTTCATGCCTCTCATATCACAAATAGGCTGCCAGTGACCCACCCCATGACATGAAAGGCAGAGCACCGAGTCCTTGAATTCTTCCACTAAGTGTCCCTACTGTCTACATGAAAGCAAACCACCTACTACAGCCTCCATCTTTCCACTTCAAGCGAACATCATAAGCATTCCTCCATGTGCCCACTTCACCTCTCCTTCATCTCCGACTTATGACCACCCAATCACTCTCTCTCCCCTTCTTTCCTTCTCTTCATCTACCTTTCTGCAACTAGAAGTAAAGTGACATTACTTATCCATGATAACAAGGTCTCTACAAACCATATAGAACAAAGAAATGTGTCGATTTTGGAATTACGTCATGCAAAAGCAACACTCCAACTATACAAACAATTAGAGACGGCAAGATCCTACAACCTAAATTCATTGATCCATTCACAAAAATCATTTGAACCATTATCTATCCCACCCTCGCCCTCTAGCCTATCCTCCATATTGAGGGCAACATTGAAGTCACCCCCAATCAACCACATTACATCAAAAAAAGATAACAAAACATTTCTTGGCTCCTCTAAAAAAGTTGATTTATCTTCATCCACAATAGGCCCATTCACACCTAAGATTAAAAACTGGACACCATCCCTCCTCATCGGCAACACAATAGCTAACTTGGACCTCCCACTCCGCTCCAACCAATCACCACCAAAATCTTCCCCACCTTCCTTTTAAGCATTAATTCAACAAGAGTCAACAACGCTCATAATCTTAATGCCACCCTTGGTGTGTGGAATGCTTTGTCATTTTGGAAATTTTTCAAAAATGACTGTCAAACTTTCGTGTGCCCCTTTCCATACTAGTGCCAATTCACTAATGGCAACCTTCAAGCGCTAAAACTCCTTCCTAACCACTCTACACAGCTATATAGCAAACTTCTCCACCTTCGGTGGGAATGCACTCTTCAAGACTTCTAGCTGGGGTGGGCGAGCATGGAAGATGCAAAAAGATCCCCTACTCCTAGGTCATCATCTTTGAAATGTCATCTACTTAAGCTGCACCCCTTCACACTATCTCAAACAACCAAAAGGTTGCACCAACCTTCACACAACGCAGCCAAAGGGGAACTCTAGAGGGCATTACACTAAATAATGGACACAACAAAACTTCCTAGGGAGAGGTGCCATCATACATTGATCAAAGCTTCTGTTCCCCTTTATACATCTGCAAGACCCTGAACTTCCATCTCTCTCCCTCCTCCTTACTTATAAACCTAATCAAGAACTTCTCTTCAAACTCTATTATCTGCACCATCTAAAGGACACCTCCAAGTCCCATAATCGCCTTTGCTACATCTCCTACAAGCCAAGCCTCAGCCATTGTCTCCCTTATGAGGCAGGAACTCAATAGTTTGACGTTCTTTCGATGGTTGCAAACCAAGGTGCCTCAAAGGCTCAACTTCTATAGCAACATTGACCTTATTATCTCTTCTGTTCAATACCCCAAGCACAACCTCCATTGTACATTTGCAACAAAATCTCCTATAGCCAAGTACCCTACATTAAAGACACTTCACAGGACCCTTGCATCCCCGTGCAAAGTGTTCACATCCTCTACAACAAAAGCAAATCGCATTCCCACCAACCTCATGTCTCCCTACTCAACCAAGCCCCGCTTCTAGTTATGTAGAAGTTTTCCCTTCTTTCCCTTTGACCACCATGAACCACCATTGTCTTACTCTCTCTTCCTTCAACCTCCCCATCCAATATTTGTTCCAAATTGAGACCACATTTTTTTTAAGGTAATTGAGACCGCATTTGTTCTCTCATTCTATATTCATACCTATATTTGGAAAAAATTCCTTACTAAAAGAAATTAAATATGCAATATGCCATTCTAAGTCACAAACAACTACAAACAAGTATGATAGCTCCAAAATATCATAAGATTGTTGAAGGCTAACAAGCATAAAAACATCAAACTCTGGCAAGGTAGAATTGATTTGATGGAAACTCAAATTGATATTTGGTCCAAATCAATCCAAGTTTGTTTTCTCATATCGTATTTGTATCTATATTTGAACAAATTCCCAGAAAATAATTAACTTTTATATTTGAATCCAATAAATAGTGCAATTTGAGCATGCATGCTAGACAATGTTGGGAATGGCCACATAGCCTAAACCATAATTTATTCCCTTTCATCCTTACTAAGAAGAGTATGGTATGTAAGAAACCTTCTCGAATCTCGAAATGGTGTCAAAGAAGGATTGGATTTTAAATGGGTAAAAGGTGACCATGGACTAAAAATGGATAGGCAAACTCAAATGGTGGTTTGTGCATCAAGGCAGAGATTCCAAAAACATAAAAGAAAGGCTAGACACTTTGCACTATCATTCCTTACGTGAATACCTCAATAAGCAAGATAGCATGGGAATAGCATGGCATTCATTTAGCATTGGGAAATTGAAGGATGGAACCTTGGCAGCTACGTGGTCCATATGGCAGGTAAGGAATGAAACAATCTCGAAGAATAGGAGATTTTTATTAGAGATTGTAATGGAGCAGTCATCCTCAGGTTGAACGGAATCATTCGCTGGTCATTATTCTATCAAATTCAAGTAGAATGGACACACCCTAGTTGGTTTTAATATGCTCGACTTAAGAACACATCACCTGAAAGGACATTCTTATCTGGAAACTTCTCTCAAGTTTTCTACCAGTAAATTATTGAGCTCAATGCATGCATGACGAAAATTGAAGGGGAAAAAAAAGCAACCATAAAGCCTAACATCATCAACTCCTTCCACATTGCCCTAGTGATAGGAAGGCAAATCAAGTAATTCAAAGGAAAACATCCAAACTAATACCTAGCCCAGGATCAATATCACCAAACTAATATAAAGAAGCAAGCATATTTTCATGTATATATACAAAGATATTGCTTGATCGTGGATAGACCTCCTTTGAGTACTAGGTGATTAAGCCAATGTAAACATAAAACCAAGAAGTAGCCAGCCACGCACAACACTCAAGGTTTGGGAAATTGACGAAATTGTCAAAAGAGCGATCAAGTTCCAAACTTTCACAGAGGACACAGAATATCGGAGAGACACTTCCGCGTAGAGCAGCGAAGTCCTTACTGTGAAGACCCCGCGGTCGACATTGTGATGAGATCCCCTTCCCGGACGCCGATCTTGCTGAGCCGCTCCGAATTCCCCATCTCCCTCCCGTTGAACCGAAGCTGCTGCTGCCGAATAGCCGCTCCGGTCTGCGCCATCCAAAACAACACCACCGCTCGTCATCCAAAACGTCCCACCGGAAAATCAAGAACATTACAACTTCCGCGCCCCCCCTCTCTCACACACACACAGAAACATATATGTACAACTTTGGCCTCACCTCCACCTCCAGAAGAGCCTTCACGTTCTCGACCTGCAGAAAACGGAGATCGAGAGCCTCGGATCACTGCCAACACCATAATTCCATAGGTGGGAGGGAGATGCGTGCGTACCGATTCCTCCGGATCGACATCCAGCGTAATGAAATTCTCGTCGGGCGTCATGACGGTGATCTTCATCTTGAGATTCGTTTGCTTCCTTCCTTCCTTCCTTTCCTTTCCTTGTGGGTGATAAGGGAGGCGATTTGGATCTCTATTGTTTTGCCCTAAACGCATGCAAGAAAGACTAAGAGATGACCAAGAAGAGATCGCAGTGACTTCGCTACCAGACTCCCTGCGGTCCAACGCCAACTTGTTACGGATTGAACTCTGCTGGTGGCCCTCTCTTCGAATTTTCCTGTAATGTAATTAAAGAAAGAAATAAAATCCTAAATATGATAAATTCGGACAATACGACTTTACTTCTTCAATTATTATTATTATTATTATTATTATTATTATTATTATTATTATTATGTACAACGAAAATCTTACTTCCAGTAATAGTAAAATTGGTTATGTAATAACTTACAAAAAAAATTTAACTTTAGTAAAGATGGATTTCTTGCTACACTTTTTTTTGTTTACTTTATTTATCATATCTATGTTACTGTTGTTATTATTGCTGTTACAATTGATGTATTCATCAACATACTATTAGTGTACCTAATTACATTTATTTAAGGAAAGGTCCTTTTACTCATTCAAGAGATTAACATTCCCAAAAAAAGATTTCAACCATTTCATGATTGTTACATTTGAAATAAGTCGAAATCACTTCATAGGTTGTCATTTCAGCTAAGAAAAAAAATCTTCAATGATCAAAATGTAGAAATCAATCAATTTGTTCCTACCTTCACTCATTTTAAGTAGGACATATTGAATTAGATGCAGCATAAGTTGAAATACAAAATATCAAAAGAGAAGTTGTAGCAAATGGATCGATCTACCAAGTTTTAAATAGTTTTGAAATTTGATGTATTCTGAATAAAGTTTCATATAATAGGAAGAATATGTGGCTACAAAAATCATACAAATCATGTCTACAAGTATTTTTGTTTTGTTCTATTCATGGACCAATCTGCAGCTTGATCCTTCAACCTTTTCAATAAGAGAAAGATGAGGTTACTTCCATGCTCATGCCACTTTGGCTGCAATAGGGCTTCTCCCTACTTTAGATTCCCCTACCCCCAAATGAAACTACAAGTGCTTCAGTATTAGAGGTGACCTCATTGGCTATCATCATGCTCAACATACACAAGTCTCCATCCCATCGTTGACCCCTCAATAAACCATGCTTATCTTTAACAAAATTATGCAACAAAGGATGATCATCTTCCCAATCTCTCTTCTAATTACGCAAAAGATATCACGCATTGTTAGTGCAAGGCACTAATTAACTCAATTTTGATGTTAACAAAATAAGTAATAACATTTTATTCGAGTTTCTTTGAGAAATTGTATAGATATACATCGATGATGATGATGATGATGATACAAGGAAGAGGATAGCATATTTGCTGATGGCTACTTCAAAGGACTTCAATAGCTTCACAAATTAAATTGAAGAAGCTAAGCTCATTTCTCATTTTATTTTGAGTTTCTAGAAAGATGTGTAAAGAGCCATTAGCACTTAAGACACATATTGCACCTCTTGAGGTTAGTTAGTTAAAATCATTAGAAAATATTTCAAAAATTATTTAAAATTAAAAATTAAATGATTAGTAACATTCATTAATCGTCTAGAAGGTTAGTTACATTTTTAAGACATCCTTTGGCCAAGAAACACAACTTTCAAAATGTTTCAATTTTGAAAACAATCAATTAAAGGTTTAAATTAATCATTTAACAAATTTTTGGAAGGAAATTAAACATTAAAGGCTAACCATTAAATGTTCAAGATTGTAACAAGGCGAATTCTAGACATCACTTGATAGTTTTTTTTTTTATTCTTTAATCGATTATAATTGTACCATTAAATGTTTAATAATGAAACCTTAATCAATTAAGATCGATCTAAAAGAGTTACTACCATCGGTTGTAGCAACGTGCAAGAGTAGGTTGTTGAGGCGAAGCTCTAGGGAAGTGGGACACAAGTTATAAGGGCTTGGATTTTTAATTGTTTAATTAGTCAATTAAAATCCCAATTACTTGCTTAATAAGAAATTAAGGGCATTAGTAATTGAGAAACCCCTTAAAATTACTAACTAAGCTTACCAAATATTTAAGTAATGAAAAGTTGAGGGGCTTGTTATAAGAATAACATAGTTAAGGGTCTTTCTTGGAACTCAAGTCATTGGGTGGATGGCCCCCTTTTAAAATTTTTCCACCCCTTATATTATTGTGGTTTGGCTTGCAAGGGAAGCCAAATTTTCTTCTCCTCCTAGGCATTCAACGGGTGAGTGGGAGAGCTCCACCCACCCCCCCACCATTGACCATCCAACCACCTCGGCAGTTAGCCACCAGCTGCCGCTACCATCGGAGTTGCTGCAGCAGCTATTGCCACTTGTTGCTACTGTTGCTTCATCAGTTGCTGCTCAAGCTACTACTATTGCTACTATGTTGCTGTTGCTACAGCTACTGTTATTGCTGTAGCAGCAGCTATTGTTATTGTTGCTGCTACCGAGGTTGTTGCCGCTACTGCTGCTGTGTTGCTGCTACTGACGTGAGAAGGAGAGAAAAGAGGGAGAAGAAGCTCCATCTTCAAGGTAGGTTTCCTCCTCTTGTGAAAGCTCTCTTGATTTCCTACAACTACGAACTATAAAGGAAAGGATTTGGGTTTGAAATTAGTGGTTGCATGTGGGGATTTAGTGTTAAAATGCTATGTTTTTTTGCCTTGGTGGGATATATGTGGCATATGTGATTTTTCTACTTAAGGAATACCCTAAGGTTTGGTAGGGTTTTTCAAGTTTATTATGTTCTTTGTATGTGCGGTAACTAGTTACCAAAATCCCATAAGATTTGGATGTGTCAAATGTGTGTTGTGGGAATTGAAAACATGATTTTGCAAGTTTAGTCAACTATTGCAGCCTAACTTAATGTTAGGTGGCTGCTAGATGGCCTCCTAACATTAGGTAACTGTTACGACCCGGTTCCTGAATCCCTACAGGATCCGAGACCGACTCGACTTGACTAATCCCAAGACCCAGTCATCCAATAAGAAATAACCAAAAAGCAGGAAAGTAAACAACATCCACTATACTAAGTAACTAACAGTAAAAGAGTACAAGCAGTAAAAGAAGTAAAAGCAACTACAGTACATATCATCACCACAACAGTAAAACGGAAACAAAGTACAGAAACATAAACAGTAATAAAAGTATGAACTCACTAACAAAAGAAAGTACTACAACAGGATGACTACTGCTGGGCTCGACTGGGCCCAGCACCCTCTGCAACTGGTGACTCAGGCTGCTCAACACCTTGACCTGAAAAGGGTTATGAGTAAACAGAGTCAGCGAACGCTGAGTAGAGTGGTAACCAACTAACTAAAATAGTAAAAGCTAACAGGTAAACAATCTATTCCAATTACTTTATTTCACAAGTTATTCCTTTTCACCCATTGGTTTATTTTTCAGATCTCTTTCTTGATCTCGAATGTTCCTCGTGGGAACGATCTTGATTACAGTCTTTTCCGAAGAGTAAAAGGCACACGTAGTACTCTCCTGGCCGAGAGAGTCTCCCGTGATGATCCTACACCCAGTCAACCACCCCGGGGTCACCGTCTAGACGTAGTAGTGACTACGGCATGCACAATAAGCGCACGGGTAGCTACCCTGCACTGGCACGCAGTCAGTCGTTTCCGCTAGCGGGTACGCCCAAAGTACAGCACGGAACAGTATAAGGCATGTCCCTCTCAGTAGGAGGGGTCTACCCCCTCAGAACCAAATAGGGGTCTCGCCTCTCCACAGTCCGTGCACCCTCGTCTGACTACCCTGATTTGCCCAGTGGGCCTAACAAGTTGGTGTAGGGTGGCTAGCTGAACCTCGGACCCCATGGGGTGGCTAGCTCTCTCCCTACACTAGTAGCTCTCCCCGGTACAATGTACGTGAGGGCCAAGAAGTCGGTGTAGAGTGGTTAATCCTAACCTCGGGTCCCAACCCAAGAGCGGCTAACTTCGCTCTACACTAAACAGGGGACAGTCGCTCTCCTTGGTACCACGTACTCAAGGGCCAGCACACTTCCCACTCACATTTCCAGGTCCATTCCATTTATTCACAGAAGCTTTACTCCTAATTCCTCATAGGGTTCATGCTCGTATTTCTCATGCCATTCCATATCAGGTTTCATCATTCACCTTTCCATTCTCAGATTGTACACATGCAGCTCGTATTTTCATCAATTAATATATACAACAAGTAATGTCACAGGTAGCTATTTAACTAGCATAGGTATTTCATATTTCACAGGCAGCTCTTGTTTATTAACAAGCAGTTGTTAACATTTAAATTTATTCATTTAAGACTGTAATTTCAAACACGCATACAAACAGTGTAAGTACTTCACATCATAGGATTAGTACCACATCCTAGGTTTCTAGTTATCCAATTCACATATGCAATTCAGGTTTTATAATTAAATTAGGGGAAGACCACTCTACCAGACGACCTAGGAGTATTGGGGGTTCGAACGGCAGGCTCATGTGCCCCAGCAAGCTCTGAACCCGTAACTGATCGAAGTCCTATACCAAGGAACATGCCACAGTGGAACATTCAGAACAGTATAAAAGGTCTTCTAACAAGTAAAGAAACTCACAAGGAAAACACTGATATCTTGTTTGCGTAAAACGGACCTCGAACGGACCCTAAACGGGTCAAAAACAAGACTGCAGACCTAAATCAGACGTCTGGCACAAGGTCCAGACGTCTTAAAAGTCACCAGAAACTCACCTCAGCTTCTGCATCGACCTCAGGCGTCCAGAACCTCTTCTTGAC
The DNA here is from genome assembly GCA_037157565.1 of Thalassia testudinum. Taxonomy (NCBI): domain Eukaryota; kingdom Viridiplantae; phylum Streptophyta; class Magnoliopsida; order Alismatales; family Hydrocharitaceae; genus Thalassia; species Thalassia testudinum. The sequence continues at coordinate 155,947,225 of JAZHRO010000077.1, read as the reverse complement.
TGTCTGAATCCAGCTCCAGACGTCCAACCTCTCCTCCGGACGTTTGGGAGTGCTTCCAGTCGTCTGGTAAACTGTCCAGACATCCGAATCGCATGGGAGGGCATGCCCCGCACCTTCCCAAAGTTGTCTCTGCACACGATAGGCAAATCAACCACTTTTAGCCATGCAGATCAAGGCTGCGGTGCGACCTGCATGGCCATATTCGCAAAAGGAACGTACTTTCGCGGAATACTGCTTTCAGACGTCCGGTATCGTCACCAGACGACCACTTCGTCGTCTAGACGTCACGCCAGACGTCTGATTCTGGGAAAAACCCAGAAACAGAACGACCTGCTGCTCTCCATCGCCGCGCGCAGCCGCAGCCTCGCCCCCTCGCCTGTAGCTTCGGCTGCAACAAGTGTCGGGAACATCTCCCCTAAAGCGCTCCTCCCGCACACATCGCTCCGACCGTGAGTCCTCCGGCGAGCTCCCACGAGCTCGCGAGCTCAAGCTCTTCCTCCTCTCCTCACGTCGCCTCTCCTCCTCGCCCGCTCTCGTGCTCTCTCTCGTGCTCGCCTCTCTCGCTGCAGTGGAGAGGGAGAAAGGAGGGTGGCTGTGGTGAAGTGGGGAAGAAAGGAAGAGGGGGAGAGGGGTTTTATAAGGGTGCGTTAGGGTTCGGATGGGGGGAGAGAAGAGGAAAGAAAGAGAAGGGCAGTACTGTCTACACGCAGCCCGCGCGCAAACACGAAGTCACGTACCAAAATTTTCAATTTGCAGATGTCTGGGAATGTGTCCAGATGTCTAACCAGACATTTGACCAACCGTCCAGATGTCTTAAAGGGCTCAGAGCAGAATGGATCTTTACATCATAACAAACTTAAAGGAAGTTTCGTCCCCGAAACTTGAGCTAGCTAGGGTGCAGAATAGGAAATATATACACATAACAAACTTAAAGATGATCGAAACCTGTCCGAAAGGTCGTACTATCAAAAAGCTCTGGGTACCGCTCTTGCATTGCCATCTCAGGCTCCCAGGTAGCCTCCTCGTACCTTTGGCTCCTCCACAAGACCTTCATCAGAGGTACCTACTTCCGTCTCACACTTCGAACGGCTTTGTCTAGTATCTGTACTGGTCACTCGAGGTAGGTCAGGTCGTCACCCACCTCGATAGCTCAGAACATGACTGGGATCGGCGACGTACTTCCTGAGGTTGGACACGTGGAACACATCATGCACACCAAAAAGCTGAGGAGGAAGGGTAAGCCTGTAAGTAACGGGTCCTACCCGCTCCAGGACCTCAAAGGGCCCTACAAACCTCGGTGAAAGCATCCCTTTCACCCCAAAACGCTGCAGGCCCTTCATGGGAGAAACGCGAAGAAAGACATGATCCCCAACCTCGAACTACACCTCTCTGCGCTTCCGATTGGCATAACTCTTCTGTCTACTCCTGACAGTGCAAAGTCGTCTATGAATCTGCTTTATCACCTCTTGACTCTGCCGGATCAGCTTGGGGCTAACCTCCCACTTGGTCCCCACCCCAACCCAACTCAAGGGCGCAGTACATCTCCGTCCGTACAGAGCCTCGTAGGGTGTCATGCCAATACTCAAGTGATAGCTATTATTATAAGCAAACTCTGCCCAGGGTAAGTGCTCCTCCCAAGAGCCCCTCCAGTCTAGTATACAGGCACGCAAAAGGTCCTCAAGTGTCTATATCGTGCGCTCTGACTGTCCATTCGTCTAGGGGTGGTACATCATACGGAACATCAACCGTGTCCCCAAGGCCTGCTGAAACTCAGCCCAAAACTAGGAAGTGAAACGGGTATCCCGGTCGGATACAATCTCATGCGGAACTCCGTGCAGATGTACCATGTCATGAATACACCTCTCTACCAACTGCGCTGGTCCCAAGGTGACTCGGATCAGTATGAAACATGCTGTCTTCGTCAATCTATCTACAATCACCCAGACTGAGTCGTGTCCTCGCTGGGTAACGGGAAAGCCTACCACCAAGTCTACGGTGATGCTCTCTCACTTCCACTCTGGCACAGGAAGCAGCTACAACGACCCTGCAGGCCTCTGATGCTCGGCCTTCACCTGCTGGCACATCAAACACTGCTGCACAAACTCACCTACATCCCGCTTCATTCCTCTCCACCAAAAGTCACGTCTCAGATCATGGTACATCTTCGTGTTCCCGGGATGTATGGTGAACCTAGACCCGTGTGCCTCAATCAGGAGCTCTCTCAACAACTCCTCATCCCTCGGAATGCACAGACGTCCCCTCATGCACAGCACCCCATCTGTAAAAGAGAAGTCTCCTAGGTCCCCTAACAATACTCTGTCTCGCAACGACTGCAGATACGAATCTGTCATCTGTTTTGTGATAATGCGGTCTATCAGCTCTGGTCTCGTCTGTCGTGTCATTGTCACTGCCCCACAATGCCCCTGTAACTCTAGGGGTCACCAACTCCCCAACTCCTCCATCAGTCTCCAACTCTGTACCTGTAAGCTAGCCAAGTGGGCAGGCGCCTTTCGGCTCAAGGCATCAGCCACCATGTTGGCCTTCCCCGGATGGTAGGAGATGCTGCAGTCATAGTCTTTCAGAAGCTCTAACCAACGTCTCTATCTCATGTTAAGCTCCTTCTAATCAAACAAATACCTGAGGCTCTTATGATCTGTGAATATCTCAAAGGTCTCACCATAAAGGTAGTGCCTCCATGTCTTCAGCACGAACACAACAGCTGCCAGCTCTAAGTCATGGGTAGGGTAGCATTGCTCATGGGGCTTCAGTTGCCGCGAAGCGTAAGCGACAACGTGACCCCACTACATGAGCACACCCCCTAACCCATGTAACGAAGCGTCCATGTAGACAACAAAACCGTCACTAGTAACCTGCCAATCCCAAGAAACTGCGTATCTCTGTCACTGTACGTGGCCTCTCCCACTTGAGTACTGCCTCCACCTTGGCTGGATCTACGACCAAGCCATCCCCTGAAATCACATGACCCAAGAAGGTCACCTGTCTCAACCAAAACTCGCACTTGCTGTATTTGGCATACAACCTGCGTCATCTCAACGTGTCCAGAACCATCCGCAAGTGTTGTCCGTGCTGTGCCTGATCCCGTAAGTAAATGAGCACATCATCAATAAATACCACCACAAACTGATCCAGATACGGTCTGAACACCCGGTTCATCAAATCCATGAAGGCAGCGGGGGCGTTGGTCAGCCTAAATGGCATGACCAAAAACTCGCAGTGTCCGTACTGTGTGCGAAAAGCTGTCTTGGAGATGTCGGTCTCCCTAATCCTCAACTGGTGGTAGCCTGATCTCAGATCTATCTTGGAGAAAACTGTGGCACCTCGCAACTAGTCAAACAGATTATCAAACCTTGGCAGCGGATACCTGTTCTTGATGGTGACCCTATTCAGCTGTCTGTAGTTGACACAAATGCGCAGGGTACCATCCTTCTTCTTCACAAATAACACCGAGGCTCCCCACGGGGATGCACTGAGCCTCACAAAGCCCTTCTCCAACAGGTCTTGCAACTGTGACTTGAGCTCTCGTAGCTCAAGTGGTGCCATCCTGTAGGGTGCCGTAGAAATGGGGTTGGCCCCCGGTACTAGTGAGATCTCAAACTCGATCTCACGCTCAGGCGGTAGTCCTGGCAGCTCCTCTCAAAACACATCAGGGTACTCTCTGACCACCGGGATGCTCTGAAAGTCTGCCACGGGACTGGGCTCTGCCACTACACAAGCCAAAAAGCCCTCACACCTCTGGCCCAAAAGTCTCGTTGCCCGAAGTGTAGAAATGCACCTAAAACCTCCGTCCACTAGCTGTCAATGAAACTCAAAGGAAGGCATCTCTGGTATGGAGAAGACGATCTTCCTCTCAAAACAGTCCACCAAAGTGTGGTAACCGGACAACCAATCCATCCCCAAAATCACGCAAAAATCCTCCATCGGTATTACGATCAAGTCAGTGGGGAGGTTGTATCCCCCAACACTGACCTCACAGTATGTGTAGACCTCCTCAGCTACAAACAGCTGACCACCCGGACCTCTGATCACAAATGGATCCTCTAACAACACACAGTCATATCCCAAACTAGCAGCGAAACTCGTAGCAACAAACGAGTGTGTGGCGCCGGAATCAAAAAGTACGTAAACTAATCTGCCGGATACTGTAACCATACTTGCCACCACTGAACTTGACACCCCGACGTCTCTGTGTGTCAGGGCATTGATACGCCCCTCAGTTCTTGGTGCAAAAGAAGCAGCCACACTCTACGTCGGACGGGTAGCCGCTGCCGGTACCCTCCCCGCGACTGCTATTCTAACCTACGCGCATGGGAACTGCAGCCTCCTGATCGTCCTCCAGCGCACAGTGCGGGGAGCATCTGCTGACCTCCAGCTTTAGACGGGCAGTCCCTCCTGATGTGGCCCGGCTGGCCACACTGGTAGCAAAGGGGAACTCGACTCCCGCCCTCGGTAGGTCCCTGCTGACGGCTGAGCGGGGGTCCAATGCTGGCAGCTGAAGGCCACTACCGGCCCTGCAAAGTGTGACGGCTCTCCTGTGGGCGCCGCGTGCCTCCTCTCTCGCCAGTCCTGTGAGTAGTCTAGCTGGTAGGGCCTCTTCCATTCGCTGTCAGTGTCACGTACGGCCGGGTTGGTCTCCTCATATGTCATAGCTGCCTCCACCACCCTCTAGAACATAGGCAGCTTCAGGGGTCTGACATACCCCCGAATAGCAAGCTGGAGCCCCTCGGTGAACCTCCACAGGCGCTCCTCCTCAGTAGCTACAGCTGTTGCAGCGAAACGAGACAGCTCCAGAAAATGCGTACGGTACGCGCTCACGGTCATCGTCCCCTGGCGGAGAATGTGGAACTCTCACCTCTTCTGATCCTGCCATGTCTGGGGAAAGTACTGCTCGCAAAAGAGGGTGACAAACTGGTCCTAAGTCAGCTCGGCCCTCTCCTGACCTCTGACCGCCCTCCACCACATGTGTGCCGCGCTCTCCAGCTGGTACATGGCAAAGGCCACGCGGCACTCCGTAGGGGGGTGAAGGGTGTCAAACACCTTCTCGATCTGCTCGAGCCAGTCCTCCACCTCGGTCGGGTCCTCATCCCCCTTGAAGGAGGGGGCCTTCAGCTTCCGGAACTGTCCGAAAAGCTCGTAATGGCACTAAAGTGGGGAAACTGGTACACCTCCAGGCAAGGAGGGCTCGTGCTCGGAAGTGTCAGAGGACGGTGGGGGCGGTGGAGGGCCACCCCCTCCCCCACGTCCAGCGCTGTGTCTATCTCGCGGTCCCACAGAGGACTCCCCTCCGCAGCCCCAGGGAGAGGCGCCCGTGGAGGCAGGTGGAGCTCCTCTCGTACGATCTCCCATATCAGCTGGGCGAGGTCCTGGGCGTGAACACCCGAAAATAGTGGCTGGTACACTGATACATCGGGCTCAACACGTCCGCCCCTCCGACCTCGACCTCGGCCGCGTCTGCGGCCCACCTCAATGACTCCACGTCGAGGCATCTCCTGTAAGGAGACGCGAACATAGAACAGGAAGATGTCAATTCCAACAGACATTCGGTAAAGGAACCTCAGAACATATATCAAAAGGTACGCTGTAGTGGTTACTCTAGTTACAAGCACGTGAATTGGTTATTTTCCAGCTAGTTGGTTCACTTCCCGGGACGACCTTGCTCTGATACTATCTTGTTACGACCCGGTTACCGAATCCCTACAGGACACGAGACCGGACCGACTCGACTGATCCCAAGATCCAGTCGTCCAATGAGAAAGTAACCAAAAAGCAATAAAGTAAACCACATTCACCATACTAAGCAACTAACAGTAACAAAAGTACAGCAGTAAAAAAGTAAAATTACTACAGTACACACCACTACAACAGTAAAAAAGTAAACGGGTACAGGAATATAATGTACAGAACGAAAGAGTACAGAATATAAAGGTACAAGAAACTGCTCACTACTACAAACGAGTACAAAAAGAGCTACAACTACTGGGCTCTACTGAGTCCAGCACCCTCTGCAGCCATAGGCTCTGGCTGCACAACACCTGGACCTGAAAAAGGGTTATGAGTACATGAAATCAGCGAACGCTGAGTAGAGTGGCAACCAACTAACTAAAGCAGTAAAGGTGGACAGGTAGCTGTTGTTTTTCAGTTTCTTCCTTTCTTTAACTAATTATTCTTTCTTTCACCACTTGATTTATTTATTAGGTCTCTTTCTTGATCTCGAATATTCCTCGTGGGAACGATCTTGATTGCAGTCTTTTCCTAAGAGTAGAAGTCGCATGTGGTGCTCTCCTGGCCGGGAGAGTCTCCCGTGGTGGTTCTACACACAGTCAACCACCCCAAGGTCACGAACAGACGTAACGGTGACTACGGCACGCGCGATAAGCGCACGGGTAGCTACCCCACACTGGCACGCAGTCAGTTGTTTCCGTTAGCAGGTGCGCCCAAAGTACAGCACAGAACCAGTATAGGCATAGGCCTCTCAGTAACAAGGGTCTAACCCCTAAGAACCAAACAGGGGTCTCGCCCTCCACAATCCGCGCACCCTCGCCTGACTACTCTGGTTTACCCAGTGGGCCTAACAAGTCGGTGTAGGGTGGCTAACTGAACCCCGGGCCCTGTGAGGTAGCTAGCTCGCTCCCTACACTAGTAGCTCTCCCCGGTACTGTGTACGCGAGGGCCAAGAAGTCGGTACAGAGTGACCAATCCTAACCCCGGGTCCCAACCCAAGGGCGGCTAGCTCCGCTCTGCACTAAACAGGGGGACAGTCGCACTCCTTGGTACTTCGTACTCAAGGGCCAGCTCCCTTCCCCACTCACATTCCCACTTCCATTCCATTTATTTCCAGGAGCTCTACTCCTAATTCCCCGTAAGTTTCATGCTCATATTTCTCAGGCCAAGCCAAACCAGGTTTCATCATTTCTATTTTCATTTTCAGGTTATACACATGCAATTTATAACTCTATTCCATATTCAGTTTATTCACAGATAGTTCGTGTTTCCAACATTCACCTTTTCATTTTCAAATTATATATATGCAGCTCATATTACGTCATTTCACGGTTACGACAGGAAGGTTACATTCAATAGTTAACTAACACAAATACTACATATTTCGCAGGCAATTGTTATTCATTTATAGGCAATTGTTATCATTCTATCTACTCATTCAAGACTGCAATTCATTCATTCAATATAGATAATCCAGTATTTCTAGTCCTAGGATTCATGCCATATCCTAGGTTATAATCATTCATTCCACACATGCAATTAGGTTGTAATTAAATTAAGGGGAAGCCACTCTACCAGTAAACCCGAGAGTAATGGGGGCTTGAACGGCAGGCTCACGTGCCTCAGCAAGCCTCGAACCCGCAACGGAAATCAGTCCTATCACAAGCATTAATCACAAGAGAATACTCAGAACAGTATAGAAAGTCTTCTAACAAGTAGAGGAAATCATACGAGAAACATCGGTATCTTAATTGCGGAAATCGAATCTCAAACGGACCCTAAACGGGTCAAAAACAGTGTTCCTGACTCAAATCAGACGTCTGGAACAACTTCCAGACGTCTTAAAAGAGTCAAGAGCCATACCTCAAGTTCTGCACTACTCCTTAGACATCCAGGAACTCCGCTGGACCGTCTAGACCCAGTTCCAGACGTCCGACCACCTCTCCAGACGTCTGGAAACGCTTCCCGTCGTCTAGTGCCTCGCCCAGACATTCGAAGTGCATGGGAGGGCGTGTCCCATGCCTTCACGAAGCAACTCCTGTGCGAATCAACCAAAAATCTTCTCAAATCGGCATGAAATAGTGCATCGGCGGAGCGGCCTGCAAGGCCGTATCCGCAAAGGAGGCGTACCTTCGCGAAGCCTCCTCCTCAGACGTCTAGCACCACCTCCAGATGTGCGCACCATCGTCTGGCGGTCACTCCAGACATCTGATTCTAGGAAAATCCCAGAACCAAAACCTGCTTCCACCTTCTCGCGCAGCACGTGGCCGCGCAGCGCCCTCTCGCCTGTTGCTCCGGCTGCAGCAGTGTCGGGGAGGACCGCCCCAGCACAGTCCTCCGCCTTGCGCACTCGCCGCTCCGACCGTGAGCTCACCGACGAGCTCCCACGTGAGCTCGCAAGCTTGCTCTCCTCTCCTTCTCATGCTGCTCCTCTCCTCTCACGCCTCTCCTTCTCACTGCTGTTCTCGCTCGGCTGCTCTCGCTGGAGGGTAAGAGGAAGGTGGCTGGGAAGTGGGGTGAAACGAGGGAGAGGAGGGGGGTTTATATAAGGGTGTGGGGTTAGGGTTTTCATCGGGCGGAAGGAGAGAGAAGAAGAAAACGAGGGACGTGTACTGTCTACGTGCAGCATGTGCGCAGACGCGAGCTCGTACACGAAAATTTCGATTTTCAGACGTCTGGGAATGAGTCCAGACATCTTACAAGACGTCTGGCCCTCAGTCCAGACGTCTAACCTAAAGTCCGGATATCTTAAAAAGGCTAATAGCACGGGTCTTAACAAAAAGTGCGTGGAAAAGCATCCCACGCGCCTTCCCAAGGACCTTTACCTACTTACGAAACCCACAGGTCTAAATCAGGCTCGGCCACCCTCCTGCGGTGAGGCCTGCATGGCTGTAACCGCGAAAAAGCACGTACCTCAGTACTGTACGTACTTTCAGACGTCTAGATGACCCTTCAGACGCTTGATACTAGAAAAAATCCCAATATCAGAACTTCTCCCGCGAGCTGTCTCCTTCGAGAGCTCGCCTGCAGAAGCTCCCGCCGTCCCTCCCGCGACTGTAGAAGGTTGGAAGCTGCCTCCCCGAGCTCTCTCCTCCAGCACGTGCCCGCAATGATCATGCGATCTCCGCCGAGTTTCCACCGAGGCTCCTCCAACCTCGGCCTCCACCTCCTCCCGAGCTCTCCTCCTTCCTCCTTCTTGCTCTCCCTCGCTTGCCCTCCACTCACCTCACTGAAGGTCTGAAGGGGGTGGTGTGTGGAGAGGAGGAAGGGGGGAAAAGGGTATAAATAGAAGGCGTAGGGTTTTAGGGTTCGAGGAAGGAAAGGAAAGGAGAGAGAAGAAGAGGGTCCTACGCGTCGCCCGTGCGTAGGGTGCAGTGTGCGTAAAAAAATTTCATTTTCAGATGTCCGGAAAGGAGTCCAGACGTTTGGACAGACGTCTGACCGAGATTCCAGACGTCTTAAAATGCTAAAAGTGTGATGGGTCTTTACAGTTATGCTATGAGTGTACTATTAAAGAGGGTACATCGAGATCTTCAGTATGAAGGGTAGATTTAGTCACTCTAGGATTGGAGTGGCAGGTAACAGAATCTTGAATCGTTAAGATAGTTATGTTAGAACGCGTCAATTTGAAGTTCCAAATCTTATCTCTGGTGATCTGAGTTTGTAGCAAAGCTTTCAAGCTATTCTAAAGCCTAAGAAGCTTTCCTCTAAGCTTCTGTGGGTGCGAAAGTGTCTTAGGTACTGAAAAATTCATTTAGGAACGAAGAGAGAGATTAGGTTCAAAGCATAGATCTGCAAGTATGTGAAGTGTTAAAGCAGTTGCTATGCATGTTCATGACAGCTGAGCTGATTCATGATGATAAACCGACCAATTGAAGAATTGGAATGTGCTTTAGTCGCTGGAGATGATTAGCAACTCAATTGATGGAAGTCGTGATTGATTGGAGTTAACCTGAAGCTAAATTAGAGAAGAAATCAAGCATTGAGTAGAAGAAGCATAAGCGCAGAAGAGAGGGGGACTTATTAGTCCCACGTCGGATGTGAAAAGGAAGATGAAAGCATATAATTTGAATCGTGCTCGATGCCTTGGCATGTGCCTTCGGACCGACATAGGCGAGCAACACCTGATCTGATTTGATTTGACCTTGACTTAATTTGCTATGGCCCATGTGGGGGTAGCCTACCAGCATGCGTGTCTAAAATCTATGGTGCCACGTGGCACGTGCTAAGAAAACTATGATTCGATCTTGATCGACAATTTAGTTCAGAGCATTGTGTGCCACGTCAGACCATCTTTTTAAGAGGCTTGGGGTGTGTATGTGCTAATAGCTTGTGTTTAATGAGAATTCACTGGAACAACTCTTTTGGAATTATTTCTTTTTGTAGTTAGAATTAATCTTCTTTATATTCTTGTAATTCATGTTCATTTCTTTCGTATGGAATTGCTTGCCATGCATATTATGTCTATATCTTTTGCAATTAGTTCATGCTTCTAATATATCCTAATTAGATAATTAATCTATTAGTTGTAACTTAAGTAATCTATTAAATTAAGTATTATATAATTTAGTAATTAGTAAAATAAGTTAATACTAAGTAGTTAAGTATTATGTAAGTTATATATGTAGTAAATAAGTTAAGTAATTAAGTAAGTTACATTCTATGTTAAGTTATATAATTATTATCTAAGTTAAGTAGTTAGTCAAGTAGTAAGTTATACATTAATTTATAAGTAGTTAAATTAATAAACTAGGTAGTTAAGCTAAAGTTATGTATGTATTACAAAGAGTAAGTTAAGAAGTCTAAGCTATTAATTAATGAATCTTTATTATTAACTTAATAAAAAGAATAAATGAATAATTTAAAAATAATTGGTGAATAAATGTTAATTAAACCTCCCAGTGAACAACCTGATATTCTAGATGCGGATGTAATTGTAAAAAATCACTTTTCGTTGTAGTAAATGCGTACAAAAAATTTTAAATTTATAAATTAGATCGAACTTAAACATATAAAATCATAGATTAAAAACTAGAGTACAAGTCAATTGTAGGGAGATAAATAGATTAAAATTACTTTCCTAAATCATATATATATATATATATATATATATATATATATATATATATATATATATATTTGTGGGTTTTTGAAATAGGCAAGTAGATTAAAAAATATAAAAATAAAGTAAAACTACGATCACTAGAACTAAAGTAAAGGAATAACTAGAACTAGATCAAATGCTTGAACGCAAATAAAATATAGTAAAGTAGAATTTTTATTGCAAGAGTAATATCAATTGAAATAAGTAGAGAACAACTATAAATAGCTAAACTAAAGTTACAACTCAAACTACTACAATGTTTAACTAAGATAAGAATAAATTCAAGACTATCAGCAGCCTCGAAGACAAAGCATAGATGGCAGCGCGGAAGCGGAGGTAGAATCAAGTGCGAAGGCGCAGCCACGACACCACACCAAAGATTGGCATGGACTTGAGTGGTACAGAGAAAGACCAGTGGTGAGAGTCAGGGAGGGAGAGAGAAGGCCCCTAAAAAGATATGCTCTCATTAGTGGAGGTATCGACTACTTTAAGAGGGATAATTTGGTGAAGAGAACCGATGGTATGGAGAGGTCGGTTGGGTTGAGAAGTAAAAAGAGAACGCGCATGGGGCTTGTTTGGGGGAAGGAGTACGTAGGGGTATTCTGGGTTTTGGTGGTAGACTTAGGATTGGGATTTTGGGATTTTGTTGGGAGTTGACGTGGGAAGAGGGGGTGCGTAGGTTGAGTTTGCATGGGGATCGGAGGGTTGGGCGGTGGGAGGGCATTGCACGGGATCATGTTGAGGTTTTCGGTGGGTAAGGATTTTCTTGGGTTTAGAAGGAAATATAATAACATTAAATAGTGGGATTGGGTACGTGAGATGCATGGGATTGACGTGGGGGTTTATTTGGTGCGGGTATTGGCGGTGCATGCAAATGGGAATTTGAAGGGATAAATAAGAAAGGAAAAATGTTGGGTGGACGTGGGTGTTGCATGGCATTTACATAGAATTAGGATAAGTATTTGGTGGGAAAATAGGTTAGGGGTAGGGATTGATTGGGCTACAATATAGGAAATAGGTTTAGCCTCAACTAGAAGGTTGAGCTTAAATTGATTTTGCAATATTATAGTGCTCCAATCAAATTAAAACCTACTACTTACAAATATATAAACAAATCTCATTAAGGCACTAGGTATAAGCAATTGAAAAGTTACAATTTAAACCCTAAAATGTAATATTCACAAAATGCTACAATATAACTAATTAACTTGACTTAATGTAATGTAATAATTCCTAAATTACTCTTAAACTAACATAAATTAGGCATAAATTCTATAATAAAATATGAATTCATCACTTGAACTCTAAACCAATATAAACTATAAAAATATGTTAACTATCTTGTTCACTATACTGTGACTTAACAATGCCAAATTAACAAAGCGAGATAGTTGAACATCAGTTGGAGGCCCTGAAGGGCCTGAAGGTGGAGGGGTCTTCCGAGCTTGATGGCTTCCAGGTCTTCTTCTATAAGGAGTTCTGGGAGCTTCTTCGTGAGGACGGCATGGGAACTTTGGGTTTAAGAGGCTCAAATGTTCCTTTCTCTTCTTGCTTTTGAAGAAACAAGGGGCTGAGTGCCTTGGGGACTTTAAGTTGATTGCTCTTTCCAATTCCTTCTATTTGGTTGTTGGAAAAATCATGGCAAATCGTTTACGGGTGGTCCTTCCTAAGCTTATTAGTTAGGTTGTCGTCTTTCCTAAAGGGCCAGTCCTTTTAGGAGTCCCTCATCCTTTCTCAGGAGATGGTGTCGGGTGGACGTGCTCCAAGCAAAAGGATTTTTTGCGGAAGGTGGATTTCTCTAAGGCCTAGGACTCTCTGCCGTGATCCTACTTGTGGGAAGTCATGCAACGTAGGGGCTTCTTGGAGTAGTGGGTCCAGTGGATGAAGAGATGCATTACGACTTCCTCCTCTCCATTGGTGAATGATCGTTCGATGGGTTGTTGGATCCAGCCTCAGAAGGGGATTCGTCAGGGTTGCCTGATGGCTATTGGTGTGTGTCACGCTTAAATTGGAAAAATAGCACACTGAAATTAATAACCGACTTAATAATTTGTGTAAAGTGTGAGTTGGGTTGAATCCTCAAGGCGATTGTGTGGGTGTGTTATTTGATGAGTTAGACAAGATCAAGAATTGTTTTTGGTATTTTTAAAGATATTGTCTAATATTTTTGGGATTTTGTAAAGTAGGTTAGAAGGACTATTTTGACGCCTTGGGAATGTGCATATCAAAACCTAAACCTAAAGACCCCAAAAAAATATGATAAATTTATTTTAGACACTAGACTTAACAAGGAAGATCTATCCACTAATTTCACATAAATCTAAGTTGTAAATATTTCTCTCCGACAAGTTAGAAATTTTAGGTTCTATTTTCAATGAGACTCCCAATCAGTGCATGAATTTTATCTTTTTTTCTACAATGAATCTGGTTATGAAATTTGGTATAGTTCTTCCCTAATTCAAGGCCTAACACTAGGGTAAATTTCATGAATTTCGGTAGAAATTTTTGAAAATGGAAATTAGAACCTGTGCGAACACAAAAAAGTGAAAATATGCAAAACAAAATTGGATTAATGCAAAACTTCTTGGTGGGTTTTTGGAAATGCAACTCACTTGGAAAAGATGATTAGAAAAGTTAAATTACTGATTATTACTCTCCCCCAAGCTTGTGTCATCCCACGCAAACCCATTAATGCTATAACCCAACTATATTTAAGATCCTAGGCTTGGATTATCCTATACGAATTTATGCATGCATGAAACAACTCAATTTTCTAACAACCATACAAGAGCAATAAAACTTGCCTACGATTAGAGCATGTCAACTATACCTTCTCACCCACATGTGCAAAGAGATTAGCCACACATAGATATGCAATAAGAACACATCATCTCGAAAGAAATAAGTCTCATCATTGAAAATAATTATGAGTCTACAAAATGTAAGTACAAGAGAAGAGAAACCCTTGAACCCTTTGAGATGAATGTGGCTCCACATGCGAGACTCCTTGTAGTAGTTCTTATGTGCTCCACGTCCCGTAAACTCTTTGTAAAAGCTCCTCCTCAAGATCCTCTTCGAAGAAGCATCTCCATGCAAAAGATGAAGCTTTTTTTATGCAGGCGCGAAGAGATGGTCTTATATAGCAAGGGAAGAGGGGAAGTCCAACCCTTGAGGAATGCTTGATGGCTGTCTAAGGGGTGGTATGAAGGTGGTGGAAGGGTGGTAGGTGTGGAAGCAGGTGGTGGTGAATTAGGGTTTTGTTGGTAGTTGGTGGTTGTAAGAAAGAGGCAAGGGAGAAAATGCTTTGAAGGTGGCGAGGAGGGATATATGTAGGAGAGGGGACAACCATATGAGGTGGAAGAAGATGTATTGATTGGTCCACAAGTAGGTTTAGTCATTTAGGAAAATAGGACTCCTATTAGGATTAGGAATCTAATTTCTAGAAACTAGGAATTTCAAATTGCATGGTGGACTTTCCAAATTGATGGTGGACGACCATGAAGGTTTTTGACAACTTCAATTGGTGTGGAAGAGGCTCTTAGGACTTCCTAAGGTGGCACCAAGTATGAACACAAAGTAGATAATGTGGAGGCACGTTCACACTTGAGAGATTTAAGGAGCCAAATCGATTGAGTATTTGATTGAAGATTAATTCTTCCTGATTGATTATCTTCCATCCAAATAATAATACACATCAAAGTAGGTGAATTTTTGGTAGAGAAAATATTTGGATGTGGACCATATCACATTCAGATTAGGGGTTTTGCCATTTCTGCTCATTTCTAACCATTTCTAACTTGCTATGTCCATTTCTGACTCATTTTTGTCCATTTCTCTGCTCCAGCTTGCTCTTAACGCCCATTTCTCTCTATCATCCTTACTTAGCTTGCATTAAAACCATGAATTACTAGTCTAATCCAAAAATAGGCTTATTACTATAAAATCACCTTAGGCATGATGTTTTGGGCTTGGTGCATTGCTACACCTTGCCTTGTGGTCGGAGGGCCCTGACATTTATTCTGTAGTTCGCTAGTGACACTATGTTCTTTATGAAGGGGAGTGTGTCTCAAGCAGAGCTGGTGCATTGCTTGGTGTGCATCTTTGGTGTGATCTCCGACCTCTGCGTCAACAGGGCCAAGTCATCGTTGGTGTGCTTTGGCTTCGACGCTATTGTTTGAGAGGCCTTGTCTGTGACCTTGGACACTTCGATGGTGGATCTTCCGATTCGATACTTGAGTCTTCCCCTTCGAGCAAGAAGATACAGAGTGTGGATTGAATGGAGCTGTTTAAGAAGCTCATCACTTAGCTCTCAGGTTGGAGCGAGAGGTTGCTTTCTAAGGGAGGTAGATTGATGCTCTTAAATTTTGTGCTTTCATTTATTCATGTCTTCTTTTTATTTATGTTCAGGAGTTGATGCGAAAGCGATTTTTCTGGAAAGAGCCTCATTTCGAGGGTCCCTTCCTGTAGTCTACTTGATGGGACCTTATTTGTCGCCCTAAGAAGGTGGGTGGCCTCTGGGTTTACAGTCTCAAGGAGTTTGGTGACTCCCTTCTCCTCAAGTGAGCAGACCATTTCATGCGTGGTGAGGGTGGCTTGTGGCAGGACCTTCTATTGGATTCATTTGGAGGGCCTATCTCCAAGCGCTAGCTTCCCAACAGGGCAATCGTTTTGGCCCTCGGTGATTGCAACCCGGAGGGATAATTGGGAGCATTTCCTCCCATCGTTAGGTAATGGAGTGGCTTTTTTATTTTGGTTGGACGATTGGATAGGGCTGGGCTCCTTGACTTCCCATTTCCCGAGATGTTATGGGCTCTCCCATGACAAGAATATTATGGTGGTAGATTACTGGGCTAATATTTGACTTACTTGGACTCTTCCTCTACCTGAGGGTACCCTTACTGAGTGCTCCGTGGAGGAGCGAGGGTGGCTTCTCCTTGTGCTTAAAGGCTTCCATCCTTTTGATGGTCCAGATGGTTTTCGCTGGTGACATGGTGTGTATCTACCTAGGAAGGCTTATAAACAGCTCCTGTCGTTGACGACCAATACAAAGGTGGATGGGGATTGTGCCAAGCTGTGGATGATGCGGGTCCCTTTGAAAGTCAAGATTTTTCTTTGGCTTGCGAGACGTGGTGGGTTGGTCACTGGGACCCTGCGGTGTAGGTTGATGCGCACTCCCTTTCAACAATGCCCACTTTACCCCTTTGAAGAGGATGATACCCAATATCGACCTTTTTGTGATTTCCCCTTCACGAGGGAAGCATGGACTAGGGTGTGTGGGGAGCCCCTCCCAAATTGGGACAACTTTTGGAGGCATATCGAGAGCATGCAACAACAGAGACACCTTATGGTTGCCCTTCTTTGGTGTGTTTGGCGTACAAGAAATGATGTTATGTTTCAATGGGGAAGGGCTTGGGTTGAGAATGTGTGTGGGGAGGCCACTTTTTTGTCGAACTTGTGGATGCATCTTTTTGAGCTGAATTGTACTTATATCTTTAATATGAATAAAATGTTCCCATGACTATTGTTATCAATAGTCATCCTTTGTTTTTCAAAAAATGAAAAAAAATTGTTGCTAATGTAGACATCCATGGCTCTAATGATGCAACAAATGACCAACCAATCAATCCTTGATCTGAAAAACTAATTACAAGTGGATAATAGACAACTAGGAGCCCTACCTGCCCAGCCTATGCCAAACCTAAAGGAATGCACATAATAGACTTAACAATCCTCCTAGGTTCAACCAATATAGGGAGCCGTAGCAAAACCAAGCTTATTTGATCAATCAATCTCCACTTGGATTTAATCCTCAACTGGTGTTTTGGAGCTTTTCGTCGAGTTTAGAAAATGTGATGTAATACAGTCGACAAATCACTCTTAAAAAAATAAAATCTATAACCCGAAATATAGAAATGAAGTCCGATGTCGAACACAAGGAGGAAATGTGAAATTCACGTGCTAATCTTAATCAAAATATAAATGAGCACAATAAATGAAGCATAAAAGAGATAATAAATAATAATCTGTCACATTATTTATTCAATGAAGATCAATGTATCTAAAGACAAAAAGTAAAAAGAAGCCCAAAAAATGATGATCTAGATCACCAAATAAGCCCTCTAAGCATGCATCACAAATATCGCAATTATATCAAATAAATGAACAGTGGCTTGAACCACTTAAATTTTTAGTCCACACAGGCAAATGTCAAGCTAAATCAACCTTATCAGGCATTGGGTCTTTCCACCAGACAACTTAAACGTTGCCTTACTACAGTGCTTTCTTCTTCTCTTCAGGCTTTCTTCTTCTTTTTCCTTTCTTCTTCTGCCTCGACTTTCCTTCTCTTCTTCCCTTCAAGTCTTCTCCTTCTTCTATTTCCTTCCTTCAGACCTTCTTTTCTTTCTCTTCTCAAGCACAAGGGACCTTCAGCAACTAAGTGTTACTCGCTGCACAGAGGAGCAAAACCCCCCTCCCCCGCTCTCAAATTCCTCCTCCTCTTCTCTCTCAGATAACTGGGTAGCCAATCGAGTAATCGAGTTAAGTAGTATTGGGTTCAAGGCTACCGGTGTGGGTAGTAGCCAAGGAGTGAGGGCTTAGGTGGGTACGAGTGAGCGGGTAAGGGAAACTCACCTCGTGATCTTGAGGCAGTAATGATAGAACACAAATGAAATTTATGTGCATGCGGGCGCTCTTCCTTCATCGATGTGGGACTATCCCACAAGCCTTCTTTGCGTGAGTAGCAGCTGTGAGGATGCCTCCAATTAAGGAAGCAGGAGTGGTCGCAGGTTCCAATTGAGGACTTGGGAAGGGTCCTGAGGATCAGCCGCAGCACCTGGGACCAAGACCTGGAGCAGATATGGCCGGAGAACTCAATGCGTGTCGGAGAACTCAAGGGCGGCGGCAGAGCGACGACGAGACCTGAAATTCCAAAGAACGGCCTCTCAGCCACGTTAAACCACTTCAGGAGCTTCGCCAAGTGTTGGCGAATGTGGTGGTGGTGGTCTTGTGGAAGATGGCGACGTGTGGAGGGCGGTCAGTGTCGAAGATGAAGGTGAAAAGATGGGTTGTTCGGTGGGTCGCGTGAGTGGGTGGAATGGCGAATAAAGATGGGGGTTTGGTTCGTGGAGGTGTGGTGGAGGTTGTGAGGGTGTTGGCGAGGTGTGTGGTGCGGTGGAGAGACGAGGAAACCTCGTCGGAGGTGTGGTCGGAGATGGAGAAGGTGATGGTGAACGACGGCGTCGTGGGTCAAAACAAGGGTTTAGAAGTCCTAAGCTAACTTATGGAGCTAGAGGAAGTTAACTAACCTAAATCTCATAGACAAAAGGGGGGATATGACCTTGCTGGTGGTACGTCGAACTTGGAGAAGGGGAAGCCTCCGGTGAGCGAAGAGGCGATGACGAGGAGAGGTAGGCGGCGCTCGCTGGTATGACGACGCACGGAAGAAGCTAAGGATGAAGGAGTCACCGCCTATTGTACGTGACAGACGGCGAAGAAGGTAGTCGGAGAGTAACACCGGAGTTGGTGGAGATGGAGGTTGGGGAGAAGGGAAGAAGGGGATTCCGGCCTCCAAACCAAGCTAAGGAGGACAGTTTGTCCTCAGGGAAGTCTTTTATAGAGCTTACAAGGGCATTCCAAACTTGGAAACCAAGCTTGGAAGCTTGGAGCTTTCACGAAAGAAGAAACTATTGATTTGAAAGGGTTCACATGAAGATTTGGGCAAGAATTAGAGCCGAAGATGCGGCTCAAATTGTAGGGAAATCTCTCAAGAGTCTCCCTTCCAATTTTGGAAGGGATTGAGCATGAAATCAGGGAGAAATCCCTGATTGAAGTTCGTCGGAGTAGGTGGTTCCTTTGCGATAATGGCGGAGGGACTTATTTGTTAAGATGAAGACAAACTTAGGGCTCTATCTACAAGGATTTCAAAAAGCTAGGGATGCGTGTGTGAGACAAAGAATAAGACTGGACTAAAATACAAACTAGGTCAAGATGATCTTTGATTGAGCCCAAATTTTGGTACTAACCTAATTTTAACCCAAGAAATCTAATGGTGAAGTCGGATTTTGATTTTGATCAAGTTTGACTAGGTAATTTACGTAAAAACCCAAATTAAAGTAACTTCCTATCTGAGACTCTGTTTTTTTGTCAAAATGGATTCCAATGGTCAAATCAAGGATACCAAACCTTGTAGAATATTTTTCTATGATTTTTAGAAGGTTTAGGTGAATTTTATCCTGACCAGAACTTCTGTTAATTAAACGGGTCTGAAATTAGGATGTCGGATGTCTATTAATTCTTGAAATGCGTGAAAACTCGTTTCTTTCTGCACGGACCCTCTTATTAGACATTTATGACCATTTAACCTTTAATTAACCCCTAAGAAATCCCGTGATTGTTCTACATTTCGGATATGATGTTAAAACTACAAATTTACCCCTGATTTAATGTTTATCTTTCAGAAAGGATGTGCGATGAATTATAACTCTCTGGTGATTATGTAGGAGTATTTGTCAATTGATTATGACTAATTAAAGCTAGTTATGATTGATGATGACGTTATCATCAACAGGCTCCATCTATTCTTCCTAATCCTACTCAGTGCCCCACCCACCTGCATGCCTCTACAAATGCCATTACCTTGAGGGTACTAAAACCCAAGATCTTACTTGAATTTCTGATTATACCTGCAAGGATCTTGGTGAGCTTGACTTGATTGAGGAATCTAGAGAATCTGACGAAGATATAGAAGAAGAAAAGGCTTAGGAACCCCTGCCTCAAAACATTACTCACATGCATTTCCCTGAGGCCTTAGAAAAAGTTAAGAGAAAAAAATGTCAAGCTAGCAACAAGGAGCGAACTGATATATTTAAGCAAGTACAGATCAACATCCTACTCCTCAATGTTATTAGACACATCCTGACCTACTCAAAATTCTTGAAGGAAATCTTCACTCCAAAGCATAAGTCCAAGACCCAATCCCTTAGAAGGATAGTGTTATTTAAATATGCCACCTTGGTGATTTAGAGTTAACTACCCCCCAAGAACGAAGACCTTAGAGCTCCCTTGATCTCATGTGTGATTGGTTATATAACCTTTGACAAGGTTCTACTTGATTTATGTTATAACCAGGGCATCAAACGTCGTTTAAGACGTCTGGGAAGTGGTCCAGACGTCTGGTCAGACGTCTAGAAGCCTTCCCAGACATCTGGAATTAAATTTTTTCGGCGTACGGGTTCGCGTTTGCACGCATGTGCGCGTAGACAGAACCCGCTGCCCTCCTTCTCTTTCCTTCCTCCCTGCAGGTGTAGACAGCTTTTTCTCTCTCTCTCCCCTCGGCAGCCTTCAAATACCCTCTCCTCTCCCTCACCCTTACTCCACCGCCTTCTTCTTCCTGTCAGCGAGAGCGTGAGCGGGCGAGGGCAGTCGCAGTGGCTGCTGTGAGTGTGTGGGAGGAGCTGCTGCGAGAGGGAGAGAGAGAGCTCGATCACGAGGTTGCGAGCTTGCCGGAGCAGCCAGGGTCGGCCAGCGGTTGCGCAGCAAGCGCGTGGTGCTGAGGAGCTGCTGCAGCTCAAGCAACAGGCGGGCGCGGCACGGCCGTGCGCTGCGGGCGGAGGGCGAGGAGGTCCCGATTTTGGAAAAATTTCCCAAAATCAGATGTCTGGACATACATCCAGACGACGAAGGAGACGTCTGGAGGAAGGTCCAGACGTCTGAAAGGTACGTTATTTTTACCTTCTTCTTTCGCGTGTACGACTATGCAGTCGTTCCGCCGAAGGCTTCTGCATCGTTTCGTGTTGAGGACGGCCGTGTGTGTGTACAGGACCCGTTCGGGAAGGCGCAAGGGCACGCCATCCCACACAGATCGGACGTCTGGGCATAGCCCCAGACGACGGAGAGGGTCTCCAAACGTCCGGAGTGACAGTCGAACGTCTGGAAACTAAGTCTAGACGGTTCAGCGGGCTTCTGGACGTCTGAAGGACCGCGCAGATCAAGGTATGACCTGAGCTATCATTTAAGGCGTCTGGAAGAAGTTCCAGACGTCTAATTTTCGGCAGACTTGTCATTTTTTACCCGTTTAGGATCCGTTCGGAGTCCGTTTTTCGCGTTTCAAGTCTCGTTCTTCTCAGATTTAGTTCCTCTACTTGTTTACAGTAATTGTATACTGTTCTGAGTAGCTCCTTGTATTTGATCCCTGTGTTAGGACCTCATTCCGTTGCGGCTCTGGTGGTTGCGAAGGCGCGCGAGCTTGCCGATCATGCCCCCAGTACTCCCGATTTTGCAGGTAGAGTTGCCCTTTCAATTATTTATCAAAAATTATGCACTTGTGAAATAATTAATAGAGTTTAGAGTATTGCATGAATCGTAGGATTGAAAAACTAGATTGAATGATAGATCTTAGGGTATTGCATGAATCATAGGATTGAAAAACTAGATTGAATGATAGATCTTAGGATATTGCATGAATCCTAGGACTGAAAAACTATATTAAATGATAGATCCTAGGGTATGGCATAAATCCTAGGACTGGAAAACTAGCTTGAATACATATACATTGCAGTCTTGGAAAAGTAGAAAGGAAACGATAACTGCCTGTAATTGGTTAACAGCTGCCCGATTATAAATGAATAATTACGGTTGGAAACATGGGCTATATGAATATAAAGCTGAAATGATGAAACTTAAATTGGCTGAGTTGAAAGAGCACGAACCCTATAGGGAATTAGGAGTAGAACTCCTGGAAAGTGAATGGAATAGAATTGGGAAAGTGAGCGGGCCCTTGAGTACGGAGTACCAAGGAGAGCGACTGTCCCCCTTTTTAGTGCAGAGCAGAGCTAACCGCCCCAGGGACCCGGGATTAGGTCTGGCCACTTTGTACCGACTTTTGACCCTCGTGTACATAGTACCGAGGAGAGCTACTAGTGTAGGGAGAGCACTAGCTACCCCACGGGCCCCGGGGTTCTGCTAGCCCTCCTATACCGACTTGTTAGGCCCACTGGGCAAACCAGGGTAGTTAGGCGAGGGTGCGCGGACTGTGGAGGGGCAAGACCCATGTTTGGTTACTG
This sequence comes from Thalassia testudinum, assembly GCA_037157565.1. Taxonomy (NCBI): domain Eukaryota; kingdom Viridiplantae; phylum Streptophyta; class Magnoliopsida; order Alismatales; family Hydrocharitaceae; genus Thalassia; species Thalassia testudinum. The sequence continues at coordinate 155,925,322 of JAZHRO010000077.1, read as the reverse complement.
TGGAGGGGCTGGACCCCTGTTACTGAGAGGGCTCTGCCCTATACTGGTTCCGTGCTGTGCTTTGGGTGCACCCGTTAACGGAAACGACTGATCGCGTCCCAGTGCGAGGTAGCTACCCGTGCGTTTATTGCACATGCCGTAATCACCGTTACGTCTGTCAATGACCTTGAGGTGGTTGACTGAGGGTAGGACCACCACGGGGGACTCTCCCGGCCAAGAGAGCACCACGTGTTACTTCTACTTTTCGGAAAAGACTGCAATCAAGATCGTTCCTACGAGGAACATTCAAGATCAAGAGAATCTGAGGGATAATTCAATAACGAGTAACGGAAAATATAAAGAAAGAAATTAAAAATATAACAGCTACTGTCCACCTTCTATTTCTTAGCTTTTAGTTGCTACTCTACTAAGTGTTTCGTTGACGTGTCACCTTTGTCGCCTTTTGAGGACCAGGTGTTGACCAGCCAGAGCCAGCGGCTGCAGAGGGTTCTTGGCCTAGTAGAGCCTAGTAGTCTCTACTTGTGTAGTACCTACTGTACTTTTACTTCTGTTGTAGTAAGTAGTTTCTGTTACCCCTGTACTCTTTTATTGTAAGCATCATGTTATGTACATGTTTATTTCTTTACTGTTGTGGTGGTGTATACTGTAGTAGTTCTTTTCTTTACTGCTGTATTTTGTTACTGCTAGTTATATGCATGGTGAATGTGATTTATTTTACTGCTCTTTTGGTTACTTTCTCGTTAGACAACTGGATCTTGGGATTAGTCGAGTCGATCCGATTCTCGTGTCTCGTAGGGATTCGGGAATCGGATCGTAACAATTTAAGTACTTTCATCAACCTAATTCCAACATTGATTTATGAGAAGTTTGGACTCAGTGATTTGAAACCAACATCTGTCACTCTTCAATTAGCCAACCGATCAATTAAAACCCCAAGGAAGTGTTGGAAGATGTAATAGTCAAGCTCAATGATTTTTATTATCCAGCTGACTTTCTAGTCCTTGATATAGAAGTACCAGACTAATTGAAGAACACTTCAATCATATTAGGTCGTCTCTTTTTAGCCACTTCAAAGGCTCATATTAATTGTGAGACAGGAGGCATGGAGATTGCCTTTGGGGATAAAAAGAAGCAACTTAACATTTTCAAGGCATTTAGGAAATTCAAAGATTATAAGTTAATTAAGGAGCTTGGAAAAATTGAGGTGGCACTTGAGAAAGCTATGACCATATAATTAACAAAAGAAACCACCCCTACGTTTATGAATAAGGACTATTCTAGCTACCTACAATAGTGCAAAGAAGATATTCGTGAGCTAAAGGAATTATTGGGGGTGAAGAGGAAGAATTGCTTACCACTACATATGATGTGGAATTGAACTACGAATCAAATTATGACTTACTTGATTTTATCCTAGATAATAAAAAAGGTCAAGTAGATGAACACATGATTATCAGTGAAGATTCTAGGCTTGACTCAATATCCATGGATAGGTAGTTAGATTATCAAGCAACTACAAGATCTACTTGAAAAGATAATAAAGATCTGGAAAAGTTGTTGGGAATAGATTCTAAATAAACTAAACCATGGTAATATCTGATTGCGGCCTGACAATAGGTGAAAGAATGGGATTCCCTAACAAATAGTTGGTTGAACCGGTCTCATGATGATATTGAAATTGAATCTAGCCACTTAAGGGAGGAAGCTAAAAATGAATAAGCTTCTTACTTTATGGATGATTTCATGAAAACATGTGAGGATGATGTCTGTGAAATAAAGGCCTTGTTAGGAGTCACTTATAATCAACTCCTCCCTGAATCAAAAGATGAACTTGAGCTATTGTTGAACATGCTTTCGTCGAATTTAAAAGATGCGTCGTAGTATAGTCAACAAAAGTGAATTAACATTTAAATTCATAAGCTCAAAAAACATATGTGAGTCTGAGGTCGTTCATAGGAAGCAAATTTAGCAAATCAATTTAGTAATCACAATAATAATGCTGGTAAAATCAATAATCAAAATGATATTTAATATATAGCAAAATGTATCTTAGAATGTCAAGGATGTAAGTGTAAAAAGAATGCGGTAAATATGGTGGTTGAAACCACCAAATTAACCTTAAAATTTAAACACTTAATTAGAATCAAATATCTCAAATAACCCAACAGTAACAATGAATCCATAGTGATCTCAAAACCAAGGCAAGCACACTGATCAGACGTTAATACCAAGCACCAGACGCCTTATCCTTCAAAGGCCTCAGAAGCATAAAGTCACAAGCCTCTCAAACACAACATAAGAGGTGATGTAACTAACTACTACGTTGCAATAAAAATCGTGTTTTAAGTGTTATTGTTGTAATATATTTGTCACAATACAAACAGATGTCGCGTCATTTTATTTAATTACAATTTTTACTAAATAGTTTTCAGGTCGTTCACTGGGAGACAGTTATTGATATACCTCACTCTCTAAGTCTAAAAATATTCTTTTATTCCAAAAATCTTAACTTTATTTACAATAAGAATCAATGAATCAAATAATGAATGAATTAGTTAATTATAAATAAAAGAATTAATTAATTAATAGTACAATGCCTTAAACAGATTTACAAGTAACTGGTATTAAAACTCTATTTGACTAGACTAAGTTAGTTATGTACAACTACTCTAAGTAATATATAAATATAGGTACAAAAATAACTACTAATATATACTATACTAAGTTATATTAACACACTAGTGTCTTTAGTAACATATTCTATACATATAATAACATATATATATATGTTATTATAGACCATAGTAAAATATATAGATGAAATAAGGTAAAAGAATTACTTATACTAACACATTTACAAATATACAGTGACAAATGCAACTGTCATTAAAGCATTAGTATTATTTATATGCATAAAAGGTTCAAACAATAACTATTCTATTTATACTCTACTAATATCCATATACATATACACCTATACTATCCGTCTGTATACTTTATTTACATAGAACTATTTATATTATTTATATACATATTCTTATACTATCTTATACATATACATACATCAGCATACACATAAGCTCACTATCAACACATAGTCGCATTTTTGCCTCTTTCTTCCTCTTCTCTGTCTAAACACTTAGTTTATTTTTCTTCTCTCCCTCGCTTCGATTCACTGTTCATTAATCAAAAAATTAGATTTTTTTTATGGGTGGGTCGACCCTTTTTGTGAAATACACAACACCTCTTAAAGGTGGGATCAGACCACTATTAGAGACCAGCCTTAGTTTAATTATCGTACATTTTCATTTGATTTCAGGCCTATGATAGGCTCATAATGGGCCCAGCTACAGTGTGTAACCCCTGACCCACCACTATTCACAATATCATTCATATGCTTAGATCGAATCAGAGAGGAGAAGAGAGTAAGGGTTATTTAGGCACCGAGCGCCAATGACGGAAGCGCTCGATGCACAAATACCTTTTATACACATTTGCCATTTCTGCCACTTCCGATGTGGCACTTAAGCACCTAATCGACACTGCACTGTGTTTGCATGTGTTCGAATTTTGAGAATTTAGCCCTCCATTTGAGGGCCAAAAATAAATTTAAATTACAAATAATTTATATGTTTACAAAGCCCTTATATAGGGTTACATGATTATATAATTTATTTACAAAATTAAGTTATTTACATATATATTAAAATTAGTTAAAGTTAGGGGTTTGTACACATTAAATTAGAGTTTAATTTACTAATTAAAGTATAAATTAGCAACTTAATTATAAAATTGACCTTATAAAGAGTTAATTTATATAATAAACTATTTACTATACATTTTAAATTTATTTTAGAGATTTTATTTTAATTTATTCACATTTAAATACATGTTTAAGTTAGTTATACATATATTTAATTTATAAATACTGTAATACACTATAAATACAATATAAATAGGTTGAAAATACTTAAAATAATACTATACAAGTATACATGTTAAATTACTTCAGTATTAACTTAAATTACTAATTTATTTTATTTTAAGTTAATAAATTACTTAATTAACTTAATAACTTAATTACCTACTGTAAATACATAATTAAATAAATATACAAGTATCATATAGTATATATTACTTAGTTAAATACCTATGTATAGTATTAGATATAATTATATGCATATACATAGGTTTTTATAATTACTTAGGTTAATATCCATTTAAGTTAATATAAATTAATATATAATAATACAATAAAGTTATATATATATAATAAATAATTTTAAATATTTAATTAATATATAGAGTATAGTTATAGGTTAATTATGTACAATATTTACATATTTTACAATATATATATAACTTAATTTTAAATTAGATTTACAAGTATAGATACACTATATAAGGTATTTTTAGGAATTTTCTGATTTTTATAGTTTTTATATGTATAGTAGAAATAGGGGATGAGAGAGAAAGGATGAGATGAGAGAGAGAAGAACACTTTTTGGTATTTTTGGAGTTAAGTTTCTTTTATTAAATTCCAATGTATACTGAACTATCGGATGGTATGTTTTACCAAGTTGGAGGTTCAGAATAGTTTGAAACTTGACTAACACCTAGAAAAATATTTGATCTTAATTAAGATAGGTTTATTTTATTTTTTTATGATTTTTTTGAATTTTTTCTATATTTTCAATCTTGCACAAAAGAGGCTTGAAATTGATTTTGAAAGTGAACCTAAGGTCTCTTATTTAGATCTAATGGTTGGAATTGAGGTTCATTAGTTCAGAAGTGTCCAACACATTACATGAAAGATGTATGAAGCATTAAACAAGATTTTCAACATTAATTTCATTAAAAAAATCAAATTGGATAATTAATGCACATGAAATGAGTTGACAAAGAATTTCAAAAGAGATTTACATGTCATTTTAGATCAAATTAAAGCCCAAACTTGTACATGAATGCTTGAATATGTTGTTCTAACAAATATATTACATCAGCAGCTCACTAAAACACTTGGACCCAGCACAAATCTCACTTTAGTCTCTCAATAATAACTGCTAGTGCTGGTGTTCAGTAGATCTGCTGAAATACTGCTCAGTTGGAAGACCAGACCATTAAGGTCTGATTTGCTGCTCCAAAAACCATCCTCAGATCTTAACAAAATCGATTCTCCCAAAAGCTCTTGAGATCAAGGATTAGAACCCTCAGATAAACCTGTTCAAACAGGGAAATGGAGGAGCTAAACATTTGTTGCTCAGATCTCATCTGATTCAAACTTTGAAAAATCAAATTTCATCAGTTGTAAAACATCCAAAAGATATGGAAGCAATTTGAAACAAATTTACTAGTCGGTAAACCCTAGAACTCTAGTTTGATCATTCCTTATTATCATAGACAACACAAGAGGAATGGATCAAACTAGCTTTTAATTCCACTTGCAATTCAGCTTAGATCATTTATTAAGACCTTCAAAATCTCAATCAAACCTCAAATTTCATATTCAAAACACTTGTAAATCAAGAATCAATGTCATCTAGATTATGTTGTTGTTTTGGGCTCGTCTAGGTGATTTGTTCACCTCAAGCTCCTAAACACTAACAATCAGTGTTTAGAACCTCAGGCGATCCCATAAAAACTCAATTGGTTCATTGATAAGCCTTATCTCAGTGGATCTGAGATTCATTGGCTAAAACTACCCACAACAAAGCTCAGATTGGGCGTTTGCTCACCTGAGATAGGAAATTAAATCAAAGCAACTCAAAGTCATCGCAATGAACCCAATTAAATAAAAACAAACTCAATTTGCTCAATTAAATTCATTTAAGATCAAATTGATCCAAAATCTTGCGATTGAGCGTGAAATCCGAATACAAGTCAATCAAGCAAATTGGTTCAATCAAAACTGGATTAGGGCCACTTGTGAACATCTGAAGTGGATAAGGAGATCCTTAGATGAGTTTGAGCGTGGATTGGATCTAGAAGTTGGTGAACTTCAGATCCAATTCAACTTTGATCAATGGGGTGGAATATGGATTAAAATGCTCGAAAATCAGTGAAATGTGGATTGTGAACTGTAAGAAGAGCTATATGAATCAATGCGAAAATGCGAAAAACTCCTCTCTAATTTGAATTGATCAGAGAGGTAGGGTTGAGTCTAACCAGATCTATTCTAATCTAAAACTAATCTAAACAACTTAGACACTATACTACGATCTACACTATCTAATTAAGCTAAGAAAGTGATAAATCTATCCTATGAAAGTAGTAAATCCTATATTAAATGGAAGAATGGGACCTTGAAGAACTGCAGCTGGCGGCTGCAGCGAGGAAGGAGGGAGGATCGCCGGCGGAGGGAAAGCTCTATGGTGGAGCTCAGATCGCCTTGGGGTGCTTCGAAGTCCCTAGCGGCGAGGAGGGTCGAAGATGATCTTCACCGCCGCAGTAATAAAGTAGAGGTGAAGTGAGAAGTAGAGACTGGAGAGGACGAATGGATCGACTCAGGAGGTGTAGTGGGGAGTCGATACCTCACGCGCGAGCTTTTGGAGGTTCCTATATAGGTGCGCGAGTCGATCAAGTCTCCAACGAGGTGAAATTAGGCGTATCTAAGGCAAACGACGGTGATTAGCTAAGAGGAGGGCGGGAGAGTTCAAATCAATTTCCCACTGTCAGATGAGATCTAAGATGGGAGGTAAAGATACGCGCGGGCGTGCATGCAAATTAGAGTTGGATTGGTCGTTGGATCAAGAGCGCATGGAAGGAACGACTGTGGATACGCGTATTCTTCGCGCTACTTGATGAAGAACAATATCAGACAAGTTGGGCTTTTTGCACACCAACCTCAAATGGGTGAAACAGTGTGAGATTTGCAAAGAGACCCATAAGTGGCGAAGATTACTGCAGTGCGGTCTTTGAGTATTACAGAAAAGTCCCTGGAAGCTTTCAAAGAAGTCCCTGGAGGTTTTTCTATGCATAAAATGTAAGAGAACGTGATAACACTGCATTTCACAATGTTAATTCTGCCAAAAAGGGTCTGTCTTAAGGGTAAAATGTACAGAAGACACAAGAATGGGAGCATTACATGCATCGCACATCAAGATTACTTATAGTGTATTATTAACGGTCATGTATACAAGCACATGTCAAAACAGGCCTCAGATGAACAATCGGACCGCAAGATGGACTCAGAGCGACGAACGGAGTCCAACGGACTCGAAATCAGCTAAATCTGACATCCGGAGCTCCCACTATTGGCCCAAGAAGTTCTGATCGTTGATCTGATGATCAACGATCATGGGACCGCCATGTGTCAGCCTCGCCGCACCCTCAACTGCCCTTCATCGCGCGGCATCACTTTAAGCCGTCCGATCGTAGATTGGACGGCTGGAAATCACGCACCCGCGCGCTTCTCAACCACAACAGCTCCCGACCGTTGGATCTTCATCCAACGGTCGCCTACACCGCACCTGTAGCTCACCTCCGCAACGAAGCAGCAGGCGTAGCACAGCGGTACGCGCCTCACCCCCGCACAGTGAGGCGCAGGTTTGAGGCACCGGACGCAGTGCAAATTCGAGGCAGTCGTGGCACGCGCGATTTCGACCGTTGATGCGCGATCAAGCGGCTGGCAGCGAGCGACGCAGCATGATCTCGCACGTCCAAGGCAGACGCCTGCGATGACGCGTGGGGCGCGAGCACAGCGAGCGCGATCCAAGCGTGCGCCCCTCGAGCGATCTCGACCGTCTGATCCGCGATCGGACGGCCCACAGCGCGCATACACGGATCGTGCATGAAGAGGAAGAACAACGTGCGCGAGCGATCGCTGGGCAGGGTGTTTCACCGATGTTTTGGGAAGGGTTTTAGTGACGTCCTGGATGTCGCTAAAACCCCTTCATTTGGAAAAGCTTCTTCCTATTTAAACATCTTCCAACCACTCATGGAAGGCATTGGATTCATCTTGTAAGTGTTGTAACACCCTCCTAGCCCCCTTTAGCCCCTCTTATAGTCAACGAAGTCGACGAGTCGCCAACGGAGCCTCTCTCCACCGCCATGGCCACCTCGCCGTCTCCCCTCTCTCTTTCTTTCCTTTTAATCTAGCTTTACTTCTTTTTTTTCAAGCATTTAGCTACCCTTGTATTTGTAAAACATGAATTGCATGTTTAATATAGTGTTGATGTTACTTTGAGCAATGGCTATGATTTAAAAGACTCTAACCCTACTCTCTCTCTCTCTTTCTCTCTCTCACTCGTTTTTCTACCACGTCTTCATGCAAGCAAAAACTCGTTATCTCCGTGACATAGAGTGACAAAGAAAATCTGATTTGACGCCTCCCTGTGATCGACACTCGGACTCACGTCCGTTTCTTCTTTTAAAATCGATGCTGCAAGCACGAACTATAACGATCCTTTTAAACAAACATGTTTCTTGCGCGTCAGTTTTTGGCGCCGTTGCCAAGGAGGCAACGGATTTATTTCGTTACTTCCATTTTACATCCATGCTCACATTATCTAACGTCTTTTCTCCTTCTACTTGATGATTAATTCGACGCTTGGATGGCGAAGCAGTGCAACTCGTGACGGTAACGAGGGAGCAAGCGCAACAAGGACCGGTCGTGGGTACTTCTTCACTCGTGATTGCTTGCTTGCCTAAAAATCTAAAAAAATTGTAAAATCAAAAAAAATTGGCGTGGTGCATGATTGCCTGATCTACATTCTTAACACATCACCCAACAAAAAAAATGCACTCTAACATTCTTAATGACCTAACCCTTTTGGAGTGTTCTTTCTTTTTGAGTGGTGTTTGCAAAGCCACCGTGAATTGACATGGGCCGCACCACTCAACTCTAAAATCAACTCATCTGATAGCAGTTGCATGAATACTAGGATGAGCACTTCAGGGTTTTAAAGCCTCTCCACATCAAAGGAAATCTACTCTCATCAATTGTATTTAAAACTTGACGTGCTCACCTGAAACTTGTCTAAAAACATTAAGACACGTCAATCCTAAAAGACACAAAAGTAAGGATAAAACATTAAAAGACACATCTTAAAAAAAAAATCATTGCTTGAAAACCATGTTTTGATAGGAGCACACACACTGGAATTGAAAAACTAAGAGGCACTGCCCCAATCAATGCCTCATCACATAACCCTAGCACATGCACTATCCTAGCCCTTTTAAAACAGAGTACACGTGCCCTAGGTAAGACTGGTTTAAGTCTCAAGAGGCGTGGTTTTGTTCGCTGGGCACTTGGCTTTCATTCCCTTAGTAGAATCTGGTGACTAGGCTGCGAGAAAGTGTCGAACGACCGCGGTTGTGGGGTCTATGGAACTGGCGACACAAACCAAAGGAAGAACCTTCCCTACAATCCCCTCATAATCAGCCTGGCCAGATTAGCTTTGGGAAGGGAAGTCCAGTGCTCACGGACTTGATCACCTCTTTGGAGATTTCTAGGTCCCCTAAGGAATACATCATAAGGACTAGACTTGTTTTCTTGATTGTACACACACACTTCTCGCATCTGTCGCTCTCCGCATCCCCTCATGTTCTTCTCTAGTGTATGCACAGGAGACGATCACTTCATCCCGAGTTATTTGTTTTGGGAAGGGAATCCAGGCGACCTGATTTTGCAAGAGACATGGCTGAACCTAGAGTAAATGAGGTCGAGGACCAACCCCCACCAGACATAATGGCCATCATCCAGGCCCAGATTAACGTAAACCACCGGCTTTAGTAGCAACAAATCCACACTATCATACAAGCCATACACCGGTTGCAGAACCCACAGGGGCAACCACTACCACCTTTCCAAGGCCCACAATGACAACCACCATTTGATCCACCACCATTCCAGGACTAACCTAGACCCCTCCGTAACTTCTACAATCCTTCCGCTATTTGAGTCGAGCCGCACCTTAGGATCCCCGAAGGGGGCAATGATTTTGAGCTGAAACCAAATGTCCTGAGTCTGATTCAGAGCCACTTCCATGGAAGGTCAAATGAAGATCCCTTCCAGTACCTAGAGGATCTTGACCAGATAGCCCGAACTGTGAAACCTAGGAGCATTAGCCTTGACATTGTTTTGATCAAGATCTTCCCCTTCTCGCTAAGAGACAAAGCATCTCACTGGCTTAGAACCCTAGGTAGACCCATCACCACCTGAGAAGAACTAAGGCATGCATTCTTAAAGAAATTCTTCCCTATAGGAAAAATCAATGCCCTCAGAAGAGCCATTACTACTTTTGCACTCCAAGGCGAGGAATAGTTCCATGAGGCGTGGGAAAGATTTAATGAGCTATTAAGGAAATGCCCACACCACGAAGTACCGAGGTAGCAATTGGCGCAGATCTTCTACCACGGTCTGGATAGCAACCTACGAAACTTTGTTGATGCCTCATGCGGGGGTAACTTCCTAAACAAAGACAAGGAGAGCACGTTTGAGCTCTTTGAGTCTATGAGCGAAAATTCGCTCAACAATGCCTCCATGACCCAGTTTAACCGATCCAGTCAACCCCGTCGTGGGATTTATGAGGTACAAGCAAATTCTGGAATGGTTGACATGGATATCATTGCTAAGAAATTGGATCGAGTAGAGTTAGTGGATAAAAAGATAGATGAGCTACTGAACTAGACCAGGAACCCGTTACAGACCTTCTCCCTAGCAAAGGGAGCTCACAATGTTGACCTGGTCTAGCCCCTAAACCAAATGAACCTAGAACAACCCTTGACAATGTTCCAGGGATGGACCTTTGCTCCCTCAACCCTTGATTACTCTCTTCCCTCCCCCTCGACATCTACTATCCTTGAAGACGTACAGGCTATCCAAGGTTATGCCAAACTTAACCCTTTCTCCAACACTTACAACACCTGCTAGCGGAATCACCCAAACTTTGCTTGGACAAACCAGAAACCACCTCAATTTCAGAACCAATCCAGGCCAAACCTGCCCTCCATCAGCAAGGACCACTAGTTAGACCCCCATATAATCCAAATAGGGCAACCCCTCCCCCACAAAACCAAATGGACACCCTGATAAAAATGATGGCTGAAATGAAACAAAAACACCAAGAGGAAATGGCTTTAGTAAAGGGACAGTTAAGCCAACTATTGGACTGTAAACAACAAGGATCCCTACCTTCCCAACCACAACCGAACCCGCGAAATATGATTAATAGAGGCCCCAATTCGCAAGGGTTCCAAGGCAATCCTAGGCAGGCTCACATGGTCCAGCCAGCCCAACAAACACCCTCTGGGTTTGGTGCTTCTTCGTCCTCGTCTTCTCAAGAATCAACCCATCATCCCAATGCCTCTGCAAATGCGGTAACCTTGAGAAGCAGCACCAAAATCCAGGATCCCAAATGGCCGACTCTTCCCGAGACTTCACCTTCTGAAACACCCGACTAAGAAGAGGCACTGGAAAAATCCAAGGACCCAAAAATAGATCATATCCACATTCTGACACCATATCCCGAGGCCTTGGAGACAATCAAGAAGAAGAAAAGTATTGTGGAAACTGAGGAACTTTTAGAAATCTTTAAGCAGGTTCAGATTAATATTCCGTCCTCGAAGCTGTCAAGCACATTCCGGCTTACGCCAAGTTCCTAAAGGATGACTGTACACCCAAACATAGGCCAAGACCTCAAGCACCTAGGAAGGTTGTGCTTTCAGAGTAAGCTAGTTCTGTGATATCAAGCAACCTTCCACTTAAGCGAACTGACCCAGGAGCACCCCTGATATCTTGCAATATTAGGGACATGACATTTGATAGAGCACTCTTAGATCTAGGTGCTTCCATCAATCTGATTCCGACGACCCTGTACCACCAATTTGGATTCGGAGAGTTGACACCCACACTTGTTACCATCCAATTGGCTGATAGATCTGCGAAAACCCCAAAAGGGGTTGTCGAGGACGTAATTGTGCGAGTCAAGGACTTCTATTTTTCGGTCGACTTTTTGGTCCTCGACATGGAAGTCCCTGAACATCTACAGAATACACCCATAATCCTAGGCAGACCCTTCTTAGCTACAGCTAAGGCAAACATCAATTGTGACACGGGATGCATGGAAATCGCCTTCGGAGACAAGAAAATGCAGTTGGATATCTTTCGGACGACCAAGTCTTTCGATTGCGACTGTGTCGAGGAACATTATCCCGTGGAAGCTTTGGTCGAGGAATACCTCACCCTTAGTTCTGTCTCGGACTACCAATCCTGTAACAACTGTTCTGACCCATCACCATGTATGCCCATGGACCTCTGTAAGGTTGAACACCATCAACCAACAGCATTCGAGGAAATTGATGTTGATCAACTCCCGCCTTTCCCCTTTCCATCAAACATTGTGCCACCCACACCTAAATTGAAGCCGCTACTCGAGAATCTCAAGTGTGTCTTCCTAGGACCTGACCAGACCTTCCCCGTAATTATCAATCCCAACCTAACTAGGGATCAGGAACTTAGATTGACAGCAACCCTATCAGAACATAGGGTTGCCATTGGCTATACTATTTCAGATCTAAGAGGAATTAGCCCTACCTATTGTACCCACAAGATCTACCTAGAAGATGGGGCACGACCCTCCCATCAGATGTAGAGACGGTTAAACCTAAATATGCAGGAGGTCGTTAAGAAGGAAATTATCAAGTGACTTGACGCCAACATCATCTATCCCATCTTCGATAGTCCCTCGGTGAGCCCCACTCAAGTGGTTCCGGAGAAAGTCAAGCTCACCGTTGTCACCAATGAATATGGCGAATCCATCCCTACCCACACCACCACCGCATGGCGGGTGTGTATTGATTACAGGAAACTCAAAGAAGCAACCAAGAAGGATCATTTCCTCCTGTCATTCATTGACCAGATTCTTGAAAGATTGGCAAGGTAAAAGTATTTTTGCTTCCTGGATGGATACTTAGAATATAATCAAGTCGTAATTGCTCCTGAAGATCAAGAGAAGATCACATTCACTTGCCCGTATGGCACGTTTGCATTCCGTCGTATGCCGTTCGGGTTATGCAACGCACGTTTGCCTTCGGAGATAAGAAAATGTAGCTGGATATCTTCCGGGCGACCAAGTCCTTTGATTGCCATTGTGTTGAGGGACATGATCCCGTGGAACCTTTGGTCGAGGAATGCCTCACCTTTAGTTTTGTCTCATACCACCAATCCTGTAACAACTATTCTAACCCGTCACCATTGCTGCCCATGGACCTCTGTAGGGCTGATTACCATCAAACAACACCATTTGAGGAGATTGATGTTAATCAACTCCCGCCTTTCCCTTTCCCTTCGACTGTTATTCCACCTGCACCTGAACTAAAGCCACTACCTGAGAATCTGAAGTATGTCTTCCTGGGACCTGACCAGACCTTGCCTGTGATTATTAACTTTCATCTAACCAAGGATCAGGAACTCAGGTTGACCGCGACCCTTTCGGAACATCGGGCCGCCATTGGATGGACCATTTTAGACTTAAGAGGAATTAGCCCCACCTATTGCACTCATACGATTTACCTGGAAGACGGGCACGATCCTCTCGCCAGATGCAGAGACGATTAAACCTAAATATGCGGGAGGTCGTTAAGAAAAAAATTATCAAGTAGCTTGATGACGACATCATCTATCCCATCTCTGATAGCCCTTGGGTGAGCCACACTCAAGCGGTTTCGAAGAAAGCCGGGCTCACCGTTGTTACCAATGAGTAGGGAGAATCCATCCCCACCCGCACCACCACCTCATGGCAAGTGTGTATTGATTACAGGAAGCTCAATGAAGCAACCAAAAAGGATCATTTCCCATTGCCATTCATTGACTAGATCCTTGAAAGATTGGCAGGGCAAAAGTATTTTTACTTCCTTAATGGACATTCAGGATATAACCAAGTATCAATTGCTCCTGAAGATTAAGAGAAGACTACATTCACTTGCCCGTACGGCACGTTTGCATTCCGTCGAATGCCGTTCGGGTTATGCAACGCACCTGCTACCTTTCAGCGTTGCATGCTAGCCATTTTTTCAGAAATTGTGAGTGAATACTTGTTGGTCTTTATGGATGATTTCTCTATATTTAGGAATTCATTCGACCACTGTTTGAGCAACTTTGAGAAAATCCTGAAACGATGTATCGAGATTAGTTTGGTGTTAAGTTGAGAAAAGAGCCATTTCATGTTTTAAGAAGGAATCGTCCTTGATCACATCATATCACATAGGGGCATTGAGGTGGATCGGGCTAAAGTTGATTTGATTTCCAAACTTCCTCCGCCTAGCTCGGTCCGGCAGATCCGTTTGTTCATTGGACATGTTGGCTTCTACCGAAGGTTTATCAAAGACTTCTCCAAGCTTTCCAAACCCTTAACCGACCTTCTAGCCAATGACGCCCTATTCCACATGACATCTGATTACATCTAGGCTTACCACACCCTCCGGGACTTAGTCTTCACAGCACCTGTACTTCAGCCCCCGGATTGGTCCCAGGACTTTGAGATCATGTGTGATGCATCAGATTTTGCCATAGGCGCCGTTCTGGGACAAAGATAAGACAAGAAACCCGTGGTGATCTACTACGCGAGCAAGACGTTGGACGAGGCCCAACAAAATTATACGGTCACAGAAAAAGAACTGCTCACTGTAGTTTTTGGACTTGAAAAGTTTCGATCTTATCTTCTGGGATCCCACGTGACCATCTATATGGACCATTCAACCATCTGGCACCTATTGGCTAAAAAGGATGAGAAGGCCAGCCTCATCAGATGGATCCTACTCTTGCAGGAATTTGACCTAGAAATTCACGACAAAGCCGGATCAAAGAATGTGGTGGCTGACCACCTATCCAGACTCCACCCAGACCACATTGGGCCCTCCCTGCCTTCATCCGACACCATTCCTAATGAACACATTTTGGTTGTGCAAGACAAGAAACTGCCTTGATATGCTGACTATGTCATCTACCTGGTTGTAGGACAGACCACGCACAGCTAGTCCAGACAGCAACGGGACAAGTTCTTGGCCGAGGCCAAGCATTATTTCTGGGATGATCCCATGTTGTTTCGCCTTTGTGCCGATCAGATCATCAGGAGGTGTATCCCTGAGGATGAAGTTCAAAGTGTGCTATCTTTTTGTCATGACCAAGCTTGTGGTGGCCACTTCTCAGGAAAGAAAATCGCTGCAAAGGTTCTGCAGTCCGGATGTTACTGGCCTTCATTATTTAAGGATGCACACAATTTCGTTAAGACTTACTCTTGCTACCAGACTATGGGGACCATGACCAGAAAAGATATGATGCCCCTCCAGCCCATTTTGATTGTCGAGATCTTCGATGTTTGGTGTATTGATTTTATGGGCCCCTTCCCACCATCCAATGGCTTTGAGTACATCTTAGTCTCAGTAGACTATATCTCTAAATGGATTAAAGCCGTCGCCACCCGCCGATGCGATCATAAGGCTGTCATGGACTTTGTTAAGCAAAACATCTTTTCCCGATTTGGAATACCAAAGGCCATGATCAGTGATGGTGGAAGTTATTTTATCCACACCCAATTCCGTACCCTACTCAAAAAATATGGGGTCAACCACCGCATTGCTACCCCGTATCATCCGCAAACAAATGGGCAGATCGAGGCCTCAAACAGGCAGATCAAGAATATTCTACAGAAGATTACGAGACCTGACAGGAAGGATTGGTCCGCACGACTGGATGATGTCCTGTGGGCATACCGGACCGCTTTCAAGATCCCGATCAACATGTTGCCTTATCGCCTAATCTTTGGCAAAGCTTGCCACCTTCCTGTCTAGTTGGAACACCGGACTTACTGGGTTGTCAAACAGTATAACATGGATCCCCAGTTAGCCGATGCACAGAGGACGCTCCAACTCTCCGTGCTCGAGGAAATTCGTCGGGATGCTTTTGAGAATAGTCAGCTATACAAGGAGAAAATGAAAGCCGTCCACGACTGACTAATCCATAGAAAAACCTTTGAGCCTAATCAGCAAGTTTGGCTTTTTGAGGCTCGTCTGAAACTCTTTCCAAGGAAGCTCAAGTCCATGTGGACATGACCATTTAGGGTAGCCAAGCCCTACTCCAATGGGGCGGCTGAAATCGCTGATCCGAATACTAGGCACACTTTCACTGTCAATGGCCAGGGATTGAAACACTTCCTCACCTAAGTTCCCCCAAAGGAGGTTGTCACCATCATTGAAGGATGACACGAAGTACCGCCCAGCTGGAGGTATTAAACTCAGCACTTCCTGGGAGGCAACCCAGAAGATTCAGACTGATTTGGTATTATGCTTCACTCAGGTAATATCTTTTTGACCCCTGTTGCATCCATGTATGTGTCAATGAGGACATTGTCCAACTTAAGCATGGGGGGGTGGTAAATTGCATGATCTAAGTTCATTTAAATAATTTGAATAGAATAAAAAAAATTGAATTTAGAAAGAAAAACTTAGGCATTAGAAATTTGTCAATAGTGGGAAATAATAAGGAAAAAACCTGAACACTTAGACTTTTTAGGCCATCAGGCTTAATCAGCCCTGGTGTCCGTTAAAATATAAATTTAGCTTCAAATCCTTGCAACCTTAATCTATTCTAATCCACCAACTAAATAAAGTGATAAGTATACGACTTATCAATTCACCTTCTAACTCAGAAGGACTTTTACTCTAAGTATCTGCACACATTTTTGTACAGATTTACTTCTCGGAGATTCTGACAAAAATTGAGTAACTAATGAACTTTCTAGGGTGGTATGGTTGGTAAATTGTCGTGGGTAACAACCCATTAGCAGGTTGTCCAGAGCCCAGCCACGGGACCACCTTCTCTCTATTGCCTCTGGGTAAACTTGAGATCAAGGAAGCCACCTACCAAATTAAAAAAAAAGAGAAGGAAAAAAGAGAACAAAATAAACCATACTTCACCGCACGAGTACGGCTGGCAAGTAATCGTGGGTAACAACCCATTAGTCGGTTGTCCAAAACTCAGCTCAGTAAATGCACAAAAAGAACCAAAACACTTAACGAAGAAGCGGGAAAATAGAGCAAGCCGGGAAGATATACACTGGAAAAATCCTTGTGTTGACCCCAAGTAAAACAAACGTAGGAAGAAAGCTACTAATCGAACAAATATACCTTCAGGAAAAACACTTCCTTTTCTGATCACCTAGGGGCGTAGAAACCCAAAGTCTGTCTAAATTATCGTTGAGTGAGTCTATCATGATCTTCACACCAGGATGCTTAGCACTTAGAGTTTTTTCCGAGTTGTGGGTGGGTTGGGTAGCCGTAAAAAGTTACCAACACACTCTTAACTCCAAAAATCTAAAAATAAGAAAAAAATGGAAAATATATATACATGCCTTAAAGCAAGGATTTAGGCCATTCATATTTTGGCAGACACCCGGGCACTGCATACTCTCTGTAGATCAGGATCTTATTATATTTCCTCCTATTAACAAGTGACAAAATGTCCAAGTAATTACTTCTTAAATTCTGACTGGAAATAAGGGCTAGAATAAACCTTGCTAAGGACTAGCAAGGTGTAAGCATGGAGGTATGATAACACTACATTTTACAATGTTATTTCTGCCAAAAGGAGTCGATCTTAAGGGTAAAATGCACAGAAAACACAGGAATGGGAGCATTGCATGCATCGCACATCAAGATTACTTATAGTGCATTATTAACAGCCATGTATACAAGTGTATGTCAAAACAGGCCTCAGATGAACGATCGAACCGCACGGATGGATTCAGAGCGACGAACGGAGTCCAGCGAACTCGAAATCAGCTAAATCCGACATCCGAAGCTCCCACTATTGGCCCAAGAAGTTCTGACCGTTGATCTGATGATCAACGGTCATGAGGCCGCCACGTGTCAACCTTGTCGCGCCCTCAACCGCCCTTCATCGCACGGCATCACTTTAAGCGGATCGGACGGTTGGAAATCACGCACCCGCGCGCTTCTCAACCACAGCAGCAGCAGCTCTCGACCGTTGGATCTTCATCCAACAGTCGCCTGCACTACACCCGCAGCTCACCTCCGTGACGAAGCAGTAGGCGTAGCACAGCGGTACGCACCTCACCCCCGCATAGTGAGGCGCGGGTTCGAGGAGCCGACCGCAGCGCAAATTCGAGGCAGTCGTGGCACGTGCGATTTCGACCGTTGATGCACGATCAAGCGGCTGGCAACAAGTGATGCGATGCGATCTCGCGTGTCCAAGGCAGGCGCCTGCGATGACGCGTGGGGCACAAGCGTAGGGAGTGCGATCTAAGCACGCGCCCCACGAGCAATCTCGACCGTCCGATTCGCAATCAGACGGCCCACAACGCGCGCACACGGATTGTGCGTGAAGAGGAGGAACAGCGCGCGCGAGTGACCGCTGGCAGGGTGCTTCACCAACATTTTGGGAAGGGTTTTAGCAATGTCCCAGACGTCGTTAAAACTTCTTTATTTGGAAAGGCCTTCTCCATATTTAAACCCCTTCCAACCACCCATGGAAAGCATTCAATTCATCTTGCAAGTGTTGTAACACCCTCCAAGCCCCCTTTAGCCCCTCTTGTAGTCAACGGAGTCAACGAGTCGCCGACGGAGCCTCTCTCCACCGCCATGGCCGCCTCCCCTCTATCTCTCTCTTTCTTTCCTTTTAATCTAGCTTTACTTCTTTTTTTCAAGCATTTAGCTAACGTTGTATTTGTAAAACTTGAATTGCATGTTTAATATAATGTTGATGTTACTTTGAGCAATGGCTATGATTTAAAAGACTCTAACCCTACTCTCTCTCTCTCTTTGTTTTTCTCTCTCACTCGTTTTTCTACCACGTCTTCTTGCAAGCAAAAACTCGTTATCTCTGTGACATAGAGTGACAAAGAAAATCTGATTTTACGCCTCTCTGTTTTCGACACTCGAACTCACGTCTATTTATTCTTTTGAAATCGACGCTGCGAGCACAAACTATAACGATCCTTTTAAACAAACACGTCTCTCGCGCGTTAGAATGGAGGACCTATATGTAATATCAATAATGCAGGGTCCCAATGATGTCTAAATGCTATCAAATTTTTATTGGAACTTAATTAAACATTTAGGAAATTAATTCAACCCTTGATTTGCACTATTAAATTCAATCATGTATTCAATTTGCACTTGAATCATCAAATTAAACTTGGTAATAAAATATCTCATTAATTGACCTAATTGTGTTTTTCACCCAAATTTGATGTTTTAGGTAATTTACGTTAATTCTCACACTTAACACATTTCTTGAGTTAATTATATAGTGTTTAACTTAATTTCTAGCTTAACTTGGGTATTTTAGCTATGATGAGCCACACTGATTGGGTTTTTATGCAATTTGTAATTAGGGTTTTTAAGATCATTGTAACATACAAAAATAAATTCGCTTTTAAATTTTTAAACCTAGATAGTTGAGTATCCAGGGTCGTCCATGGAGGTAGTTTTGCAATTATAAATCTCTAACTTGCAAATGGAAATCACCTTTCTTTTTTTTTGTATTTTTGGAATATTAGATTTTTAGGGTATTTTGAAACAACGGGGGCCATTGTGAAATTAAAGCGAGAAAGCGACTACACCTAAGTTGTTGAAACTAAAACCTAAGTGACAAGCAAGTTCTCTTTCTAAGCTCATTCTAGGTACGTGAAGACCTAGAGTAGTTAGAGAGAGAGTGAATGTGTACTAAGGAAAAAGTAACAAGACACAACAAGAAATGCAACAAAAATTTAAAGAAGACAAAAATTTACTAAAGGAAGATATTGTTTTACAAGTAAAGGAATGCTTCTATTAAATTGAAAACAACAAAATAAAAGGGCAATATCCTCCTGATGATGATGAAGATGGAAGGATCCTTGCTCCAACTGTGGTTGCTCCCGTAGTTGAAAAGGATTCCTCCTTCTCCTTCTCCTTGAATTGCTCCTTCAAGGTGTGTCCTCCTAGCAAGCCCTAGATGGGGCGTGCCTTAGCTACTCCACAAGTGGATGGTTTCCACCTCAAAAGCTCCTCCAAGGGTGGGCGTGTACCACCCTCAAGACCTCCTCCAAAGGTCTTCCTTACCTGGCTTTTCCTCCGGCTGGCTTGGGCACAAGAGAGAAGAGAAGAGGGGAAGGCACCAAAGGGACAGAGTGTCACCTTAATCTTCTTCTTCTTCTCTTGGCGGTGGGCTATAGGGTAGAATATAGGTGGAAAATAATGCAACCAAAGGTGATCAAATGGTGGTGGGTGGTGGTCTTTTTATAGGAGTGGAAGGGGGTTAAGGGAAGTTAGTGGATGGAGGGTTAAGATGGCTTGTAGAGGGTGGTTAGGAGATCTTAGGGTGGATAATGGGTGGCACCAAAATGAGGGGATGCATGACATTTGGTGCCAACCCTAGGTGGGGACTAGGGTTAAGGGTTGATGGTGGTAGGGTTAGGTGGCATGTAGGGCATGTGTAGGGTTAGGATGGTGTTGTAGGGTGGTGGTTGTTGAATGGAGGGTGGATATAAGGTGATGCCTAGGGAAAGGTTGCATAAGGTGGTGGTTCGTGTGGGTTTAAGTGAAGTTGGCGCCACTTTATGTTGGTTAAGGGAGAGGGTTAGGTGGCGCCACTAGATGAAGGGTTAGGATAGGTTGGAGGGTGGTGTGTAGGGTGTAGATTGGAGGTGGTGTTGGTGCCAAATGAAGGGTTGTGGGAGGTGGTTTTTGGCGCCTACTAGGGTGTGGTTTAGGGTAGTTAGGGGGGTTAAGGTTGGCACCAAAGGAGGGTTTCTAGAAGGGGTTAAGTGGGTGGTAGGGATGGCTTTAGGTGGTATGTGTAGGGCTAGGAATTAGGCACATGTTGGAGCCAATATGAAGGGGTGCCTAGGGCGTTTTTGGTGCCAACATGAAGGGGTGTGAGTGGTGGTGGTGGTTAGTGTGGGTTGGCACCAATAGAGATGGGTTAGGTTAGGGTTAAGGGGGAAGGGTGGATGGCCATGGAGTTGGCTTAGGTTGGGAACTTAGCTAAGCTAGCTTAGCTAGTAGAGTAGAGAATGGTGGAGCCAGGGTTTTGAGGAAGGACCTGGAAAAAGATTCTAGAGTTGGACTGATGCTGCACGAGAGTTGAGGGAGCTAAGGGAGTCTTCATGAAGACTCAACTACTAGCTTAGCTAGCTACTTTTCAGGTAAG
This sequence comes from Thalassia testudinum, assembly GCA_037157565.1. Taxonomy (NCBI): domain Eukaryota; kingdom Viridiplantae; phylum Streptophyta; class Magnoliopsida; order Alismatales; family Hydrocharitaceae; genus Thalassia; species Thalassia testudinum. The sequence continues at coordinate 155,904,174 of JAZHRO010000077.1, read as the reverse complement.
TAGCAAAGTCAAGGTAGTTGAGCTGATGTGAGCTGACTTCAACCTAACTGGAGCTAGGTTGAGCTAGATCTGCCTCTGATGGAGACTCTTGAACTAGCTTAGCTACTAGTTGACAAGTAGTAGCTAAGTTAGGAATAGTTGAGCTGCAATGAGCTAAGTGGAGCTGAAGGGAGCTGGTCTTGAGCTGAAGTCAACTTAGTTGAGCTAATTAGAGCTCCCAGTGAACTGAATGGAGTTGGGATGAACTAGATTCAATCAAGTTGAGCTACGTCTGAGCTAACTTGAGCTAGGTTTAGCTAGAATGAGCTACCCTGAGCTGCCATCCAGCCAAGATGAGTTGAATGGAGTTAAATGGAGCCAAGGCTAACCCAAGTAAGCTGGTATCTAGCCAATAGGAGCTAGATCTAGCTGAGTTCCAGCTGAATTAAACTTCTTCATCAATTGCCTTCATGAATGTCAGGATTCTAAGGTTCTGCTTATCTGTTTGAACCCTAACACTCAAATAAACATGTTAAAAATAACAAATTAATGCAATGCATGCCTAACCTATGTGATGTCTAAATGCAACCCAAAAATTCATTTGCGAAGTCAAAATCTTAAAAGATAGGTTTGATTTAGGGCATAAGAATGATGATAAACTGACGTTTATCACACTCTCATGCTTACCTTTTGCTAGTCTCTTGGCAAAATAATTTTTTTTATGAAATAGAATTTTTGGGAAAATCTAATTTTTTTAGCTTTTGAGGAGAAAGGGATTACGGGACGTTGGTTGATCTAAACACAGGAGGTACGGAACTTGTTAAAGATAAACATTAAGATTTATTTTCAGATCCAAAAATTAGACAAATCGAGATCAATATATCCTTCAAAAAATTCACAAATTAACCCTTTGTTAATTCAGATGACTCGAAATTTATCTTTATGATTTTTCTAACTCTTGAATCTGATTCGCAACTTGCGATAACCTTTAAAACCTTATGTCTATGCTTGTGAAAAGCCAACATTTATAATGGCATGCTTTTGGTTTAAAACTTTTTTTTCTTTTTTTCTCTTTTCTCCGTGCTTATTTTTACCTTAGTTTTACAACAAATGTATCGGGATCATCATTCTTGTTACCAATCCTCGAGGGGGCTATGCCACCAGTACTTCGAGATATCACTGTCTACGACACCACCTAGGAGCTCACAACCCCAAAACACAATGCGATGCAAAGGGATGCTCCAAGCAAACCCAAACTCTTGCTCCGACACTACAGGTAAAGCACCATCCAAGACACCTGATTTGCAAAAATTCGCTTTAATACTCCGTCTAAATATATGAAATATAGATATAAAGCAGCGCCGAGGTGGTAACATGTTGACATCGCATCCTCAAAGGAGGCATTTTCCTCCTCCTTGTTGGTGGGAACTCAAACCAATGATCTACTTCAGACTTTTACTAAGGCCAAACAAGGGATTTTTTTTTAAACTTTAGTTGTTTTTAGGTGTTGGCTTGTGTGGGAATTTTGACAAAAGAAATTTTGCACGAGATGCAAATTTTTGAATCAGAAACTAAACCAAATACTTTCCATATTACAAAAGAGGATCAAGTCACCTGAACTATCATGAGTTTAGGCGAAATTTTTAGAGAAGGATATTTGATTTAGTCTAAAGATAGACCCTAAAATTCTAATGATCAAATCCGTATCATTATCCTTAGTTTGTTAAATATAAAATCCCATTATACCGCAAGGCGAGTTTTCAACCTTAGTCCCGATTTCAAAATTTTCCTCAAAAAAGTTTTCAACAATTTTATTTTTTTGGGTATGCATGCAGGAAAATAAAACAAAGTGACAAAAGAAAAATGCATATTTTTAGGTTTTAAAAATCCTAAATCGATCGTCAAAATTTTAAAAACACCCCCCATGCTTATGATATGCAATGTCCTCATGCATTAGGAGAGAGAAGGGATCACCCTAGTGAAAGGAAGTCGAGTTTAAGATGGTCAAAATCTAGAAAAAGAAAGCAGGAAAAATGATGGGTTACCTCCCATCCAGTGCTATCTTTTACGCCATTCAACCGGGCGTGATGTGCATCAGTGATTACTAGTGGTTGGGTCGGTTAAGTCGAATGATTCTGAAGGAAGATTCGGGGTATTATTCATATAGAGCTTTAAATGCTGACCGTTGACTTGAAAACTAGTACGAGTTTTTAGATCGAAAAGATCAATAGCGCCGTAAGGATATATTTTAAGGACAGTAAAAGGGCCGGTCCATTTTGATTTTAATTTGCCAGGAAAAATACGTAATTTTGCATCAAAAAATAAAACACGTTGATTGATGTCAAAATGTTTCCGAACAATATATTTGTCATGAAATTTCTTTGTTCGGTCGTACGTTTTCATAAGAAAAATTACGTAATTCTTCCAATTCGATTAATTATAATTTCCTGAATACTGGTGCCACATAAATCCATATTTAATTGCTTTATTGCCTAGAAAGTCCTATGCTCAAGTTCTACCAGGAGATGGCATACCTTTCCCAAAAGTCAGATGAAACGGAGACATGCCAAGTGGGGTTTTAAAAGCGATGCGGTAGGCCCATAAAGCATCATCCAACTTGTTAGACCAGTCTTTACGATCGGCTATAATCGTCTTTTGTAAAATATTTTTAATTTCCCGGTTAGAAACTTTTGCTTGGTCATTTATTTGGGGATGATAAGGAGTAAAAATTTTGTGATTAACGCCAAATTTAGAAAGAAGGTGACAGAATTTTGAGTGAGTGAACTGTGAACCTCCGTCACTAATGATGGCCTTAGGAATGCCAAATCTTGAAAAAATATTTTTCTTTATGAATTTGACAACCACACGGTGATCATTGGTGCAGGTGGGTATTGCTTCAATCCATTTAGATATGTAGTCAATTGCGACTAGCATATACAAATACCCACCAGAGTTGATAAACGATCCTATGAAGTCGATGCCCCATACATCGAAAATTTCAACCCCTAAAATTGGATTAAGAGACATCATATCCTTCCGAGTAATGTTGCCGATACTCTGGCAACGCACATAGGACCAAACAAAAGAATGAGCATCTTTTATGCAGGCCCAAATTTTAGTGTTAACCTAATTTGGGACTAAGTTGTAAATTAGGTCAAGATGGATTCTAATTAGGCCCAAATTTTGGTGTTAACATAATTTGGACCCAAGAAATCTAATGGTGAACTTGGATTTGAGTTTTAACCATGTTTGACTAGGTAAATTACACAGAAATCCAAATCAAGGTAAATTCTCATCTGAAACTCTGTTTTATGTCAAAATAGGTTGACATGGTCAAATCAAAGATACCAAACCTCTTAGAGTATTTTTCTATAAATTTTAAGTGGTTTAGATAAATTTTATTCTGACCAGAACCTCTTCAATTTAAGTGGGGTTGATAATTAGGATTTTTGGTATTATTTTCATTCTCGAAATGTGTAAACCCTGTTTTAGTCAATATGAACCCACTTTTTAGACTTTTGTGCTCAATTGATCTTTAATTCTCCTCTGAGTGACCCCATGGTTATTCTGTATTTATGATGTGCTGTTAGAATTACAGAATTAACTATGTTTCCCTGTTTTCTTCTCAAATTAGAATGTTGCGGAGTTGTGACCCTCAGATGATTAGGTATAAGCTTTTATCATTCAAACCTAACTAATTGTGGTTAGTTAGGTCCCATGATGGTGTTACCATCATACTCCCATGCCTAGCTTTTGCTAGTCCCTAGCAAAATCCTATGGACCAAACCAGATCTCTAAGTTGGATGATACCTTTAGGATGCCCTATTAAGCCACATCTCTAGAAATCAGATCAAAATACCAATAATGAGCCTACATGTACTCAAGTACTAGCCAAGATCCAAACCTGACCGGCCTCAACTTTTGGTCTGCCGCGAAGGTTTCTAAGACCCGCAAAAATTGCCCAGAGGTTTGTTGATCCCAACGATTAAAACACCCATGCATAGATGTATCAAGTCCAGGTTCAATTTGTCAGTGCATTTTTTGTAAGAGAGATGAGAGGGATTTTTTCATTTTAAGAGTTCTCTCTCTTTTCCTTTTATATTCCCCTAAATCCAACATCAAATTGTCCCTAAAAACGATCTGTATCAAATTCTTTGTTCTCACCATCAATCCTTGAAGTGTCACTGGCTTTCGATGCTTTGGGATAGTACCGCCCATGGCAACCCCCAAAACCCTGGTTTTCGACACTTCGGGATATGCCACCCATGGCATTCTATAGCTAAACTCAGGTCCTGGCAATCGACATTTCGGGATAATCCTACCCATGGCACCTAAACTAGCACAAGGTACTTACATACGCCCGGTAGGATATTTAGATATCCTAAGAGATAAGCACCCAGGAGACGATATATTATTATGCATCTTCGAGGGTAGTATTGTTCATTCCACCTCTCCGCGCCGGGAACTCGTCCAATCAGCCGCTCCTAAGTTAGGTCTTCGGGAAAACCTTTTTCAGAACAGACACTTTTGGCATTATTTCTTCATTAAGTGCACTGAATGAAACCGATGTGTGAATTTTGGATACTTAGGTTACCAAGTCCCGCAAACCAAAGGGTAGGAAACATGACCAAATAATCTTTAAGCCTTAGACTTAATACATTATCCATGTACTTTCCTTAACCTCTTGAGGATTAATTCGAATCTTAACAAATACGTGAGTGTTTAAGCCCTAGAATAGGCCCAAGAGGCCTAAGGTTAGTATTCTTTACTAATCTCCTAAGTTTTAGCCTTCTAGAGCTTAATTCATCATCCGATCTAGCCTAGAACTTAGGTGAGTTCCATACTTAATCATAGGGACTATTTGATTTTCTTTCTTTTTTATTGCTCCTTTTTTTTCCATTTTTTTTTCTTCTCTTCTCCTCAATTTTTTTTTCAATTTAGCTCAAAATTGGTCTCTCCTTTCTCCTTTCTCCATTTTTTTTTGAAACCCCTCAATGAATTGAATTTCATAACCTTTTGCACTTTAATATCCCCCAAGCCTAAAATTTGCAATGTTCTCATTGTAAATTAGGTGAGTTCGAGTTCAGCTTAGATCGTACATTAGAACATGTTTGGTGGGTGGCGAATAGGTCAGGATGACTATTGTGGACAATTTCAAGCTCTGATACAAGTATCAAAGGTGGAGTCGGCTGTTCTAATGGATGAACACTAAAGTGCAATATGAATTTAGTTCAGAGATAGGTCAGAAGGGTCTTAGGTTTTTTAAATGATGGGTTGCCTCTCATTAAAGGCTAAGTTTAATGCTATTGGTTGGGCGCAATGCAACTCAAAAATATGTCATCTGGCACATTGTGATGAGTGGTAGGAGAAAATATGTGATCATGGCAAATGAGAATCAGATGGCCACAAATGAGTATCACATCATGATGAAGAGTCAATTTAGAAGGTCCATGATATGGATCAAGTTGATTTATTTTTGGGTGTCTCTTATTGAGTTTTTGCAGAGGAATCATTGAGAAGATGTAGTGATTATGGGGCTCTGAAGTAAGCCCGTGGTGAGTCTAGGATCCAATAGAGGTGAACCTGGGCAACGTAGCCCAAATGTTTGGTTCTTCTTGTGTAATGTGGTCTAATAGATCATTATTCAACAAGTCATCTTGATTCTTTTCAAGCAGGTGTAAGATCAATTCCTCAAGAAATGACTTGAAGATTGGGTCATCTAATGGATCTTCTCTATAATTCTCATCCCAATCAAAGGTGAATGTCTAGCAAGTGACTATTGGATCATAGAACTCCGATCCTATAAATGATTCAAACTCTGGGTTGTGGTCACTCTCGGTATCTGCCATGCCCGATTCCTAGAGATCCTTAAAACAATCATCATAATAAAATGTCTCCAGATCCATGTGTATGTCCTCAAGATCAAAGGTGGAAGCCTCCAGTACTCTCAATTCGCTGAAATCATACTCGCCTAAATCGAGATCCTCCGCAATGCGGAAAACTTCCAATTCTGGTTCTAGGTTTTCTACTATCGAAATGGTCATGAGTTCCTGAATCAAACTTAGTTGTTCTGCCAAGCATTTTTCTGTTCCTTTGGATGATGCCTCGAAAATATTGATCTCAATTCGCTTGTCTCCAGAGACAATTATCACGTGCCCTGATTCACAATTGATTATAGCTCTTACAGTAGCCAAGAAAAGTCTCCCCAAAATCAAGGGCATATCTTGTATTTGTTGTGGCGCATGTCAAGAACTAGATAATCAGCTAAGTAGCTGAAATCTTTGACTCTAATTACCACATCCTCTACTAGTCTAATCGGGGTGATTAAAGTTCGGTTAGCTAATTGCAGACTAACATAAGCAGGTTTTAGTTGTCCTATCTGTAGTTTCTCAAATAGGGCAGTCGGGATTAGGTTAACTAAAGCGCTAAGATCCAGTACTGCCCACTTAAAATTTGTGCCACTAATCTTGTAGGGGATCAGTGAGGTACCTGGATCAAATTTCTTAGGAGGTAGACCATTTTGGATTATAGCACTCACATTTTCAGACAATGCTGCCTTCCTTTGCGAGGATTCCTCCACTTCTTTTTTGGATGAGTTAGGCGAGGTAGAGTTGAGAATGAGGATATTAAGTAATGGGATGGTGACTTGTGCATTCCTCAATGGTCCTGTTATGTCAGATTCAGATAGTCCTCTAGTGTGAAGGTGGGGTAAGTTTGGGATAGGGGAATGGATTGGCTAGCCTGAGGGACGGGTTTCTGTTTCCACCTCTTGGTTATGTCCTCAACTTTGTTGTGTTGATGATAGGTTGGGTGGGGTTTGGGAGAAGAGCCTCGGGGCCTGGTCTTTTCTCAAGCCCACAACATAGATCATAGCACGATCATAATGCAGAGGTGGAGGAGAAAGAGTTGGACCCTGTTGTCGAATAGCAGGGTTATTCATTGAGGCTTGATTGGATCAGCTAAGGAGGTGGAAGCTCCAAACATGCAGGTATGAGTCGATGGGCCTGGCTGAGTGTAACAAGATTAGCCCTGGATTTGATTCACCACGTGTTTCTGAGTCAAGATGTTGTTTGGATTCGGTAGAGGTTGGGAAGGAAGTGCACCACGCTAGCGATTCCACACCAACTGTTGAAGTTGATTGCGAACCTCTGTGATCTCTTCTTGGTGTTGTTTCTGCATAGCTGCATTAGTCTTTTGGATGTTAGCCAGGGCTTGCAGAATCATGCTCATTTGATCTTCCTTGCTAGGCCCGGATTGGTAATTCAAGTTGAGCCTAGACTGGGCAGGCTGATATGGTTGTCGAGCTTATGGTCGAGATTGGAATTGAGGTCTCGAACTCTGATTATTTATTGACCATGCGAAGTTGGGATAATTGCGCCATCTAGGATTGTAGGTGTTAAAGAATGGATCATTCTGGATGGCATGGATATCCACGCAAGTCTAAGGAACTCTAGAGAAATTAAAGTACGAGGGTTCAGAGTTCCCCAAACCAGAGTAGGATGGTCCAGAGTTTCCTCCAAAATCAGGATCAAATGGGGGTGGATATGGGTCCATCCCCTGATATGATTGGTGGTGAATGTTATGCACAACCTCCCTACCTGAGGGCGGTTACGCATACGTGATATGTTGTGCAGCGGTGGCTCTCTGTAGATGTCTAGTAAATTCGTCCACCTTCTTTTCGATGATGAAGACCTTATCCAAGTAACTGGCCACCAACTCCAGATCAACAAATGTGGATAGGTCTTAAGTCTCATGTCCCCTCGCATGTTTGTCAATGCGTGGGTGGTCGTCCGATTGAACATACCCATAGATTCATTATTTATGGAGTTTTCGCACAAACTCTCGAGAATTTCCCCAACGGTATCTTCATGCTGACCCATGATGTTGCCACCACAGGTTGCATTGACAAAAAGTTTGATATCCTCATGAAGTCCCTAGTAAAAAGACTGGACTTGTTCCCATTTAGGAAATCCTTGATGGGGGCATTTCCACATGAGATCCAAAACACGATCCCATGTTTCATGAAGTGGTTCTCCCCCATTTTGCATGAAATGAGTGATTTGGTGCCTTAATGCGTTGGTGCGACCAACTGGGAAGAATTTCTTCAGGAATTCATATTAGAGTTCCTCCTATGTGTTGATCAGACGAGTCAGAGTTTGATACTAATGGGCAGCCTTATCCATAAGAGAGAAGGAGAACATCTTCATGAACAGGATGTCCCGATTCTGAACAGGTGGTCCAAAGGCCAGGGTCAGATGTTTTAGCTTTTTGATGTGCTGGAAGGGATCCTCAGAGTTCAAGCCGTGGAATTTGGGGATAGCGTTAATCAGATTCGGCTTCAATTCAGTATCAGGTCCTCTAGCCAGGATTTTCACCCAGGGTTCGATCGCCACCATGGCGGGATTGTAGTGATTTCACATTTGTGGTCGTGGTGGAGGGTTCATGAATGCGTGGAATAGATCGGTGAGGCACTGCAATTGATTCTGAACATTAGGCTCTTCTTCTTGATTCTCCATGGATGTAGATGATGGAGAGCTGGGCTCAGATGTGGAAGAGTCGGACAAAATCTCAATCTGATCAGGTGAGAGCACAAACAAGTGGGTCGAGGCTTGACCTCGACAAGAACGAACTACTAATGGAGGCTTTAAGTTTGGTCTTAAGGATCCCTTCCTGAACATGCACTAGAGAATCAGATGAGGGACAGAACGCGTAATGGACCCAATTGAGGCACTCAAAAAATTTTGGATGACTAAGGAGGTTCGAGGCAGATGATACCTCTAGATGAAAAACTCACTCACCCGAGAATTATTTAGGTAGCCAGGAAGGGAGGGTTCCGCAAAGACCCCTACACGATAGAACGTCCCCACAGGTTATAAGATTTTCCCTACCCGACCTTCCTTATCACTAAGATTCCAAGTAGACAGGAATGAGCAAGCTTGACTCCTAAGCCTACCAATTTTAATCCTATGTATGTGCCTTGAATTTCACTTGAACTTTAAATCTTGATTTTGATATGTGACTTAATTTAGAGGTTGGTTGACCCACAAAGTGGATTAACTTCACCTGACATGTCCTAAAGTTGAGGATGAGTTGGGTAAAAAACTCAAATCACCCTAAAGTGTTTTGTAAATAGGTTATTAGATCTCAAATTTTTGTGATTCAAGTAATTGTTAGAGTCTTGATTTTAGAGTTTACTTGATTAGATCAATTCAACCAAGGCTTAGGTAACACACGATGTGGGAAATATGTGTTAGTTCAACCCCTCATAAATAATATTTTGATAATTTTACAAAGTAAAGAAAAAGAGATAAAACATAAGCGCAGCATATTTTCTCTGTAATAACACAATTGCAGGTTCCATGGAGTTTTCCAAGTCGGAGGATTAAAAGCGTGAAGACTACATTAGCATAAGTGTTGTCATAGGTCATAGACTTTTGTGTAAACTTTCAAAGGTTGTAATCTTTATTTTATTTGAGTCTAGAGATATTGTAAAAAGCTCCCAAACATAACTTATAAATAGCTAACTAAGTCTTTCTACACTTAGGATAAATTAGAAATAAAAACCTAATACTAATACACAAATTAGATGTCCATAATAACTGTCAAACGTCTGATTTTCAACTTTAAGACATCTGATCATTGTTTCAGACGTCTAATTACCTATAGCATTACCTTTGCATTCTGACTTCTTAGGCATCAGTCGAAGCAACCATCTATCAGACATCCATAGCCTCATCCAAACATCTAATTGTTTGCTTGGACATCCTTGAACCAACCATTAGACTCAAGTACCTATTTTCTTTCTGTTAATAACGGGCAAATACATTTTTAGACGTCTGGACATGTCTGTAGACGTCTATAATGGATCGTTGCTCATTTATTTCTGTGCAAATCTTATTAGAAACGGAAGATCTACTCTTAGATTCCAAGGCAAGTCCTTTTTATGTTTCCAGACATCTAGGAAATCCTACAAATGTTCATACTGACGTCTGTTCCTTAAAATCTAGAATCTTGTTTGGATCTGGTCAAAACAGGAACGAATTCACTTATAATTAGACGTTCAATATTTTTATCAGACGTCTTATATGAATATATCAGACGTCACTGTTTTGATCCAATGAAAACAGTAAGCCTGGCTAATAATATCAGACGTCCATAATTATAATCAGACGTCTTACAAGACGTCTGAACCTAAAATTAGACGTTTGATATTGCTGTTAGATTTATGATTGCTTTGATTTGTGTTGGATTTCGTTCCAATCTCTTAGGACTTGCCTCCAACGGCTAGGAGACCTCTCTTAAGCACTCTTGAAGGTTCCAAACTTGCTTATAAATAGACTACAAGCCCTCTTAGGCAAGATATACCTCTTGAGATTCAATTTCCTTATAAAATCACTTACTCACTACTCTTTGCTTCCTTTTGCCCTTGTGCTGTGCCAACACTTTGATTAAAGGGCAAACCCACACTCCCAGCACACTTCATTCTGCAAATTCTTAGGGAGTTCTTTTTATGCTTGATAGATGAGGAAGTCATTAATATTTTAGGGTGTTCTACAGGTGCTATTTCATTCTTATTTTTGTAGTTCGGATATCCGACCTGTCGGATCCCCGTCTTTTCATCGTGAAGGGAGAAACCTTCGATTAGGGATCGGAGGTGGGATTTGTAATTGAGATACACTACCCTCATTTAAGTAGTGTGACTAGTGGATTGATCACTTTGTAATCGAAAATCCTAAGTCAAGGAATTGGCTTAGGTGGTAGTTTTTACCTATTTTTAGTTTCCACCTAAAAATCTTGTGTCTCTTTTTGTGATTGTAATTTTTGTCTTACAATATTTTATAAATTCACTATTCACCCCCCCTCTAGTACAATTTCAATATGTTCTCTTTAAATCAGGCAAGTGTGTATTCTTGAAACCCTAATATGAAAACCTTAATTTGGCTCTATTTTCTAAGTCCAATTTTTTCCAAAGTTGATACCTAGGGTTCAATCAAGAAGTTGAATAGCCTAACGCACCTTAAATCCCTAATAGGTGTAAGTATCAGGATGGTGATCTCTAATCAAATCAGATCAAATCAGGCAACTCAGATGATGATTATTATGAAATAAAGCGAGTTGATCCTAATTGATTTTCTTTTTCAAATTTTCCAAGAGATAAGGGGCTCAAAGTAGAAGGAAATGAGATTACCTGCCCCTGGTATGGTTGGTTGTGCGACCGATCTTCAGATTCACCTCACAAAATCATAGCAAGTCAATAAAGCAAGTTAGTACCAAATCAGAATTATAAACAGTGAATAAAATGTGCGTTGTTGCTCGGCAACAGCACGAAAATATTGAATGCACTTTCAACGAATTTAAAAAATGCGTCGTAGTATAGTCAACAAAAACAAATTAACATTTAAATTTATAAGCTCAAAAAATAGAAGTAAGCTCGAGGTCATTCACATGGAGTAAGTTTAGCAAATCAATTCACTAATCACAATAATAATGCAGGTGAAATCAATAATCAGAATGATATTCAATATATAGCAAAATGTATCTCAAAATGTCAGGGATAAAAGTGTAAAAAGAATGGGATAAAAGTAGTGGTTGAAATCACCTAATTAACCTTAGAATTTAAGCACTTAATTAGAATCAAATATCTCAAATAACCCAATCCTATCAATGAATCCACAATGATCTTAGAACCAAGGCATACATACTGACCAGACGTCAAGACCAAGCGTCAAACGCCTTATCCTTCAAAGGCCTTAGAAGCCTAAAGGCACAAGCATCTCAAACACAACATAAGAGGCAAGGCTCAACAAGGACTAAGTGTGGAGCAAGAAGGGAGGCACGAATCCCAATGCTCCACAATGCAAAAACCCCCTCCCTCCTCAAATCTCTTTCTTTCTCTAACCAGAACTGAGTGAACAGTAACCAAGCTTAGGGCTAATCAGGTAATCAGGTAAACGGTTTAGAGGTCTAGGCCCACCAACGCGGAGGCGGGAGAGGGTGCGCGGGTCACGTGCATGGGGGACCCGACCTTCCGTGTACTAGGATAAAGAGTGCCTGTATGCATAGGTAAGGACTCCACCTTCCCTAATGAACACTAGGGTTGAATTTCAAATTCACAAGATCTTTCCCGACACTGTGTAGTGTGAACCAAGGTTACTTAGACTCTTAAGCTAAAGCAAACTAACGAATCATGTACTGGTGATTCAGGTATAAGAATACGTCCTAAATTAGGAGAGATTGTGGTCTATCTTATCAAAGCTTTAAGTGTATTAAGCTAAAGCCTGAGCAAATCAAGCTACAGTGACCCGAAAAGTTTAACCAGCAAAGGTTGAATGTCCATAAATACTTATTTTATTTTTATTTTCAGCTAGAAGATCATAATTAAACACTTAAATTCTTTTCAATACTTTTTCTCTCAGAATTTTTCAATTTTGAAGTTCTCCCTTAACAATAAGTTTATTCAAGTCCCTTATTTATTTTTGAAATTTTTATTTTGTATTTTTTTTGTATTTTTTACTTTGTAATTTTTCTTAAATTTTTCAATTTTTTGGTTATTTTTGATAATACTATACTATATACAATACATGTGTGTCTGCAATTGCATTTCAGTAAATGATTCACCATTTCACTCCCCCATGCTTAAATAATGCAATGTCTTCATTGTATGAATAGGATGGATGCAAATGCATGCTCTGCTTTTCACTATCTTATACTAGGTGACGAAAGGAAGTCGGAATGAGATAAAAATCTCTGTGCGGACCATTTCAAGTCTAATACAAGATCAGAGTGGAAAGTCAGGCTAAGAAGTGAAATACATGACATATGTGACAATGAATATATGCCAAAAATGCAAGGGTAGACACCTAATGCAGGAAATGGAAAAAACAAGAAAGGTGAAAACAGCTACATACAAGAGACAGGTTGCTAAGTTTTACGCCTTTAGCTAGGCGTAAACCCAGTAGAAGTTGTCAAGAATGTAGGAGGCAAAAAGATGGGTTGAAAATTGACAAGTCAATGAAGTTCAATGAAAGAATTTAGATCATAGTGAATAGAATGGAAGTTTTGTTAATCTCAAAGGTAAAGAATAGCTCCAAAGTCAATTAAAATCAGAATCAGATACTTGGTACAAGGCCCAAGTAGAGAGTGGGTATCAAATCAGAGATACTTGGCTCAAGATCCAAGTAGACATAATCAAATCATCTCAAAGTTACTTAGCTCAAGGTCCAAGTAAAGAAACAGTATATCCAGAAAAATCAACAGCTTCCACCTATTCAATCAATGAATGCAGAGTCAAGATGAAGAAGATGAATTCGGGTTGGGAAGAAGAGGTGGTTGCTGATCTAAGTAAAGTGCAGAAGGATCAAAATTGTGCAAGGCTTGTGATATGAAATGTGCTTGGCCTTGGAGAGGATTAGGTCTGGGTTGGATATACCTTTGGGCAGGTATGTTCCTAGGATTGGATTCTACTTAAGATGGGAGTGAATGTGATTGGTGGGATTCCGTTAAGTGTGATAGCTGGGCTCATCTCAGCTAGTGCCGCGTCCTGTCTCTGCTACATAGAAATATTCTGTTGTTGCATGTCAGTGAGAGCTTTCATGATATTCCCCAATTAATCATCTCGTGTAAGTCTAAGTTGAGAGTATTAGGCAGGCTTGGGTTGGGGTTGCTGGTAGGCACGCGGTGGATACCCATATGGTTGTGGAGGTAGTGCTCGGATCGAGTTGTGAAGTGGTGGTGCAGAAGGTTGTTGATAGGTAGGTCTTTATGAATTTCCTGACAATGAGAAATTTAGATGATTACGTCATCCAGAGTTATACACTATATACTTTACATATATATACATATATATACACACACAGCACACACACAACTCACGCTTATGTACACTAAGGCACAGGGGGATGGTTTCAACACTTAGTCGCAGGAGTGGCTCTTCTCTCTTAGTCGATTCACTCTTTTAGACTGATTTGGTTCGACTCAACCTAAAAATCAGTTTAGTGAACGGGCAGCCTTTTTGAGGGATACACAACACCAATTACTAGGTGGGACCAAACCTTTACTAGGACCACCTTAGTTTAGTTATTAGGTGTATTAATTCCAGTTCAATGCTCCTTAATGGGCCCACACAGGCCCACGCACAGTGCATGACCCCCAGCCAATGCACTGCACACAATATCATGTATCACATGCTCATGTCAGATCAAGAGAGAGAGAGGTATGGGCATGTGAGGGCACCCGACGCCATAACGACTGATTGGCCATAAACACAAAAAGAATATAAGCTGTGTTGCCTGCTCCAAAAGTCATGATGTGGTGCTAATTGGGAGCACTTAATTGAACGCTGCTGTGCACAGGTGTTGTTTTGATTAGTCAACTTTGGCCTTTGATTTAAGAGTCATAATTTAATATAAATTAAAAATAAATTATAGGGTTGTAAGGGTTACATAATTATGTAATTACTTTACAAAAATAATTTAATTTATTATATAATAAAATTAGCTAAAGTTCCCTGACTATACACATTAGGTTAGAGTTTAATTCGTTAATTAAAGTATAAAGTAGTTAATTAATCATCAAATTAACTTTATACAGTTAATATATATAATAAATTATTTATTACATATTTTTATGATGTTTCATAAATTTTATTTTAATTTATTTACAATTAAATACATGTTTTAGATGATTTTACATATAAATAAACTATAAATATTATAATACAATATAAATACAGTTTAAATAAGTTGAAAATACTTAGTATACTATATTACAAGTATACACTATAAATTATCTCAATATTAACTTAAATTATTAATTTATTTTATTTAAAGTTAATAAATTACCTATTTAACTTAATAACCTAATTATTTATTGTATATATATAATTAAATTAAGTTACAGGTATTATAATATTTATATTATATAAATAAATACGTATGTACAATATAAAGTACAAATATGTACATATAAACATGTTTATATAATTACTTAGTTATCATTCAATTAAGTTATATAAGTTAATATAAAATAATACAATAAGATTATATATACATTAAATTACTCTAAATACTTAATTTAATATATAAAACACATATATAAGTGATTTATATACATCTTATACATATTATATAATATTTAAATATAGCTTAGGTTTAATTAATATATATAAGTATATATATAATACATATGATACTTTTAGGAGTTTTTCGATATTTTCTGATTTTTGTGGGTTTTATATAAATAGTAGAGATAGGAGATGAGAGAAAAAGAGTAAGATGAGAGAGAGGTTTTTGTTATTTTTTAAGTTAAGTTCTTTTATTGAGTTTGAAGATATACTGAACCATCGAATAATATATTCTACCAAGTCGAAGGTTCAGAATACATTATAACTTAGGACACACCAATAAATATACCTAATCTTAACCAAGACACATTTATTTTATTTTTTTAGAATTTTATATGATTTTTGTTTATATACAAAGTTCACCAATTTTAAGCCTTCAAGAGTATTTAAGAGTGAAACCTATGGCCTTGAAAAGAGTTCTAGTTGCTGAAAATAGGGTAAAAACGTTCAAGATCATCTAACACACTATATGAAACATGTATGGACAGTTAAGCATGATTTTTTATGTGAATTTCATTAATATTCTCATTTGGACAGTTAATTCATGAATGTAGCTGACAATGAAATTTTAAATGAGAATTACAAGCTAATTCAGATTAAAATTAAATTCACACTTGTACATGAAAGCTTGTATCACGCTGTTCTAACACTAAACACAGGTTAGCTCACTTTACACACTCAAAAACCTAGTCAGTCCCAGTCTAACAGTAGCTGCAGCTGCATTAGATCAATGCTGTTGAAATTCAACAGCTGCAACCATTTAGTAGATAGGTGTTGCAGCAACTACTACAATCATTTTAGTAGTTACTGGCTGCTTCTTGGATGAATTAAACGTCTTAAAAGAATGCTGCAGCTGCAGCCCTTGGTGTTGCCATGCTGCTTAATTTAGATTAAAAAAAATCATCCAAGATCAAACCTGAGAAAGTTCAATCTTGGCTCATGAATGTCCAAATCAGCAGGTCATATTTGTCCAAAGATCATATATGAAGATTTGAAAATCCATTTATGTCCAATTTAAAATCACAGTTTGCAAAACTTTGATTTGATTTTCATTTTACACTATAGACACTATATGCAAAGACCCTTCTGTCCTGAGCCTTTTAAGACGTCTAGACTGTCGGTCAGACGTCTGGACAGCTTTCCAAACGTTTGAAAATTGAAAATTTTGTGCAAAGTCTTCGCATCTGCACATGGGCGGTGCGCAGACAGTACACTCACTTTCCTTCCCTTCTCTCTCTCCCCGCCTCCAGCAAATCCTAACTCACCAACCTTATAAACCCCTTCCTCCTCTCTCGTTCTCCCCACTCCACAGCCACTAGCCCCCTTCTCTTCCTCTCCACCACTACGAGAGGAGCTAGCGCGAGCAAGTGAGCGCGAGGGCGACAACGAGAAGGAGCGGCATGAGGAGAAGAGTTGAGCTTGCGAGCTCGTGTGGAAGCTCACCGGAGGGCGCACCACTGAAGCGGTACGTGCGGGAGGAGTGCGTCAGGGGAATCATCCCCGATACTACTGCAGCTGAAGCTGCAGGTAAGGAGGCGAGCCGCGACTGCGCGCGGTGAGAGCGAGCAGGAGCAGGTTCTGGTTCTGGATTTTTCCCAGAATCAGACGTTTGGAGTGACGTCCAGATGATGGAGTGGACGTCTGGAGGCGGTTCTAGATGTTTGAAAAGAGGTCTTCGCGAAGGTACGTTCCCTTTGCGGATACGGCCATGCAGGCTGCTCTGCAGCTACACTTTGCGTGGTTATTTTGAGAAGATTTGGTCGTCACGTGCAGTATTTTCTTCAGGAATATGCGGGACATGCCCTCCCACGCATTTCAGACGTCTGGGCAGCTTACCAGATGGCTGGAAGCACTTCCAAATGTCCGGAGAGGAGGTCGGACGTCTTGAGCTAGGTCCAGACAATCCAGAAGAATTCCTGGATGTCTGAGATCGACGCAGAGATTGAGGTGTGTTTCTGGACACTTTTAAGACATCTGGAAGTTGTTTCAGACGTCTGATTTGAATCAGCAACTCTATTTTTGACCCGTTTAGGACCCGTTTGAGGTTCGTTTTATGCAAATATGATATCGACGCTTTCCTTGTGAGTTCCTCTACTGGTTAGACGATTTTCTATACTATTCTGAATGTTCCTTTGTGATTGTTCTTTGTTATAGGACTCCGTTCCGTTGTAGGTTCGGGACTTGTTGAGGCACGTGAGCCCACCGTTCGAACTCCCAATACTCCTGGATTGACTGGTAAAATAGCTTCCCCTAAATTTAATTATAAACCTGAATGCATGTGTGGAATGAATGAGTATAACCTAGGATGCGACATGAATCCTAGGACGAGAAACAATTGAAATGTCTGTATACGTGTTTTGCAGTCTTGAATGAGTACATAAAAAACAATTGTCTGTTAATGAACAAAAGCTGCTCATGAAATATGAATTAACTATGCTAGTGAAACAGTTGCATGCAACCTTACCTGTTATATACGTTAAATACTGGAATACGAGCTACATGTGCATACCTTAAGAATGGAAACATGAATAATAGAAATACGAGTTGCACATATATAACCTGAGAATAGAAATGTGAATGATGAAACTCGATATGGAATGGCATGAGAAATATGAACATGAACCCTATGGAGAGTTAGGAGTAGAGCTCCTGGGAATAAATGGAATGAATATGAAAATGTGAGTGGGGAAGTGTGCTGGCCCTTGAGTATGTAGTACCAAGGAGAGCGACTGTCCCTTGTTTAGTATAGAGTGGAGCTAGCCACCCTTGGGTTGAGAACTGGGATTAAGATTGGCCACTCTACACCGATTTCTTGACCCTCGTATACACTGTACCAGAAAGAGCTACTAGTGTAAGGAGAGAGCTAATCACCCCACGGGACCTGAGGTTCAGCTAGCTACCCTACACCAACTTGTTAGGCCCATTGGGCAAACCAAGGTAGTCAGGCGAGGGTACGTGGATTGTGGAAGGACGAAACCCCTATTTGGTTCTTAGGAGTTAGACCCCTATTACTAAGAAGGCTAGATCATATACTGTTCCGTGTTGTACTTGGAAGCACCCGTTAGCGAAAACGACTGACCACGTACTAGTACGGGATAACTACACATGCACTTATCACGTGTACCGTATTCACCGTTACGTCAGTCCGTAACCTTGGAGTGGTTGACTGAGTGTAAGATCACCACGGGGGACTCTCCTGATCAGGAGAACACCACGTGCACCTTCTATTCTTCATAAAAGACTACAATTAAGATCGTTCCCACGAGGAATATTCGAAATCAAGAAAGAGATCTGATAAATAAATCAATTGGTGAAAATGGATAATTTGCAAAATAAAGTAATTGGAACAAACGACTACATGTTCACTTTTATTACTTTAGTTAGTTGGTTGCCACTCTACTCAGCGTTTACTGACTTTGTATACTCATAAATCCTTTTCAGGTCCAGGTGTTGAACAACTCGAATCTACAGCTGCAGAGGATGCTGGATCCAGTAGAACCAAGTAGCATTAGCTTTCTTTTGTAATACCCTTTTATAATAGTGAGTTCAGACTCATATACTTTACGTTCTGTACCTTTACTTTTCTGTACCTTATTACTATTCTATTGTTGTGGTGGTGATATGTATGTAACAGTTTTTACTTTCTTTATTACTGTACTCTTTTACTGTTGGTTGCTTAGTATAGTGAATGTAATTTACTTTCCTTCTTTTTGGTTGTTTCTCATTGGACGACTGGATCTTAGGATCAGTCGAGTCAGATCGATCTCGTGTCCTGTAGGGATTCGAGAACCGGATCGTAACACTATAACAAAAAATGTCAAAGGCGACGAATATTTTATAAAGATGAATAAATCATCACTATATAATCTATTAACGAATAATTTATTCGTCACCATATTCATTACTATATAAACCATTATTAAATTTACAATGAATAATATATTCATTGACAAAGTCAAACAACCAATAAAATCATCACTAAAATCATCATATAGTTAAATTTAGCTTCGTTATCTTTTCTTTCTTTTAACAACGCTTTTTTTTATCACCTTGTTAAAAATATGCCAATGATTAATTTGTTTCAATGTATAAAGGATGCAAAAATTTATTAATCATCATTTAAAACAATAATAATGAATCACACTTATACTTCATTTCGATTGCTTATAAAATGAAACAACATCCAACAAAATATTCCTCAAAAAGTAAAGTTTCTCAAAGAAAATTTTATAAAAAATACACATAAAAATTTATGGATAAATTTCATTGCAACATATATTTGAAGGGATAAAATATTTTACTTTATTTCTATGATAAAGGAATTAAAAATAATTCAACCATAATTTGTCAAGAGTTTACCTTATTTCCATGGTAAGAAGCTTTGTTTTTTCTAATATTTGAAACAAGTAACTAAAAAGTAGATTACATTTTCTCCCTTAAAGATAAACTACCCTATTATCTATGTATAAGTAAATCCAGAAATTTTGTTACTTATACATTCAACATAAACTTTCATATCACCACCAAGGGAAAGAATTTTGATCCAACAAGCAGCATAAACTCTAAAATTTGCATGAACTACACACCTAACATGTTGTCCATAATCCTGTAAATAAATAAATAAGTAAAAGTTGCATCATAAATAAGTGCATTAAAGTGAGATGCATAAATAGAATTGCAATATATTCTATCAACATCACAAAATCTCCTAATTAAAACCATTGTACACTAATAATAGAACTATCTACCATTTATCAAATCTTTCAACGTATCTCATGGATTCTTTCTTTTAAGTTTTGCATAAAGATTGGACCTCCAATTACCTAATCTAAATTTCTTCTTACAAGTAGACAACTTGACAAGAATATTCATTCAAGAGTTGCAAGCATACATCATTCGTCTAACTACTAATATAACTTGTGAGATATTCATTGCAATATCTTTTTCCATTCTTTTATTTAAAAACTAACCTTTAGTCGAGGTTTATGTGCAAATTTAAGGTTACTCAGATATTGAACTTATGGCATAGAATGAGAGGACAAACACGCTATGTAATCTATTTTTTTGGAGGAAATATGAGTTTGTAAGAAAATAGAACTAAGAAAAATAGTGATACTAATAAATGAAAAATAGAACAAAGAAAAAAATAGATGTGATTAAGAATAAGTAAATTGAAGGGATGCTGGTGACATTCAAACAGAAAAAGAGATATCATTGGCAAATAAGCAGAAACTAAGCGTGGACTCTCCTGCTTAAGAATACGTAAATTGAAAGGATGCCAGTGGCATACAAATAAAAAAAGAGATATCATTGGCAAATAAGCAAAAACTAAGCGAGGACAAGATCTACAGACCTTACATAGATCTTGGTTGGTCCATGTATCGCAATCAACCATAATTATTTATACCACAGTAGTGGCTGTTATCTCCTAGATTCCTTCTATCCTAGATTTTATGTTTAGTCTTGACAATTACATGCTTTTGTGTCCATTTGCACTGTTTATGTAAAGGATAAAGTGCATGAAAAGTACTCCATTTTGTCCCTTGAAATTGTGAATGTAATATGCAGACTCCAGCTTGGGAAATAGTGTCTCGGATAGAGAAGCAAGCTTTGGATAAAAGAATGCTGGATAATCTAGGTTTCAACCAAGTCAAGGACTGTAACCAAGGATGTCTTCAAAGGAAATAACAACTTAACAAGTGTTAATTCTTAGTGAAACAAATGAACAGGCAATTGAAATAATTTGAGAATTTCGTCTACCCTTTGGTTCTCTTTTCTAATGGAGCCATCTATCTTTGTTTTATCACAAACCAAATAAATGGAAACGCTACTTGGTACTTTAACTTTTTATCTTTATCTATTCAAGGAATAGATTGTGTAAAGTGAGCACAAACATGTAGAGGAGCACTATTTCTTTTTTTTTTTTTCTTGGCACCATTTCATAGTTGCTACATGTAGTTCCCCATAATCAATTATGTAGTTGGTATTAGCTTGGTGATGACATACTTCAAGCTACTAGAACGAAGAGTTTTTGTGATTTCTAATTTTGGTCAAGAAGCCAATGTTGCACGATAAAGCACAAGTTGGGCAAAAATATTCATAAGCTAATGTTGCAAGATAACTAAGACACCTAAGATTATATCATGGTTAACTTTTAGGGTAGAACTTATAAGTAGTATTTTGAAGAGTAGCTACATAGAAATTACTATAACATCTTTTCTAAAAAGGAACTAATATGCCTTTTTTTCGAGGGTCTATTATTGAGAGTAACTCTTTGAGCAATGAGAAAGAAGAGCCATGGCTTCTTTTTCCTAAACCCAAGATGCGAGAAAAGGGATCAAAGCATGGAAATTGGAACCCAATCATTGACATGGAAATGACCTATCAATCTACACAAATATAGGTTGATTTGATTTCAAAATAAAAATGGCATCTAAATGGATGGCATCATAAAGAAATCAAGCTTTTGTACTTAGCACCATGGCTGGTGGGAGTTACATTTAGACAATTTGTCAAAATTT
The DNA here is from genome assembly GCA_037157565.1 of Thalassia testudinum. NCBI lineage: Eukaryota > Viridiplantae > Streptophyta > Magnoliopsida > Alismatales > Hydrocharitaceae > Thalassia > Thalassia testudinum. The sequence goes on along the minus strand of JAZHRO010000077.1, from coordinate 155,882,553 downwards.
ACACATGACAAGTATCATACTAAAATAACTAAGCCAAGTTGCTCTAAAATTAATGAACCACTATAGACTATAAAATTTGAATTATCTCCTCCCTTAGTTACCAAAAGAACCAAAAATGGATTATAGACTATCAAATAATTTCAATGGATCAAGCAGAAGGGGAGCACCATCAAAGTTTAAAGCAAGCAAGTTTCAAGAGAATCACCTTCATCACGTACCTCTTTTTGGTTAAGTATTTGCCTCCATTACCCTCCACCTCAGCTCATTGTTCTCCCTGACCCTCCTCATCTGGGACCCGCACACAACACAATAAATCACATTAAAAAATAAGGTAAATGCCTAATCCTAACCCTAAATCAATCACGTGCCAAACAAAGTTAATCATGTAGCCCTAACCCTTAATCGAGCTCATGAGGGACCAAGAGATTGACCAAGATCGAGAGAGAGTTGGAGTGAAAGATCTCAAGCATAGATCTGAGCATAGATTTAATCTGCATTTGTTATTGGAGAAATAATCGAAGGATCAAGGAAGAGGGATCGAGGGGCATAGATCTTAGTGAGTATGTGATTGCAGGATTGAGTAACAAGATTGAGCAAGAAAGATATGATATTAAGTGAGAGAAATCAATCAAGTGATTGAGGATGAACATCTAATCAACTAATCAATATATATCAACTGAGACATATAATGATGAGTGTCCAACAAGAGCGAGGGAGAGAAGCACAAGAGGTCTAACCTAATCGACAATAAGGGCATCTGAGAGTTTGACGGTGGAGTAATCAGCTTGAAAGATTGGCATTATATGTCGAGATGCGATCGACGTACATTGCCCTCTACTATAGCTTCACCGCACGCCTCCTCGTCACCTCCAGCTCCACGTCCTTCTCCCCCAGCCACCACTGCAATGGCCTCTCGAAGTTGCTGCCTCCCTTACTCCTCTAGTGCTGCCCACAGGCCCTCGAAGTGGAAGTAAACCAATGCGTCTTTTGTCCCCCTCGTCATGGAGGAGCGCTGAGGCGACAACCAACTCAATTGTGGAGTGGAGGCTCGCAACCATCGCCCCACTGCTCCTCGCCATGTGGAGCCAAATCTGCCCCTCCGCGGCCAAGCTCATTGGTTTGTGTGGATTGGCAAGAAAATAGAGAACTTGAAATAAGTCCACTATAACACCAAAAGATGTTACATAAGAAGTGGATTACATCAGCCCATTTTGGTGAAGCTACCTTTGAAGATACACCAACATTGATTGTAAGATCACCATCCATGTCAGTTGCATCTTCCTGAATGATAACATTGCTGAAATCCACTAAAATATTTATTTTGATTACCTATAAAATGAGCAATTCTTTTACAATATTCACTAAAATATTTCACACAAATTGGAATTATCCAATGAAAACTTTATAGAAAATGCACCTAAAAAATTATGAACAAGTTTCATTGTAGCATATATTTGAAGGGACTAAAAATTTAATTTATTTTCATGATTATGAAGAGACTAAATACAATCCGGCAATCTAAAATAGTCAAAAAATTGAAATAACTACCAACTTACTCTAAAATAGAGGTACCACACATTAGATATGATCTTCATAAAAAGTCTACTACTTCAAAGTTTTACTTCATGAATAAAAGACAGATGAAGGCACACGTGTAACATGTTTTGCGAAGCTAAGTTGCTTGTTAAATAAGAGATGAAAATTCCAACACTACATCCTCAGAATGAGACTACATAAGAAAAAAGCATTGCCCTGTAAAAGAATAAAGAAAAATACTCACTATAATAATACCCACTATGCACAAAGCTATACCAATAATGATGGAATTCTGTTATCATTATTAGAATCCCAAATCAACTTGCACTCTCTCAACAACCCAACATCTTCCCAAAGGCATGTGCCTCGCAATCGAGAAATAGGCATCAAGTTGTGCATCAAGCTGAAAGTTACCTAGAATATCCCTTATTTGAGTAAAATCCACTATTCTTTAACCATAAAGTATAAATGACAGAGGATTGATAGGGATTTAAAAGGTTGCAATACCTTTCCACAAAACTCACAAAAGTAGAAATTTTCATTTTCTTAACCTACATGCACAAACTAGCACCATATCTGATACCTGAATATCCAGTAGAAATGTATGTTAATGTAAAAACACAACCATGTTAACAATCAATTACAAGTGCAAATAGACAGAACCTTCTTAGTTTACTTCGTTTGCAAATAAAAAAAAGGAGGAATTTACTCCATGTACGAGTAGGGTAAACGTATAGAACAAACGGGGTTCAAACCTACCGAAAATTTAGCAGAATTTCTCCTATTTTATCATGTTTTCCCGAAATCCTGTACTTGCAAGGGAACCTGTGCCTGCATACCAAGAATACTATAGTGGGCACACCCCACAATCAACAACAAATGGAGCAAAAATCAATAATATAGTACAAGTGGGAACACCTTGCAACCACAAGGCGAAAAAAGCACAAAAGAGAAAAAACCACCAAAACGGACATCAAGCAGTGATCACTATAAATCATTGTTCTAACTTTTATTCTACATATCAAGATTCTTATCTTGAAGATTTAGGTCTAGTTTTAACCAAGTAGGAGTTTCCTCAACATCATTTTTTATGCTAATGAATTCAAAATTCCTTGTCTTTAATTTTAGAAGGCAATTGGTGAAATCATCAACAACGAAATGGAATAGAGCACAAGATCCCTGCACATATTACAGGGTATTCCTATTGCTATAAATCCACTAAAGCAAGTTAAGTTTACAGGGAAGTACAAAAGGATATTATGTTAGTGAAACATAAATATGATAAAGATGTCATATTTTAGATGAAGAATTTTTTCTGCTTTGAAATAGACTTTCAAAAGTTTACCGTGGATCACTTCCAGACAATGATATGAGTACCTAACCAATATGTTTAGCTAGTTCCATAGTCTATCTCATCTAACAAACATATTACAATTCTGTGGGGCAAAATCACTTGCAACAACTGCAATAAACATAGCTATATATAAAATGCAGGGAGCATATATAAATCATAAAAAATGTTTGTTCCTTGGGTTTGAATAGAGGGCATGCGTTTTAGATAGATATGTGGGAAAGAGTATACCATATAACATTCTGAAATCTATATTTAATTTCAGAATTGCATAGAAGCATCTTTTGAATACTATTTGTTTGTCTAGTGGATTCAGCATCATCCTCTTTTGATATACCAAAGCATAATGATAATCGTACTTGTGACTACAATCAAATTCAAAAAGTTACAACATTCATAGAGGTTTCATGCTTTCCTTGTTTGCCAACTAACTTGGTGGTGATGCCAACTAATCCTAATGATTTTGGGAAACATCATAAAATCAAGTGCAACTCAACCACTAACTAGAAAATGAAACGAGAATGTGAAAAGGAATTTCAGTCATCATCTATAAGTAGGCAGGAATTTCCATCCTTGTAGCTCGGAATTTTGATTAAAATTCAAAATTGAGTTTGCTCTAAAAAAGTATTGTTGAGGCATGATGATATCAAAACAGAGTCACCCAGGATAAGTACACATGTAGATTTCTCTTGCTTTTAGGTATAACGATAGGCACTTAGATATGATCATAATCAACTCATGCAACTTCAATTGTTACTTTAGAAACACTTCCTTTACATTAGAAATAGAACAAACAGCTATAAAAGGGCATGCATCCTGTGCAAGAATGTTTACCAAGTGATGAGAATGTTCACCATTAACAAGAACCACTCTGTTTTGGTCCCTCTCTCTCTCCCTTTATTCAGTACATGGCCAGCAAAAGGCTTTAATGTTGGTTTGTCCAATGACCTGTTCAGTTCCTGCAGGGGATCACATGACCAAATGTGATTGCATGATTGGATAAGATGCAACATCAAACTTAACAAAATGTTGAACAGTAACTTGCAAAGGTTGATAGTTATGACTAAATTGGGAAGCTAAATAGTTTTAGTCTGTTCTCTCTGTTTTAATTTCAGTTAGAGTCTAAAAATGATCACTTTATACCTGTTTTTCTCTCAGTTGGAGTCTAAGATTGATTCTTTTATACCTATTGTTTTAATTTGCTTCCCATTGTTGTCTTTGTTTTATTTTCAGTTGGAATCTGAGATTGGTTTTGTGAGGTTGATTTGATACCTGTTCGGAGTTGGATGACTAGCAAAGGGGTAGTACGATGCAACTGGTTGGAAGATGTTAGGAATTTGATGCCCTTTAGGCTGGGATTAAACTTGACATGCCTTTTGTACCATTAGGAATCTTTCATGTGATGAGAAGGCACAATCACGTTGCTCCCATCTATCGCTGCACAACTTTTTTTTGGTGCACAACAATAGCAAAAGCTACATATATAATATCCAGACAGTTCTAGGACAAAAGAAACTCTGATTATCCAATTGCTTAGGAAAAAAAGGTTCACTAGAGCTAGACGGAAAAGAAGTGCTCAGGCTTCTATCTTCTCAGGTTCTTCAGTGATCAACGCCTTGGTGGGCTTCACAACATAATCAATGTGCTCCTAGAAAGGAGATTTGCTGAAGCAGGTTTCTCTCCAAAAGTCTAGAGTGAGGAATCCATAGGTCTTCATGAGGCAATTGAATGTAGCCTGCAAGCGCGGTCAGTACCTACCTACCTTCTAGTAAAATAATGCTATGGAGCTACAGAACATTGCCAGATTTGATGGTAAGATTGGATTATAAATCAAGTTCCAAATAATTTCAGGAAGTACCTTGAAATTCCAAACAGAGTACTTTACTTAACCTGAAGGGAAAAACGCAAGCACATCAAAAACAATAACAAAGCACCCCAAACAGGTCTCAACAAAGTTCATGGAAATATTTTGACAATCCTCATTCCTTTAGCAAACAATTAGCTTTGAAATTATAGAATCATTAATGTAAAACCAGTAATAACCCAGGTATATTCCATTTAAAGAGTACAAGGCTTGTACTATATTTGATGTGTTTTTCACCCCAAGCAATTGAAAACAAACTATCTGAAAAGGTAAAATCAGAAAATTCACACATCTTATCACCTATGCACATTGATCATCAAATTCAAATAATCCATCATATTTTGGTCTAGTCATTTTCCTTGAAAGTATTCGCATTCCACAAAATTCCAAATTTTTGGCAAAGAGGACAAAAAAAACATAACAAAAGCATTGTTCCTTTTTCTCGAAAAGGAAGAACAAAGTTCCATTTTTACTCAATTCAACTCCATTAAAGTGCACTCAATTCCAAATCACCAGAAATTGCAACATGGATCGAGTAGAAACCAAATGAATCATAATTATATTTAGATCAATTTCCTTGGTCAAAAATAAAATTCCAATCCATATCTAAAAACGTTGCAAGAAAAAAGAACATTTTGGATTAGATTAATCTTGAAAAAGAGTTCAAACTTTGATATGTTTTGCAAATAAGATGCAGACACAGCAAGGCCATACCGTGAGGAAGGGATTGATCTAATGAAGGAGAGCAAAATTCTTTAAAATATCAAAGCTCAAACAAATAGCAAACAAATTCCAACAAAATCTGATCAATTCCCTTAAGGGAGACCAATCCATACAATCTAGAAAGCAAAATGCAAAAGCACATTGCAAACTGAAACACATTTACTCTATGAACTTGAATAAATAAGCTTAAACTTGCAACAAACCTCCAAACACTTGGAAAGGAGAATCCAAAAACATGTTGCGAACAAACAAATCACACCTTGCTATCTCATTCCAAGTGAATTCTTCAATTTTTTCCGTTCCATATTCTACCCTGTGTAAATATGCAACTGAATTCTATTTTCACATATAAGGCAAACAAAATCGATTCCAATAACTTCCTTTTGTTAAGACTTCATCTTTTTCAACTCCTCTCATATCAGCTTCCACCAAATTATTAGTTACTAGTTTATTGAAACACTCAAGAAATCCAAGACACACCTTGATATGATCAACTTCCATAACCAACGAGCATCAAAACTTCACAATGCACACCTAATTATCTGATTCATTGGGGAATTTTAGCAAACAGTTGTGTGCATAATCCGATTCCCAATCCTAACAGAATGAAACACATTCAGGAATTTCAGCAAGCATTTGATGTGCATAAGACTATAGCACTATCACATCTCGCACTACCACGTCACCCCCAAAAACTCAAAGCCCTAAGCCCTAAGATTGATATCTCGCAAAATCAATAGAAACGAAGCAAATTGACAATCGAAAGGTGTAGAGGCACAAATCCAGATCTAGAGGGCGGCGAGAACGATGAGATTCAGACGAAGAATGAGGTAGAGAATCTAGTGGAGATGAGCTATACCCACTTCAGATCATTGGAGCTCTCTTCTTCTCCCTCTCAGATCGTTCTTGGAGGAGGGGATGCGAAGGAGAGAACTATATATATACCTGGGAAGTTTGTGGGCGACTAGTTTAGTTGCCGGTGACGTACCTCAGCCAATGTCCCTTCGTCGAGCATCGTCCATGTAGTCGTGCTGCCATTGGGGATGGTCTCCTCCTCGACCATCGCCATCGCCATTGTCATCGCCATCGAGAGTGGGAGGAGGGAGGCGAGGAGGGGGAGAGTGCAGAAAGGGAAGAGGAGGGCTGAGATGTAGCAAGGTGTTGGGTGGAAGAAGGGAGGCGAAGAGAGGGAGAGTACAGGAAAGGGAAGGACTGAGATGTTGCAAGGACTAGTGATTTAATCAGATAAATTTAAAATTTTTTTTTTCTTTAAGATGAGATATAAGAGTTGGGACGACGATTATTCGTAGCTATTTAAAAATGTTGGTAACTTTTTTGCGTTGTTATAATAGATAGTGATGAATTTAAATAATAATTATTATAATTTATATTTAATATTATTATTATATTTAAATATAACAACTAATATCATAAATCATTGCTATTTATTCATTACGTTAGGTACCGTTTATTGTAATGAGATAGTGTGAATATGAAAATCAAATAAGGAGTTTAAATTCTTATGAAAATATTTTCAAGTCTTCGTTAAGATCCTTTAAATTTCAATCAAATCTCCATTATTAGATTGGAATCAATTTTGCATTGAGAAACAAATATCCCCCAGATAGGGCTTTTACTTTTGATCCACCAAGATGATCTGATCACTTAGAGTTTCTAAACACTAATAATTAGTGTTTAGCAACTCAAGGCGAATTTAGATAATCAAATGGGTCATTGCTAAGGTCTCATCTCAGTGAATTTGAGATTCCTTGACCATTGCTACCCAATACAATATCTCATTGGGCATATGCTCCTTTGAGAAAAAAAATCTATATGAAAACATATTCAAATTCATTGCAATATACCAAATTGAGCAAATTTGAACTCAAACCACTCGATTAAATTCATTTAAAACCAATTTGACTCTAAATCACGAGATCGGGCGTGAAAACCAAATCTGAGAGAATCGAACAATTCGGGATGATAAAACCAGATCAGAGGATCTTTGTAGATTTATGGAGTAAATGGGAGACCCCCTAAATGGGTTTTAGGTGCAAATTCAGATTTAGAAGCCAAAGCTTCATATTTGAATTTAACCTTGATGGATGGGTGATCAATGAATACAAAATGCAAGGAAATCAGAAATGAGTCCCAATGCATAGGGAAAGCTGTATGCGTCGAAATGAAGGTGGAAAAACACCTCTCTGATCTGAATTGTTCAGAGAGGGTGGAGTGGATCTAAGCTAATCTACTCCTAAGCTACACTAATTCATCAAACTAGTGAATTCTAACATCTAATCTACTCCTAAATTACTCTAGCTAACACTACAATTAATCTAGAAAGTAGGAACTCTATCTAACAAAGCAGGAAATCTATCTAAGGGAAGAAGCTGTCCAAGGTCACCAGCCGGTGGCTGATGACAACGAAGGGGGGGGAGACCCTTCAACTAACGAAGATGTCCAAGAGCCAACAGTCGGTCGGCAGGAGGCGATTGACGGAGGGAGGAAAATGGTCTCTGTCATCGACCATCAAGGAAGGAGGTAGGGAAGTTGAGGAAGTAGACAAAGGGAACCATTCAGGTGGTAGGGAGCTGGTTCAATGTGCACGCGACTTAGGGGAGGAGCTTAAGTAGGCAGGGGAGTGATTCCAATTATTCCAGAGGTGCGATTAGACACCTAGGGCTTGGGCGGTGGAGATGAGCTTACGAGGGCGTGCGAGGGTCCAATCCAAAAGTTGGCCATTGGATGAGATCTAGAATAGGTGGTGAACACACGTGCCGAAGCACACGAAGGTTCGATCAGGGATGGCCATCAGATCGAGAGAGCAAAGGATGAACGGTCGAGATGCTCTGTGTTCTTCATGCATCTACATTGGCTCGCAGCTGCAACTTTAATGGTGGTTTTGTGTTGAGGTCCTGTTAGTCGCTCTGAAATGGATTTTAAAATCGTTGCGTTGTAATATAGCTCGAATCAGTGCGAAAACATATAAAATTTATTACTCGAATTTGAAGTCCGAAGTCGAACACAGGGAGCAATATGGCAATTTAAAATTCAAGATCACAATCAAAGAATTTGCAATCAATAAAGATATATAAATGAAATCCAATGTTGAGAATGCAAAAAGATGAGAGAGTAAAATGGTGATTTGAATCACCAAATTACCCTACAATGTTTAGCAAGCTACTCAAAGTAACAGATGATCCAAGCACAACTCAATTTTAACCAATAGAGCCAAGGTATCAGATATTAGATGACAGATTTAGGCTCAGATGCCTTAACAGAGGTAAAAGCCTCTTCTTCTTCGAATTCTTCAAGCCTCAGGGGAAGGCTTCTCTCTTCTCTTTCTTCTCTTCTTCTTCTTCCTCTTCCTTCTCTTCTTCTTCCCTTAGTTTTAGAGAAGACGCAACATAGGACTTAGCACACCAGCAGAGGCAAAGGCCTCTTAAGATCTCTCAAGAGTCAAGAGGAGGGCGGCAGAGCAAAACCCCCCCCCTCTCTCCTCTCTTTTTCTCTTCCTCCTCTCTCAGACCAAGCAAACCAGACTAGACCCGGGTATCTAGGTAATTGGACCAAGCCTAGACCCGTGAAGCGTGAGTGCGGGCGAGGGCATGCGTAGGCACATGCAAGGGGACCTCACCCCGTGCTACTGAGGCAACAAAGCTATAGCAGAAATTCCTTTTATTTCCGCTCACCGCTTCTTCAACTACCGAGGTGGGACTAAAGTCCCACCCTTCTTCGCGCGACCGTAGCAGCTGAAGTTGCTTCGTTAATTGGTGTAGTTGCTGATGCGTGCTACTTTAATTGAGTGCTTAGGAGGCCTCAAGACCTAGAGCCATGTCGAGTGGAAGTTGCAATAGGGAGTTTGAAGGTTTGAGGAGCCCTGCCGTGGTCGGAAAAGATGAGGGCGGCGATGGCAAATCGGCGGGACCTGAAATAAGAAAACATGGGCTAAATGCCCCAGTTAGAGTGCTCAGTGGTAGCGAAAATACGCGGTTTGTTAATTAGGTCGTTGTAACGCGTAAATCCGCTTTTGCTCTTAAATTTATATTCCTAGATAGGAGAGTATCTAGGGTCGTCCAAGGAGGCAATATGTTTGCAATAGTGATTCTCTTGCTTGAAATAAATCTCAACTTTCTTTTTGGTATTTTTTTCAATATATCATTTTTTTATTTTTAAGCTAAGGCAACATGCGAACTGGTGGCGGAAAAGGTGATTTACACTTCAATTTAAATACTACTTCTATGTGGCAAGTAGAACCTCTCCCTAAGCTCACTCTAGGCAAGTGGAGGCCTAGAATAATTAGGGAGAAGGAGTGAAGAATGCTAAAAACAAGCAAATAGAAATGCAAACAAGAAAACTTGCAAAGAAGGCAACTTGATAACTGAAAAAGTGTTTTACAAAAAGGCCTAGTAGAGGAAAGCTTCTACTACTATAAAAATGCAAATAAGAAGAGAAAACACAAATCCTCTAGATAGATGGTGAAGAAGAGGGCTTCTTGCTCCAAGGTTGGTAGCTCCCAATCTTGAAAAGAGGGCCTCCTTCTTCTCCTTCCTTGAGAGCTCCTCCAAGGTGGAAGCTACCACCTTCAATGCTCTCTCCAAGGGGTAGGCGTGCACCACCCTCAAGAACTCCTCCAAGGTGGCGTGGACCACCTTCAAGATCTCCTCCAAGATCTTCCTTGCCTGGCTTCTCCTTTGGCTGGCGTGACCCAAGAGAGAAGGGAAGAGGGGAAGGCACCAAGGGGACAGAATATCCCCTTAATCTTCTTTTTCTTCTTCTCTCTTGGACGTGGGCTTCTTGGTGGAATATGAGAGTGAAATTGCTATCCAAGGATGACTTGAATGGTGGTGGGTAGTGATCTTTTTATACGGTAGGATGGGGGGGTTAAGGTGCCCCTTGAAATGGAGGGCTAGGATGGAAGGATGGAGGTGGTTGGTGATCATATGGCTAAAGTGAGTTGGCGCCAACCCAAGGGGTGTTAAAGGGGGTGGTTATGGTGGTGTTGGTGTCTTTTGGTGGTGGAGAGACACCACCATTTTGGCGCCAACATGGGGTCTTCTAGAAGGGGGGTTAGGTGGATGGTGGAGATGGATTCAAGGGGAATTGTGTGGTGGAGATGAGGGGGAATTTTGGAGGGAAAAGTGGTGCCATTAAGGGGGTGGTTATGGGTATTTTTTGGCACCACTTTTAGGTGTCTTTTGGAGGTGGTGGGTCAGTTAGGTTGGTGCCAAGTAGGTTAGCTTATGTGGAGCTAAGGTGGAGCTAGTTGGGTGGAGTTGTTAGGTGGGTTTTTGGGGTGGTACAAGCCAAGGAAGTTGGAGCATAGCTATGCTAAGCTAACTTAGCTAATGGAGGAGTAGAGGAGAAGGTGTTGGAGCTAGGGTTTGGAGGGAGGAGCTGAGGAGAAGTCTGGAGCTGAAATTGGAGCTGGCTGCTGCTGAAGAGGCTGGCATGGAACTACTCTAGATGGCTTAACTTGCTAGTTCTTTGTTAGCTACTAAGCCGAGCTAAAGTAAGCTAGCTTCTACCATAATGAGCTGAGGTGAGCTAGGTCTGGTGCTCCCGGGGAGAATCAAGCTGGTTGAGGTAGCTAAGGTAGCTTAGCTCAACTGAGCTGAGCTAAGCTAAGTCCCCAGGAGCTGGACTTGAGCTTCCTGAGCTGGGATGAGTTCTTCTTCAGCTGGCTGGAGTTGAGTGGAGCTGGATGTAGCTGGATCTGAGCTGGGGTGAACTCCTGTCAACTCAGCTGAGCTAGCTAGAGCTCCCTGTGAACTAATGGGAGCTGACATGAGCTAGACTCAGCTAAGTTGAGCTGGATCTGAGCTGACTTGAGCTAGGGTGAGCTAAGATGAACTCTCTTGAGCTACCATTCAGCTGGGATTAGCTGAATGGAGCTGGGACGAGCTAACCCTAGTTCAAATGAGCTAGGTTCCAACTGTGGTGAGCTAGATCGAGCTGAGTTCCAACTAGTCTGGGCTTCTCCTTTACCATTTGCCTTCTTGAGTGCTAGGGTTTTAAGGATCTGTATATCTGTACATCCCTAACACTCACAAAAATATATTAAAAAGACAAATAAAAAATGAAATGCATGCCTAACCTAATTTATGCCTAAATGCAACCCAAAAACCCGTTTGCGGAGTAAAATCCTAAGAGCTAGGTTTGTTTTAATGCATAAGAATGATGATAGAGTGCTCAGCAGGGTCGTCGGAGGTTGGCGAATGCAGTGGTGGTGGTTAGAGGGTGTGTGAAGGTCGGAGGGTGGATGTTGGTGACGGAAAGGGCGAGCGGAGGGAGATGTGTTCGGGGAGGTGAGTGCTTGATAAAAAGTCCCAATAAGGTTGGGGCTTCTGATCAGTGGTTCATGGTGAAACTAATGGAGGCAGTGGTGTTGTGTTTGGTATAGTGTAGTGTCGGTGCGAGCTCGCCGGAGCTCATACCAGACGTGGGGAAGATGATGGGGGAGAGATGCGATCAGCGATCGAGAGTTGAGTGTGAGTGAGGGAAAAGAAAGTAGAGAGAGAGTAGATAGAGGGTCTTAGAAAAGAGAGAGAAGACCAGAATGGTCCAGTTGTGGTTGACCGAACCCAGAGAAGGTGAAGAAGACGGCGAGGCGGTGACGACGAATGAGACGAAGGAATGACCTCCCTTTGGTCGGGGAAGATCGCGAGGACAAAGGGAAGAAGATAGGGCCTTCAATTTGTTTGTTGGAGGTTTGAGAGAGAGAGAGGTAGAGGGTTGCCAGAGCTGCGGTTGTCGTTGGCTAGAGAAGACGAGGGAGTGGGTTTTAAGGCCTCAAACCTAGCTCGATCTTGGCCGTGTGACATGGGATCTTTTATAGGCCATAGGAAGCCCTTCCAAGCTTGGAAGGTATTTGAGAAATAGGATACCCGAACCTTTGAAAGGTTCGCATGACCTTTTGGGAAAGAATTGGAGCACAAGAAATGGCTCAAATGGAAGGTAACTTCCCAAGGAATCCCTGTATCAATTTTAGGAGAGAATAATTAAGAATCGAGCGAGAAATCCTCGCTCAAAACTCGACAGTGAAGGTTTAACCTTTCAAAAATGGCGTGGGACCTGCTTGTGAAGAAGACAAAGAAGTTAGGGGCCTTTTGTAAGGATTTTGAAAGTTAAGGGTATATGTGTGATAGAAAAGAATTAGACAGGACCAAATTACAAACTAGGTCAAGATGATCTCAGATTAGGCCCAAATTTTGATACAAACCTAATTTCAACCTAAAGAATCCAATGGTGAAGTTGGATTTTGGTTTTGACCAAGTTTGACTAGGTAATTTATGCAAAAACCTAAATTAGGGCAAATGTCAGTCTGAGACTATTTTGGGTCAAGACGGGTTCTGATGGTCAATTTGAAGGTACCAAACCCTAGAGAAATTTTTCTATGAATTTTAGAGGGTTTAGGTGAATTTTACCCTGACCAGAACCTCAGTTAATTAAGCGGGTCTATTTTTAGGATTTTAGAAGTCATTTAATTCTCAAAACATGTGCAAATCATTTTCTGTCTGTTCTAACCCACTTGTTAGCCTTTTAATACCATTTGACTCTTAATTAACCCCTGAGAAAACCCATGGTTATTCTGCATTCATGATATGATGGTAAAATTATAGTTTTAACCCTAGTTTCTTGTCTTTCTCTCAGAATGATTATGCAATGAATTACAGTCCTCTAGAGGTTATGTAGGAGCATTTACTGACTTAATCAGATCAAATTGAGCTAGTTATGGCTTATGATGGTGTTCCTATCATACCCCCATGCCTAGCTTTTGCTAATCCCGTACTAAAATCTCAGGGAATTTAACTCAAATTCTAGACCACATGCCTTTTTATGCTCAGAACTTTAATGTGTGCTTTTTTTTGTAAATTAGGTCAGAATGTCGATAGTAGGCCTAGAGGTACTCAAGTACCAACAAAGATCCGGACCTGACCAGCTCTAGCCTCAGTCCGCCGCGAAGGTTTCTAAGGCTCACAGGAACTAACCTAAGGTTTGTTGAACTCCTCGGTTAAAGCACCCGTGCTTGTAACATGTTTTAGCCTAGGTTCAATTTGCAGTGCGTTTTTGTAAGAGAGAGACAGAAGAATTTTTTCTTTATTTTTGGAGAGTTTTCTCTTTCTTTTCTTTTTATTTCTAGCTTTTGATTGGCTTTTTAACACGGTCTATATCGGATTCCTAGTTCTCACCATCAATCCTCACAGGGTTCCTGGCAATCGATTCTTTGGGATAGCACCGCCTATGGAAACCCCCAGAACCCTAGCTTTCGAGATTTTGAGATAATCCCGCCCATGACGTTCTGTAGCTAAGTCTAGACCCTGGCAATCAACATTTCATGATAATGCTGCCCATGGCATCTGAACTAGCATAAGGTGCTTACATGCTCTTGGTAGGATATTTAGATATCCTAGGAGACAAGCACCGAGGAGACGGTATATTATTGCACATCTTTGAGGGAAATTTCCCGCCTCTCAGTGTCGGGAACTCTTTCAAATCAACTCATGTTGATCAGCCGCTCCTAATCTAGGTAGCTTTTTCTCAGAATAGATTTAACGCATTTGTGTGATTTTGATAATTAAACGCATTGAACTAGACTATGTGTGGATTAGGGTGCTTAGGTTACCGAGTTCCGCAAACCAGAGGTCAGTTAACGAGGCTAAATAATCCCTAAGCCTTAGACCTAATACTTAAGCTTCTCATTTTCCCCAACCTCTTGAGGACCATCCAGATTTTAATGGATACTTGAATTTTTAAGCCTAAAATCACAGCCCAAGAGGCCTAAGATCAGTGTTCATACTAATCTCTTTTGTCTCTTAGCACTTTTTGTCTTTTTATTTCTTTCTTTTGATTTGGTCTAGAACTAAGTAGATTCCTTAATCTTTTACTAATGACTATCTTTTTTTTCTTTTCAAATTATGCTCCTTTTTGACATTTATATCCCCTCCCCTTTTCAAAATGTTAGTCACTCTAAAACAGGTTTTAAAATTGTTGCATTGTAGTATAGCTTAAATAAGTGCGAAAACATATAAAATTTATTACTCAAATTTGAAGTTCGAGGTCGAACACAGGGAGCAATATGGCAATTTAAAACTCAAGATCATAATCAAAGAATTTGCAATCAATAAAGATATATAAATGAAATCCAATGTTGAGAATGCAAAAAGATGAGAGTAAAATGGTGATTTGAATCACCAAATTACCCTACAATGTTTAGCAAGCTACTCAAAATAACAAATAAGCCAAGCACAACTCAATTTTAACCAACAGAGCCAAGGTATCAGATATCAGATGACAGATTTAGGCTCAGACACCTTAACAGAGGCAAAGGCCTCTTCTTCTTCAAAATTTTCAAGTCTTAGGGGAAGGCTTCTCTCTTCTCTTCCTTCTCTTCTTCTTCCTCTTCCTTCTCTTCTTCTTCTTCCCTTAGCTTCAGAGAAGGTGCAACACAGGACTTAGCACACCAACAGAGGCAAAGGCCTCTTAAGATCTCTTAAGAGTCAAGAGGAGGGCAGCAGAGCAAAACCCCCCCCTCTCCTCTCTTTTTCTCCTAAAAAATGATATGCAATTAATTCACTCAAAA
The DNA here is from genome assembly GCA_037157565.1 of Thalassia testudinum. Classification (NCBI taxonomy): domain Eukaryota; kingdom Viridiplantae; phylum Streptophyta; class Magnoliopsida; order Alismatales; family Hydrocharitaceae; genus Thalassia; species Thalassia testudinum. The sequence continues at coordinate 155,867,496 of JAZHRO010000077.1, read as the reverse complement.
TTTCCTCCCTTCTCCATTTTTTTTGTTCTTTTTCAATTTTTCTTTTTTTGGTTTATGGAATATGTAATTTTTTTGATGAAATCCCTTTCTTGTGAAGTGATTCTCACAGCATTTTGCACTTTAATACCCCCCATGCTTATGATTTGTAATGTCCTCATTGTAAATTAGGTGGGTTCGAGTTCAGCTTAGATCGTACATTAGAACTTGTGTTGGGTGGGTGGACGGGTCGGGGTGACTGTTGCGAACGATTTCAAGCTCTAGTACAGGTACCAGAGGTGGAGTCGGTTGTTCTAATGGACGAACCCTAAAGTGCAATATGAGTTTAGCATAATATGTGTCAAGAAGGGTTTCGGGTTTTCAATAAGATGATGGGTTGCCACCCGTTAAGCGCTGAGTTTAATGCTATCAACCGGGCGCAACATGCTTAGGTAGAATGCATTGACTGCATGAATGATATGATCGTGATGGATGAGAATTGGATGGCCACAGATGAGTATCAAAGCATGATGGAGAGTCATTCCAGAATATCTTTGGTATAAGTCAGGCTGATTCGTTTTTGGATAATCTTTCTTGAGTTTTTGTGGTGGGAACAGTTGGAAGGTATAGTGATCATGGGATTTTGTAGTTGGGTTATGGTGATTCCAAGGCTCAATTGAAATGGGTCTAGTTAGTGTACCCTAGATGTGTGGTTCCTCTCGTGCTCTGTGGCCTATTAAATCAATACCTAATGAGTCATTGTGATTCTTTTCTAACAATTTATATTTTGTATTTAGTTTTTCTTGAACTACAGTTCACCTGAGGAGGCAATGGAGAATTATCCTCCTGATGTCATGCTTGACGATTGCAAGAAGATTCGAAGACGGAGGTTAGTAAATGATTAAATATTATTTTATTAATTTCATATATCTTAAATTCATAAAAAATATTATTGTGTATGTGTAAGGAGTAAGCAAGAAAAAATAAGGCCAATAGGGCTAAGCTCCACCATAGACCCTTTGTTTGGGTTGAAGGAGCATCAAGACAGTCAGGAGCCATTATGTAAGTGTTGAAACTACTTTTCATATGAATATTATTTAATTTTTAAGTTATCTTAATATAATTGTATCGTTTTTGTATTTTCAGTCCGCTACACATGATAGGATGGAAATGAGTAGGATGGATATCTATGAGATCACCCACAATAAGACTGCAGCTGAGGATGTTCGTAAGTGGATTCATGAGTCATACTAGGAAAAACAAATAAGTTTCCTAAACTCAAAAAATTTATAACTTTGTATATATATTATAATAATATTTTTTAATATATTTAGGAGCAAATGGTATACTTAGTACATCTCCCCACTGACGAGACCTTCGACAGCATCTACTAGCCTTTGGATCCAGAGGAGGCATTTAAGAAAGTGATGACATCGGAATATGGTGGGTCCATTCGTAGTGCGGGGAGGGCACACACATTAGTCACTTGGTATGGGAGGAAAGGTGCCGTCTCATCTAGTGTCATCGATCAGCTGCATCAAAAGATTGACACACTACAGAGACGAGAGGAGGAGAAGGAGAAGAGAGAGGTAGAGATGAAGAATAAGATGAATGCCATGGATGATAAGCTTCAGATGCTTCTAACCTTCTTCTGAAGAAGGGTTAGTTAGAGCATCCGCCTTCATCAGATCCCAATATCTACAGACGAGATGACGACGACTCCATGGGTGGTGCAGGTGGATTGAGCTAGTGGCATCGGGGTAGTTGCATTTTGATTTTTATTCATTTTCTTTTGTTATGTTTTTCATGTTACATTTTTTATGTAAATACTTCATTTTTAAACTTTTTATGTACTGGACTTTATATTTACGAAATATAAACTTCTCTTTATTTTCATTACTTGTTTTTCTATAAAAGCAAGTCTTTTAAGTAGGTTTAGTAGGTAGTTCCCATCATTTTGTAATTTTTTTTTAAAAAAACCCATACATTTGCCATCGCTTATTTGAATAAGCGACGGCATAGATGTGATGCTAAAAATAGTTTTTCCATCATTTATCCTGATAAGCAACGACATATAAGGTTTGAGAGAATCACAATTTCCCTTTTATGTCATCGCTTATTAGGATAAGTGACGGGAAAAATTTTTTTAGTGTCACATCTATGCCGTCACTTATTCAAATAAGCGACGGCAAAACTTTTTTTGTAATCACCTGTATGCCATCACTTTTAAGGAAAAGTGACAGCAAAAATATTTTTGCCGTCGCTTGTATAAGAGACGAGAAGTTTACTTAAATGATGGCGAAAATAAAGGACGCGTAAAGATGGGAAAAAGTGACTTACATATGTTGTCGCTTATGACATTTGCTTATGACATAAGCGACGACAAATACAATTACTGTCAGTTTTAAAATGATGTCAAAATATCTAATATGTCTGATGGTCAGACATTATTTTGACGTAAGATGTGCCCTCTAATCGAAGACAAAATGAAATAGCGACGATGTAACGACCCGATTCCCAAGTCCCTACGAGACACGAGAATCGGACCGACTCGACTAATCCCAAGACCTAGTCGTCCAACGAGGAAGTAACCAAAAGAGCAGTAAAATAAACCACATTCAGCATGAATATAACTAACAGTAAGGAAATACAGCAGTAAGGAAAGAAACCACTACAATTTATACCACCACAACAGTAGAACAACATTCATAACATAATATGAACTGCAGGTAAAGAAAAGTATAGTGGAAACAAGAACTACTCACTATAACGGAACAAAAAGAGGTACAAGAGAACAGTGGTAACTCTACTGGACCCTACTCGGCCCAGCGTCCTCTGCAGCTGCTGACCCTGGCTGCTCAAGACCTGGTCCTGAAAGGTAACGAGTGTAACATGTCAGCAAAACGCTGAGTAGAGTGGCAGCTAAACTAAAGAAACAGTAAAGTGTACAGTAGCTGTTTAATTTTCTTTCTTCCTTTATTTACGTCTTTCTATTTTTTTACAATTTATCTATTTCTCAGATCCTTCACTTGATCTCGAATGTTCCTCGTGGGAACGATCTTGATTACAGTCTTTTCCGAACAGTAGAAGTAGCACGTGGTGCTCTCCTGGCCGGGAGAGTCCCCCGTGGTGATCCTACTCTCAGTCAACCACCCCAAGGTCACTGACAGATGTAACGGTGACTACGGCACGCACGGTAAACGCACGGGTAGCTAACCCGCACTGGCACGCGGTCAGTCATTTCCGTTAACGGGTGCGCCCAAAGCACAGCACGGAACCAGTACAGGGCAGAGCCCTCTCAATAACAGGGGTCCAACCCCTCCACAGTAACCAAACAGGGGCCTTGCCCCTCCACAGTCCGCACACCCTCGCCTGTCTACCCTGGTTTGCCCTAGTGGGCCTAACAAGTTGGTGTGGGAGGCTAGCAGAACCCCGGGGCTCGTGGGGTAGCTAGTACCTCCCTACACTAGTAGCTCTCCTCGGTACTACGTACACGAGGGCCAGTAAGTCGGTACAGAGTGGCCAGTCCTAACCCTGGGTCCCTGGGGCAGCTGGCTCGGCTCTGCACTAAACAAGGGGGACAGTCGCTCTCCTTGGTACTCCGTACTCAAGGGCCAGCTCACTTCCCCAATTCTATTCCATTCACTTTCCAGGAGTTCTACTCCTAATTCCCCGTAGGGTTCCAGCTCTTTTAACTCAGAACATCCAGGTTTCACTTTCCAGTTTCACGTTCTTACAAACCATATTCTCAATCACGTTTATTTATTCATAACAGGCAGCTGTTAATTCAATTCACAGGCAGCTAGTATTTCCTTTTCACATTTTCCAAGACTGCAGTATTCATACATTCCTCTAATTTTCTCGTCCTAGGATTCATGCCATATCCTAGGATCTATCATACAATCTAGTTTTCCAGCCCTAGGATTCATGCAACACCCTAGGAATCTACCATTCAATCTATTTCTCATTCCTAGGATTCATGCAATGTCCTAGGTTCTATTTATGGTTTCATAATTTAACAGATTATACTTAAAGCCACTCTACCAGGTACAACGGGAGTAATGGGGGTGTGGTCGGGAATCCCGCGTGCCTCCGCGACCCCCGAGTCTGCAACAGAACGGGATCCTATCACAAGGATCAAACACAAGGAGTGTCTCAAAATAGTGTACAGCTACTGTAGATGGGTAGAGGATGTAATTCCGGAAAGAACGCAACTCGAAACGCGGAAAACGGAACCCGAACGGGCCCTAAACGGGTTGAAAACGACGAAACAGTGCAAAATCAGACGTCTGAAACTTATTCCAGACGTCTTAAAAAGTGGATCAGCGAATTACCTCGCTCTGCGTGGGCTCTCAGACGTCCAGAAGCCTACGGGGGCATCTGGCCTAGTTCCCAGACGTCCGATGGTCACCCAGGACGTCTGGAAGTCGTTCCCGTCGTCTGGTGCTACAGCCAGACGTTTGATTCGCGTTGGATGGCGAATCACCGAACCTGCGCATACCCATCTCTCTCTCTCAGTACGGTCAGTCGAAGAAAAGGAAGAAGACAGAAAATAACTCACCTTTCAGGCGTCTGGACAGTCTTCCGGACGTCGTGCCCGTCGTCTGGCTATCAGACAAGACGTCTGATTCTGGAAAAGTTTCCAGAACCAGGGCGTGACTCGCCCTCCGCTCGCGACGCCCGGGCGCGTTGCGAGTGCTCCGCCTGCTGCTCGAGCTGCAGCAGGCCTCCCGCGTCGCTCCGTGCCCGCTGCGCCCCCGCCGACCGGCTCCCGCTGCCCCGGCAGGCTCGAGCCCTCACGGCCGACGCCTCCTCCCCCGCGCAGCACCTCCTCCTGCACCCGCCGCGGCTGTCGCCGCCGCCGCTCACCCTCGTGCTCGCTCTCGCGCACTGGCTGGAAGGAGAAAAGGAAGGAGACGGAGGTGACGGGAGTGAGGGAGAGGGCGTGGCCTTTTAAGGCCGCGCGAGGAGGAGAGAGAGAGCACGACAGAGGGCGCAGGAGGGAGAGGGAAAAAAAGAGAGAGGGTATTTCCGCAGGTCTGTGCGCTCAGGCGGGCAGACGAAACAATCGTGCCAAAATAATCGATTTCCAGACATCTGTAAATGATCCCAAACGTCTTATCCGACGTCTGGAGGTGATCCCAGACATCTGGTCCGACGGCTGGGCCACCTCCCAGACGTCTTAAAAGACGTCTGGAGCGTGCGTTCATAACAGACGATAATAACGGCATCGCTTAGTTGCGTCGATTATTTTGGTTTTACCGTAAGTTTGGAGTAAGGTATGTTGTAGTGAGGGCTGAGAGCGGTCGAACTTTGGTTGGTCACAATCACGAAGAAGAGGAGAAGATGCTGGGATGGTCAATTTGACCGTTGGCCGATTGGATGAAGGAGGTGGAGAGGTTCACTGGAGTTGCGGAAACGGTGGCTGGAGAAGGTGAAGATAGAGAGAATCCGGTTGTTTCTTGGCTGCGGGAGAAGTTGGGAACTCGAGGGCTCTTTATAGAGATAAAAGTCAAGCTCTAAAGCAAGGAAAAAACTTGATTTGTCTGCAGTTTTAGGGGAAAAGGTTCCCTTGAAATATCAAGCTCTCCTGATCTCTAGGGATAAATTTAGGATCCTTGAGTCAGTTCAAATGGTTGAGAATCATCTCCTGATCGATCCCTTCAATTTTGGAGGGATTTGGATCTAATCTGAGGGAGAAATCATCCCTTGAATCTCACTGTAGGTGCTTTCACACCATCAATGGAGATAGGGACCTAATCGCAAGAATGATGAAAATTTAGGGGCATGGATGTAAGGGAATTGAAAGTAGGGGTCTGAATGTAAGGAATAGAGATTTTTGGTGACTAAATTGCAAACTAGGTCAAGATAGACTCTAATTGGGCCCAAATTTTGGTCTTAATCTAATTTGGACCTAAGGAATCTAATGGTGAACTTGGATTTGAGTTTTGACCGCGTTTGAATGAAAAAATTACATAGAAGCCCAAATCAGGGCAGATTCCCATTAGAAACTCTATTCTAGGTCAAAATGGATTCGATGGTCAAACTAAAGGTATAAAACCTCTTAGAATATTTTTCTATAAATTTTAGGATGTTTAGATAAATTTTATCCTGACCAGAACCTCTTCAATTTAGGTGGGGTTGATGATTCAGGTTTTTGGTATTGTTTTCGTTCTCGAAATGTATGAAACCCTGTTTCAGTTAGTATGGACCCACTTTTTAGATTTTTGTGCTCTATTTACCTTTAATTCACCCCTGAGTGACATTGTGGTTATTCTGTATTTGTGGTGTGTTGTTAAAATTGCTGAATTAACCCTGTTTCCCTGTTTTTTCTCAAATCAGAATATTGCAGAGTTGTGACCCTTAGATGATTAGGTAGGAGCTTTTGTCATTCAAACTTGACTGATTGTGGCTAGTCAGGGCCCATCATAGTGTTACCATCAGCTATGTCCTAAGATTGAAACCATAGAATTTAATGGTACATCTTGTATAATTGTTACGACCCGATTCCGGATCCCTACGGGACCCGAGACTGGCTCGCCTCGACTAATCCCAAGACCTAGTCATCCAACGATAAATAACCAAAAGCAGTAAACATTTTCACAACCACACATGCAATGTAACTAAGCAGAAAATAAATAAGAGACAGTGAAAGAAGCAGCACGAATAGTCTCACAATATTACAGCCCATCACAACTACGACAGCGGAAAGTACAGTGGAAAAGTAACTGAAACAGTATTACATATAACATGATACTCACTACAACAACAGGAGCTAGGGAAACAGTAAGATAACGCAGCTAAAGCTGGGTTTGACTGGGCCCAGCTCCCTTTGTAGCCGGTGGTGCTGGTTGCTCAACTCCCTGACCTGGACAAGGTTATAAAATTTTCGAAATCAGCGAATGCTGAGTAGAGTGGTAATTCAACCATTTACATGTAATTAAAATAAGCATTTACTTAATGCAATTAAGTAACTATCCATTTTCATTTAGCTCAGCCAAGTAGTTTTAATTTGTTGCTCCTTCATTCACCTAATCATTTCTTGATCTGGCCTGTTCCTCACGGGAATGATCTTGATTGTAGTCTTTTCCATGATGTAGGATGTGCACGTGGTGATTTCCTGGCCAAGAGAGTCCCCCATGGTAATCCTACACCTAGTCAACCACCCTGAAGTCACAGTTGCGACATAGCGGTGACTACAGCACGCGTGATAAGCACGCAGGTAGCTATCCCGCACTGGCATGCGGTCAATCGTTTTCGCTAGCGGGTAGCCTAAAGGTACAGCATGAAATAGTACAGGGACTTATCCTCTCAGAATAGGGGTCTCGCCCCTCAGAATAGAATAGGGGTCTCGCCCCTCCACAGTCCGCATACCCTCGTTCGACTATCCCGGTTTGCCCAGTGGGCCTAACAAGAGTCAGTGTAGGGCGACTAGTCCTAACCCTGGGCTCCATGGGGCAGCTAGTTCCCTCCCTACACTAAATAGCTTACATCGGTACCACATACACGAGGGCCAAATAGAGTCGGTGTAGAGTGACTAGGCCTAACCCCGAGACTCAACCTAACAGGTGGCTAGTACCCCTCTACACTAAAGGGACGGTTGCTCTCCTTGGTACCGCATACTCAAGGACCAGCTCACTTCCCGTCTACAGGAGTTCTTCTCCTAATTCCTTGTAGGGTTCTTACTGGTATTTCTCTTGTTTCATTGTCCAACATTCTAATCTCTCTATTCACATTACCGATTTCATTTTTAAAACAGGCAGCTCATGATTCACTAACTGAGAAAGCATCACATCAATAACCCAATACATTTGCTAGCATTTAGAGTTTTACATGCATCTCAAGTAACAATGCAGCTCAAGCATACTCATTTGTTCTTGCCTTAGGGTTCATTCTCATCCTAGGGTTTTACATATATCTCAACTATATAGTGTAGCTCAAACCATACTCATTTGTCCCTACCCTAGGGTTCATTCTCATCCTAAGGTTTTACATGTATCTCAAGTATACAGTGTAGCTCAAACCATACTCATTTGTTCCTACCCTAGGGTTCATTCAAGTTATTCTAAACATGTAGTTTATTTGTTTAAATCATAATATTAATGTAAGTCACTCTACTGGAAAACACGGGAGGAATGGGGGCTCGAATCGCAGATTACGTCGCCTCCATGGCTCTCGCGTACTCGACTAGTTGGAGATCTATACAATTAACCAACCACATCAAATGAGTCCAAGACTGTACACAAGTGTCACTAACTCATAAAGGAACTCAAGCAAAAAATAATGGTACTTCATTTTCGAAAATCTGATTCCGTTTGGACCCTAAACGGGATAAAAACACGCACACTGTCCAAAATTAGACGTCCAGGACTAGCCCCAGACATCTTAAAAGACGTCAGTACTCACCCTGGGTTTCCTACGGCTACCTCGGATGTCCAGATCATTCCGTGATCATCTGAGGAGAGTTTCAGACATCGGACTCTCCTTCCGGTCATCTGGAGGTACGGTCAGACGTTTGACGACATGTCCAGACGTCCAAAAGCACCTTGAAGGGCGCACCCCGCACCTTTCCAACACTCTACCCCTTGCATACGTATGCACGGGGCTAAAAATGGCTGGACAAATCTCCTGCGGTAAGGCCTGCATAGCCGTAAACCGCACAGAAGCACGTACCTTGACACTAAGCATGCTTTCAGACATCCGGCTTCAGCTCCGGACATCCTTCTGCTACTCCAGATGTCTGGGAGATGATTCAGACATCTGATACTGGAAAATATCCAGTACACAGAACTTTCCAGTGAGCTGTCTCCTTTGCGAGCTCACCCGCAGGAGCTACAGCAGTGCCTCCAGCGGCTGCAGGAGGCCAAGGCTTCTGCCCGCAAGCTCCTCCTCCTCGCTCGCGTTCTCGACTTTTCCTGCACGAGCTCCTCCGACTCTCGCGGCTCTCTTGCGAACTCCTCCGAGCTCTCGCGGCTCTCTCGCGAGCTTACACTCTCCTCTCCTCTGCGTCCAGTCTCTCATCTTCCTCTCCACTCGCTGCACTGGAGGTGGTGAGGAAGGTTGCAGCTGGCAGGAGGGAAGGATGGAGGTGGTGGGGAGAGTGGCGTGGGTGTGGGGGGTTTAAATAGGAAAGGGTTAAGGTTTGGGTAAGGAAGGAGGGGTGTACACGTGTCATGCGTGCACGGAAAAAGGAAAACAAGGTACGATTCTTCTACTTTCAGACGTCCGACCCTCTATCTAGACATCTGGACAGACGTCTGATGGCTAATCTAGACGTCTTAACCAACCCAAATTGCAGTGGGTCATTTCAATAATACATAATGATCTCGATAAAGAGATGTTGAATAGTTGGGAATGTAGTTTGAGTATGGTCAAGGTTTTGAGGATGGATTTGATATCACAGGTTGTGAGGTATGGCACGACTATCAATTGGTGGGAAGTGTGGAATCAGATCACTTGGGGGGTAGAACAAACATTACACAATTCTATGAGAAGTTTGAATGATTTCAAGGATCCTTATTATCCTCATTTGTTTGATTTTATAGAGGTTGCTAGTCATAATTCGTTACCTCTTAAACCTCTTAAGGGAGCTCAATGAATTTCCTGTACTGATCTCTATTGGCGAACCTTTGGTATAACACTCCATCATCAGCTTGTTAATATTCTTGGCTAGGTAAAGGCAGTCAATGTAGACTTTGTACTAGAAATGCAAATTGGTGCATAGAGATCTTAGTGGATACATCATTCGATATTTTGAGGGCTACTTATACATTCTTGATGTTTCTAGATCAATGGATCTTGACCATCCATTTGCTTTACAATTTCAAAAAAGAGATTGTACCCATGTTTTAGATTTTTTTTCAAAGCATGGAGTACCCTCTATGATTGTTAAAGAACTATCTGGTTTCATTATAGATCCATCTATTGCAGATGAAGCTGCGAATGGCTATCTTTAAAAGTTTTTCAAAAGAGGAGAAATCCACCCTTAGGCCCTTAGGGGTGGTTTACGGAGGGGGATAACCCCTCTTTTTGAGGGTTATCCCCTGTTTACAGAGGGGGATACCTCAGCCCTACTTTGGGTTGGTAACCCGTGTTGCTCTCAGGGTTGGCCCAACCCCTCTTTTGACCCGTATTTTCTCTCTCTCCTGGTGCCACTCTCGCGAGCAACTTCTCTCAAAGTTGCCCTTCTCCCCGCGTAGCTGCTGCACAAGCGATTTTAGAAACCCTAGCGGCTTCTGCCCCGCGTTTTCTCTATCTCCCAGTGCCCCTCTCGCACGAACATGTTCTCCCGATGTTGCCTCTCTTCCTCACATAGGTGTTGCGTGCGGCGATTTCAGAAACCCTAGCAGGGATGCCCTTTCCTCGTTCTGAACGATCATTGTCAGTTGTTGGTAGAGTGGGGCCAAGCCTTTACACATCCTTTATTCACATCGCGCCATGTGAGGGTGGACTCCATCTCCTTTGTATGTGTGGATGTCTCTTATATTTCCAACAAATGGCTCAGAATCCCTACTAGTAGCCATCACTATCCTCTTTCCATTTTCGATACACTTGCTCGATTTGTTACATCCCCTATTTCGAGGGGTTGTCATGACTGCAGCTTTCTTGTGAATGCATTCTGAAATCAGTTTGACCGGCTTATTTGTCTTTGGTTGTTCAATGCATTCATGGTTTCGATGTAAAAGGGGTTATCTTGGGCGTTCCTCTTCTCCGCATTACTGACGGTAGTCGTTCTCATGCATTTGAAAGTTGTTGGAATCGTAGTATAGTCGTGCAAAAACGCTCGTCAAAAAATAAGTTTGTAAAGATTACGAGACTTGAGTCCCGGTCGTTCGTCTCTGGGAGGCATTTGGTTTACTTTTGAAATCAATCTTTTTGCCGCTCTACTTTGTTTAGAATTGCATGCCAGTTCGTGATTATTACGTATTTAGGTACGACATGCTTAGTTGCAAGAATAGTAGGAGTTAGAAACAGGCAACATTAATCACGCAAATGATAATAGCAATCAATAAGCTCATTATGATTTCACAACATGGAGACATATATATATATAAGCATTTTTCATTCATTCAGTGGGAGAGTTGTTTGCAACAAAAACTATAGAAGAAAGCTTGTACAGAAATGCTTGGAATTTAAATCTAACTACCAGAAAACGACTGCATACAAGAATCAATGGGGGAATTTTGCATGCATCATTGGGGGAGAACAAAGACTACGATATTAAGCAGTAATAAAGGCAATAAAATTATGAAGAGCATAAACTAAATCAAGCAGAACGAAAGGGCATTCAGGGGTGGTCCCCGATGGCCTTGGAGTGGTTGGGAGGGAAATGAGGGGTGGACAATGTAGCTTAGGCCGACCCTTGGAGAGAGGTAGGGCTGATCCAGCATCCTGGCATGATGTCCTCCATGGTGGTGGTAGTGAGCTCGTGGAGGTGGAGTGGCTAGCTAAGTGGAAGTGGGCGTGAATGGCACCAATGGAGTGAATTTGCCAAGGAAGTGAAGGGATGTGAATTTGGCTGCCCATGGGGCCTTTTTATAAACCCAATGGCTTCTTTCTAGAGTGGTGTGGAATTCTCTAGAGAGAGTGCAAGAGTGGTCGGCCACATGAGGGTAGAGGTGGTCTTTGAGATTAAAAAATTGTGGATCTCAATTTGAATGCCTCTTGGTTGCTAAATTTGGCAACCAAGAGGTGGCGCCATCTCAAGAGAGTTCTAGAGAACTCTAGAGAAGTGTGTGTGCGTGAATGGGTGTGTGTGTGTGTGTGTGGTCGTGCTCTATGTGGTTAGGTGGCTTAGGTTAGGTCCTAAGGGGTTTGGGTAGGTGTAGGTCTCGAATTAAGGTTACAAACCCTAATTGCAAAGGGAAAAATGCAATTAAACTTAACCTAAGTTTAATTGAATGAGTGTGAACCTAATTGAGAGTGGAATAGCTCAATTAGGTTGGGTTTAGGTCAATTGGACTCTCACCAAGTCCAATTAAACTTGTGTGGGTTGAGATCTAAGCTCAATTGGACTCAATGAGTCTAATTGACTTAGGTAAAGGTAATTGACTTTGATCTAAGTCAATTGGGTTTGGAGAGGACCTAATTAGGTCCTTAGGTAGGTCTAGAAGTGATGTACTAGGGTTAGGACACCTTAATTTAGGTTCCTATGGGGTTGGGATTAGGTCTAGGGAGCTAGAGATCCAAGATCAAGACTTGAATCTCAAAACAGGGACTGAAGACCAGTACCAGACGTCCAATAATGTGATCAGATGACTTATACTCAAAAATTAGAAGTCCAGACTTTAGTTCTGGACGTCCAATCTGAGTCAGGGGGAAATCAAGGTTCTGTTTTGGGTATTCTGCTGAAATTGGACGTCTGACAAAGTGTCTGGACATCCAATAACACTGCAGAAGTGGATTTGAGGTGTGCGGGAGGTGGCTAAGGGTCCTGGATGTCCTATAACTTATCTGGACGTCCAGATAAGGGTTGGAACTAGGGTTTTAGGGATTCCTAAGGTGTTGTGACCTAATCTAAGGGTGGCTAAAGCTTAGGGAAGTCTCTAGGCTATCCTAAGGCTAGGATGGACCTAAGCTCTTCATATTTTACTGCTTTATTTCTACTTAATAGAATAGAAAACCTTTAACCCCCTTACATTATTATTCCTATATCTAAACTAAGCCTTCTGCTCCAGCTCTGCTACAACTCCCGTTATTCCAGATCCAGTTTCAAATCCTACTCTTGATCCAGCTCCAGATCTACTTATTGCCTGCAATTGACATAATGCACTTAATCAACACATTATAACATTATTTCATGCATAACTAAAGAAGAGCAGTAAAGATGCAGATAATGCATATGTATGCATGAATAACCCTAACTTATGCTAAGTCCTAACTTAATCTAGGTCAATTAAGACCTATGATTGCTGTGCAATCATTTACCTTCAAACCCTGCTCAGGTGAGTATTCTTAGCTTATTTATCATGTTTAGGTCGTTTTCGTTCAGTGTAACAGATTTGTTGTTGGTTTTTCGTTTTGAAGCTTCTCCTACAAGAACAACGAACGTTGGGTTCGTGGAGCCAATAGGGTCTGCAAGTAGATTTCATTGAGCTTTAATCAACTACTGAGGTAAGAAGGTTGATTTCGTTATTAATCAACTTTTTGTGAGCTTTTCTATATGAATCAGCAGCAATGATTAATTGTAATGGCCATTGTGGGACAAAGAAAGGGACTTAGTATGCATGTCTCCTGATCCTCTTTCAAAATCATTTCTCCTTATCCTCTTTCAAAATCATTTGAAAATTCTTTGGAATCCAATTTTGCAGAGTTCTTAAGTCCATTTAACTTTATGTAATGGTCCTTTTTTGTATTTTCAGTCATCAATGTCAACATTGTATGGCTATCCTATGATGTTGTGGATCAATCACTTCCCATATCGAGTAAGGTAGGATCTCATTGAGAGGGTAGAGCCCTGAGAATGACAGATAGTTCAAGTGAGAGCATGGTCACTTTTGGTTTCTATTGGTAGAATAGAGCGGTAAATGTAAATGAGTTTCGTCAGGCTTTTTAAATATCATGTTATTGACACACATTGATTGTCAAGACAATTGAAATTTGAGGGCCTTCTAATGAGGTTAAAAGTATAAATAAGCTAAGCAACACATTACTGCCACTGACTATTTTAATTACTCGCCTGCCTATTTTGGTTCATCCGTCTTGAAGTGTTTCAATCAAAGCCCAACCTTTTTTGTGGGAAAAGAAACATGTCCACCTACTCACATTCTTTGGTGATTTAGACCCCTAGTGGGATGAATTGGCTGGAGGCCCATGGCATTGATAGTTAAGCCTTGAAAGCTAGCTGTTGCTGCCATTTAGATCACTTAAAAGCCAAGATAGAAGGTAGAAAGGATAATAGTGCTTGCCTCAAATGGATTATGGAGTGTGAGGGAGGAGCTGCTGTCCCTACATAAATGAGATCCCCCACTTTTCTCCACTTCCCTACACAAGTAGAGAAACAACTCCAACAACAAAAACAAAGGATAATTGGTATACAGCACCGGCTTCCATGTTATAGCACCTCTAACTTATTATGGATAGAGGATCGATTAAAAAATGTTGTCAAAATATCACCTTTTGGACAGGGATGGGAAGGGGGGGGGGGAATCGGAGAAGGCCTTTTAGCTTAGCAGAAAAAGCAAGGGTGTTATTGAACATAATTCAAGAAGTCTGTGGTGGAGAGGAAGTATCGTAACTGAAGCCAACCTGTGCTAATATCACCATGATCTTCCAGGAAAGGCAAGGATTGGATCCCACTGGCAACATCCGTACCAACAATAACAGCTTGAGAGCCTAAGTCATTCAAGCTCAATAATGCCAGATTAGATATTGTATTTCTCTGCAAATTAGGCTTAAGGGCTCAAAGTGCCAAGGCTGGAGATGTGCTTTTACTTGTTAGGTGATTGCAGGTTTGTAATGTCTCTCTTACATTTGTATGATGGGTTTCTTATATTTGTTGTCCAGAGTATGTGATGTCTAAAATTTCTCAAAAGATGTCAGGGAGGAAATACAAGAGATAAAATTCTGAACATAGGCCCTATCCCCTATGAAAGTAATCCCATTTCTCGTCAGCCAGATGCCCCAAAGCATAGCCAGCACTTTGGCTCTATCTTTCTTTCCTATTGCACCAGATTGGCCCTCCCATTTCAGAAGCTTTCCCAAAACCATGACTCCTCAGAACTGCTTTCCCAAAACCATGACCTCTGTGATGGTCTTGATATGAAGCATGTTGAGCCTGGTGTTGCCTCCAGAGCTTATTCCCATCTGGCTCTGGAGCACTCTGCATTGCGGAGAGCGGTGACTGGGCATCTAGCATCGCAGACCGGGCAACCATGAGGGATTGCGGCATCATCTGTTGGGTTTGCTGCGCTGGCATGTAGTGAGGGCCCAATTGCATTACGGTTTTTGGAGTTGTGCCATGGTTTCCGTCTGTGGTTAAGAATCTACAATGGATGAAAGATACATAAGGTTTCTTTGAAGCCTGGCTTGGTGCTGAGCACAATATTCTTCCACCTTCCCATAATTTTGATTTTCAAGAATGACCAGAATCAGTTATTTGTTTTCATCCAAATAATGCTGGATAATTAATATTGGTGGTGACGTTGTTGGGGATGCATAGGCTGCCATCATGGGCTGCATTTACATGAACTACTGTAGCATATGACCTCTATGGTATATCATAGCAGATGGGAATAAGCTTTCCCAAAACCATGACCTCTGTGGTATATCTGAGCTTGATTCCAAGTATAGTCAAGTTAAAGAGCCTAAGGTCCAACTGATTATATCTAGGACTTTTGAACCTAACTGATAAGGTTAGAGCTCTTATGCCTTTCTTAGAGAGTATGGATACGCTTTTGGAAGGTTTGAGATGATATGATTTAACATTCTTTTCTTGGGAAAAAGAAATTGTGATGTTAAGGTAGGTTGTACTGCTTCCACAATTGTCAAACTAGCTAGCTAGGATATTTGTAAGGCATATGACCTTGTCAACGAGATAGCAAGCTGAAAAATTAAGTTGGCTTATTTTCCCCCTCAAAAAAAAAATTAAGTTGGCTTATGAAATGTCATATGAGTGTTAAGCTTGCATTTCCTCCAAAAGTACAATAAAAGTAGAGTTTGGATCACCCATATAACTCATTAGATAACGACTAGAAACTAGATTCTCAATCATTCATGGAAAGGCAAGACCCTATTGGTGGGGTTAGGCCTAACCTCACTATTGGCATGAATAGGCTCTGAATTTATTTGTCACTAAAACTATATCCCTAATAGAAGAAGATTAAATGAACTGCAATGCAATTCTATTAAAACATGATATGGCATAAATCAGCGTATATAGGAGAAATAAGAGACTTGTTTTTCTAAGGACTAAATGAAACTCTGCAATCTATATGCTTGCTTAGTGTTATTGTTCTTCTTACGGTATAATATGCAAATTGTTTCATTTGTGGCGGTTCATCAGGGGCAAATGAAAGGATTATGCTTTTCTTGTAAGCCTCCCTCTTGTAGCGATGACATGCTAACATGTGGGATATAATATGGTTTCTACTTATAACCCGATTGATTTGTGGAATAGTATTGTACACAATTTTATAGTTAACTACCATAAATTATGTCAAAATTATGTCTAGGTAGAAATCTCATGGATTTCCCACCAGATTTGTTGAGACGAGAATTGGTTGACAAATCTAGTTGGGTCAATCATTGTTTGTACCTTGAAAGGAAGAGGATGTTTCTACATGAACATAATTACATAGCCCAAATGATCATTGCAATTGTTGTAATGATCCTTGCTTTGGAGATGTAAGATGATCACAACCCTAATGTGGACAAATGATTACCCAAACAAAGGTATAAAGTACACATTTGCCAGAGGATTAGTTTAACTTTGTTTGAGATATGGTACCTTGCTTACATAGTGCAATGGGTAACGTACTTATCATTCCGCTTGTAGGATGAACGGAGAAAGTTCTAATTGAGGGAAGGGTATCCAACAAGTTCCTAATAGGAGGGGAGCTCCATGGATTGGCAATTGGACACCTAACCGAGATAAGTTATTGATAAGGCTTCTCAGTGACCATTACGAGAATGGCTTCATTAATGGGTCATTCACTAGAATGAGGTGGCTTGAGATTCTTCAGGAGTTCAACTTAGAGAGTGGTTTGACATAAGTGAAGAAGCAACTGCAAAATCGCTTCAAGAATCTCAAGGACTACAATGCTTTTGTTGCATTGATCAACAGAAGCGGGTGAGGTTGGGATGATCGTCAGAAATGTCCCATCTCGTATGATGATAGTGCATGGGATGATGTTAGTGCGCTTTTGATTAAAGTAGTCCAACTTCATTAAGACAATCTTATAATTGCAATGCATGCTATGTACATGCGGATTCCCGAGCATTTGAAGAAGTTGCGAGGGAAGACATTTCCTTTCTACAAGGAATTGGAGGTTATTGTCAGAAGGGAGACTGCTTGGGGGGTCAATGCTACATCTAGTATGAGGCATACAGACAATGACGAATTTCGTGAATATGAAGGTAAAGGCGATGTCAATCTCTCTCAGATGGAATTCTCTGCTAATGATAATGCGACAATGTCGTCGCAAACTCCCATCATGAGGAACAACAACAATACGCAAGAAGGATCGTCAGAATTTATGATGGCTCGGGACCCTGAGTCCCTCAAAATGTTATTGATAGATTGCCATCATTGAGTTCGGCACCCAATCCATCCGAGAGCACATTGAGGAGCAGTGGGAAGTGTCGACGCAGTGGGGCCTCTACTTCAGATGGGGTTGGTAAAATGGCAACAATGATGGAGGAGTTCCTTACGTTTAGCAAGAGTAAAAGACTTCGTGACTTTGAAAGAGAAGAGATTGACAATTGTGTTCTTGGGTTGGCTTCAATGCTACCGGACTTACCAGTTGGTCTAAGAGAAAGGATGGTTGCACGGCTTTCTGAACCATCTTTAGAGATATCATGAGGTCCTTTCTTCGCGGTAATGCAGAGGATATGATGGAGTTGGTGAAGATGGCGATGAATGGTGGTGTTTAATGTCATTTCGTAGCGTCCATTCTCATTTGAAGATTGTCCTGTTTTATTCTAGTCATCATTGTGCATTGGTTCATTTAGTATGTATCTTCGGTTGGTCATACGTTTTATTATAGACATTGCAATCTGTCATGTTGTAGTAATTCTTGAGGGGTTATGTTTCATTAATTACAACAATGCTGTCTTCATTAATTTCTTATGGGTCTATGAAAGTTTTCTTCAATGAATTACTTACTCAATCCTATTCTTCGTTCTGGAACTACCGATTAGATGTAGCCTGGTAGATGTTCTGTTGACAGTGATGAGTTGGGGGCATAGATCGTAGAAGTCATGTTGGAAGAAACCATGCATTATGTTGCCAATGCCATGAAACGATATACACGTGTTCCACGCGTACGAAAGCACACCGGGGATTTTAAAGGTTTGGTGTGGGTAAATAGGATCTTAGAAGGACACCACGAAAGCTCTATGGATATGTTTCAAATGGAAAGCTCTCAATTTATCAAGTTACATGACATGTTAATGGAGAGGATGTGCTTACAATTGACAAAGGAAATGTACCCAAATGAGGCCCTTGCTATCTTCTTATATGGTGCTGGCCAGGGGGTTACAACTCATAACATGCAAGGATGATTTGAATGATTATCTAGAACTATAAGTAATTACTACAAAGAAGTTGCCCGAGCTGTGAAGAAGCTTCAATTTGAGTTCATTACCATACCAAATGATTAGACAAATGTCCCAAATAAGATAAGGAGTAACAGGGATCTCTATCCCTACTTTAAGGTAAGCTTCTTAACATCTGTAGTCAATGTTTTCTTATATTACAAATTACATCATCTCTAGGATCCAATTGTTGCAGGATGTCATTGGGGCTATAGACGGAACACATGTTGAGATATGTGTCAAACCCATGAAAGCTGGGAGGTACCGAAACAGACACGGTTGGTGTTCATTGAATGTGATGTGTGTTGCATCTTTGGATCTCTCTATATAGTATGTCGCTAGTGGATGGGAAGGATTCGCTGCTGATATGACGGTACTTTGATGGCCGATACAAGAGGATAATATTCCCGTATCACCTGGTTGGGTGTATCTTGTAGATTGCGGGTATGCTAATACCCATTAATTCCTAGCACCATATAGGAATGTCACCTATCATATCACTGAGTATAATTCAAGATCAGCATGCAATAGGTATCGCAATAAAAAAGAACTATTCAACCACCGCCATGTGAAGATCCAAAATTGTGTTGAAAGGTGCTTTGGAGTGTTGAAGAGATTTCTTTACCTTAAGTACCCCTCATTCTACTCCGTTGAGGTCCATCAAGATGTGGTTGTTACATGTTGCGTTATTCACAACTTTTTGCTGAGAGATGGGGGAAGGGATGAATTTTACAACAAAAACCTTAAAGAGACACCATATGTAGATTCTATTGGAGAGATATGACCACCTCCTAGGACTAATAACCCGGGCGACACAACACCAGAGTCATCTGTGAAATTGAGTCAGGAAGATATTCGGAGGGGCGGCCAAATAAGGGAGTCCATAGCTGATGTAATATGGGAGGACCTCGAAATGAGAAATGCACGAGGATAATGTAATGTGACGTTTCTCGCCTTTTTCCACTCCTTATATCCTCTTGTAGTGCTTTAATTACTAATGTAATAGGTTATCTGTTCTATGCAAAGCTAAATACAATTTTTGACTTGCGTGCAATTTGTCAACTTCCAATATTAGATGTCTGAGGACACAATTTCAAGGATGGAGACTGCTCCTTACTATGATGGAGGAGACTGGTATCACGGACATCACTACTTATGTTATGAACCATGCAAGTTGGTTTTTGAATTGGAAATCGTTCGAACTATGGATCCTCTAGATTGTTTTATTTGTGTCCTCGTGGGGACGGAGTAAGTAAATCAAATTGTCCCTTCAGCCTTATAATATCGGTTTAATTATACTTATGGATTATTATTTATTTCAATCGAGGGTTGCAACTACAGACAACCTATGTGGGCGAACTTCCCCTACTTCCATACACTCAAGGCCAAGCGTAACTTCATGGCCCGCTTGTATGCGAAGCTGGAGGCAAGAACTAGCTTAAGGCAGTGTGCAGAGTTGTAGAGTACATACGTGGAGGTGCAATGACTGAAGTCTGAGTTGGAGGAATTGAAAGCGAAGACAAACACCATGGTCGATGATCTATTGTCTTCCATAGAATGCATTAACTACAATTAGTGAATGCATCCTCCTCTTCCATAGAGTAGTCCTGTATGAAACTTATTATCCATTTCGAATGTCTTAGTTTTCTTCATGACCAACATCTTCTTGAGGACTTGTTTTCATGATCTATTGGAAAGTACCTTTCTGCAATCATGTTTAATTCCCTATTTCAAATTAGTTATCTAAACTTCTTAACTCATAGGAATGTCTACGTCACGAGAATTAAGAACACTTGAAAGGAGATGCAATTGTGGACACTTGGCGGAACTTGTCTTCGAGGAAGAAACAAGTATACATAATATCTTAGATGGACTAAATTACAAGTGTCCTTATGGGAAGAGCATAAGATGCAGCTTCCAAATTATTACCATTCGATTGAAGTTTTCGGTGAAATCCCACGTTGATGTTTTCATTTTAGGGTTGCAGATTTCGAAAATCTCCTCTCAAGTTCCAGCCAACATTGAAATCTCAAAAGGTCGAGTTAACATTCATGGCATGCATGTATTACGAAGTTTGCTGCGAGCAGCGAGAGGAAAAAAGGAAGAGGCTTGAATTGGAGAAGCAATTACATATGTTAAAAAAAATTAGAAAGCACTAATTATGAAGGTTAATTGTACCATTAAATAATTATTATTAGTTTATTGTAAATTATCAAATGCAAATCTCAAAGTATCCGATAATGTCACTTACTTTATGATGAAGAGGTCCCTGTAAAAGACAACCACTGTTTGGAAGGATGATTTTTTTTACAAATATTTTTTATGACTTTCTCGACTATTATCTAAGTTCAATGTCATTTTCAATACTTTTCGCTCTAGGAATGGCATCTTTTAGGGGTTGGACCATTCGAAAAGATACATGCATCGTCATAGCATTACGAAATTTAAAAGCGGATGGAGACTATGTTAACAGTACTTTCACAACAAGTCCCTGGTACCTTTTAAGGGATTACATGGAATATCATTTCAATGAGGAGATCCCACTCACTAAAATTGTGAACCATTGGAAGTTCCTGAAGAAGAGCTATTAGTTGGTCAGGAATTGTTAGCTGAGGAGACATGGACATGGGATATCGAACAACATGTCATCGTCCCAAATAATCCAACCAAGTGGGAAAATGTAAGATTCCTTCCATCTAGCATTCCTCTCTTTATTTACCTTTTTACAAAGATAAGTTTTCATTTTTTTCCACGATGTAGGTTAATGCCAAGTACAGAAGGTTACAAGATCTTCAATTTCCATTTCTGGAAATTATGGATGAGCTCGTCGATTAGTTTCCATGTCCATTCACTACTAGAAAAATGAGATATGCCGTCAGTTACTTTCTGTCGATTTATAAAACCGACGGCAAAATTATTTTTATCGTCGCTTATTCAATGAAGTGACGGCGAAGGCCTGTACTCAACCTACCATCAGTTGAAGAAAAGCGATTGGACGCGTAGTTGTCATTAATATTCGCCATCAGGTTAGTAAGCGACGGAAAATATATTTTTACTGTCGGTTGGTTGAATAAGCGACGGGGAAAAGATGATTAAAATTTGCGCCTAAAATTTTGGCAAGATTAGCGACCATTGTCGTCGGTTAGTGGAATAAGCAACGACGAAAAGTAGGTTAACATTAGCGGCCAAAATTTGGGCGTGATGGAGGAGTAATTGAAGTTATCCTTTGTTGTCGGTTTGTTTAATAAGCGGCGGTGAAAAAATAGTTAAAATTTTCGCCTAAAATTTGGGCGGAATTAGTGACTTTTGCCATTGGTTTGTGATAGAACCAACGACATAGATCGCTTCATCTATCACGCATAGGCCGATCTCCCATCATAGTTCATCTTCCCCAACACCTAACCCCATCACTGTGCAAGCCCTCCTACAGCGCCGCCGGACACCCTCCTCCTCCACCTCCTCAGGTAGCTTCTACGATGGGGTCGTCGTCCTCCTCGCTGTCCCCATGCTCGTCCTCCTCCCAGACACCCTCCTGCCGCCCTCCTCCTTCCCGACCCCCTCCCACCGCCCCCTTCCTCCTCCTCGACCTCCTCCTCCTCCTCCTCATCCTCGCTGACCCCTCCTGCCACCCTCCTCGTCCTTCTTGACCCCCTCGCGTCGCCGCCCTCCTCCTCCCAAACGCCCTCACTTCGCCCCCTCCTCCTCCGCAACATCCTGCCACCGCCGCCCTCCTCCTCCTAAACCCCCTCTCGCCGCCGCCCTCCTCCTCCCCAACCCCTCCTACCGTCCTCCTCCTCCTCCTCCCATCCTCTACCACTTCCTAACCACACCCCCCTCCTCCTCAGCTCCCCCCATCCTCCTCCACTTCCTAATCACACCCCCCCTCCTCCTCCTCCTCCCCATCTTGCCTACCCCTCCTCCTTATCCTACCGACCCCCTCCTTCTCCTCCTCCCCATCCTGTTGCCCTGCTCCCCCTCCTTCTCTTACTGCCGGCCTCCTCCTCTTCCTCGTCCTGTTGCCCCTTCCTCATCCTCCTCTTGTCGCGCTCCTCTTCCTATTGTCGCCGCTGCCGCCTCTATTTTATAAGTTCTAATTTTTTTAATAACATAATATATGTTATTTAATTAATTGTGTTTATGAAATTGCAGGTTATCGGTGACGACCATTCTCGGAAGGCATAGTCATTTGAGGTATAATTTTAATGTTTTTAATTTATTGTAATGATATTTTAGGGTTTTTTTAGATGTGGGGTGTGCCCACATATTGTTATGAATGAATGGATGTATGATTTATTGTGAATGTGGGGGTGTGCCGACTTATTTGATTGAAATTAAAATTTAATGTGGGGTGTACCCACTTTTATGATGACTATTATTTTGCTATGCAGGTTTATAGAAAACATCAAAATATGAGGGGAAACTCTGTCAAATTTTTTTGAAAATTGTTTTAATGTTTAGAATTTAGGTGGCGGACCTGGAACATTGCATTCCCTAGGTTTAGTTGGGTTTAATATATGTTGTTAGGTTTGGCATTAGGTTGTGCATATGGTGCTTGGGTTAGGGTTTTAGGGTTTAAGTTGGGGGAGGGTTAAGGTGGTTAGGCTGGGCTAGGGTTTAGGATTTGACTTGGGCTAGGGATTGGACGGTTGGTTTGGGTTAGGGTTTAGGGTTTAGGATTTGACTTGGGCTATGGTTTGCACGTTTGGTTTAGGTTGAGGTTTAGGAATGTGGTTGTGTTGGGTTGGTTCAGGTTGTGCTATGGTTGATAACTTATTCTTAAATTATTCTTTTGTCTTCCATTTAAGTGTGTCCTCCTAGGGTTTAGGATTATCATATGTTATTTAATTAATTTTGATTTTGAAATTGTAGGTTATCAGTGTCGGGTACACTCAGAGGCTTGAGTTGTTAGAGGTATATATATATTTAATCTTTTTAATTTAATTAAATGATATTTTATTTTTTATTGAATTTCTTTAATGTTCAAATTACTTATTGTTTATATGCATACACTTTCTAAAGAAGATATATGCATGCGAGGCCAAACATTGGTATTTTAACTCTTAGGGTAAGTCCTCTGAGTCAAATTGTGTCCCAATTATTCGCCCATCGAGACTTATGATCACGTTATACGGATAATGCAGAAAGTGTATGTATACCTTACTTACATGCATGATGTGTTGTCTTTGTAGCATGCCATAAGACTCGATCAACTTTAGTTTGGTGAAGTACTGAACTAAAGAAGGTCCTTAAAGATTTGATCACAACTTAGTTTTGCTCGTTACATGTGACCTTGTGCGGTGAAATTTCAGTTGCTTCTTTCTGCTCTTCTCTGGTATACCAACTAATCTTATTTAGTTTCCTCAGTACCCTTAATTGGGTGTTAAAGGAAATTTAACTAAGGTTAGTATTGGGGTGTATACTGGAGAAGTACGGGAAGATGTTGCCAAAATTTCACCACACTAAGGTTACATGTAACGAGCAAAGTTAAGTTATGATCAAATCTTTGAGGATGAGCTATAAGTGAAAATCTTAATCAAGATACACCATTCAGTCATTTCCCTTCCTAATAAGTGATTTGCTTACATTAAATTTTAGGTTACAATGGATAAATTTTCGATTGGATTGTGGGGTTCAGATTACACTAAATATAACGATGGAGTAATTTCATTCCTGGATTGGGCCTTTGATGAGGATAGGAAGATATTTAAGTGAGGAGGTCAATTTGATAATATCTTCTACCCATGCAGAAGATATTTGAATGATTCCTTACATGATCGTAATACTGTGCTCGAGCACTTGATTTGTAATAGGTGATGGCAGCATTACACCACTTAGGTAGCTCATGGAGAGAAGTTGACTGAGAAAGTCATAAACAATGAGAACACTGTTAACGAAGAGATCGACGAGGAAATTGGTGATAGCAGAGGTGAAGAAATATAAGAAATGTTAAACGAGATGAGAGCAGGAGAGGATATAAATATAGATGAGGAAGATCCGTTTAGTTGTGATCCGTTCTATGACGCTGTTAAGGTGGCTGAGGATCCTATTGCTCCCAGTGTTGCGAAATGTCAAAGTTGTCATATTTGTTGAAGATGTTTCAACTGAAGACTATCAATAAAGCTAGTGCTAAATTCATGTTAGAAATACTTCAGTTTATTATTGAACTATTGAATAACCCTAATGGTTTTTCGGCTTCATGGTATGAGGCAAGGAAATAGATATGTAAACTTGGTTTAGGTTATTAGAAGATCGATGCATGTTCTAATGACTGCATTCTTTTCAGAAATGAATTCGCAAGCTTAAGTAACTGTCCCAAATGTGGATTTGAGAGATATACGGAAGGTAAAAATGAAAGTAAGAGGTGACAACCTCAGAAGGTTCTTCATTACTTCCTACTGACACCTAGGCTTCAATGCCTTTTTATATCAACTAAGACTGCACGGTGGATGACATGGCACTAGGATTGTAAATCTCAAGATGGAAGAATATGTCATCCTATTGATTCAGTGGAGTGGAAGAGATTTGATGAAAGAAATAATTCAGAATAAAAGAAATTGATCATAGGAAGGTTACACAACAAGCCAGAGTTGTTGATTAGATCTTTCCACCGATCCAGATGGATACTATGGTAAAATTAAAGAAATTGTGAAGATTAACTTCAGATATGATCACAGAGTTATCCTACTTAAATGTCATTGGTTTGATGTTTTTAAAGATGGCACTAGTTTTAAAATTGACAAGAAATACAATTTCTTGAGTTTAAATCCTAATAGTCAAATTCTTCAGTCTGATGAATGATTCACATTGGCATGTCAAACAGTACAAGTTTTCTACGTCTCCGATAATTGTTAAAGGGGATGGGTTATACCAATAAGAACAGTACTGTGCAATCTTTTTGAAGCACAGTCTGAAGTATACCAAGAATTAACGGATGAAGGTCACATAGATTCAAATGCAGTAGATGTGAACATCTAAGGTTAATAACAATTTCTTTACTTTGTTTCATTTTTGTTTATATCAAATTCATATTCAAATTTAAGAAACTTAAACTACAACTGGCATTTTCTATACATTATAAATAACTAAACTTAAACCAATCACACACACATGTTCAAAATTTATTACTCTTGCTCTATTGGCATTTTAATTACTTTTGTTTTTCAAATTACAGGTTATCGGTGATGGGCATACTCGGAGGCTGTTGTACTTAAAGGTATAATTTCAATGCCTTAAATTTAATTGGATGAAATTATATATTTTGCTAGATATGGGATGTGCCCACATATTATTTTTTATTTTATTAAATAGATGTGGGGTGTACCCACTTGAGTTGCATGTTTTATTTGAATGGATGTGGGGTGTACCTACTTGTGATTTGTCTTTGCACTTTTTTTTTATGTGGGGTGTGCCCACTTTAATTTTAATATGTAGGTTTATAGAGAAACCTCCAAATTAAGGGAAAACTCTACCGAAATTTTTAAATATTTCTTTTTTGTTTTGTAAACTTTTTTCATTGATGATTTATATATTAATTTTTTTTTGAAAAAATGATTTATATATTAATGATTTTCAACTGTATTAATTATTGCATTTTATACTTGTTACAGATGAAGTTGTTTAAGAAAAATCCCAAAAGAAAGGATCATCCTGAGACGCAGCTATCGACGTAGCTCGATTTGTCTCCTCAGGCTCAGCCACCCCTCGACAGCAGGTTCAGCCACCCCCCTGGCAGCAGGTTCCCCCCAGTCACGTTTTGTACGTCAAGGGGAAATGAGATGATTACTACACGTGAGGGGAAAGGGAAGGGGAAGGAGATTGCTTAGACCTTGCTAGAGCGAATAGAGGATGATCCAAATTATGGAGCATCAGATGAGGAGGATGGAGAGGAGGCGGGAGAGGAGGTGGGGGAGGAGGCGGGAGAGGAGGAGGGGTATGAGGCGGAGGATGAGATGGTGAGGAGTTCGTCCCCAGTTCATGCGGATCACTTACTGGCGGGCATAAGTTGGGGTAAGAACTCGTATACCTTTAAGTTTAAAATTACTTATATATTTTAAAGTTTATTATAACTTCAGAAATATATAATGAATATGATTGATGTTTACGCAGATGAAGTAAGAAGAGGATGAGGGAAGACAAATAATCTAGACCTCCAGAGTGTCCCCGAGGGCCTAAGAATAACGATCAGGCTTAGAACCACAGGGGAGGTGGAGAATTACCCGGGCTTCATTAGTTGAGTGGGCACAATTGTTAAGTCTATTGTGTCCACTTGCTACTTTGACTGGAGGAAGGTGCCCGTAGAGCTTAAGAGACAAAGTTATTTCTTTTATAACTTTATCTTAAAATTATTATAAAGTAAGATTGACATTTTTTAAAAAAAGTAACGTAGGCAAATTAGGATTGGGATGATGACCCCAATGCCTCCCGATATATTCTTAAGCACACCACCAAAATCCACAGAGATTGGAGGACAGAGAACAAGAGAAATGTGATATTTTTTAAACATTTACATTTTTATTATATTCATAATTTCATATATTATTTCTAACAATTTATATTTAGTATTTAGTTTTTCTCGAACTGCAGTTCACCTGACGAGGCAATGGTGAATTATCCTTCTGATGTCATGCCTGACGATTGGAAGAAGGCATGCGAGCATTGGCTGGATCCGAAGATAAAGGTTAGTAAGTGATTAAAAATTATTTCATTAATTTCATATATCTTAAATTTATAAAAAAAATTATTGTATATGTGTATAGGAGCAAGCAAGAAAAAATAAAGCCAATAGGGCTAAAGCTCCACCACTAACCCATTGTTTGGGTCGAAGGAGCATCGAGATGGTCAGGAGTCGTTATGTAAGTATTGAAATTACTTTTCAATTAAATATTACTTAATTTTAAAGTTATTTTAGCCTAATTGTATCATTTTTATATTTTCAATCCGCTGCACATGATGTGATGAAAATGACTAGAATGGATATTTACGAGGTCACCCATAATAAGGCTGCAGCTGAGGGTGTTCATAAGTGGATTCATGAGTCATACCAGGAGAAACACATAAGTTTTCTAAACTTAAAAAATTTATAACTTTGTATATACATTATAATAATATTTTTTAATACATTTAGGACCAAATGGTACAATTAGTACATCCCCTCATTGACAAGACCTTCGACAGCGCCCAACAGCCTTTGGATGCAGAGGAGGCATTTAGAAAAGTGATGCCACCGGATCACGGTTGTTTTTATTTCGTTCATAGTGCGAGGAGGGCATATACGTTATCCACCTCGTGTGGAAGGAAAGGTGCTGTCTCATCTTGTGTCGTTGATCAGCTGCATCAAAAGATTGACACACTACAGAGATGAAAGGAGGAGAGGGAGAAGAGAGAGGTAGAGATGAAGAATAAGATGAATGCCATGGATGATAAGCCTCAGATGCTTATAACCCTTCTTCAGAAGAAGGGTTAGTTAGAACATCCGTCTTCCATAGATCCCAGCATTTACAGATGAGACGATGATGACTCCATGGGTGGTGTAGGTGGAGCTGGTGGCATTGGGCAGCTGTACTTTGATTTCTATCCATTTTTTTTCTTATGTTTTTCATGTAACCTTTTTTATGCAACTATTTCATTTTCAAACTTTTAATGTACTAGATTTTATATTTATGATATATAAATTTATGTTCATTTTCATTACTTATTTTTCTATAAAGCAAGACTTTTAAGTAGGTTTAGTAAGTAGTTTCCATCATTTGATAATTAAAAAAAAACCCATACATTTGACGGTAAAAATATTTTTGCTGTTGTTTATCTAATAACTGACCGCATATAAGGTTTGGAAGAATCACTATTCCCATTAAGTGATGACGAAAATATTTTTACCGTCGCTTCTTAGGATAAGCGATGGCGAAAATATTTTTACCAACACATATCTGTCGTGGCTTAGTTGAATAAGCGACGACAAAAATCATTTTGCAGTCACATGTATGCTGTTGATTTTAATACAAATGATGGTAAAAAAATTTTTGTCGTTGCTTATAGAAGTGACGGTAAAGTTACTTAAATGACGGTGAAAATAAAAAAAGGATGCGTAAAGATAGGAAAATGTGGCTTACATATACCGTCGCTTATTATATAACCGACAACAAAAATAATTACCGTCGATTTTGTAACGACGTCGAAATATCCAATCCGTTCGATGGTTGAACATTATTTTGACATCGAATTAGC
This sequence comes from Thalassia testudinum, assembly GCA_037157565.1. Taxonomy (NCBI): domain Eukaryota; kingdom Viridiplantae; phylum Streptophyta; class Magnoliopsida; order Alismatales; family Hydrocharitaceae; genus Thalassia; species Thalassia testudinum. Next base: position 155,839,041 of record JAZHRO010000077.1, on the reverse strand, counting down.
CCTCTAACCAATGGCAAAGCAAAACAGCGACGGTAATAGTGGCATTGCTGATTTTCGTCGGTTATTTAAGATTTGCCGTCGATTTTTAATCGACGGCAAAGGCCAGGCATGCTTTATTGGTTCGATCGTTGCTGGGATCTATTTATCTGTCTACAGTTCGATGACAAAACTTTATCTTAATTTAGTGATTATCATGTAATAAGTGTGGTGACCGATAATATTTTTTATTTTTTATTTATTTTGATGTTATGTGCTTTCTTTGGATATTGTTTTCTTTGGATGTTTTCTTTTATCCCGCAAGTTATGTGGTTTTCTTTATATATATATGTGTCTCTTTTTTGAAGTAATATAGGTTAACAATATATTATCTTCCCAAGATTTCTAATACGGCTATAGGATGTATTGCATAAATCTTTACAAAGGTTATATAGGCAATGATGAAAGCTTATAGTGAAAATTAAACTAGGCAACCCCAATGAATGTGTTTGCATAGGTAGGACGGCTACAGTGCGGCAACCCTATGCAACATAGAAGGTAATGGTTAATTGTGTTTGCATGGCATGGATGGTTGCAACGTAGTAACCCCATGCAACAAAAAATTCGAAGGCTAAACTTTTTAGACCATCCATAGTTGATAAAATTTGCCTAATGACTACCATTAAATATTTCTACAATGAAGAAATTTGAGCCTATTGTAAATTTAACAATCCATTTTTATTGCCTACCTAGATGTGCCATTTCAGGTTAGTAATTTTACACCTACAATTTCTCTTACTTATATATCTGTGAATGAAGGTCTTTGTTGATTCACACAATGCATTTAACTTGTTTCTACAGGTTTGATTTTCTTGTTAACTACAAGTAACCATCACTTCTTCAAGACGATGCTAAAACTTCTCATGGTTTCCTAGATAAGTTAACAAAAATATCCACTACAATTACTTAGCTTTCCATTTATGTTGGATTATGAGAGGAAGTCTCATAATATATTTCTTTTTATTTAAGATAGTGGAATGCAACATTTTCCTGATTGAAAGAACAAGTACAGATTTTCTATGCCAAAGATGAAGATTTCCGCAATAGATCAAACATCCTCATAACTTAGATTGTTGAAGGGAAATCCAAATCAATTATTGTAAAGGAATAATATCTTTTTCTTATTTAAGTTATTTTTATTTTTCAATGTAATATGTCATGCAGTAATATCACTTGTAACAAACTTTATGATTCACATGAATTGAGTATGTAGTGTGTTATTGCAGATATTTCTTTCAAGTGGTTCATTATCTTTTTCTTATTTCTGTTATTTATATTTGGCAATGTAATATATTATGATGTAATATTTTTTGTAACAAATTTGATTAATCACATGACAGAACAAAAAAATTTCTCCAATACAAGTTTTTTTTCTTTTGTATTTGCCATTCAACCTTGCTATTTAAAATATGATTATTTAAACAAAAAGCAACCCCAACTATCTTACCTACCATCCCAAAGGCAAACATGTCTTTTGCCATTTTAACCCCCATTCTAACCCCCATTCCCAAGTAAACACCCTCCTGTCACATCACAGGATAACCCCCTTCCTAACCCCCATTCAGTAAACACAAACAGGGGTTAACCCTTGTTTGCAAGTAAACATAAACAGAGGTTAACCCTTGTTGTAAGTTTCCAAACTCAGGTTAGCTAACTCGCACCGTAAACTAGCCCTTAAGGGCCAACTCCATCTCACCTTCTTCTACACCATCAACCTCATTGCCAAGGTCCATCTCCCCCCTCTCCTCTCTCTACATACATGCATACATATCTATACCCCTTTCCTTGGTAACCCATCACCCCTCCCTACCGATAGGCGCATTCAATATTCATGCTCCATTAGGATCTCTCTCCTCTTAAGGGCTAGTTTACTTGAAAGGTTAGGAAAGTAGTGTTAAGAAATGTGAAACTGGTATTAACTCATAATTGTGTTTATTTGCGATGTGGTGTTAACACTAGTTTGTGCTTACTTGAATTGGTGTTAAGTTGTGGTGTTAACCCTTATGGTGTTTACTTGGTAGTGGTGTTAGGTATATAAAACATGAGAGATGTCAGAGACATAAGTGGTGTAGAATTTTAACCTGGGTTTGGCTAACACCAGTTGATACTGGTGTTAGGCAAACCCGTGTTAAAGTTGCTAAACCTGAGTTAGCAAATGAGGGCTTAAGTAGCCAAGTAAACGGGGGTTAACCCCTCTTTTGAGGGGTTAACTCTCCAAGTAACTAGGCCTAAAGGTGAGGGCAAGGATTGAGAGGTTCTGTTGCTCGATGGGGCTTGATGTCACATACCCTATGTCCTCCATCGTCGATGATGATGGACGTGATGCCGCCATTTCCATCATGATGGCATTGGAGAAGAAGAGGGGGAGGAGGGAAGAGGACTTAAAAGTAATACAGAAAAAATTATAAAACCTTTTGCAAAAATTCTTTAATTTTTTGTATGCATTCTTCAAAAAAGGTATATACAAAATTTTGTGATTTTAAGGATATCCATGATAATGTTGGCGATATGAAAGTAGTATCCAAATATTAAAGAGACATCTGTGTAAAAATCCAGTTCAACATTGTGAATAACTCAATGGAAGGTGAACATCTCTCCACCTTACAATTTAATACATCCCCTAAGCAACCAGAAAAATGGCAAAATGTACTAGTGCCTACCAAGATACGATTGAATGGTGTAGATTATTGATTTTGGCAAAAAAGATCTAAGTTCGAATGCTTATCTTTACATTATCATAAGGATGGATATGTCAAGAATGACCAATTCTCCCCAATTTATCCAAATAAGAGGCAGGTTCATGTTAAAAAAAAAGTGCGAACTAGTACATGCTTAATCTTATGCTAATAGATAAATCAAACCAGGGCAACCAAGGACTACACTCACTACAACAGTTTGTACCTACATCGACGGTCAAAACGATCGATATAGGTCAAAAATACCATCGCTGTTTGTCTAGGGACCTATTCCAACGGTCATTATTGGTGTTATGTTAGGAGGTGTCGCTATAGGGTACTTTGATGGTAAAAATCGTCGGTGTTGCACCTAGTGCTACAGTGATAGTCAACATTACAAGGTTGCACAATTTTATGTTTATACTAATAGCGACGGTTTTGACTGTCGGTGTAGATGCTATCACCGACGCTTGTTTATGTTGGTGTAACACCATATGTTCACTAGTGAGAAAAATTGTGAGCAAAACTGGCAATTTTATTCGTCACTACAATCGTCACAGTAGCTCTCTCATGTAATATTTAATAATATCCCTATTAAAATATATACCTACATCGACATGTTTCATTTAAACATCAATTATATATTACAATAAAAAAAAGCACATATCACCCACTAGTGTGGACCCCATCTCATAATAAGAAAGCTTTTATAGTAGTGTATTCCATGATACACAAAAGTCAAGGTAATCATGAAAAACTCAGTGAAACAAATCCCAAGTTTGATCATCAGAGATTCACTTTAGAACAATTCTATGGAAATTAAATGGCAACTGGAGTCTCATTTACTGGTTAATGAGAATGCTATGTGCATTGTAGTCAAACCTTATGAGGCATCTGATCAACACCATGAAGGAGTCAAGATTCTCCGTAGCATGCTTGAATGGTAGCAACAAATAATAAGATTCTCCATTGCAACTATGCATTATCACCCTTCCTTGAACTACTTTATGATATAATTATTGTATTAATAAAAAAATCACCCGTGTGCAGAGGGCGAAGCGCAGTAGGAAAAATCTCACCTTCAGACGTCTGGGCACGTGTCCAGATGCCTGGACAGACGTCTGACTGAAACTCTAGACGTCTTATATGGCTAAAAATGTAACGGGTCATCACAGGCGGCTAGCTCTCTCCCTACACTAAGTAGCTCACCTTGGTACCAGGTACACGAGAGCCAAACAGAAGTTGGTGTAGAGTGACTAGACCTAACCCCGGGTCTCAACCCAAAGGGGTGGTTAGTTTCCCTCTACACTAAAGGGACAATTGCTCTCCTTAGTACTGATGAGAACCTCATCATGAACCCTAACTAGCACAATTTAATCTAAATAAGTGTGAAGAAGCTCCTACAAAACCTAAAGAGAGGCTTAACTCAGAGAATTCTGAGTTAAAGAATAAGACAAATCATAAGGGGTAAAACTGTAATTTCACCAATGTAGTGCGCAAACAGGGTAATTAAGGGTCTAAATGAAGGTCAAATGAGCTTCATAAGGAGGAAAGTGGGATGATCTGATCTAAAAAGGGTTATAACCACTTTTAAGAATTAAATGACATTCTGTAACCTTAAAACAAACCTACTTTAATTTACGAGGTTCGAGGCAGGATAAAAATCAAATAAACCCTCTAAAATTCATGGAAAAATGTTCCCTAGGGTTTAGAACCTTCAATTTGGCCTTTGCAAGCTATTTTGACCTAAAATGAGAACCATGCCCAATTTATGACTTAACTTGGATTTTTAAGCAAATTGACCAGTCAAACATGGTTCAACCTAAAATCAAATTTCACCATTAAAATCCTTAGGTTCGAATTAGGTTGGTATAAAAATTTGGGCTTAAGAAAAGACCATCTTGACCGACTTTACAAATTGGTCCTCTTGAATTACTTTTTGACCTTATCTTTTGAAACCCTTGCAAAATGCCCCCTAACTTTCTTGTCATTCTTTGCAGAACGGTCCTCCCTGCCATTTTTGCGCAGCGCCATACCTCCGGCGACCTTGCGCGGAGGATGGCGCCGCACAGGGCAAGGTGCCCGTCCTCAGGAACGAGCGGGGTGTTCCCTGTGCCGTCCTTTGTTGCAGGGACCCTCCCCTGACCTCTGCAACCGACCATGCCTCTCGTGCGAACGCACGAAAGGCATGGGTGTCCATTTTTGGCCATCTCCAGCGAGCACGGCACGTCGCCTCCTCGGTCCCCTCTCCTTGCCAGTGCCTTTATAAGGAGCGGCAGGGTCTGCCGTCTCCTTCAAGCTACTTTTGGCGGAGAAAAACCCTAGATTTCGTCTCTCCCCTCTCCGATCAGAGAACCCTAGCTTCCGGCGATCCTCCCTCCTCCTCATCATCGCTTTGCTGCCATACCTGCAGCAGACCCCACTCTGCCCCGTCGTCCCACGCCAGGCTGCACTAGCTGGCATCCTCAGATCTCCTTCTCATCGCCGATAACCCCCTCCTGGGCACCTTTGTCCCCAGCTCCGGCAGGCACGAGCCGGACGCCTTCCTCTCCCTCTTCATCGACTAACTAGGTAGGAATCTTCCCCTCTCTCTCCCTTATATTTTCCCCTTCTTAATTTACCATTTTGACTCACCGACCGCCACTGTCCATCACCACCTTCCCCATCTCCGGTCGCCATCTCCGGCGAGGTTGCTCCACCTCCACAGACCATTTCACCCCTCGCCGACAAGCCCAGAAGCTCCCCCTCACTCCACTCAAACGCTTCCCCCACTCCATTCACCGCCCTTCACCGCCTGACTACCCCCCGAACACACCCACTTTCGCACACACAGTCTGCCCTAGGCACACTGACACAGGCACTCTCGCGCCTCGCCGACCCTTGCACTGCCTTCGCCACACTCCGGCGAGGCTCCCTGCGTTGTCTGATGTGGCCGTGAGGCTGTCTTCATGATTTCATGTCTCCGCCTCCTCGCCGCCATTGACCGCTGCTGAAGCTTCTTCGCAGGAAGCTCCAGGACCCCTCTAGCCCAGGCGTGAGCTCCAGGCAGTGTGGGTTGCTTCCGCGAGCGCACCCAGGTTCGCGATTGGGGTTGTGAGCCCTCGCTGCTGCCCCAATTGGCAGTACCCTCTCGCCTGCGGGCACGCAGACTGGAGGTGGGACTTTAGTCCCACCTCGTAAGTGTGTGGCCTCGCACCCACACTTAAATTGATTTTGTGAATTAAGCTGTTCGCCTTCGATACACAGGGGTCAGGTCCCTCGCCCATGCACGCAGCGCGCCACGCACTCGCACCTGCCCTCACCCGAGCTCATGCCCCGCGGGTCTGAGCCGAATCCGACTACCCGACCAAGCATTCCTCGCCCACCACCGAACGTTGGTGGGCCTGGTCCTGGGCGCGCAACCCGAACCCAATTGCCCGGCTCTGGGAGAGCTTTCCCAAAGAGAGATTCAGAGAGACGCGGGGAAGGGGTAGGGGTAGGGGTAGGTTTTGAAATTGCACTAGAGGGGGGGTGAATAGTGAAATTATAGAGTATTGTAATAAAAAAAATTCAATCACACAATATACTCAATTATTTTTAGGTGGAAACCCAAGATGGGTGAAAACCACCACCTAAGCCAATCTCTTGACTTAGGATTTTCGATCACAAGGTGATCAATCCACTAACCACGCTACTTAAACGAGGGTAGTGTACCTCAATTACAATTCCCACCTCCGATCCCTAAACGGAGGTTTCTCTCTTCAAAATGAAGAGACGGGGACCCGACAGGCCGGATACCCAAAATACAGAAATTAAGAAGTGAAAATAACACCTATAGAGCACCCCAATAATTTAGTTGCTTTCTTATCTACTAAGCATGAAAAGAACTCCCTGATGATTTGCAGAACGGAGCGAGCCGGGAGTATGGATTTGCCCTTTGATCAGAGCATTAGCATAGCACAGGGGCAAGATGGAGCTTAGAGTAGTGAGCAAGAGATTTTTCTAATGGAATTGTATCTCAAGAGGTGTGTGTTGCCTAAGAGGAGTTGTAGTCTATTTATAGGCAAGTTTGGAACCTTCAAGAACACTTGGGAGAGCTCTTCTAGCCGTTGGAAACAAATCCCAAGAGTTTAGGACGAAATCCACACAAAATCAGGGTAATGATGAGTCTGACAGCAACATCAGACGTCTAATTATAGTATCAGACGTCTTATAGGACGTCTGATTTTTCCTATGGTCGTCTAATATTGCAGGACATCCTTAACTGACTCTATTGGATCAAAAGAAGGACGTCTGAAATTATCTCATAAGACGTCTGATTATTTCATTGGACGTCTAATGAATGGTGCATTCGTTCCTGTTATCATCAGATCCAAACAGGGTTCTAGGTTTAGAGGATCCGACGTCGATATGGACGTCTGATAATATTACCAGACGTCTGTAAACCTAAATACTCTTCCTTCCTCCTTCGGCCAAAAGATTATGTGACCGTAGAGAGATACGCACAGAAAATCAAGGGCAACGGTTCAAAGGCAGACGTCTGTAAGTGTCTCCAGACGTCTGTAAATTCTTCTTCCTACACATGCTCTAACGGTTAGTATGAGGACGTCTGGGTAAAGAATCAGACGTCTGTGAAAGGTTATCGTCGTCTGAAAGTGAAGTCCTTCGACTGATGTCTATGAGGAGATAACAAAGGCAGAAATCTTTGAAATTAGACGTCTGATACACATGACAGACGTCTTAAAGTGGAAAATCAGACGTCTGGCATTTGTTATGGACGTCTGATAAAAGTATAAGTGTTGGGTTTTTGTTTCTAATTTATCCTAAGTGTAGAGAGCCTAAGTTAGCTATTTATAGGTTTTGTTCGGGGGCTCTTTACAATATTTCTAGACTCAAATAAAATGAAAATTACAACCTTTGAAAGTTTACATGAAAAATCCTAAGACCTAATACTTATGCTACTCTTCTTTAAGCTTTTAATCTCCCATCTTGGAAAGCTTTTTGAAATCCTGCAAATATGTTATTACAGAGAGAAAATAATATGCTACGCTTTATTTTTTATTTCATTTTCTTCATTTTGTAAAATCATCAAAATATTATATCGAGTGGTTGAACTAACAATCTCCCCCTTTTTGATGATTTTCAAAATATAGCTGTAGATTCCTATTTCCTCCCCCTAAAGGTTGTACTTGGTAGTCTTTATCTATTTAGGAAGTTTTTATATTATTCCTTAAGTTCTTACCTACATTCTTCTCCCCCTTTTTGAATATCATCATGAAGGGTTGTTAAAGGGAGTTGAAATCCAAACTACAAGAGTGATATCTACAAAGTAGAGTGCATGAGTAAAACTGCATGTTTAAAAGATGACAAGGCATTAAGGAAAATTGATTAGGAATAGAAATATTTAAGCATGGACTAGCTATTTGTTCCCAAAAATATTAAGTACGGGGTCAAGGCCCCTTAATACAAACTTAGAATAAAAGACAGAAAAATAGAAGCACTAAAACTATTCTTCTTGATCTTGGCGGCGGCGGCGACGAGCGGGTCCTTGTCCTATCTGCAAATTTTGAACATCTGATCTAAGTTCGTCGATGTTGCGGCGCATGCTTCCCATATAGGTGTACATCTCGCCGGTTCGACGCAGCAGGAGGGAGATGCCGGAGGAGAGGGAATCTGTGGCTGGATCCCATGCTTCATCAAAGCTCGAGCGGGGAGCTTCTATTTGAAGGGGCCGTGGTTCATGGAAGTCTGGAAAGGGTGGAAGGGGCTCTTCTTCCATGGGTTCGTCGGCGGGCTCAAGATGCTCTCTAAGTATATGCATCTTGGCGGCTATAGCCCGGTTGTAAGGCTCAATTTTCTTGTCAACTGCTTGGTCAGTTATGGAAATCCGATGGGATGAAAAGATTTTGGATAGAATAGACCCAAACGGAAGTGATGCCCCATGGTCCTCATTCATGACGCGAACAATGAGGCGGCAATAATTGAAAGGAATATGACGAACGACCGCAAAAAGGAGCGCCTTGTGTTGGCGTGAGATGTAATCAAAACCTCCCGATTTGTTTAGGAGGTCCCACCCAAAAATGCGAGAGAGTAGACGTGGAAGGGGTTTGAGATTTTTGCACGGTAGAGTGCCAAGGTTTTCAACATATTTTTCCGGGAGAACTAACTCTTGATTGATGATTTCTGGGTCGTATTGCCTCAGAATGTCATTGAAATCATTTCCCTCATTGGGGATGGCTAGAAGGTCGGAGATAGTTTCGGATGTGATGTGTATTTCGCGACCAAATAGGCGGGTATGGAGTTCAAGTTCATCGTTGCTGTAGTCCTCAACGATGTTGGCATAAAAGAGACGGCAAAGATCAGGGAACACACCAAGAGTTCCAATGCCGGTGTGGAATTGACGGTCAAAATATTGGAAAAGATGAAGAGTTTGGAAGTATTCCTGAAGGTTCAAATGGGCAAAATCATTCCAAACAATAAAACGAGGGCATTTAACTTTGGCATTCGCGAAACGATGAAATCGCTGCCTAGCGATGTCACCTCGCAATTGATCTGCCAAATAAGTGGAAGAGGAACTGGAAGATCCCTCAACTTGCTTCCTACGGGGAGGCATATTTGGTGGAATGGGCGGTTAGGTTTAGGAAAAAAATGAGTGGTGTTTTGAGGATAGAATACCTGCAAAAAAAGAAACAACCATACAGGAACATTCAACCAACCAAACAACATTCACCCAAAACATAGTTTCAAACAATGCAATCATCATTGAAAAAATATGTGGCAGTATGCCTTGAGGCAATACAACCTGCCATGTAGTTGTGGCAATATACCTTTGGATGCAAGCCACTAAAATGTCGGCTTGAACCTCATGAGGTAATACCCTTGCCATGGAAGATGCAGCTAGGGCTAACAGGGTTTTCTTGACCGAGGGTTAAGGTTCTAAGGCTGATAGTGATATGAAATGCACATGTAGGTCAAGTGAATCAAGAAGGAGAACTAGATGCTACAAGATGCTACAAGGTCGTGGGTAAAAGATCATGGAGACGCCCTAGGAGTGGAGAGGATATACCCACGGGAGGAGGGAAGCCTCCAAATGCGCGGTCGAGAGGCAGGGAGGACGTGCGCAGAGGAGCAGCAGTTCCGTCAGTCGTCGAAGAGGCGCGACGGTCGTCTGGCGGCGAGCAGAACTTCGCCAACTGCTGCTGTGGGCCGTCGGGTGTGAGGGAGAGCGGCGCACAGATTTTGTGTGGGGTAGGGATTTTGGACAGGAGAGTGGGACCTTTGTGAAGGGGATCTTATATCCCAAGGTCACGTAGCAAGTCTCCCCCTGAAGTTGGGGAGATTTGCATTTCAAACCGTCCAGAGAAAAGCCGCGATGCGCAGATTTTTCCCCCGATCAGACGTCTGTCAACGACTTCAGACGTCGGGATTTGGCAGAGGGATTTTAGCCCATTTCAGGGAGACGTCCGTTTTATTCATCAGACGACAAATCAGACGACTAATTATATAATTAGACGTCTGATTTCTGCAGGAATCCTCCCCAGGAAAATATTTATTCTCTAGGTTGTCGTCTGATTTCTTCCTCAGACGACAAGAAAGATGTCTAAATATAATATTAGACGTCCGATTTCTGCAGACAGACCTTCCTGGATTTTCGTCTAAGGTTACAGAGTCGTCCGCTTTTCCTGTCAGACGACCTCTACGACGTCTAACCACATATTCAGACGTCCGACAGGTAGTACATGTTCTGTCTCCGAGATAGACGTCTGTCAACACATTTGGACGACACCAACGACGTCTGTGTGGTATACCAGACGTCTGATATGACTGTTTTGTTATATAAAATCGTCGTCTGTTCCAGATGTTTAGACGACGAATTTTAATGCATAAGACGTCTGATGATTTAATCAGACGTCTGCTGTTGGACAGAATGTGCATTTAGATGTTTGAACTGAGAATGAAGGCTTCTAACTTTGTGAAATCAAGGTTCTATCTATGCTCATGACAAAAGAGGTTCCATTAAATCACTAAATTCTTCAAATATCACTTAGCTTACATATGCCTAGTTTCCTACGTATATAATTAAAGCGATCATAATTCAAAGGTTTAGTGAAAATATCAGCTAATTGCAGTTCAGTACAAATAAATTCAACTTCTATTTCTCCCTTAAGTACATTATCTCTCAAGAAGTGATATCGAACATCAATATGTTTTGTGCGAGAGTGATGTACGGGGTTTTTCGAGAGGTTGATAGCATTAGTATTGTCACATAATATTTTTATCTTATTAAATATCAAGTTAAAATCCTTCAAAGTATTTTTCATCCAAAGCACTTGGGAACATGCTAGTGTGGCGGCTATGTATTCAGCTTCTGTAGTTGATAAAGCTACACTAGATTGTTTCTTTGAGAACCAAGAGACTAGTGATTCGCCTAAGAATTGGCACGTCCCACTAGTACTCTTCCTATCGGTGCGGCTACCTGCGTAGTCTGCATCGCTATATGTAACTAAGTTGAATTGTGGACTCCTAGGGTAGAATAAGCCATAATCAGATGTATCAACTAGATATCTAAATATTCGTTTTACAGCATTTAGGTGTGATTGTTTAGGGTTTGATTGAAACCTAGCGCATAAGCAGGTACTAAACAAAATATCAGGTCTACTGGAAGTTAAATACAGTAAAGATCCAATCATGCTACGATAGAGCTTTTGATCTATGGGCGTACCTGATTCGTCCAAGTCTAAGGAAGTTGTGACACTCATAGGAGTGTTCTTCCCTTTACTTTTGTTCATATCAAATCTCTTCAGCATCTCCTTTGTGTATTTTGATTGACACACAAAGGTTCCAATTTCGAGCTGAGTGATTTGCAAGCCCAAGAAAAACTTGAGCTCACCCATCAAACTCATTTCGAATTCTTCCTGCATAATTTCTGAAAACTTTCTACACATAGATTCATTAGTAGCACCAAATATAATATCATCTACATATATTTGAACTAATAAAATGTCTTTTCCTTTTCTTTTAATGAATAATGTGGAATCAGCTTCCCCTATTGAGAATTTTGCATTTAACAAGTAGTCTTTGAGCCTTTCATACCAAGCTCTAGGAGCTTGCTTTAGACCATATAGTGCCTTGTTTAATTTGTAGACAAAATGAGGCTTATCATGAGACTCAAAACCATGAGGTTGTTTTACAAAAACTTCCTCCTTAATGAATCCGTTAAGAAACGCGCTCTTAACGTCCATTTGAAAGAGTTTAAAGCCAAGAAAGGCGGCATAAGCAAGAAACATGCGAATTGATTCGAGTCGAGCTACGGGAGCGTAGGTCTCATCAAAATCAATTCCTTCTTCTTGGTTGTACCCTTGTGCTACCAACCGAGCCTTGTTTCGAATAACTATACCGGATTCATTCAACTTGTTTCGGAATACCCATTTGGTACCTATTACCGTTTGCCCTTCAGGCTTGGGTACTAGATCCCAAACTTCATTCCTTTGGAATTGGTTGAGTTCCTCCTGCATGGCCATCATCCAAGTTTCTTCGGAGCACGCTTCCTCGACACTCTTCGGTTCAACTTGAGATACAAAGGCGGAGAGACCAAAGGAGCAACTAAAGCGAGATCGGGTTTTAACGCCATCAGAAACACTTCCAATGACTTGACTTTCGGGATGATCCCTTTGATATATCCAATCTTTTGGAAGATTATGGATATTGGAGTTTGGAATGTTAGACACATCAATAGTAGAATCATCTTCATCATCCATATTGACTCGATCAATGGAGGAATGAGGAGATTCATCGAAGGAGACATGAAGGGTTTCCTCCACTATTAATGTGGTCTTGTTAAAAACCCGATATGCCTTACTACGTGAGGAATAACCAATAAAGATGGCTTCTTCACCTTTGGCATCAAAGTTATCTAAATTAGAGCGGGTATTCAAGACAAAACATCGACATCCAAAAACTTTAAAATAACTAATTTTGGGTATTTTCCCATAGTATAGTTCAAAACAAGTTTTTCGCAATCCGGATCGAATTAAGGTGCGATTTAACACGTAACAAGCCGTGTTAACCGCCTCAGCCCAAAAGTACTTCGGTAACCCCGAGTCTATGAGCAATGTTCGAGCACACTCTTGAAGAGTACGGTTCTTTCTCTCAACCACCCCATTTTGTTGAGGTGTTCGAGGAAAAGAGAACTCATGAGCAATACCATGCTCTTGACAAAAATCATCAAACAAGGAATTTTCAAACTCGCCCCCATGATCACTACGGATACGAGTGATTTGGTAGCCTTTTTCAGTTTGAATTTTCCTACAAAAAACAGAAAAGACGGAAAACACTCCTTCTTTAGATCTCAAGAAGGAGACCCATGAAAACCTCGAAAAATCATCTACAATTACAAGGCAATATTTGCATCCACTGAGGCTCTCATATTTTGTTGGTCCAAACAGATCTAGGTGAAGTAGTTCTAAAGGTCTTGATGTGGATATTACTTCTTTGCTTTTAAAACTAGATTTTATAATCTTACCTAATTTACATGAATCACAAATAAGCTCATTTAAAAATTTTCTTTTAGGAAGACCTCGGACTAGTTTATGTTTAGCTAATTTTTGAACCAGCTTCATATGAACATGTCCTAGTCTTTTATGCCATATACTTAACTCATCATTTGCTACAAGACATTCATAAGTGCCATTTTTATCAAATTCTACGACATAAATGTCTTTAAATCTAGTTCCCTTAAGAAGGGTTTCATTGGTTAATGCATGCATAATTTCAAACATTTTAGAAGTAAACACTACTTTAAAACCCTTATCACATATTTGACTTACACTTAAAAGATTATGTTTTAGTCCTTTAACTAGAGAAACATTTGAGATGGGAGAGAGAGGGTTACCTATTTTACCAAGGCCAATAATATGGCCCTTGTGGTTGTTGCCAAATGTAACTGTTCCTCCATCCGTAGGTTGGAGGTCCAAAAATAGGCGCTTGTCTCCTGTCATATGTTTGGAGCATCCGGAGTCCATCACCCATCGGCCTCCTTGGTGGTGGTGGTCTCCTTGTCTTCCTCCTTGTAGACCTTCTTCCTCCTACAAAAGATCTTCGATGGTGACTTGGTGTTTCACTAGGTCTTTCTAATTTGAGTCGTCCATCCTTCATTTTGTATATCCAATTTTTGACATTATGATGTCCTTTCATCCCTACAAAACAAAGTGAGAGTTGTCTTTTCGGTATCCATTGTAAAGTGGATCCGTATTTGTTAGTGGTCTCCTTTAGAGGAGGGTCCTTTTTCGGCTCACTTTGACTAGGCTCATAAAAGCTTAATCCAAATTTACTTGAGGAAGGTTTTTGATGGGCAATGAGTTTGTCCAAGTTATCTTTCCCCTTTGTAAATTTGGCTAGGTCCTCAAGAAGTTGGTTTGACTTTTCTTTGAGATGATTTATCTCTATTTTCATTATATCTAGTTTATCTTCTAGTGCCTTAATCTCTACTCTAAGTAAGCCATTTTCATCCTTTTTAAAAGAGTTTGATTTTTCAAGCACATGGATTTTGTCGAGTAGTTCTTCTCTATCTAAAAATTTTTGTTCACTCATTGCTGTATACAAATCATTTGTTAATGACTCTTTCTCAATCATTAGATTTCTTATTTGCATATTTAAAGCAGTGGTTTCTTTTGTAAGAATTAGATTCTTTTCTTCAAGATCATTGATTAATCTCTTATTTTCTAACTTTTCTTCTTTTAAAGCCTTGCTTTGGGTTTTAGTTTTCTTAAGATCTATATATAATGAATCAAAGGCATCTTGTAATTCATCTAAAGAGTAGGGGTTTACCTCAGGTTCCTCAGATTCAGACTCGGAACCATCATTTGTTGCCATTAGTCCCAAGCATGCCGTTTCTTCATTTGTTTCCTCCTCTTCTTCTTCGGAGGTGGAGTCATCCCACGTTGCTTGAAACGCCTTCTTCTTGAATCCTTTCGGTTTGGAGATCTTCTTGTAGTCAGAAGGCTTCTTGGGTTTCTTCTCATCATCCCTTTTGAGTAAGGGACAATCTTTCCTTATGTGACCTCTCTTTTTGCAATTATAGCAAATTAGAGGATCTTCTTCTCTTTTCCTTCCCTTGATCTCTCTTCTATTTCTGAGAAACTTTTTAAACTTTTTAGCTAATAAAACAAATTCTTCGTCATCGGTACTTACCTCATCATCCGAAGTAGCTTTGAAGGCTAAGGTCTTCTTCTTTGGCTCCGATGAGATTGATTTCTTCTTTTGCTCCATTTTTGATTCGTAAGCCATGAGATTCCCAAGTAGATTTTCCATGTCTAGATCCTCTACTTGGTTGGCTTCTTCTATTGCCGTTACCTTTTGCTCCCACTCGGGTCCAAGGGAGCGAAGGAGTTTCCCTTGAAGCTCCCCCTTTATAAATGTCTTTCCCAAAGACTTGAGGTTATTCATGATTAACGTGAATCGAGTGTACATGTCCCCAAGTTTTTCATTCTCCTTCATAGAGAAAGCTTCGAATTCCTGCGGTAACAAGTTTATCTTTGAGGATTTAACTTTAGATGTACCTTCGTGAGTTACCTCCAAGGTTCTCCAGATCTCGTGGGCGATTTCGCATTGGCTGATGCGGTTGAATTCCTCCGAGCTGAGAGCGCAGTAGAGTGAGTTCATTGCCTTGGCATTCAGTCCAAGGTGATGTATTTGCTCCACTGTGTAACCTGTTTATGGTTTCTCAGGAATGACGTATGCGGATTCGCATTTCTCCCAAATGGAGAAATCGTTGGCTTGAAGCCACATCTTCATTCTCAGCTTCCAGTAAGTGTAGTTGGTTCCTTCGAAGAGTGGTGGTCGAGTGGTGGATTGCCCCTCCAATCTGCTTGTGGAAATGGCCTTCCCCTCCATGTGATCTTTCCGCGGATGTTACTCCTGTAGGCGGAAAACCTGCTCTGATACCAAATGAAATTGCACTAGAGGGGGGTGAATAGTGAAATTATAGAGTATTGTAATAAAAAAAATTCAATCACACAATATACTCAATTATTTTTAGGTGGAAACCCAAGATGGGTGAAAACCACCACCTAAGCCAATCTCTTGACTTAGGATTTTCGATCACAAGGTGATCAATCCACTAACCACACTACTTAAACGAGGGTAGTGTACCTCAATTACAATTCCCACCTCCGATCCCTAAACGGAGGTTTCTCTCTTCAAAATGAAGAGACGGGGACCCGACAGGCCGGATACCCAAAATACAGAAATTAAGAAGTGAAAATAACACCTATAGAGCACACCAATAATTTAGTTGCTTTCTTATGTACTAAGCATGAAAAGAACTCCCTGATGATTTGCAGAACGGAGCGAGCCGGGAGTATGGATTTGCCCTTTGATCAAAGTATTAGCATAGCACAAGGGCAAGATGGAGCTTAGAGTAGTGAGCAAGAGATTTTTCTAATGGAATTGTATCTCAAGAGGTGTGTGTCGCCTAAGAGGAGTTGTAGTCTATTTATAGGCAAGTTTGGAACCTTCAAGAACACTTGGGAGAGCTCTTCTAGCCGTTGGAAACAAATCCCAAGAGTTTAGGACGAAATCCACACAAAATCAGGGTAATGATGAGTCTGACAGCAACATCAGACGTCTAATTATAGTATTAGACGTCTTATAGGACGTCTGATTTTTCCTATGGTCGTCTAATATTGCAGGACATCCTTAACTGACTCTATTGGATCAAAAGAAGGACGTCTGAAATTATCTCATAAGACGTCTGATTATTTCATTGGACGTCTAATGAATGGTGCATTCGTTCCTGTTATCATCAGATCCAAACAGGATTCTAGGTTTAGAGGATCGGACGTCGATATGGACGTCTGATAATATTACCAGATGTCTGTAAACCTAAATACTCTTCCTTCCTCCTTCTGCCAAAAGATTATGTGACCGTAGAGATACGCACAGAAAATCAAGGGCAACGGTTCAAAGGCAGACGTCTGTAAGTGTCTCCAGACGTCTGTAAATTCTTCTTCCTACACATGCTCTAACGGTTAGTATGAGGACGTCTGGGTAAAGAATCAGACGTCTGTGAAAGGTTATCGTCGTCTGAAAGTGAAGTCCTTCGACTGATGTCTATGAGGAGATAACAAAGGCAGAAATCTTTGAAATTAGACGTCTGATACACATGACAGACGTCTTAAAGTGGAAAATCAGACGTCTGGCATTTGTTATGGACGTCTGATAAAAGTATAAGTGTTGGGTTTTTGTTTCTAATTTATCCTAAGTGTAGAGAGCCTAAGTTAGCTATTTATAGGTTTTGTTCGGGGGCTCTTTACAATATTTCTAGACTCAAATAAAATGAAAATTACAACCTTTGAAAGTTTACATGAAAAATCCTAAGACCTAATACTTATGCTACTCTTCTTTAAGCTTTTAATCTCCCGTCTTGGAAAGCTTTTTGAAATCCTGCAAATATGTTATTACAGAGAGAAAATAATATGCTACGTTTTATTTTTTATTTCATTTTCTTCATTTTGTAAAATCATCAAAATATTATATCGAGTGGTTGAACTAACAGGTTTTGCACTGATAGTTGTATGTGCGAGCAGGGAAGAAAGAAAAAGAAGGAAGAAGCAGGCGAAGGAAGAAGAAGAGAGGAGGAGGAGCGGCTGAAGACTTAGCCGCACTGAGCAGCTATTGAAGAAGAAAGGAAGGAGAGGAGCTGAAGGAGAAGAAGAAGAGTCGTACTGTAGCAAACACACAGTTAAGCCGTCTGAACACCAAGTCAGATGACGGAAGGTCAACAGCCAGAGCAGAAGAAAGAAGAAAAAGAAGAAGAAGAAAGAAAGAAGAGGAATGGCCAGAGCAGAAGAAAAAGAAGAAAAGAAGAAGAAGAAAGGAAGACTTAGCAGCTGAAGGAAATCAGAGAGAAGGCAGAAGCCTGTGCAGTCGCAAGGAAGAAGAGAAGAAAATCAGAGAGGAAGAAAGGAGAAAGAGAAAGGGTCATCACAGTCGCAACAAAGAAAAGAAGAGAGAAGAAGGCAGATTGAAGAAGAGAAGAACCAGCTGAAAGAGAAGAAGAAAAGAGAAGAGGAAGAGAGAAGAAGAAGAAGCCAAAAAAGAGAACTTTTGCTCCCTCTCTCTCTCTCCCTTATTCTTTTTGTAACATAATTGTGAACCTTTATGTTTCTAGAATTATAGTTGCACCCTGAGTTCGACCTCGGTAAACTTGTCATTCCGAGTAAAAAAATTATATTAAACTGGTAACTGTTTTGTCATATACCACAACGACTATAAATAACAATAAAGACAAAGGTCCCACCAGGTGCCATGTACACAAGGGTCAGCTCACTTCCCGTCTACTCACAAGGTTCTTTCCGCATACAGGAGTACCTCTCTTAGTTCCATGTAGGGTTCGTGCATTGGAATCCACTTCTTAGTATACAAATCTCATTTATATAACAGGCAGCTCATGTTTTCATAATTGAGAAGACATCACATCAAGTATTTAACACTTGCTAGTAATTAGGGTTTAACATGCATCTCAAGTAAACAGTGGCTCAAGGCATATTCATTTGCTCCTGCCCTAGGGTTTATTTCTTATCTTAGGGTTCATTCAAGCTATTCTAAATATGCACTTTATTTATCTAAATCTTAATATTAATGTAAACCACTCTACTAGGAAACACGTGAGGAATGGGGGCTAGAACTGCAGGTCCTGTTGCCTCTACGGGCCCCACGTACTCAACTAGCTGGAGACGTATACAATTGACCAACCACGTCAAACGAGTCCAAAACTATATACAAGTGACACTAACTCGTAGAGAAACTCAAGCGGAAAACAACGATATTTCGTTTGCTGAAATCCGATTCCATTTGGGCCTTAAACGAGTCAAAAACATGCATACTGTCTAAAATCAGACATTTGGGACTAGACCCAGATGTCTTAAATGAGCTCAGAAGCTCAACTTTTTTTCCTGCGGCTTCCTTAAACGTTCGAACCCCTCTGTAATCGTTTGAGGGAAGTCCCAGATGTCGAACTCTCCTTCCGGTCTTCTGGGAGTACAGTCAGATGTCTGGCGATGTGCTCAGATGTCCAAAAGTACCTCGAAGGGTGCACCGTGCACCTTTCCAACGCCCTGCGCCTGTGTACAACCGCACAGACCCAAAAATGACTAAGTGTCCTATCTGGATGGTCGGAACCTGTGCAGAAACATGTACCTTTGCACTAAACGTGCTTTTAGATGTCTGACTTCAGCTCCGGACGTCCCGCTGTTGCTCCAGACGTTTGGTAGATGCTCCAGACGTCTGATGCTAGAAAAGATCTAGTACACAAAACTCCTCGTGATGCTTCTCCTACGTGAGTTCACTCGGAGGGGTTGCAGTAGTGCCTCCAGCGGCTGCAGGAGGTCGAGGCTTCTACTTGCGAGCTCCTCCTCGCACGCATCCTTGACTCCTCCCGCACGAGCTCCTTCAAGCTCCTGCGGCTCCCTCTCGAGCTCCTCCTCCTCGGGCTCCACCGAGCTCACACTGTCGCACCCACAGTAAGGCACTCCTCACATACGAGCTCCCGCGAGGTCTCTCCCTCTTTCTCACAGCCTCGCTCACACTCTCTCCCTCTCTCCTTCACACCCTCGCTCACACTCTCTCCCTCTCTCATTCATGCCAACGCTCGCTCGCAGCAGAGGGGTGGTGTCGAAGATGGTCGCCGGTAGGGGGAAGAAGATGGAGGTGGCGGTGGCTGGTGGTGATGGAGAGGGTGGCGTGGGTGTTTGGGGGTTTAAATTGTTGGTGAGGGGGCCGGAGGGGGAAAAACACATACATACAAAAAGCAAAAGAACGTACGGTTTTCCTTACTTTCAAACGTCCTGCCATCTATCCGGATGTCTGGACAGACATCTGGTGAACACCTCAGACGTCTTATCCAACCAAAGAACGGTAGGTCATTTCATCAAGGTTACGAATGTCCCCATGTGAGCTCCACCTCCACTCAAAGGCCCCTGCATATGGAAGAACATAAATCACATAAGCAAAGGGTTAATTTTATAGCTCTAATCCTAAATCAAATACCAGCACCAAACTGCAACCTAAACCACTCTCAAAAAAAGGTTAATCGTGTAAACCTTACCCTAAATCGAGGTTTTTAGTGATCGAGAGAGATCAACATGAATCAAACACAAATTGAAAGAGAGATTGAGAGAAGGATAGAGTGATCAAGTGAGAGATATCAGATACGATCAAGAGAGACTAGATTGAATGAGAGCTCCCAATCTTAAGCATTGGTTGAGCAAATATTGAGCTCCGATTGACCTAGATCTAAGAAACACCAATCTAATCATAGGCATGAGAGATCTTCGCAAGTGAAATCGATGGAGAAAGATTTGAGTGATCTGAGATCCGACATCGATGAAAGTTTTCAAGAATGAGAGCAAGGTGACATTTAGTTTTATTGCATCAGTGATATTCAAATATCATCATTGATATTTGATTCAAAACTAAATATACATCATCGAAGATATTTTGGTTCAAAACTAAATATCATCGATGTAATTTAATCAGAATCAAAATATTATCAGTGCAACTTGATTTAGAATTGAAATATCATTGGTGTAATTTAGTATGTAATCAAATATCACTCATGCAATTTATCTTAGAACTAGGGACTATAGTTTAGAAACTTGTTTTGCAAGATCCTTTAAAACATAAGAGTGGGGCCAATGTAAGTAAAAACTTTTAATTTAGTTTTACTTGTTACTTTTTATTGTAAGCATGCAACTTCTTTTCTACTTATTACCATTCATACAGAAATTTGGGGGAGCATGCATATTTTCACTTGGACCAACATATAGATATGCACACACAAAAAAAAAGAAACAACTCCACACACATCTCAATCATGGTCTCAAAAAACTTTCTATATTTTATGATTATAGATGACTGTATTTTTATATATAGAACTTTTATCTCAACCAAAGTCAAAAGTCTAATTCATTATTAATACAAAAATAAGGGGTCAGGATTCTTCAAAGTTACACATTTATTTTTTATTTGATTTTTGAAAAAAATTTAACAGGAATATCCTATTTATCAAAATTTGTCAAGAAAAAAAAACTCATCTTGTTCCATTAATCATAAGAGGGAAAAACACCGGTTCACCACTCACCATAGAAGTACTAAGATAAAAGCGTACCAAATATTTCAAACACAATGCATTGCACTAAAGAGTTAGGTCTACTCATAGATAGTTACGGGTTCACCCTCCGTAAAAGTTTGCCAGGAACACTCCTTTCTTCTCCCCACCCAAAAGGAAACAAAGAAAGAAATTAAGAACATCACCTTTAGCAGCTGGGGCATCCTGGGAGAAGACGAAAGAAGGCTTGAGGTCGACATTCTCAACGTCGGAGTGGTAATATTCGTTGAACAGCTCGAAATCAGCCTCAAAATCCTTACTTTGGTGGACGCCCTTGTCATTGTTGTCGCTCTTGTTGGAGTTCTAAACATCAAGTAAAAGAGAGAGAATTTAAATTGTGAACATCATAACTCATTTCTAACTAAAACACCAAGCTGCATGTGCAAGTCTCACCTTGTGTTTGGACTTATAGGTGGCCTTGACTGAGGCTTCTTGAGCCTTGATATGCTTTTGCTGACTGCGGTTGCAAATTTGGTAGTAGTGGTGGTGGTCCTGATTTGTAGCAAATCAGCTTCTGAGGAGTCACTTGTTCCAATTTCAAACTCGTCTGATTCATCGGTAGGTATGAATAGAGATTGGGCCCTTGCCGTGTCGAATTCGTGGTTATTCTTTCTTCCCATACCACATCCATTACATGAAGAAACCTGGAAAATTCTTGTCTCGGGGTTGTACCTTGCATATTTTTTTTGGAAGCTTTTTGCTTGTTCTATGGAATCGATGAAAGTGGTTGGTCCTCCTGATCCATTCTTGGGTTTGTGGACACCTATATTTAACAATGCATTAGTTTCATAAAGGCTTGAGAACCTATTTTTTGTTCTTCATAGTCTTTCGGGGCTCCATTTGACTTGATGAGGATGCATGTGTTTAGTTGTGTGGAACCTTTTTGGTTTGAGAGTCTTACTAGTTGCAAATGGGGGTCGTTCTGGCTTTTTTTAAGGGCTACCTAATTATACCCTTTGCCCTTGCAGAAAAGGGGAATTTTCCCTTAAAAACAAAGAAGAGGGAATTACTCCCTAAAGAGAAACGACCCCCACTAACTAGACCTAACTCTTTAATACCTTCCATATTTTCATCATTTGGTCGAGACCCCTCACAAACTGTCATCTCGAAAAGATTAAGGGTGTTAAATTTTTCTCATTAGGGCACAGAAAATAGAAGCCTAAATTTAAGAAGATGACATCTTTGAGAACATCTTCCCCACTTGGATGAAAACACTTACGGTACCCTTTGTTGAGTAAATTCCCTGGAAAATACTTAGATAGGTTATGGAGCAGGCTTTGCTACAAGATGATTAATTAGTGCTTCCATATTAAATAATATCTTAAGGCTAGGTTATCTTTAAGTAAATAAAAAAAGAAACTATCTTCAAGCCTCTCAGGAAAATAAATAGCAAACGTTAACAAAGGAAAAGTTAAAAAAAAAATGACAGGCACTGATGTTGAATCAAAAGACAAAATCTATGCGGAGCTTTATTTATAAATAACACATTTTATTTTGTGTTCAACAAGGAATGTATAAGCTAACTTGACAACATTAGGAAAATGTAAATCCTTTGAGTCAAAGTCTAGACATCTTGTGCACTTATTCAAGCAAGCATTTAAGCAAGTAGAAGATCAATAACCAGACCATTATTGAGATGATTAAGATAAACTTACCCCCAATCATACAAAGAGACACTATGAAGATGCAATGACTCTTGTGCTAAATTGTATAATTCAACAACACCTTTCCTGCAGCCAACAACAAGAATCTGTTGGTCTGAGGCTATAGATGAACATACCGCATCCTCAACATTTAGTCATCTCTCAAATTTGATAGAGTCCGTAGACTTAAGGCCTTTTCTACTGATGGAATAAAGTTCAATAGCATCGTCAGAATATAACAGCAAGAATATCCAAAGTATTGAAGGCTTGAGTCTTACTGGTTAGCGGGGACCATTGTCTAGGTGGTGTCAAGTTGAAAATCTAGATGATCCAAGAGTTAATACCAATGCAATAGCTACAATCCAAAGAATAGAGAAATTACTGGCCTTTGTGGTCCAATAGAAACAAAAGGATGCAATCTAAGAATAATAATAATTAAAAAAAAACCTCCTCTATCTAATCCTTGACCAACAACTGAGGGTTTATTGGAAGAGGTAGCTTCTTCCTCATCTATAACTAACAGATCCTTAACCAAAGAGCTTTTTTCTGCCTTCAATCTTAGTGAAGAAACAACATCATCCCATGTTTCACTCTCCCCTTTGCTTTCGACCTTCGAAGCTACAGATGTAGATGAAGTGAGATTAGAAAGTTCAAAGCATTCCAAAATGGTTTGCTAAGTGGTATCGACAACCAAAACTAAAAAGTCATTAGCATACATTATTGACTAATATGATGTTCCTCAGGTAATATTCGGTTCTCTGGTGCATTCTCTTGATAAACAATCAGACACAACCTAATTTGATTTATATTAACATAATCTTCCTATGATTTGATCAGTAAAATGACAATCTAATCTGTTTAGCAGAAACACCATCTAATTTGTTAACATAAATTGCAGAAACATAGCCTTGATTAGCAGTTGAAAATTATAAATATACAAAAATAAATAATAGCACTTTCAAAAATAAATAAATAAAAGATAGCCCATTAAGAATATTTAGGATGCATTAAAATCAGAAAAAAAAGTCAATCCACATTAATGACTATTCTTAGCACCTTATTTTTATTTTATTAAGAATATTTTCCTAGCATCAAATCATTGTCCAATATAAGAAAATGATAGTGCAGTTATTGGATTATTTTTTGGAGCATATTGTTGATGTGTTTCCTCAATTCTCAACCTTCATCCCATCAAAAAGGTTAGGCACAAAGCACCAAAAATTACAAGGCTTGGTAATGTTTAAGACAAAAGAATTCAACAAAGTTGAAAGAAAAAAGACTTACTTCTGCAAGCATCCATCATAGAATCCATAAATTTGTATTATCTACGTACATCAACCATCCTCATATATCGGTATATGAAAATATGGTGAAAGGAAACATGCAGCTCAAGCAATTATAGATAGGTCAAGGTAACAAGCAAGAATATGAAGGAAGCATGACCACTTGAAGATTGGGCAACTGAGAGAGTAAAATTCCATCAAAGTGCTCAAGCAAAATAACTCTATTAACCAGGTAACAGCTATATATTTGAGATGACAAAATTTTTGAGGGAGCCACTTTATTGAAATTAATATAACATTCTATTGGTGCATCCTACATGACATGGAAATTTAAGAATAGGACATGGCACATTTAAAAACATCACATAAGCATAAAAGAATACCCGATGACTCTCACGATTTCCTTGAAGAATAGTAATTCTCAGCGGGTAATGCACTTTAAGAGCAACCACTAGCTGAAAAATAATTTTATAAGTATTGGCAATATTTGAGCTTAGCTTCCTATAGAAAAGAAGAAAAACAAGGCAGAAAGATAAGCAAGTATCAGTGTGCTAAAAGTCTCTGAAGCAGCAAAAGGAAGGAAAATAACCACGAGGGAACAAAATATATGCCAAATATCATATAAGTGATCACACAATTTTGGGAAGACAAACTATGGTTGTTAGTTATAAATAAAATATTAATTAGCTGTGTTGCATGCAAACTCAAAAAATGATTAAACCTAAAAAAAAAGTCCTTTTGCGTAGAGTATTAGCATGACAAATAGAAAGAACACAAATTCTACATTGAGTAGTCCAAGCAAAATCATTAATCTAAAAACGATCACAGCATTCAAGATAAGTCTTCTATGTGAGTATTATTTGGGGGGAGAAGAGAAAAGGGTCATGGCTTATCATTGATTATATTTATATTTTGAAAAAGGGATCTGCATCATCCCAATCCATTCCTGGCCAAACAACCATACCAAGGCAAATACCATATTATTACATAGCAGCAAGCAATTAGCAACAGCATAATTAAACATATTTTCATGGATTTCATCAAATTCATAGTTTTTTTCTACCATTCACACTACATAATACAAAGGCAGAGTTTTAAACCTTCCCCTTCCATCCCCCTACACCTACCACCCAAAAAAAAAGGAAGAAGACGACACTACTTTCCTAAATTTTAAATAATAAATTCCCAAATCATACTCCCAATTCAACTGAATGAAAATCCTAGAGTCAAAATTTTCATCCACATAAACAGGAGGTAAAAAAAAGAAGTGAAATACATTCAAATCTCCCATTCTTATGCTTCTATATAGACCCGCCAATGTCCTGCAAATCCACCAAAAACTAGCTTCAAATTCAAACTTTTTGGTAACCCATTCTTCCAAGCTTTGGGATGTACTTGAGGAAAATAGTGGAACCAAGCTTTCTATTGGTATTAACAATAAAAGTCTAATCTCGTCAAAGCTTCTACATATTGTATTAGCCATTTTGCTTAGTACTTAAGATTGATTAAGTTGGGTTCAAAGCATCCGCATACATGGAGATCAAATTGGATTATGGACTTAGCCAAATCTAGTATCTACCTAATCCAACAGTATGATGAACCTTAACCTCTAGGGGTATATTAGCTTCTCACAAGAAACAGTTCCCACTTTCCTTTCAAGAAAGAAAAATAGAGGAGGGAAAAATCAATGTCTCTCCGTCAATATATCCAAAGGAGAATCATTTTAAACAAAATATTATCATTTTCTTCTCCTACATCATATTAATGGAAATAAGGCATGGAAACAATACACAGAAGTGCCATTAGTCATTTTTTTCCTCCATTACCTCTCGAATAACATCACACACTCCTTTTCCTCCTCTAATGTATCCAACAAGCAAAGGAGGGCCCTCATGGCCTCCACCTGCACTTGCAGACCCCTTATGTATCCTGAGGTCTCCTCCAGAAGCCTCTCCACCTCCATGCCCTCACCCCCGGGCACCACCCTCCTCAGCCTCTCCAGCTTCTTCTCCACCCCCACCTCTTCCTCCCCATCCCCCACCCATACCCTCCTCCTCACCAATCTACCACTACCCATCTCACCTTCTGCCTCCACCGTCGCACTCCTCTTCTCCATCGCACTACTGTAGACTAGCTGCTCTCCGCCACACCCTCGAGAATCATCTCCTTCACCTCTGCCTCCTGCACTAGCACTGGTGGTGGCACCCCCCGCTCCTTGAGGGCCTTCAGGAGTGTACCTCCACGCTCACCGGATCCCTTCCCCCTCACTCAATCACCTCGAGCCTCTCACAAAGGGCGGCAAACTCACGGAGGAGCGACTCACGCTTGACGTTCCGCCGAGACTCCTCTCGAAGCCACCGCTTCTCGTCTTTGAGCCACCGCTGCTCGTCGCGAGCCATCGGGACTTGTCGCTCTTCGATGGGGAAGGAGAGGGAGAAGGGGAGGCGGAGATGGAGGAGGTCGATCGGAGTGGGAGGTTGTTAGGATTTGGTTAGAGGAGATGCTTGTGGGAATGGAGTCTGGAAGGGGATTTGTGAGGGGAAGGGGAGAGGGGAGCGTGGACGTGGAGGTGGATCTGGAGGGGCTTACGGTGAGGGGCGTCAGGTGTTAGCCCTAAGTGGATGTGTTGGAAGTGCAAGGGGCATTTGGTGTTGGAGGTGGGAAGTTTAGGAAGGAAAGAAATTAAATAGGAATAAGATTTAGCAATGTAGAGAATGTAATATTAGTGTCATATAATTAAACCTATAACAACATATTATTTATGTCAATGTATATACACCATTGGTATAGACCTATTTTTTCGTAGTGACTTGATATCTGTTCATGCATATAGACATTCATGTACAAAACACTTTTGGTTGCAAGATAACAAGCAAGACATTAGTTGAGCGGAACATGGGATAAAATCGGATTTTCTTCTCTTTTTTGTTCTTATGCGTAAGAGGCAATTATATGGGATGGATTATGCAAGAAACGTGGTCCTTTTCATGTTTGGCGCCGTAGGCAATTCCGGGATTACCTTTTTCTCGTACATCATAAACAATTTCGACATAAACACGCCAGATGAAAGACGAAGCAGCATTTGGACCCCACGTCCCGTTTCTATCCCGCAATCAGACGAGTACGTACACATATTTTTAGACGAAGTAGTTCACAACTCCATTCGAATAACACCACTCTTTGAGATGGCAAAAGCGGAAACGCCCCCACATGCGGCATTTGCTACGCACACCGATATTCATTTTCCGCGAACGGCTTTTCCTCGTTCATGTCCCCTTAGCTGTTAGCCACAACATCGCGAGGGGTGGCAGCGATGGCCCCATATCACTCATAAGTTGCAGGGATTCTCATTGCACTTCGTTGCTATGTTATTCTTACCTGATGCCAACACACAAAACCCACCCCCCACTCCACTGTGTGTTTGTGTGTGTCACGCCTCGGATTCTTATTATCCCTTTCTGGGTCATGTTGCACACACATTATTTGTGGGCCTCAAGGCCCTTCTCCCTCCTACCATCTTACTCTACAGCACATGGGCAACAGATCTATCCAACACCAAAGTCAAGGAGAAAAAAATTGGTAGAAAAAAAAGGAGATCAGATGGCCAGGAAACTCCAATTAATTTGCATGCACAATATCAAGATGGCTCATCATAGGCTAAAACAAAGCCTTCCCAGCCAATTCATTAATTAATTATTCGACAGTACTAACATGGCCCTTGTACACACGCATGCATGGCAGGAAATCCTAGTGCTGCTGTTAACGAGTACTGCTAACGCTGCAGCTCCCTGCCTGTCCTCCTCCTGGAATCGGCACTATTTTGAGAGGCAAACCCCTTTGGAACTCAACGTACGGATAGGCCACAGGCTTGTCTTCTCCATCAGGTGTCCACCTGCAATAGAGACAAGCTTTGTCTTCTCCATCATTCTTACCTCATACATGTCTAGTCCATAGAGTACGTTAAGATGTGCAGTTAGAAGGGGAATTCGATCATCCAAGCAGAAAAAATGTTTGGCTATTAATTACGCTTTCTTTCCCCTAATTAATGCATATATATATATATATATAATTCCTCCACTGCCCATCCCCACTCTATCACATCCCAACATTAAATGTTGGGTTATTCGTAAAAAGTCTGTCCCGCTATTAAAAGCACGATGGCCAGTGGACACCAGTGTATGCACAGAAGGGCACACGGGGTGTGCCCAAAAGTTTTCCCTGTGCAAGGAAACAATATCCAAGCATCGTTGATATGGAAGTCAAATTAGAGGGTTTCCGTTCAAATTGCCTTCGAACCCCTGTAACGTCATCAAATGTTCCCTGTTGATTGGGAAATTGGGGAGTGTGCTTGACCCACGGAAAAGCATCGACACGTGTCGACTGTCATTGGCGCGTGTCAAACCTTCATTTTCCAAGGCACCATACGTTCTTCCCCATGCAGGTTAAAACAACAGATAATATATATCAATGCATTTAGCCCTTTGCCTTGTTGGCGAGTGGTATATCGTATAAATCCCACATGCTAATTGGGAATCAAGATTGCTTAATTAGGTAGGCATATATATATTTCCGGTTTGGTTACCTGAAGTTAAGAACAAGGTGGTGGAGGAAGAAAGCGGCCTCCACTCTAGCAAGCTCGGAGCCCGGGCAG
Organism: Thalassia testudinum; assembly: GCA_037157565.1. Classification (NCBI taxonomy): domain Eukaryota; kingdom Viridiplantae; phylum Streptophyta; class Magnoliopsida; order Alismatales; family Hydrocharitaceae; genus Thalassia; species Thalassia testudinum. The sequence goes on along the minus strand of JAZHRO010000077.1, from coordinate 155,810,608 downwards.
AACCTTGGCCCTCCACCAAAGGGTGTGAACTTTTTGCATGTTGCTTGGTTCTGACCCTGTTTAATTATGATCCACCAAAACAATAGTAAGCCGTATCCCAAAATACTCATTGGAAAAGTTAATACCAGATCACTGGGTTCTTTCCAACTAGCTAAGCAAGCAAACGGAGAGGGGAAAAAACATAAAAAGAGTAGTTAACATCTATGTAATAACCTCCCATCTCCAAGGGTAAAACTCTGAGGCGTTTGCATGAAGAGAGTTGTCAAGATGAACGGCACTAAATACCGGTAGGACCTTCCAGCCCGATGGGATTTGATAATCTGCCGAGAGGAAAAAAGCAGTGGGGATTACTTTAGCTCAACTTGTTGATGGAAAGTTATGATCCATCGTAAGCATGCATGCATTGGCATGTGGAGCGCATATGGCGAGACTTGTATATATTGCAAGTTCAATAGTTAGGCATGGGTGGGCACCTTTGAATCGGACATCCTTGAGTGCTTTCCTGTGCACAAACTTCACTATGTTCCCGCATCTGAGAGACTCATTTACCACCTGCACGAGCACACACCAGATAATAATCACACCCCATTATCATCATCATAGCAGTGTTTGGGACTTAAATTTTTGTTTAATGATGAATAATTAAATTGGGAAAATCACACACACAACTCCTTCAAGCAACGTAAGAATGGAAACTTTCATCTAATAATTTCTTCTATCAAAATCAGGAGTTCAGGCCGTTCCGTCGTGTACTTGGGGGGTTGGGAAGTTAATTCAGTTGGTGCCTTTTCGAGTATTCCATGGCGTGGTGCATCGCTCACCATTAATTCCGACTTGCCCTTTTCGACTATGTTGCCAGGCTAGTCATAGGTTTAGACTCCGTATTGATCCTTCAAATGGTCTCGGCTTTGCCACGTTTGTTTCTATTTCTGACCATTGTTACCTCTTCCAAATTTATTTCCACAAGTTAGAATTTTCGAGGAAGCGTAACATGCTATGGGGAATTCTTATGCATGCCAGAGCTGAGAAGGATTGTCGAGGGTATCGTTCGTGATAATCCCTTGCACATGGCTAAGATAATATATTTGTTTAAGTAAGATGGGTACGAACCGAAAACGAATTAAACAAAAAAATGATCTTCCCAGGGAAGTATCATGAGAGGAATTTCTCTAGCGTAGGTATCTTAGGTTGTATCTTGCCATCATATACTTTCACCGCAAACAGTTTAATTGCATGAAAAAGGGAACATACGACTTAAAATTTACTGTGGCTCCGCAGAGGTACAGCTATTAACGTGCACCATATTTCACCTCTCGTGATTTTTTTATCGGTGTGGGACTTGGTATCCAGTGCTCCTGTGACTCGCTCGCTTAATTAAATATTGGCACTTAGTCCCATATGACCCCACATGAGATCAAAGACAACCATCTGCCAACCACATGCACGGTCCAATCAATCGTAGCCTCACACGGGGGGGATATTCTCACAACACTATCATGTACTTACATTTTGGGTGAATTCCATCTTCTTGTAGTCTTCCCAGTTCAGAAATTCACCCTCTTGCTTCGTGGCCCTGATATTTTGATGTTCTACCTGAGAGAAGGGAACAAAACAAAAAAAGAAAAAAACATAAAAAGAAAAGAAAAGTTGTAGGAGATAAGACTTGGGAACTTAATAGGCAATGTAGGCATAAACATCGCAATTTACCAAAAAGCATGCAAAAAGGGAATAAAGGTAGTAGAAAATAAAAGGAAGCAAAGGGTGGGGGGAAGAAAAGCGAAGCACCTTTAGCTGTTCCAGAGCAGATGGGCATTGCCCAAGAAAATACACAGCCATGATTATCAAGAGGGAGGTGGTCTCATAGCCACCAAGTAACGAGTCCAGCACAAAGCTGACCTTCTCATCCTCAGAGAGTGCCTCCAACGACAGCAACACATCAAGGAAGTCACCACCCTTGATGCTGCAGCTGCAGTCGTCTCCTTCCCCACTCCTCCTCTCCTCTATGATAGATTTCACAGTGGTGGATATCCTCTTCCTTGCCTGCAAAAGGCAGGGAGGTCAAACTAGGGTTTTGCTTCCCTAAACAGGAGCATGCATACAACAAGATAAAGAAACAAGAGAGGGAACCTGAACAGCCTTCGCATATGGCAGCCCTGGGATGTAGTAAGGGAACGAGATGAGGCCCTTCATGAAGGTTAAGAAATCCTCGAGTATGCTTAGGGTTTGTGGCTCATCTGGTGCCAACCCAAGTACTTGCTTCACAATAACACTGAACGTGAACTGCTTATATAGATCCACACAGGGAGTATTAATTTTAGTTGGACTTGCATTCGTAATTAACACGGGAATATATATATATATAACATCCTTACCTTTCTGGCCTGTTCACAGAAGAGGAGGTGCTCTTTGTCTTTCCATGACTCCATGATGCGAAGCGCTATCGTCTCTATGTCATCGAGGTACCCAACTTTGGATTTGGTGGTGTTTACTAGCGTGAGGGCTATGGTCCTCATCTTCTTGTGTGCTTCCCCAACAACCACAAGCAAGGAGTTTCTGCCGAGTATGCCATGGATGGGCTTTGGGTAACTGCACTGGAATAGCTTGTCCTCATTCTGGAGGATGAAGTGGTTCAGCTCCTGGTCACAGGATACTATTGCTGGGGAGCAGAACAGATGGGACTTGAACACTTTACCATACCTGCATATATTACCAACTATCATATCCCTGCTTCGTGCCTTGTGCATTTATTTCATCTCCTCCACATGGAACTTGCCAGAAAGAAGCATGGGCTTTTCCATTTTTCTATCTATCTAAGTGGCGAAAAGGACAGTGCATGGCCTTTTTTGAACTATATATTGATCTTATGATAATGGTAATGTTAACGTTAAACCCTCCAAAATGAAATCAATGGGAAGAACCACAAAAATTGAAGCTACATTGTGTGTGTGTGGGGGTCGGGCGGGGGGGGGGTGGGGTGGAAGGAAACAAAGACTAGAAAATAAAAAGAGAACCACACTGCAATGTACGGCACAAAAAAAAAAAGGTGATTGGATGGTTAGAACAGATACAGGTAGGTGTACGTATCACGAAGGGGTACTGGCAATTAAATTAATTGTTTGGAGTCGTCTCGAAAGTACTTGGAAACAACAACCATTGAGGGGGCACATATTAATAAGATGGGGAAGTAGTTAGGAGAGGGAAAGATCACCTGGAGCAACGTTCTTTAAGAAAGGTACCGATGGAGTGCGAGGTGTGTGGCTTAAGGAATCCGAGGGTTTCACCGAGCAAAGGCCAACCAAAGCATCCCGGAGGGGCAACTCCACAATTCAGCACCAGGGGCTGCAAGTGCCTTAAGATCAAGAAGAGGACGACCAAGAAGAAGAAGAGTAGAGGGAGGAGGAGGAGGAAGCAACCAGGACACATGGCTTGGTGTAGCTCTCAGAACCCCATCAATGGAGCTCAGAGAGCATGGCAGTATTTATTGACCCAGTTGGGGGGGTGGGGCGGGGGGTGTGGGGGGGTCGTCCGTCGCAGTAAGGACGGAGATGGCAAGGTAGACGTTTGGAAGCTTGTTAACAGTGGGGACTGGAATTTGGACTCCTATCGGAAGCCTAGGAAATTGAATCACACTAGGCACAGCATGTAGGCTTGAATCTCCCAACGGACGGTATCTATTTATATGCAAAGGTAGGGATGCACCCACACGCGCACGGAGGGAGAGAAGTGTAGGGAAGAGAGAGGGGGGAGCGGGGAGTGGGGAGGATGTCGAACATAACAAAAATCAAAAGCAAAAACAAAGCAATAAAAGCAGGGGGGATTAAAGAGCACCATTATATTCTGGAAGATATTAGTCAATAAAGCAAAAAAAATTTCTATCCCATCGTGCCCCCTCTCCACTCACTGAGGTCGCGTTTGGAGGGGAGGGGGTGTGTTCCGAGGTTGGGTGGGAGGGGGGTTACCGAGGGGTGGGAGAGAGAAAATGGATGAGGAGAGAGAAAAATAAAAAAATATTTTTTAATTTTTTTATTAAAAATATTTAACAATTATCTCATCAAAATTTACTGATTCTCTCATCTTACAAAATTAATATACCAATCATTAATAATTCTACCGATTATTACAATCCCATCAATCAAACACCTTCTTATACTTATTCCACTTTAATTTTATCTCGATATAGCATTATCCTCTACCAAATGTAGCTTTAGATGATGTTTGATTATTGTGTTAAGTGAGTTGATATTAGGTTATGTATTTAATTCATCACTTAATTCGATTATTCACTTGCATTAGATTAAGTGAGACTTAACTTAAGATAAATATATTTTGTCTTCTTTGTAGAATAATTGTAATCCATCAAAATGTCCAAATAAGTTTACTCAATTATTCTATTATTTATTCCACTTCTTTTTTATTTTTTTACTTCTTCCATTAACATATTACTTTTACCCCTTAGAAAAGAGTTATCTCATAATAAAATATGGTCGAGATAAATAGAGTAAGATATTTGTTTGAGTGATAAAATAAGTTATGGTATAAAATGATTGATATGATGATGTAATATTAGTGGATGATTTTTTAATATTATATTGTGGATGTGTTGATGTAATGTAATGAATGCATTTTAATATGTATATTATGTTGGAATGGATATATTGTAATATATAAATATTAGTATTAATGTGATGTAATGTAATGATTTGATGTAATATTTTAAAATCGAATTGGATTGGATAGTTGAACCCCTTAAATCAAAAGTCAGTGGATTGCCAACTAGATTAGTTGATTTTTACATTGAAGGTCTATATCAGATGGAATTGGCAGGAACTTGGTTCAATTGATGTAAACTAGATCGAATCGATTTAACCACTCCACTGAATGTTTAACAAGAAACACACACACACACCATCGACTCGAGTCTTCCTCCTCTTCTTCCTTGGGGAAACCCTAAACCCTCCTCGTTGAATGATGCTCCTCCCTCCACCAAAAGCTCCTCGCTAGAGCCCTCCTCTCTTGCCACTACTTCCAACTCCCCCTATTGGTCAATATTATTCTTCCTCTCCTTATACCCTTCCTCCTCTCCTTACTCCTCCACCCCCATCACTCATTCCCCTTCGGACCGATGACCACCATTGATCAACCCCCTTCCTCCTCCTTTGCCTCCTTTCAGTTCCTCCTCCTCCCCTCTCACTCCCTTCTCCTCTTTGACCACCGCCACCCCATCCCCCAATCCCTCTTCTTAACCACCACCACTACCACCCTATGCCCTCCACCTCCCCCTCTCTTACCATGACCACCTTTTCCCCCTCTCATAGACTTACTCACTTTCTCTCACTTTTTGTCTCGAAATTTGATGTGGATTAAATGTGTTTTAGATGTGGATTAGTTTTTTTGTGGTTTGTTATGTGAAATGTGAATTGATCTATTTATATTGTGGATTAGATGTGAGCTAATCATAATGTGGTTTATGAATTTTGATGATATGATATGCTATTATTTTTTGGCTTTGTTATTCCGTGGGGTGATTAGATATTTAAAGATAACATTTTTTAATAGTTATATTTATTTTTTTTTATGAACTAAACCTCAATCTAACTCAATTTGACTTGATGGGACCAATAAAAACCAAATCAGAGCTTTGTCGATCCATTTTTTTCTGGTCTGGATCAAATGATGATGTCATCATCGATATGACCAGTTCAAATCACTAATTAAATTACTAAAAACCAAAATCAATGCTTGACTGGTTTGATGGTTGGTTTAATTTTTAAAACCTTATCTTGATGTTGATGTTGATTGATAGAATATGATAAGTTTATCCTTGACTTTAAATTTTATTCTTTTGACATTTTTTTTTTATATTCCTTTGATCGAATGGAACCTTAGTGAGACAAACTTACATCAAAGAGATAGGGGGATCTTCCTCGAGATGTCCCTTGTTGATTACTTCACTCTTTTTGTAGGACATGAGCATTAGATAGGTTTATAGATTATTGTATGTTTTGTTTAGTCAGTCCACTTGTTTTAGTCCTATGACGGTGAAGGATACACTATTAGAAAAATGGGATATGCCATTAATTTTGATGTCGGTTCTTAAAATAAGCGACGGCAAAGGTTCATACTTGACTGAAGAAAAGGGGATGGGAGCGCAGTGGTCATAAATATTTATCGTCGGTTATTCAAGCAACGATCTTCGCTTCTTGTAATAGCCGATGGTAAAAAGACCCTTAAAACTTGTGCCTAAAATTTTGGAGGGATTACCATCTGTTAGTGAAAGAAACGACAACGAAAAAGTTTAGGCGCGTTGGTGGAGATGGTGAAGTAGTCCTTTGTCATCGGTTATTTTAAGAAATGACGGTGAAAAGACAGTTAAAATTTGTACTTAAATTTGGCACTGGATTAGTCACCTATACCGTCGGTTAGTGTAAGAACTGACAGTGAAAGATAGGTTATATTTAGCGGCCAAAATTTTAGGCGCGTACAAGGGTAAACTGAAATGATCCTTTGGTGTTAGTTTGTAATATAACCGATGGCATATATTGGTTCATCTATCGCGCGCAGCCGACCTCCCCATCACTGTTCATCATTTTCCCTAAAACCTAATGCATGCCGCCCCCTCCTCCTCCTCCTCCTCGTTAGGTAACCTCCCCGACACCCTCCTTCTGCTTGTCCTTTGACCCACTGCTCGTTGTCCTCCTCGCCATCCTCGGCAACCTCCTTCCCATCCGCAACGGCCTCCTCCTCTGCCTTCTTTGACGAGGTAATCCTCCTCCTCCTCCCCCTCCTGCCTTCCTCCTCTTCCTCCCTAACCCCTCGTGCCGGCCTCTTCCTCCACCCTGACCCCCTCCTGCCGGTCTCCTCCTGCTGCCCCTCCTCTTCCTCCCCGACCCCCTCCTCCTCTCTTCCTCCTTGACCCCCCTGCCGGCCTCCTCCTCCACCCCGACCCCCCCTACCCCCCTCCTATCGCCCCTCCTCCTCCTCCTCCTTGACCCCACCTGCCATTCTCCTCCTCCTCCCTGACCCCTCCTATCACCCTCCTCCTCCTTCCCAACCTCCTCCTACCGGTCCCCTCCTCCTCCCTGACTCCTCCTCCCCGACCCCCTCCTCCTCCTCCTCCTCCTCCTCCACCTTGCCACCCTCCTGCCGCCCCTCCTCCTCCTCCCCCTCCTTCCATCCTCCTCATCCTCCTTGCCACCCTCCTCATCTTGCAGGGAATGCCCCTACCCTCCCTCCTCCTCCGCCTGCCATCCCCCCCCTCCTCCTCCTGCTCCTCCTCCTACTGCGCCTTCCCCCATTCTCCTCTCCTTCTTACTTCCACCCTCCTCTTCATCATCTTCTAATCTTACTTTTCTTATATCAAATTAATATGTTAAGTTATTAATAACATAATGATTTTTTATTTAATTTATTGTGCATTATTGAATTTACAGATTGTTAGTGATGGTCACGCTTGGTCACACTCAGAGGTTGTAGCATATCGGAGGTATAATTTCATTTTTTTAAATTTATTTTTATGATATTTTAGGATTATATTAGATATGGGATGTGCCCGCATAATGTCATTTGTGTGAATGTATGGTGAGGCGTGCCCACATAATGTCATTTGTTTGAATGTATGGTGGGGTGTGCCCACTTTTATGCACTTTATGTTTTTGTGTGATGCACTGTTATTGTGGGGTGTCCCACTTTTATTATGTCTGTTATTTTGATATGCAGGTTTATGAAAAAACTTAAAGTTTAAGGGGAAACTCTGTCAAAAATTTTAAAATTCTTTAATGTTAAATGTATTGGTTGGTTGGGGATTTAGGGTTAGGTTGGGCTTTGGTTAGGTTATGTTAGGATTTGATTAGGTTATGTGCACAGCTTTCGGTTTCCACTATGCCGTGCACCCCTCGCACCACCATCCTTATTGTCGCAAAGGGGATCTCTTCTGCCATTGTTGTCTCGCGAGTTGTTGTTGAGGTGGATGGTGGGGCAGAAGGCATTGAGGCGGATGTTGTCGTCGTGTGGGGAGGGGAAGGGAAGGGGGGAAAGGGAGGGAGAGGAATTGGAGCTTGGTGGAGATGTCAAAGGAGAAGGAGGGCGAGACGTCAACGAGGGAGTGAATGACAATGAGGGAGAGACATGAACATGTTAGGGCTATGATGTCGAGGAGAGATGCCTGTGAGAGTATCCTCTCTAGTTGCTTCCCTTCTCTACAGCAAGTCGTTATACTTTATTAGCTACGCTCTCAAGTGCTGCAATCTACCAGCCAAAGCCCTCTTGGTGGGGGTGGTGGAGGAGTGGTCACCCTCAAGCTTGCAGAGGAGAGCAGTAGAGTCAATGGTGGAGAATGGATGCACTTGAAGAGGCAGACGATGACGGTGATGCGGATGGCGAGGAGGTAGTCGTGTTGAAGGAGGGGTGGTGTTGGTGGGAGGAGTCGTCGCTGATGGGGGCGTGGGGGAGGGGTCAGAGGGTGGAGGTGTCCCTGGTAGGGCTTTGGTGAGGGGGTGGGTGGGAGGGGTCGAATGATGGAGGTGTCCCTGTTAGGGCTTTGGTGAGGGGGTGGGTGGGAGGGGCGGAGGAGGGAGGTCCGAGGGGTGATGGGGTTGAAGGGGCGGTGGTGGAAGTTGCCCTCGTAGCTATCAGTCTAGGTGGTCCTTTCTTTCATTTTTCTTGGACTAGGTCCTTAAAGCTCGATTCCATAAGCCACGATTTTTCAAATTTGAAGTAAATGGACACCTACAAGCCTTTGAGATGTTAATCTACAAAAAACTAACCCTAGAAAATCCATTTCATGTGTATGATTAATCATAACCAGTTGCAATCTCCAATCAAATTAATTCAAAGTCCATTTAGAAACTCCATCTGAGCTTTTGAACTATTTTTGAACCTTAATCAACACCTTAACCCTTTAAACGAATGCTTGAAATCCATAAATCACCTCAGACTTGGGTGATGAAAGTGTTCATCTCAGATCTGATTCAAAGCAGTAAATCTCCATTCTAACTTGTCGCAAATAATCTGTGATATATCTAGAATTCAATCCAACTTATATTAGGAATCTTTGGATCCTAAAAACCCTAATTGATCCCCTTCCTTACGCTATAGACAACGTGAAGGAGGAAAATCACATCAGATATTAAAATCAACTCAAAAGCAATCATAGACCTTCAGTCAAATCTCTCAAGCATTGCTCAAACTCTGATAGACAAATTAAAACAACTTTCAATTGCTCAAGCTGTCACCCAGGAAGGCATTTGATCTTATGTTCATATAATTTATTGTTCTGAAGTTACGTCATCCACTTTGTAGTTTTATTTGATTTATTGTACATTTCTTTCTAGCATTTAATAAAAGTAATTTTATTTCTTATCAGATGATTGCTTATGTTTATTTCAATTTCTTTACAATTATGAGTATTATTTTAGATACACACACTTGCTAAACAAGATATATGCATGTGAGGTCAAACATTAAGTATTCTAACTCCTAGGATAAAAGCCCTTCGAGTCAAATTGTGTCCAACATACTCGCCTGTCGAAACTTATGATCATGTTATACGAACAATGTAGGAAGTATATGTATACCTCACTTACATGCAAGATGTGTTGTCTTTGTAGCATGCCATAAGACTTGATTGACTTTAGTTTGATGAAGTATCGAACTAAAGAAGGTCCTTCAAGATTTGATGATAACTTAGTTTTGCTCGTCACATGTAACCATGTGTGGTGAAATTTCGGTTGCCTATTCTTGCTCTTCTCTGGTATACTAATTAATCTTATCTAGTTTCTTGCAGTGCCTTTAATTGGGTGTTAAAGGAAATCTAGCTAAGGTTAGTATTGGGGGATATACTGGAGAAGTGTAGGGAGATATTGTTGAAATTTCACCTCACTAAGGTTACATGTAACGAGCAAAACTAAGTTTTCATCAAATCTTTGAGGATGGGTTATAAAGTGAAAATCTTAATCAACATACACATCATTCGGTCATTTCCCTTCCTAATAAGGGATTTGTTTATATTAAATTTTAGGTTATAATGGATAAATCTTGGATTGGATTGTGGGGTTCAAATTACACCAGATGTAAGGATGGAGTAATTTCCTTCTTAGATTGAGCCTTTTATGATGACAGGAAGATATTTAGGTGAGGAAGTTAACTTGATAATATCTTCTGTCTATGCAGAAGATGTTTAAATAGTTCCTTGCATGATCGTAATATTATGCTCGAGCATGGCATTTGTAATGGGTGGTGGTAGCATTACACTACTTGGATAGCTCATGGAGAGGAGTTGATTGAGAAAGTCATAAACATGAGAATATTGTTGACCAAGAGATCGACGAGAACATAGCTGATAGCGGAGGTGAAGAAATAGAAGAAATGTTGAACGAGATGAGAGCAAAAGAGAATATAAATACAGACGAGGAAGATCCGTTCAGTTGTGATCCGTTCTATGATGCTGTTAAGGTGGCTAAGGATCCTATTGCTCCTGGTGTTACGAAAATGTCAAAGTTGTCATTTTTGTTGAAGATGTTTCAATTGAAGGTTATGAATAGGGCTAGTGCTAAATTTATGTCATAAATACTTCAGTTTATTGCTGAGCTGTTGAATAACCCTAATGATTTTCCGGCTTCATGGTATGAGGCAAGGAAACAAATTCGTAAGCTTGGTTTGAATTGTCAGAAAATCGATGCACGTTCGAATGACTGCATTCTTTTTAGCAATGAATTCGCAAATTTGAGTAATTGTCCCAAATGTGGATATGAGAGATATAAGGAAGGTAAAAATGAAAGTAAGAGGAAACAATCTCAGAAAGTTCTTCGTTATTTTCAACTGACACCTAGGCTTCAACACCTTTTTATATCAACTAAAACTACACGGTGGATGACATGGCACTAGGATTGTAAATCTCAAGATGGAAGAATGTGTCATCTGGCGAAACGTATGGCAGCAACTAGCTTTTCTTAAGTCGTTGTAGTACAGATAGTTATTGCCATCATTTGCTAATATTTGTTACTCGGAAAATACAGTTCTCCCGAGGTCGAACTCAGGGAGCAAGTCGTATTCTAGAGGTACAAATTCTTATTACAAAAATAAAGAGAGAGAGAGAGAGGGAGAGAAATAAAAATTTGGCTTCTTCTTCTCTTCTTTCTTCCTCTTTGTTTTCTCTTCTCTTTGGCTTTTGGTTTCTTCTTCTTTGTTTATCTCCTTGTGGTCTTCTTCTTCTGCCTTCTGTTCTTCAGATCTTCTTTTTACTTCTTCGTTGTGGTCCTGCTCGTCTTTTCTTCTCCTTCTTCTTCGTCCTCAGAGCGTCGTCTGATTGTTCAATCAGACGACTTAAGTAACCCACTGCTACAGTGCAGCTCGGTGCTCCTCCTTCCTTCAGTCTTCGTCGGCCTTCTTCGTCTTCTCTTCTTCCATGGTTCTTCTTCTTTGTTCACCTATGCCTGCACACTTCAAAGTTTACATCAGTGGGCAAAACCTACTCTACCCTCCCCTCCCGCGTTACTCTCTCTCAGAATTCTCTCTTAGGCAAGCTCTCCCAGAGCAACCGGGTAATCGGGTACGCGGGTCGCGCCCGGGTCCAGGCCCACCGGCGTGCGGTGGTGGGCGAGGAGTGCAGGTCGGGCTTAGTCGGGTCGGGCCAGGTCAGCGAGGCGTGCGTGCGGACGAGGCCGGGTAGTCGGGCGGGTGAAGGGGACCTCACCCCGTGAACTGAGGCGAACAGCTTAAGGCACTTTTTGCCTTTAAGCGCCCGTTTGCCTCAGTGGCTTTCCGAGGTGGGACTAAATGTCCCACCCCAATTTGGATGCCTGCGCGGAGGAAGCAGCGGCAGTCGAGGCGAAGCGCGGGGGCTTCGCGCTAGAGCTTCGACTCAACTGCAGCCTGGCACTTCGCGAAGACGCCTCGCACTGCCTGGGAGCGTGACCTGGGCGTGGCGCACCTGGGGCAGCAGGTGAGGAAGCTGCTTCGCTTCAATAATGGCGGCGGCGAGCGCAGGTACCTGCCCACAGAGAAACGGCCTCTCGGCCCAATCAGAAACGCGGAGGACCTTCGCCGTGGCACGACGAAGGTGGTCGGGGGGTGTGCAGGCGGCGGGGCGGAGCCTAAGGGCTGCCCTAGGTCGGACTGTGGGTCGGGAAGTGGGTGTGTTCGGTGGATTTGCAGAGGTCGGGTGGCGGGAATTGGAAGGGCGGAAATGGATCAGGGTGAGGAGGTGGAGATTATGTGCAGGTCGGCGAGCCGTGTGGGGTGCTGGAGTGATGGGAGCGGGTCGCCGGAGTGTGGCCGGAGGTGGAGAAGGTGAGGGCGATTGGTCGGATCGGGGCAACAGTAAAGATGTAAAGTGAGGAAAAGGAAGAGTGGAGGGAGAGGAGGAGTTCTACCTACTTAGCAGGACGAGGAGGGGCCGGAGCAGGCGACAGTCGTATCGACTGTCGCCGGAGAAGAAGCTGCCCAGGGGAAGGAGCGACGGCGAGGAGAGGGCCGGAGAGGCGCGCGCTGGGTGCTGCGCGGCGTGGGAAGAGCAGGGGAAGGCAGCCCTGCTGCTGGTAATGCGGCAGAACGACGAGGAGGAGGGAAAAACCGCCGGAGCTGGAGGGCTTCCTGTCAGAGTGGGAAGAGAGTGAAAAGAGGGTGTTTCTCTGTCAGGACCGAGCTCCTGAGAACGGCGGAGCGACGGGGGTATTTATAGGGGCGGAATCAGAGAGGAGGGCGGAGGGAGACGACGTGTCTCCCTCGCCGGAGGACGCCGGAGATGGAGACCCATACCGTCCGTGCATTCGCACGGCCGGTATGGTGGGTTGCAGCGACCAGGGGGGTGTTCCTGCGACGGCTGACGACGCAGGGCACCCCCGGTTGTCTTGCCAGACCCCCCTTACCCTGCGCGGCGCCATGCTCCGTGCAAGGTCGCCGGAGCATGGTGCTGGTCAGGTTTTGGCAGGAGGGACCTGGATGCAAAGAACGAAGGAGAGTTAGGGGCAGAAATGTGAGGGTTCAAAAGTTGAGGGCCAAAAAGTAAATAAATGAGGACCAAAGTGTAAAGTTGGTCAAGAAGGTTTCCTCTTAGGCTCAAGTTTTTATACATGACTAATTGGGACCTAAGGATTATGATGGTGAATTTTATTTCCAGATTAAACCTTGCTTGATCGGTCAATTTACGTAAAAACCCAAATTAAGTTGTTAATTTGGGCATGGTTCTCAATGTAGGTCAAAATGGGTTCCTAAGGCCAAATTGAAGGTTCTAAACCCTAGAGATTATTTTTATATGAATTTTAGAGGGTTTATTCTATTTTTACTTTACCTCGAACCTCGCGAATTGAAGTGGGTTTGTTTTAAGGTTACAGATTATTATTTAGTTCCTTGGAATTGCTGTAGCCCTTATTGAATCATCTCATCCCACTTTTATTCTTATTAGGTTGCTTTGACCTATGTTTGGACCCTGAGTTACCCTGTTTTTAGATTGGATTGGTGAAATTGCATTTTTACCCCTTAGTTTCTGTTTTCTTTGCGAACTCAGAATCTCTCTGAGTTAAGCCTTTCCTTGAGTTATGTAGGAGCTTTTATCCTTTGTATTAGGTCAAAATGAGCTAGTTATGGCTCATGATGAGGTTCTCATCATCATCCTACTGATTCAGAGGAGTGGAAGAGATTTGACGAAAAAAATAATTTATTCGCTTTAGAAGGAACGTACGGTTGGGTCTTGTAAGCGATGGATTCAATTTATTTAAGAATATGTACCCGTCATACGCTATATGGCCAGTGGTAATGGTCACTTATAACTTACCTCCTTGGTTGTGTATGAGATCGTCATTCATGATGCTGACCCTATTAATCCCCAGTCCAAAACAATCAGGAAATGCAATAGATGTTTATCTGCTGCCATTAATTGATGAACTAAAACAGTTGTGGTACACCGGCGTGAAGACGTATGATGCAGAAAAGAAAAATTTTACAGTATGCATGCAGTATTGTTGTGGACCATAAACGACTTCCTAGTGTATGCAAATTTGTCAGGTTGGAGCACTAAAGGAAAGCTTGCTTGCCCAGTCTGTATGGAAGACATTCATCACCTATGATTACCAGAAAGTAAGAAATTATGTTACTTAGGACATCGCAGATTTCAATCTATTGAACATAGATGGTGAACATCGCAGTTCAGGAGAATTTGATGGCAGGACGTGTACAGATTCTATTAGGTTGTCGGGTCAGGTTATAATGGAGAGATTACAAGAAATGGGTGAGATACGGTTGGGTCAACCATTCAAACAAGACCAGATGCCCTCGAGGAATTCTGGATTTCAAAAGAGAAGCATTTTCTTTATGGAGCTGCCATGCTGGAAAGATCTTATAATTCATCATAATTTAGATGTTATGTATATCGAAAAAAATGTGATGGATAACATTTTAGATGTATTAAATCTAACAGATGATCCAAAGGATACGACGAAAATAAGGAAAGACATAGAGGGTTTAGGGATACGTCCGAAGCTGCATATTCATGAGGATGATGGTTACTTCTCACCTGCTATTTACAACTTGAATCAAGACCAGAAGAGTAGGCTGCTCTCTCTTTTGAAGGAAATTCAGGTGCCAGATGGGTTTTCATTGCAGGTTTCTTGTTGTGTGAATGAAGCGTATAAAAAGATATCTGGCTTAAAATGTCATGGCTCCCACATTTATATGCAAGTATTATTTCCACTAGTGATACAAGGGATACTACCAGAGCCAGTTGTTGATTCATTCACAGAGATGAGCAGGTTTTTCAAAGTTGTTTGTTCGAAGATGCTACAAAATGATACGCTGGATCACTAGAATAAACAAATAGTCATTACTCTCTATAAGATAGAATAGATTCTTCCCCCAGCCTTCTTTGATGTAATTGTTCATCTCACGTTGCATATTGCAAATGAAGCGAGAATTGATGGACCTATATAATTCAGATAGATGTATCATGTGGAGCAGTTTTTGAAAAAACTTAAAGATTGTGTTTTGAACAAGGCAAAGCCGGAAGGATCCATTGTAGAAGGGTATCTCGTGGAGGAATGCATAAATTTTACTTCCATGTACATGAATGAAACTGACAATCACTTTAATAAACTTTAAATGAACTGAGGGGGAATACAATAATAATGATGAAGAATGTTTGTTAATTTTTAATATCAGAAGAAGGTCGATTCTTTATATAGAGTACAAGGCAATTTCAGAAAATGACAGACGTTGCACACATTTATATATTTTAAAACAAATTCCTGAAATTGATCAATTTTATGAGGAATTCGAACGATTACTTATTTCAATGATGTTACAACCCGATTCCGGCTCCCTATGGAACCCAAGAATGGCCCGCCTCGACTAAATCCCAAGACCCAATCATCCAACGAGAAATAACCAAATGCACAATTCATTCCAAAACCACACATGCAATGTAACTAAGCAGGAAATAGATAACAGACAGTAATGAAAAAGAGAATGAAAAACCCAAGGTGCTACATGCCGCAAGCGGAAAAGTATAATTATAAACATAACCATCACAACTAAAAATATAACAGAAACATACAGTATATGCTAAAGATACTCACTAACAACAAAAAGGGGCCTCTGAAACAAAAAACAGTGAAAGTACAACTATGGCTGGGCTTAACTGGGCCTAGCACCCTTTACAGCCGATGACACTGGCTGCTCAACTCCTTGACCTAAATATGGTTATATATATCTGTGGTCAGCTAACGCTGAGTAGAGTGGTGTATGTCACTTAAATGCAATTAACATAAAACAAAAAGGAGTTAACTAATCATACGATTTCCAGTTAGGTATTATCATCTATTTCTATTTAAATCATCTATGCATTTCTGATTCGGTTATTCTAGTAAGGGTCTACAACATTTCTTAATCCACTTGTTCCCTAAGGGAATGATCTTGATGTAGTTTTCCCGCGATGCATGATGCACACGTCGCACTCTCCTGGTTGGGAGAGCACCTCGTGGTAGTCCTACACCCGGTCTACTACCCCGAGGTCATGGCTGTGACGTAATGGTGACTACGGTACGTGCGATAAGCGCACAGGTAGCTACTCTGTACTGTCATGTGGTTAGTCATTTCCGTTAATGGGTACGCCCAAACGTACAACATAGAATAGAATAGGGGCCACACCCTCAATAGTCTGCGTACCCTCACCTGGCTATCCCAGTTTGCCCAGTGGGCCTAACAGGAGTCGGTGTAGGTAGCCAGTCCTAATCCCGGGTCACAACCCAAAGGCAGCTAGCTCCCCCTTACACTAAGGTGTTAACTTGGTAACATGCACGCAAGGGCCAGCTTACTCTCTCTACACAAGGGGTGATTAGCTCTCCTCGGTACGTGCGTACACGAGGGCCAGCTCACTCCCAAGTTAGAGCTCAACTAACCGTCATGCCTCATAGTAAGCGAATTTTTTCGTAACCATCAGAGTTTCCATGTCACAGTGCTTAAGCTATCTTTCTAGTTTCCCCCTAGGGTTCATTCATCATACTCATCTCATTTCATTACACGGCATGCATTTCTATTACATATTGATTTCTAATTCATACAACAGGCAGCTCGTAAATTAACAGGATAAGCGATCATCTCATCATTTAACTATTCCAATTATCACAGTATGAAATTTAACAACATGCATTCTCAGGTTTTATAACATGCGAGGTTCATGCACTGAATATAAACCATTTAAATTCTCAGTCCTAGGAGGGTTCATCTCATAACCTAAGTTTCATGTAGATATTTCTAATTTAGCATGCACTTTACTAATTCAAACCATAGAAGTAGAGAGGACCACTCTACTAGGGCGTACGGGTGGTATGGGGGCTTGAACAATGGATCCCAACGTCTCCATGGGTCCTGTGTACACTATGGATAGAAGACCTATAATGTTGACCAACATGTCAAACAAGCCCAAAATAGTATAGACATGATCCTAACACGTAGGAAATTCTGAAAGAAAACCAACAATACTTTGTTTGCGTAAAACTGACTCCGTTTGGGCCCTGAACCGGCCCAAAAACATGCATCCTGACCAAAATCAGACGTCTGGGGCGAGTTCCAAATGTCTTAAACGAATGCTGTAGCTCACCTTGCTTTGCTGCATTTGTACCCGTCGTCTGCTACCCCACACAGCCATTTGAGGGGGTTTGCAAATGTCTGACACTACTCCCGGTCGTCTGGGAGGATAATCGGACATCTAACACGGCTTCTAGACATCCTAAAGTATCTCGAATGCCGTGCCACATGCCTTTCCAACGTACTCTTACCTGCGCACGAACGTGCAAAGAAAAAAATGACAACTCACCTTCCATACTACACATGCATGGTCGTGCAGGGTATGTACCTTGGCATTCTATGTGCTATCGAACGTCTGGAGCTCACTCCAGACGTCTGACAGAGGTTGCAGACGTTTGATAACACAAAAATAACCTAGCGTAGAGCTCCCTTGCGAAGCTCCTCCTCGCTCGTGGGGTTGCAGCAGCTCCCTCAACAGCTTCAGGAGACTTTGAGGTTCTCCCTCACGAGCTCCTCCGGCTCCCCTCCTCTCCTTCTGCCCTACTCACGGCTACAAGGGAAAGGAGGGAGGGAGATGGACGGCGGCGGCAAGGTTGTTAAGACCCGAGTCATTAAGCCTTTTTAAGATGTCCGTACTTTAGGTCAGACGTCTGGTAAGACGTCTGGACTGATGGTCGACCATCTTGCAAGATGTCTGGACCCATTCCCAGATGTATGAAAATCGAAATTTTCGTGTACGTCCTCGTGTCTGCACATGTGCTGTGCGCAGACAGTACGCAACCTCGTTTTCCTCTCCTTCTCTCTCCTGTCGCCAACGCAAACCCTAACCCAGCACCTTATTTAAACCCCCTCCTCTCCCTCGTTCACCCCACTTCCAGCCACCTTCTCCTTCCTCCAGCGAGAGCAGGAGCGTGAGCGACGTGGGAGGAGAGGAGCAGCGAGGGGAAGAGAGGAGAGCAAGTGCGCGAGCTCGTGTGGGAGCTCGCCGGAGAGCTTACAGCCGGTCGACGCATGCACAAGGCGGAGAGGTGCGTCGGGGAGGTCCTCCCTGACACTGCTGCAGCCGGAGCAGCAGGCGAGCGAGCGCGGCGCGGCCACGCGTGGCGCGAGAAGGCGAAGGCAGGTTCTGATTCTGGGTTTTTCCCTCAATTAGACATCTGGATCGACGTCCAGACGACATAGACGACATATGGAGGAGGTTCCAGATGACTGAGGTAAGCTTCGCGACGTACACTTTCTTTGCGGATACGACCATGTAGGCTATTCTGCCGAGGCACTGTTTCGTGCCATATTGAGGAGATTTTTGTTGACGCATGCAGGATTCGCTTCGGGAAGGCGCGGGACACTCCCTCCCATGCAGTTCAGACGTCTGGGCGAGGCACCAAATGACGGGAAGCGTTTCCAGACGTCCGGAAAGGTGGTCGGATGTCTGGAACTGGGTCCAGACGGTCCAGCGGAGTTCCTGGACGTCTAAGGAGTGGCGTAGGAGTTGAGGTATGGTTCTAGACTCTTTTAAGACGTCTGGAAGGTGTTTGAGACGTCTGATGTGAATCAGAATTATTATTTTTGACCTGTTTAGGGTTTGTTTGAGGTCCGATTTTCGCAATTGAGATACTGTTGTTTCCCGTATAAATTCCTCTACTTGTTGGAATACTTTTTATCCTGTTCTGAGTAGTCTCTTGTGAATGATCCTTGTGATAGGACCTCGTTCTGTTGCGGATTTTGGGTTTGCTGAGGCACGTTAACCTGCCGATCAAGCCCCCACTACTCCTGGGTTTACTGGTAGAGTGGCTTCCCCTAGTTTAATTACAAACCTGAATGCATATATGGAATGAATGATTAGATCCTAGGACTAGCAATACTGGAATATTTGTATTGAATGTATGGATTGCAGTCTTGGATGAGTAGATAGAATGATAACAATTGCATATAAATGAATAACAGCTGCCTGTGAAATGTAAAGTACTTGTGCTAGTAAACTGTTGCATGTAAATTCCTGTTGTTTACGTTAAATGTCATAATATGAGATGCATGTATATGAACTGGAAATGGAAGAGTAATGTTAGAAACACGAGCTACCTGCGAATAAACTTGGAATGTGAACAATAAAGTTACATTTTATATGTGTAGAACCTGAGAAATAGAAATAGAAATGATGAAACTTGGTATGGCTTGGCCTGAGAAACATGGGCATGAACCCTACGGGGAATTAGGAGTAGAGCTCCTGAAAATAAATGGAATGGAACTGGGAATGTGAGTGGGGAAGTGAGCTGGCCCTTGAGTATGGAGTACCAAGGAGAGAGACTGTCCCCCTATTTAGTGTAGAGCGGAGCTAGCTGCCCTTGGGTTGGGACCTGGGGTTAGGATTGGCCACTTTGTACTGACTTCTTGGCCCTCGCATACACAGTACCGGGGAGAGCTACTAGTGTAGGGAGAGAGCTAGCCACCCCACAGGGCCCGGGGTTCAGCTAGCCGCCTTACACCGACTTGTTAGGCCCACTGGGCAAACCAGGGTAGTCAGGCGAGGGTGCGCAGACTGTGGAGGGGCGAGACCCCTGTTTGGTTCTTAGGGACTAGACCCCTGTTACTGAGAGGGCTACGCCCTATACTAGTTCCGTGCTGTACTTTGGGCACACCCGCTAATGAAAACGACTGATCGCGTGCCAGTGCGGGGTAGCTATCCATGCATTTATCGCACGTGCCGTAGTCACCGTTACGTCTGTCTATGATTTTGGGGTGGTTGACTGGGTGTAGGACCACCACGGGGGACTCTCCCGACCAGGAGAGCACCACGTGCTACTTCTACTCTTCGGAAAAAACTGCAATCAAGATCGTTCCCACGAGGAACATTCGAGATTAAGAAAGAGACCTGATAAATAAACCAAGTGATGAAAGAAAGAATAATTAGTTAAAGAAAGAAAGAAATTGAAAAACAACAGCTACCTATCCACCTTTACTGTTTTAGCTAGTTGGTTGCCACTCTACTCAGCATTCGCTGACGTTTTGTACTCATAACCATTTTCAGGTCCAGGTGTTAAGCAGCCAGAGATTACGGCTGCAGAAGGTGCTGGGCCCAGTAGAGCCCAGTAGTTGTAGCTTTCTGTTGTACTCCGTTTCTTGTTGTAGTGAGTTGTTATTACACTTCTGTACTCTTTTATTGTAAACTTTATATTCCTGTACTTGTTTACTTTCCTACTGTTGTGGTGGTGTGTACTATAGTAGTTTATTTCTTTACTGCTGTATTTTTATTACTGTTAGTTACTTGCATGATGAATGTGATTATTTTACTACTTTTTGATTTCTTTCTCGTTGGATGACTGGGTCTTGGGATCAGTCGAGTTGAACCGGTCTCGTGTCCTGTAGGAATTCGGGAACCGGGTTGTAACAAGATGGTATCAGAGCAAGGTCGTCCCGAGAAGTGAACCAACTAGCTGGAAAATAACCAATTCACGTGCTTGTAATTAGAGTAACCACCACAACATACCTTTTGATATCTATTCTGAGGTTCTTTTGCTGAATGTTTGTGGAATTGGCATCTTTCTGTTCTGTGTTTGCGTCTCCTTGCAGGAGATGCCTCGACGTGGAGTCATTGAGGTGGGCCGCGGACGTGGCCGAGGATGAGGTCGGAGGGGCGGACGCATTGAGCCCGACGTCTCAGTGGATCAACCACTACTTCCGGGTGTTTAGGCCCAGGACCTCGCCCAGTTGATACGGGAGATCGTATGAGAGGAGCTTCACCCGCCTCCACGAGCACCTCTCCCTGGGGCAGCGGAGGGGGAGTCCTCTGTGGGGCTGCGAGACAGACACAACGCTGGACGTGGGGGAGGGGTGGCCCTCCACCATCCCCACCGTCCTCTGACACTTTCGAGCACAAGCCCTCCTTGCCTGGAGGAGTACCGGTTTCCCAACTTAAGCGCCATTATGAGCTTTTCGGACAGTTCCGAAAGCTGAAGCTCCCCTCCTTCAAGGGGGATGAGGACCCGACCGAGGCGAAGGACTGGCTTGAGTAGATCGAGAAGGTGTTTGACACCCTTGGCCCCTTGCGGAGTATGCATGGCCTTTGCCACGTACCAGCTGGAGAGTGTGGCACACAAGTGGTGGAGGGTAGTCAGAGGTCAGGAGAGGGCCGAGCTAACTTGGGACCAGTTTGTCACCCTCTTCTGCGAGCAGTACTTTCCCCAGACGTGGCAGGATCAGAGGAAATGGGAGTTCCACACTCTCTGCCAGGAGACGATGACCGTGAGCGCGTATCGCACGCGTTTTCTAGAGCTGTCTCGTTTCGCTGCGACAGTTGTAGCTACTGAGGTGGAGCGCCTATGGAGGTTCACCGAGGGGCTCCGGCTTGCTATTCGGGGGTATGTCAAACCCCTAAAGCTGCCTACGTTCTCTAGAGTGGTGGAGGCAGCCATGACATATGAGGAGACCAACCCGGCCGCACGTGACACTGACAGCGGACGGAAGGGGCCCTACCAGCTAGACTACTCACAGGGCCGACGAGAGAGGAGGCACGCGGCGCCCGTAGGAGAGTCGTCATGTTTTGCGGGGCTGTCAATGGCCTTTGGGGGCCCCCGATAGGGGCCAGCTGCCAACACTGGACCCCCGCCCAGCCGTCAGCAGGGACTTGCTGAGGGTGGGAGCCGAGTTCTCCTTTGCTACCAGTGTGGCCAGCCGGGCCACATTAGGCGGGACTGCCCGTCTAGGGCTGGAGGTCAGCAGATGCTCCTCTCCCCAAGCACTAGAGGATGAGCAGGAGGCCGCGGTTCCCAGGCGCGTGGAGGAGAACAGCAGTCGCGGGGAGGGTACCGGCCAGTGGCTACCCGTCCGACGCAGAGTGTGGCTGCTTCGTCCGCACCTAGGGTTGAGGGGCGTATCAACGCCCTGACACAGAGACGCCAGAGCTTCAGCTTCAGGTTCAGATGCAAAAATCCCTTCGTTCCCGCAGAGTCCTTAGAGTAAATCCCAGGGGGTTTAAAATTGCATTAACACCCCTAAAATTCCAAAAAATTTCCTAACAACCCTTCGGAAGGGTCATTTCAAAGGACAACTGAATTTGGCTTCTTAGATTGGTTTAAAGATCAGGTTAATCAATTGAAAGAGGATAAGGACCCACGATGGGTATCATATTTTGATGTAATTGCCGATTCACCATTACATTATGCACATTACCACTCTTGGTATATAATAAGTGGGTTCGGATTCAAGATAAAAGAAATTGATGATAGAAAGGTTACACAACAAGCCGAAGTTGTTGTTGATTCAGATATTTCCATCAGTTCAGATGGATATTATGGTGAAATTAGAGAAATTGTGATCAGCTTCAGATTTGATCGCAGAGTTATCCTATTTAGATGTCATTGGTTTGATGTTTTCAAAGAGGGCATCGGTTTCAAAATTGACAAGAAGCACAATTTCTTGAGTTTAAATCGTAATCGTCAAATTCTTTAGTCTGATGAATCATTCACATTAGCATGTCAAGTGGCACAAGTTTTCTATGTCCCCGATAATTGCCAAAGGGGATGGGTTATACCCATAAGAACAGTACCGTGCAATCATTTTGACGCACAGTCTGAAGCATACCAAGAATTAACAAAAGAAGATTATTTATTTGCAACCAATGTTGACATATAAGGTTAGTAACAATTTCTTTGTTTTGTTTCATTTTTGTTTAAATGAAATTCATATTTAAATTAAAATTTATAGGGGCATATATGTCATTACAAAGGGGGTTTGGAGTAAAATTGAAATTCATGTTTGTTGATTTATATATTAATTATTGCATTTTTTATGTGTTACAGATGAAGTTGTTTAAGAAAAAATTCAAAAAAAGGGGTCCTCCTGAGACACAGCCCTCCACGCAGCCCAATTCGTCTCCTCAGGCTCAGCCACCCCCCCACAGCAAGTTCAGCCACCCCCACAATCACGTTTCATACGACCTGGGGAGATGGCACGTTTACTACATAAGAGGGGAAGGAACAAAGGAAGGAGATTGCTTAGACCTTGCTAGACCGAGTAAAGGATGATCCAGATTATGGAGGATTAGATGAGGAGGACAGGGAGGAGGGGGAGGAGGCAGGCGAGGAGGGAGAGGAGGAGGGCGAGGAGGCGGAGGATGAGATGGTGGGGAGTACGTCTCCAGTTCATGTCGACCCCTTAGCGACGAGCTCAAGTTTTGGTAATAAATCATATACCTTTAAGAAATAAATTGCTTATATGTTTTAAAGTTTATTATAACTTCAAAAATATATAATGAATATGATTAATGTTTATGCAGGTAGACTAGTAAGAGGATGGGGGAAGACAAGAAATTTAAACCTCCAGCGTATCCCCGAAGGCGTGAGAATAACAATTAGACTTAGAACTACAGGGGAGGTGGAGAATTACCTGGGCTTTATTAGTCGAGTGGGCACAATTTTTAAGTCCATTGTGCTCATTTGTTACTTCGACTGGAGGAAGGTGCTCGCAGAGCTGAACAGGCAGTTCCTCCGTCAGTTGGAGGTAATTTTATTTATAAAAGTTATTTCCTTTATAACTTTATCTTAAAATTATTATAAAGTAAGATTGATATATATTTTTTAAAATTAATGTAGGCAAATTATGATTAGAGTGACGACCCCAATGCCTCTCGATATATCCTTAAGCACGCTGCCAAAATCCACAGGGATTGGAGGATGGAGATCAAGAGAAATGTAAAAATTTTTAAATATTTACATTTTTATTATATACATAATTTCTTATATTATTTCTAACAATTTATATTTGGTATTTAGTTTTTTTCGAACTAGAGTTCAACTGAGGAGGCAATGGGTGATGCTCCTCTTGATGTCATGCTTGATGATTGAAAGAAGGCATGCGAACATTGGCTGAATCTAAAGACGGAGGTTAGTAAATGATTACAAATTATTCTATTAATTTCATATATCTTAAATTCATAAAAAATATCATTATGTATATGTACAAGAGCAAGCAAGAAAAAATAAGGGCAATAGGACTAAAGCTCCACCACTGACCTATTGTTTGGGTCGAAGGAGTATCGAGACGGTCAGGAGTCGTTAGGTAAATGTTGGAACTACTTTTCAGTTGAATATTACTTAATTTTATGTTTTCTTAATATAAGTATATTGTTTTTATATTTTCAGTCCGCTACTCATGATGGGATGGAAATGAGTAGGATGGATATATACGAGGTCACCTACAGTGAGGGTGTAGCTAAGGGTGCTGTAAATGGATTCATGAGTCATACAAGGAAAAACACGTAAGTTTCTTAAACTCAAAAATATTTATAACTTTCTATATATATTATAATAATATTTTTTAATACATATAGGAGCAAATGGTATAGTTAGTACATCCCCCTACTGACAAGACATCCACCAGCCTTTGCAGTCAGAGGACGCATTTAGGAGAATGATGCCACCGGACCACAGTGGTTTTGTTCATAGTGTGGGGAGGCATATATGTTATCTACCTGGTATGGGAGGAAATGTGTCATCTCATCTAGTTTCGTTGATCAGTTGCATCAAAAAATCGACACACTACAAAGAAGAGAGGAAGAGAGGGAGAAGAGAGAAACATATATGAAGAGTCAGATGGATGCCATGCAATCATAGATGAATAAGATAGATAGTAAAATTGAGATGTGTCTAACCCTTCTTCTGAAGAAAGGTCAGTTAGAGCATCCTTCTTCATCAGATCCCAACATCCACAGATGAGTCGACGACGACATGGGTGGAGCTGGTGGCATTGGGGCAGTTGCATAGTGATATTTATACATTTTCTTTTCTTATGTTTTTCATGTAAATATTTTCTTTTCATTTTATGTAAATTTTTCATTTTCAAACTTTTTATGTACTAGTCTTTTTATATTTATGTAATATAAACATCTCTTTATTAGTAAGTCTTTTAAGTATATTTACTATATTGTTTGATCATTTTATAATTTCTCATTAAAAAAAATTTGCAATTTCTTTTATCTAAAAAAATTTCATACATTTACCGTTGGTTAGTTAATTAACCGATGGCTTCTAAATGACGGGAAAAATATTTTTCCTGTCACTTTCCAGAATAACTGACGGCGACAATATCTTCCAAACTAACCACGTCACATATTTTTCGTCGTTTATAAGTAAATTGACAGCAAAAATATTTTTGCCGTCACATATATGCCGTCGGTTCTAATGAGATGCGATGGTAAAAATATTTTTACCGTCACTTTTATAACCAACGGGAAAACTTCGAAAAAGGGCACGTAAAGGTGAGAAAAAGGGACGGATTAATGACGTTGCTTGACAAATAAGTGAGGCACATACACGTACTGTCGGTTTTGAAACGACGGCAAAGTATCTAAACCGACCTTGGGTGAACACTTTTTTGCTGTCGGAAATTAATAAACTGACGGTAATTGTATTTTCCGTTGGTTTGTAACTGACGTCGAAATGGTCAATTCGTCTTGTGGTTAGACACTATTTTGACGTTGGATGTGCTCTTTAACAGACAGGAAAATGAAACAACGACGATTATAATGGCATTGCTTAATGGCGTCAGTTATTAGGTTTTTGAAACTGACAGCAAAAGTGAAATATGTTGTAATGATAATAATATTAACTTCATTTTTAGTTAAAGGATATAACAATTTAATAGAGTTGCAGATCTCTTATAGAGAAGAAATTTTCTTTATATTTACTTATGGCTAAAAAGTAAAGAAATGTACGCTACAATGCATTTTGTAACATGTGGAGTGAGAGAATGTGATTTTAATTGATTTGTTTTGATTTTCTACCAGTGAAAATTATTTTTCATAAGTGAAAAATTACTCTTTAAATGAAAAATCACTTTTCACAGGTGTATTCTTTATTTTCAAATGATGTATTTTGAATTTCATTCGGTAGAAAACTAATTTGAACAAGTATCGGTTGAGAGGTAAAAACAACGGTATATTTTCATTTTTAACTGGTATATTTTGATTTTTAACAGATTAATTTTGACTTTCAACTAATATGTTTTGATTTTCAACTAGTTGTTTTTGATTTTTAATCGATAGATTTTAATTTTTAACCAGTGTATTTTACTTTCTTCTTTTAAATAGGGGCTGTGTGTTACAAAATACATTACAATATACATTTTCATACTCGTGCCCTTACTAATACGATCCAAACATTCCACTATTGGATCATGTAAATATGCACCTTTATACATACACATTTAACATTATGTAAAGCCATTAACGAAAAATATGAACCCATCAAATTCCTATAAAAATCAAAATTTATGAATTATATTACCATATCATAAAAACAAATAACTCCATATACTAAATTCATGATCCCATCCACCCTTATGAAATTAGTAATTTTTTAATTCGATCCCATCCAAACCAAATTCTAATCTGATTTTATTTATAGAATTTTGAATCGGAATAAATTGGATTGAATCTTCTTGATTTTTTCAAATGATACATGATTTTATACGTTTTTTCTGTTATGACGGGTTCCAAAGTTTTGAAGAGGGTTCCGCATTACTGATACAAAAATCCTCTCAAACTCTCTTAAATAATGCATTTCAGTCGTGTGATGCTGACGAGGGGACAAGGAGAAACTTCCGATTACATGACATTTTTGGTAAGGGGGTGGGTGGATTTTTTATATAAAATTTTATTTGTCCGACATTTCTCTTTCGAAAGATTAACGTACCTTAAAATTAAAATTCAAGGACTAATTTATTAGAACGATCTTAAAAGTAATGTTAAGAAATATAAAATTAATATTAATATGTAATTATATTTATTTATGATGTAATATTAACATCAGTTTATATTTATTTGGATTGATGTTAAGTTGTAGTGTTAACTCTTATAGTGTTTACTTGGTAGTAGTGTTAGGTATATAAAATATGAGGAATGTCAGAAACATAAGTAGTGTAGAATTTTAACATGGATTTGGCTAATACCAATTGAAACTAGTGTTAGACAAACCTGTGTTAAAGTTGTTAAACTTGGGTTAACAAATGAAGAGTTAAGTAATCAAGTAAATGGAGATTAATCTCTCTTTTGAAGGGTTAACCTTCCAAGTAAACTAGATCTAAAGGTTTTTTTTTTTCTTGTGCCTTTTCCATTAGGGTGATGAAATCTCTCAAAAAATTAAAATATTAATACCAAAAATATAAATATTATATAAACATTTATCTCGAGGCAGGAATGCTTCATGTTGTAGGCTTTGGCACTGGTGGGTGTGTATTAAGTAGGAGGACTACGAGAATGGAAATTTTAGGAATAGGAAGGGTGACTTTGAGCCATTGGATTAAGTGGAGTGCCAAATCATGGTTGATATTATAATGTATATAATATATTATGTTATACAAACATGTCTTAATTTTAGGGATTATGGATTTGATTAAGGGCTTTATCCAATTTGATCTATTTTTTAGAAGATTTAAATTTTTTAGTCTAATCCAATCTAATAGGGATGAAAATCCTAATCTGATTACGTCATATTCAAGTCAAATTACAGGTTATTTGATTTGCATACATCCAATTGTGGAAGGTTTCTCTTCCTTAGCCTATCGTTTATAGCCATGTGGTAGACCTACTTTTAAGAATGAAATTAGTAGAGTAATCAAATATAATAAGAAGAAAACTTTGTAGTAAAAAGGACAAAAAAAAAAGGAGTTGATGAATAATAGCAAGTGATAGAGGCCAACTCTTTTTTACTTTCACATCCCAAATGTTGTACTTCTTCAAATAAGTCTCGACCTCGTAGGACTCCCTTCTTTTCAGTAGGCAGATAAGACCATTCACACTAAGAACACTCTATCCCACATGTGTAGTGAGAACCCTTTGTTCCCTACGAACTCGTTTGCATTTTGCGAGACGTCTGACGCCTAAAAAATCCACTAGATGTTGGCCTCGTGGATCAAAGTCCACGACCTACAAACATTAAACTCCAGCCTCCCTATGAGATGTCTAGAACTCCCAACAGACCTTTGACGGAGCGTCTGGACATCCAAAACTTAGGAAATCTGGATGTCAATATGTTCTTGAATGTTTGCTAATGCCTCAAGACTTCTTCTGAGGCCATAGATGGTCTAGAACAAAGGAGAGATTGAAGGGCTAGCGCTAGTGCTCTCTTCTCTTTTTCTCTACTTGGTGGAGAAGATGCACACAATTAATTAGGGATGATTAGGGTTTCCACTTAACCTTTGGAGGATATTTATAGGGATCCTACTATTCCTAATATGATGGTGAATAGATCAAATCCAATGGCTAGGGAATAATGCTAAATGAATTTTGTAACAATTTCCCTTGAATTCACTTAGGGATTTGGGATTAAGTACTCAAAGGCATTTTAATTTCATCCAACCACTTAGGTCAACACCAAATCACATGTAATCCAATTAAATGACAAATCAAATATTTAATTTAACTTCTTAAATAATATTTGATTTCTATTTAATTAGGAACCCGTCGAAATCATTATTAATTTCACAACTCCAATAATGAAGGGTTTAGGAATTAGGATTTATGGTGTCATGCCTCCCTCAGGTATTTCAAATACTTGTGAATCGTTACACTAGACATATGTAAATCCTAGGATTAAATTCTATATTCATTGTCCATCTTGTTAGAGGTTACACATATTTCATGTTCTCCTTGTATCATTTGGATGTGAACGAAGATTGGATCTTTTCCCAAAAGATTGTCTTTTTCTCTTTTTTGTATAGGTCTGATTAGAACTCATATGATCATGTATGAAATTTGTAACTTCTCAATATACGTGAAGTGAGCCTTTGCCTCCCGATCTCTACGTACACTTACGATTACAGACCCATGTGATCCTTTTGTAAGGGCTTGAAAATTTTTATAAGTATTTTGAACTCCAATGAAACCCAGCGACCTTTCATGGTTGACGGCTTTGTGGTCCCTTTTATTCTCAAATCCCATTTGGTCTGAACAAGACTTGGTGAAGGGTTTTTGGAGTGAAAATTTTGTTGCTAGATTAATTAATATTAGGTGCTTTGGGTGGAGGGGAGCACTAAACAATTTTCCCACCCCATGGAAAAAAGAAAAGAAAACAAACGAGGAGACTAACTTGTAAAGGAAGCCATCAAGCCCCCTTCATTTGGTGGGAAGCAACCATCGTCACTACCTCCATCGACTTTTCCTCCTCTCCACCTCTGATCGTCGGCACTTCTCCCCTTCCTCACCGTCGACCTACTCATCTCCCCTTTCCTATTGACTTCCCACACAAGGAACACCTCTTTCCCCCTCTCTCCGTGCTTTCCCCAAGCGACGACACTACTTCAACTCCTCCTCCTCCAACAGAGCTAGTTGCCACCATCACCACTGTTGCTGCTCGTGTGAGCCACCTAGGCGTGGCTGTGGCTACTCTGTTGGAGGAGGGTGTGGCTATTGCCAACGGCAGGGGGGGGCTCCTTGTTGCCGATTGGGGGCTATAGCGACCCCTTGCTGTCGTTGTTGTGGCATAGAATGAGAGGTCGCGACCCCTGTGACCGCCGGAAAGAAGAGAAGAGAATCGAGGAGAGCACCCTCGCCATCTCCGCTTCCACTCGATCGTTGACTAGTCGCTGGCCGTTGCTGTTGCACCGCCCTCGTGCGTGAACAGGTCGCAGCTGTGCGGCTGCCGCTAGTGGGTCTTGCGCGGCAGTTGCTGTTGCTGCTGTTACGGCGAAATCAGGGGTCGATGGAAGGCTTGGAACCCTGTTGAGGCCTTGCATGAGGTGAGCACGTCCTCCCTTTTCTTTCTTTGTAATCCCTAACTTAGGTACTTCTAATTTAGGGACTTAGAGGTGCGATTTGGGGGAAATAAAAATTTGATGTGTTGCGTGTTGTTTTTATGCGAGGAATCCGGAGCGGCAACCACCTACGTCGCAGAGGATGGGAAGCCCAAGGAAAGGTAGGAACCCTCTCCTCTTGTATGTTATTCCTTGAATTCTCGAGTAATAGGAGAGATGAGAGTACGAATTGCAAGACCATGAGCTTTCCCTGAAATTTTGGGCTCGTGTGTGCGTTCGTGTGTGCATCGCGTAACGGTGTGTAGTGACGGCCTACCCATGCATGCTAGAGTGTGGATTTCAAAACGAGTTTCCGCTGGTGCTTTCAGGTGTAGACCATCCCTTTGAATGTAAATTTATGCATGAGGATGGATCCATGTTATCGAGATTGAGAGTAAAGGTTCCAAATAGGTGTAATGTGGATGGTTTTAGCCATGCTAAGGGTCAGCTAAATGCATGCCATACATTGGTGCCAATTTAATTTGAGATACTCCCTGAAAGCTAGGTATTACATGAAAAGGGAACCTAGGTGGGAAGAGGTTAAAGGTGGTCATACGAAGTTAGTTGTGTTGATAATTGGGTCTGGAAGACATTTCAATACCAATGCTAATTGATTAGTACTGGTATTGGAATGGCTAGTGCTAGGCCATTGTGGTAGGGGAAACAAGGGGCAGTGAGTGTCTTGTATCGATACTAATTGATTAGTTTCGATACAGGCTCCTAATCCCAGCTTAAAAAGCTGCGAGTTATTGAGGGTAGAAGTGCCTAGTGTCAGTACCAATTGATTAGTATCGGTACTAGCCATTTTCTCTCAGGTCTAATTAGGGTATAAATGGAAATTGGAGGTGCCTAGTTCCAGTACTGAGAATCAATATTGGTACTAGTGCACTTTGGAGGCTAATGGGTTGTGGCACCTAGGACTGGTACCGAATCCTAGTACCAGTATTAGTGCTTTGGGAATTATGATGAGATAATTGAACCTTCCCTTAGTGATTGTCGACTATCGGTTCGTATAAAAAGGAGTTTTAAAACATCGTTGTTGTAGTATGTGTTACAAATATAAATCGTTGTCGCATAATTTTATTTATTTACTTAATTTTTACTGGTTTATTCCAGGTCGTTCACTGGGAGGTAGTTATTGATATATATTACTCTCTAAGTCCAATAATATTCTTTAATTCCAAAAAGATTGATTTTATGTAAAATAATGAATGAATGAATTAAAAAATAAAAAAATAAATCAATTATATACAAAAGAATTAATTAGAATGCTTGCAAACATTTATTTACAAACAAGCATCAAAATCTATAATTAGATACTTTATATTATTTATTTACAACTTATAATAATAATACATAGATATATGTACAATAATAAGTAATAATATATACTATACTAACATATACGGTAATATATAATGTATGTACAATGACATATATAAGTGTCACTAAACCTTAGAAAAATTATATACATAGGATTCATATTACGTTTATTCTATCTACAGTGACGGATTCATATGTCACTAAAGCTTTGATATTATTTATATACAAAATAGAGCTCAAACACTTTTGTATATTACATATCTTATTTACATATATACTATATATATACAGACTATATACTATATTAATTATATATATATATATATATATATACATACACACACACTACACACATAAAACACAGCGGTTCTAACACCTAGCCAATTTTTAGTCATTCTTCTTCCCTTTTGTTCTTTGCCTTCTTTATTTATACTTAGGCGTTCTCAGCTCTCAATCCTCCTCAACACTTAACCGGCTTCTTCCTCTCTTTTTATTTGGTTACTTAAAGCAGGATTATTGTTTATCTTTAACAAAAAGTAGTTTTTAATTGGTGGGCGACCTGTTCGAGGGATACACAGTATCCTAATGGGTGGGACCAGACCTCTATTAAGACTGCCCTAATTTGTTAATTAAGCATCTTAATCTCTATTTAGGCTCGTTAATGGGCCCAACTAGGCCCACGCACAGTGCATAGCCCCCGACCTGCACCGCACTCGTATCTCATTTCAAACCAAAGCAATTCATATGCTCAGATAAGGGTTGAGATGGGATGGGTTTTATCGCTATGAGCGTTGTGACGACTGAGCGATGGGATACACAAATTCTTTATATTTGGTTGCAGCGCTTCCTGTCTCCATGATGTGGTGCTAAATAGTGCCCCATCAGGCACTAGAATTCCAGCAGGCATTGTGTGAAATTGGTGTTTTTGGCCCTCTATTTGAGGGCCCAAATGTGCTCTTATTTTAAATTAAAATATATGGTTGTAAAGCCCTTATATAGGGTTATATAATTATATAATTTATTTACAAAAATAATTAGTTTTACCATATAAGTAAATTAGTTAAAGTTGATACTTTATACATACTGATTATTGGATTTATTTCTTAATTATTATATAAATTAGTTAATTAGTCATCTAATTGACCCTGTACAGAGTTGGTATACATATTAAATTATTTATTATAGATTTTTATTGTATTTTATATATTTTATTTTAATTGATTTACATTTAAATAAGTGATTTCAGGCTATTATATATATAAGTTATGTATAAATAGTATAATACATTATAAATAGAGTTAAATTAGTTTAACTTACTTAAAATGCTATATTACAAATATGCAATACAAATTAGTTAAATTATAACTTAATTTACTAATTTATTCTAATTTAACTTAGTAACTTACTTAATAACTTAATAAATTAATTATTTATTGTATATATATAATTAAATTATGTTACAGATATATTAATGTACATTATACATAGATAAATACGTATGTACAGTATCATTCATAAGTATGTTTATTTATAGGATTTATTAATTTATTTACTTTAGAGTACATATAAGTTAATATAATTAATAGTTAAATATATAAATAGGTTATATACCATTTAAGTTATCTTAAATACTTAATTTATGTTAGAGCATTCATACATAAGTTACATATACATATTATATATAAACTATACATTATGTACATAGATAGCTTAGTATATAGCTTATATTTACATGTATATACATAGTATACATAGTGTTTTTAGGTATTTTTCTAGTTTTTCTGATTTTTATCGGTTTTGTGAGTTTTATAGAAGTAGGGGGTGAGAGAGAAAGAAAGAGATGAGAGAAATGAAAATATTTTTGGTGTTTTTGTAGTTGAGTTCTTTTATTACATTCCAAGGTATACTGAACCGTTGGCTAGTATATTCTAATAAGCCGAGGGTTTAGATGACCTTAAAACTTGATGTACACTTAGAAATATACCCAATCTTACTGACTACACATTTATTTTATTTTTTTGGATTTTTTATAGTATTTTTATTTATGTGCAAAGTTAACATAATTTAGGACCTTCTAAGAGTTTTAAAGTGGAACCTAAGACCCTAAAAAGAGTTCTAGTGGCTGGAATGGCAATAAAGTGTTCAGATGTGCTCTATACAGTTTAAGAAAGATGTTCCATCCAATAAACATGATTTTCATTCATTTTTTTTTCTTTAATTTCCTAATGTGGACAGGTAAGCACAAAAGTAGCTAACAAAAGATTGATTAAAACCAAATTACAAGCATTCAAATGCAATTAGAAGTCATTTCAAATACATGAATGCTTGTGCATAATGTGTACAACACTGAAAACATGTCAGCTAATTTAAATAACTCAAAAGCTAGCTACAACCCACTCATTTCAGATCATCCAGCAGGAGCAACAACATAAACAGCAACACAGCAGCTAAGTAAGCTGCTGAAATTCAGTAGCTACTGAAGTTGTTGCTGCTAATCAGACGTTTGTACCAAAATTCAAACGTCCTAAAAATTTTTGAAGGCTACTGCTGTGTCTGAATCTTAAATCCAGCAACTGAGATAGGGTTCAGCAATTGAATACCCATGATCAAACTTGGTGAAGTCTGATTTGGGATGTTTAATATACTGAATCTTGTCTCATTTCTCATCTTAAAATCACTTTTAAATTAGAAAAGAGATCTGAAAATCATATGTATAAAATAGAATTTCAATCCTCTTTTGCAAAACATTTCAAATCTTCTTTCAAAAATCCTTTTAAATCTCAATCCAAAACCTCCAATATTAGATCATGAAAGTGATCACATGGAGGGTGAAATGTTGCCTCAATTGGGGTTTTGATTTGGATCTTATGGTGATTTCTCCAGTTAATCTCCTTGAACACCATTGATGGGTGTTCAAGGTGATTGTGTAGATAGATCGAGACCCGTTGGGTCCTTGTCCTTTCTTAAATCAGGGAGACTGATTCTCCTTGACAGAACTCTCCAACATAGAGCTTGATTCAGGTTTATGCTCATCCACATATCAAAATTCAAATCCAAAGTTTACAAATCATTAGAATTCTTGCATACATCCAATTCAAGCTCATAAAATCCTCAAACAACTCGATTAAATTCAATGAAGCTTAAAATCGATTTCAAATCACTGATTTGAACAATTAAAACTATTTTCAAGCAAAATAGAGCCATTTGAGTTTATGAACAAGATCGGGGGTCTTTGTGAATTTGCAAAATGAGTGGGAGACCCCCTCAAGTAATTTTTGGCGCTAATTTCAGATTTGAGAACCAAGGTTCTTAGGTCTGAAATTAGACCTTGATGAAGGGGTGATCAGTGAATTTAAAATCGAGGGAAGAAGAAAGCGATAAAATGGAATGCAAGGGAAGAGTCATGATCAAGTGAATGTGAGTGGATTCTTCTCGTCTGGTCTGAATTGACTAGAGGAGGTGCGAGATCTACTCTTTCTACTTCTAAACTATACTACACAAGCAATAAATCTAGGCTATGAAAGCATTAAAAAGCCTAATCTAATTGGGATGAAGATGTCTAAGGTCACCCGCCGGTTGGTTGGTGACGACGAAAGAGGAGAAGACCAGCAGCTGACGAAGATGTCTAAGGTCCACCAACTGGTCGGCTGGTGGCGAATGAAAGGAGAGAGGAAGACCTTGCTGTATCACAGCTGGCTTGAAGAAATGGAGATGAGGAGGAGCTACTGATGTGGATGAAGGGACCGCTCAGGTGGAGGGAGCGATGGCATGCATGAGCCTGAGGGGGGGTGCTTAAGTAGAGCAATCGGTGATTCCCCTCATTGCATTGGTGAGAATAAACGATTATGGCGCCCACGGTGAGGATGAGAGGAGAGGTGTGCGCAGGGAGTTAAATCAATGGTGGGCCGTTGGATGAGATCTGGAGATGGGGGTGAAGCCATGTGACAAGTCGCACGAAACTTCAATTGTAGAGGAGTTGTAGATGGAGAGGACTATGAGATGGACGACCCTGATTGGCCATGTTCTTGTGATGTATATTGCACCAAGAGGTGCATCGTTCATCAGGTCTAATGGTGAATTTGCAGCAACAGCCCTCAGGTGAAGGGGTAGACAAATATCAAGTAGGCCCATAAGTGATATAAAAGGATTATAGAGCAGCCCTTAGAGGCTTTCAAATAGGTCCCTATAGGTTACAAATAGGTCCTTGGAAGGTTTTCTATGCATGAAATGTAATATATGAAGGACCTAAATATGAAACTCTAATTGCAAAGTTATAATGATATCTAAATGCAACCAAGTTTTTATTGAAGCTCAATTTAACATATTCGAAGTTAATTTCACTTTTAATTTGGAGTTTTGAGCTTATTTGTGTGTTAAATTTACAATTGGATTACCATTTTGTATTTAATAATAGAATATCTCAATAATTGACCTAACTTTGTATTTTTAGCACAAAATTGATGTTTTAGATCTTTTTCTCTATTTCCCACACTAAATCCTTTTTATGTGTTAATTTGATAGTGTTTAACCTAGTTTCTAGATTAACTTATTTATTTTAGCTATGATGAGCCACAATTCATCACCTGGTCTACAAGGGGAATGGGGAGATGTAAGTGGTCATACATTGAATTGTTTTTAGTGTTCCATTTGATCTACCATATTTTTAGTTGCTGGTTTATGGGAAGTGGAATCTCCTCATAACTGGGATGATGTGGCTGAGAATGAATAGAGTAATACGAGGATTTAATCCATTAAATACCCAATTAACCACTACATGAAGCAAGTGGTTTATGAACCTGGAAGATAGGAATAAAAGCCTAAGTTAATTGATTAAGTATGAAGTGAAATTTGAAATGTGTAAACTCGCCAACTCTTGCAGTGTTTAAATGAAGGAAGCCTTGGATCCTAAGGTCTGAGGTCAGACCCCAGGTGATCCACTATGTCTCTAAGGTTTTGTTCTGAACATGAAACTAACTAGATTAAAAGACCATAGGTCTGCTAGGTGAGCTTGTAGGGCTGTGCCACTAACTTGTGAACCACCAGTTCATTGTTTAGGTTGGAAGCTTGAGGATGTGTGGTAGCTAGAGGCTACCTAAGATCTACCCTAAAACATGGATGGTTCCTGGGTACGACGATGAGTTATGGGCTGTTGCCGAGTTAAGATACTTGGAAGTACTCGAATCTGATTCGATGTGGATGTACTCATAGCTCTAGGCTGAGTAGGTGCTTGTATGCGAGCGAAAAATGTCGAGGTACTTGGTACTTGGAGTTAGAGGCTCGTTAGGCACTTGCGTAAATGTTAGGTGACTGTGTAAGCAAAGGATGATGGGGTACCGTGCGGGGTTTGGTGGAGATCTCATCCGATGATGGATTGAGAGGGTACACCCAGAGACCATGCTCCTAGTAGGAGCATTGATGTGACCCAACAATTGTAACAAACCTTGTGACTTCTGATCTGGAATGATCCGTGACTGGACCTTGCAGGATACAAATTGAGCTTGCTCTTCATGGTCACAAAGCATTGGCTTGGGTAGCTTCCAATTGGCCCGACTCTTCTGACCGAGGTTAGCAACATTTTTGATATGTTAAGAATGGGTACGCCTTTCACATGGGTTACTGGCTCTGCTAGCCCCTCCCCTAGCCAGGGAAAGACTAGTAGGTTGGGATTTGAGGGAAGGATACGTCTCAATCTCCTCTAGTAGAGAGGGATGATTTTTCAGAATCTGACTTCTAAGGTGAGTGAGAGAATAAACAATGTGATAAATAAGCTGAATAATCATGTGAGTTAATCTTGGTAAATAGGGAAAAAGGGGCTTGTAGCTAACCTGTAGTGTTGATGAAACTTGGGTTAATCATGGGAAGTGGGAAAAGATTGTGGTTAGCTTGTTAAGTTACCAAGTCTTAAGTGCTAGGAGAAATGGCTTGTGGTTGGTCTATACACTTCCCTTCTTTGTTCGATTGTCACATGCATCCTATCCCTCCTGAGCCACTTGACTCACCCCTACTCTTGTGACCCATTTTCAGGTATCCGTTCCATGGTGCAAGTGACACTTCACGTGGAGTTTTGGGCTTAGGACTTGGGTGGATGAATGAGTATTCATCTCTATCTCTTCTTGAGTAGACTGCTAGTATCCAATATAAATTACCTTATTGGTTTCTATTGTTGATGGCTTGTATATTATCCATGGACTTTGTGCATGTAAGTTGTTAGTCAATGGATGATATAGCTATGTGGTGGTTTGCGGTGACGTGTTGGTTGCACTTCGACTTTGTTTTTCGTTGTTTTCTTTGTTTCTACCGCTTTGGTTGGCGGGGTGTGCCCGCTTGTGTGTTACTACTCTTACTCATTTCGTGGTGTTGTTGTGGGGTGTACTCACCTATATATTTGTGGTATGCATGCATAGGAACATCTTGCAGGTATTGATTTTGGGAAAAATATTTGATAAACAAGGGAAACTTTGCTGGATTTTCGGCAGGTTTCGACCCTACGACTTATTTAAAGAGAGGTTGGCTTTCCTAAGGCTTACCTAGTTGTTAAGACTACAAAATTTTTTGAAAAGGTTAAGACTACAAATTATAAGCGAAACTACCTGGTAGCTGGGATCCTTACACGTCGGTGATCTATTCTCGATCCGTCGGAAAGATTATCGGGGCATGACACCTTTTAAGAGATCATATATCCCCTATGCTCTTACATGTACACCAAGTTTCTAGTCTCATCACCAAGTTGGGTTCATCAACCATCAGTCTACGAAATGTGTATATTCAAGCACAGAGATACATATCTATCTCAGGGCAGAGGATACGTCCTCTCCATGATAGTGATAAAAGAAGGATTTCCATGATTCTATCTTATTGAGTTAACTCCTTGACTCAACCAACGCGATAACTTTGAATCTCTATTCCTATGCAGAGAATGTGAATCAAGGGCATCCGTCAGACAGTAATCTCTAAAGAAGATTGCCATTTCTTTTCAGACTAGAGACAGCAGTTTAATATCATGATGGTTGTTGATTTATTGAAATCCTCAATCTAAATCATTTTGATCTTTGATGCTCATCATTGGTATATCTAATATGGCTACAGTACATTCTCCCAATTGTACTGAGGGACCAAACTAATCAAATTAGTGTGTGGATGTGATTTGACATTCAAATCCAAGTCAGTGATTGAGTGATTTGCCTTAGGTTGACTCGCCTAGGGTACATAACTCCAACAGATTCCCACTTGCCTTGAGAGCCAATTCTGAACTACCTCTTCGACCCATAATGCCAATTGGACACTTAACAACTTTACCATAAAGCCTTGATTGACCGAAATGTCAAGCTAGAAGCTAAAGTATTGCATATGATAAATACTTTATTATAGGTGGCATCAGATTTATGATGAAGACTTTTTTCTCTATAAACATGCTCTTTGTTGTAAGAAACTATTTCCTAACAAGAGTGATGTTCTCGTTGTTATCACAACAATGGAAGTTTCAATAGAAGAAATTACGCTAAGTCCTTCCAAAGGCCTTATGTATCCACATCATTCATGCGACAACAATTCATAAGCTGTCATATATATCACTTTAGTAGCCATATTGTGTTGTATAAACTTCCAAAATAGATATCGCACCACATTATGTGGACCATTCACATCCAACTGCAAATGTCACATCCCAATTCATTGAGATCAACTGAATTAGTGCATCTCAACTCATTGAGATTGTCTTTTCATCATTGCATTCCTTTCATAAGGAATGTTAGGCACAACTCAACATTTTTATCCAGAGTGTCATGTAGGTTGGTAACATTTTATCCTCCCCCTACATCAAACATCCCTTTTCAAAACTATGCTTGATTTGTGTGCATCACACACACGCATCTTGTTTTCTCTTTCAACCCTTTGAGATGATATCTTCCTTCAGAAAGAGATATCAGAAAACACGCACATTGACTTTCATTATATGCAAATCTACCAAGCATTTTCACATCTAGGAAATCTTCAATTTCATCATTGAAAATAATTTTTTGATCAAACTTTTACATTTCATTTTATGGATATTGTTGTCTCATGTTGAAGCAAAAATTCTACGCAAAAAGGTTGAGTTTTGAAAAACCTGTCGTTGTAGTGCGATTTGCGAGAAAATTCGTCAATAAATAAATTTTATCGAAACTCGAAAAGAGTTCCGGGTCGAATATAGGGAGGCTATGTTGATTTAAAATCCGCAGGATGTCGTTGTTGCGAGATCCACTTCTGGAATGGGTGTGAGAAGACGACCACGGGAGCTCCACGAATGGGATGAGAAGTGGACAAAATTTTGCTTTTAACTCTAGAGGAGCATCCCTGGTTTGGGACAAGCTTCTTTAGAGCTTTGGATATGAAGAGAGGTGAAGGAAGGGATGATTGATATGTGGGGGGCATAGGTCTTTTTGTAGGTGTAGAGGTTGGGGGCAATTAGGTCATTTTTAACCTTAAAACATTAATGTAGGGTCTTTAGTGACAAATTTATTCGTCATTAAAGCCCTAAACGTGGGTGACGTGCGTGTGCCTCCCCGCCTCCTTGCACTCAATGCATAAGCCATGATCTCGTGATCTCAGCCATGTGATTGCGAGATCAGATGGCTTAAACGCTCCTCACCCACGCCTTCACAATTGCGCCTCCCACGCGTGCGATTCCGCGTAAGCTTAGGTGTCCAATCACACGTGCGCCTGATTGGTTGATCTGGGTCGTTCATAGCTGATTGCGCGATTGAGATTGCGCTCATCCACGCGAGGAAAGGTGTGATTTGGGCAACTCGATCTCGTGCTGCTTGCGCAAATAGTGTCTTAACCATTGCACCACGCAGCGGTTTGAGGCGTGTAGAGGTTTTGTGCACAGCCGATCTTGACCGTTGGATCTTCATCCAACGGTCGAGATTAAGCGTTGATGATCACTTGGAGCGGTGGAGTGGGAGGCCTTGGTGAGTGTTGGGTGGCTGGGATGGCGCAACGTGGCACCATCTTGGCCGTTCAACTTCTATGAGTTGTAGATGGTGCCACGGATGTTGGATTGGATCGATTTTCGCGCTGTTGGGCTACGATCATCGATATAAATTTATCCGTGCGGTTGGATTTGTCGTCTGAAGAACAAATTTACACCACCTGGCCCTTTGACCTCTGATTTTTCTCGAACTGCATCTAATGCTACGAAAGTTCAATCGGGGCGATCTTGGAGTCGTTGAACTCCAATTGTCGCCCTGATCAGATTCATACGATTTGATTTTCAATCCAAGACTTCGATTAAATATCTCCTGTTCCTGATCATCAAAAAGAGTAAATTACCATACAATTTATATACTTTGACCTAAATGCATGATGATGTATGTTATGCAATATTTACAATGTATGATACTTCTATGACACTAAGAACATGCATAAATAGACATTTTAGGCTATTCAGATGTATACACATCATCTCATTATGTGAGTAGAACACGTATGATACTATTAATATTCTCTCATTGTTTCTCACATGTGTTAAGGCATCATTGAATGCATCCATAGGACTTTACGAATCATTCTGGGTTTAGTTTGGATCATGATTGAATTTGAGCCTAAAGCTTTTATCAAATCTCTCATGTTATGATTCTCAATGCTTCATCATATGAAGATGGATCATTCTAAAACTCATTTGAGCCATGAGATTGAAAATATCATGAGTGGGTTTTATTATCTTGAAACTTTTTCACGTAGTTGAGCATATTTGCTGGAATTGTCTCCCTTTAGATGTGGTTTGGGATCTTAACCAAGTTTTAGTAACTTCACAAGATTTCTTGTTTCTTTTTGTCTGATTCTCATTACACGTATCTATCACATGGAATTTGATATCCTACAAGTTGAATGCTTCTTGATAATTTTCATTTAGGAATATGAATACTTTCATATCCCTTTTGGCCATTGAACCTAATAGTTGCCTCTATATCCAACTATCTTGGATATATTGTAGGCCGAACCATTGATTTGCATGGCTTAATCATGACCAGTTATACAAATCACTTGTCATGCATTATCCTTGGATGCCATTTATCATTATGGAATCTAGCAATCCATAAGTCAAAATTATATATCGCTTTGGAATTCTCATCACACCAATGATAACTATTGGCATGTGTGAAGTCCATGACTATTGCAATTTGTCCTAAATCTAACTCACTTGGATAGGACATTAGTCAAGTAGATTCAATCTTGGTAGCCTTATCTTTCTTGAGTTCCTAATCCATATCACAACATTGATAACCATTATCATGCATGCTTGTGATATCCAAAAGACTTTCCTAGAGTTCAACTTATTTGGACTTGGACCTAGGTAATCAATACCAAAACTAAATATCTAGATCCTTGTCCACTTCATATGTGATCTAGGGAATTAGATTTGAACTCATAGATGATATGCATTCTCTAATATGAATATGTAAAGATAAGAATCAACTTTCCAAGATGATTTTAGGACTAAGTGCATTGAGATGAACCGCTGACACTTGTTAGGCTTGAATAGGGTCTCAGTACTAAAAAAATAGGGAAAATTATGTTTTTTTGTCAAAAATCAGGTCAAATCTGGAAAAACATGCCTAAAATACGTCAAAATTAGTACCATTAAATTTCCCTTGCACAAACTTTCCCATTACATTTGTTTTGTGAAAATTCTAATTTTGTGATGATAGCTACATATATAATATGAAACGGCATAAAGGAAGTTTAATAAGTAAAATAATAAAAAATATTTCTAAGGGTGTTTTAAGTCGATTTTGGGACCCATAAATAGAGGGGGGGGGGGAGAGCCGTCCTCGATAGAAAGATCGAGAGAGAGAGAAATTGGAAAGGAAATAGATAAAAAAAGGGAAATCGTGGCAAAGAGAGTGGGAAAAAGAGAGAGAAGAAAAAAACAATGTGCAGGGAGAGAGGGAAGTTCGCGTGGAAGAGTGGGGGAGGGGGAGGGGGAGGGGGAGGGGGAGGGAGAGAAATCGCACGGAAGAGAAGGTGCGCCGACGTGCGGGATACGTAGGTGCACATGCATGTAGGAATCCCATTACATGACCATTTCCCATTTTCCCTATTTCAGGGTCAAATGATGTTTGTCTTTCATGTTCCCGAATACGTTGGACTCATCTCTCTACGAGCTTTATAACGGTAAACTTTAAACTTAATTTTGAAAATTATTTATTACATGAAAATTTCAATAGAACCTATAATGTTTTTCATATATTTCTTTCATGTCTGGTCATTAATCTAGTTTCCAAAGCACATGCGGGATTGCATGTCTTGAAGTGGTGGTGAGGAACCACGAGCATATATTTTGGAGTTACTGTGAACATTAGGTAGAGTAGTCTCCTTTTTAATTTCATAAAATTATTATCATACCCTCTCTTTGCCATAGATGATGCGTACTCTTTTCCCTTGCTGAGTTTCAGAGTTCATAAATATTATGATTTCTAATTTCCTTTTATGAGTACTATAAATATTAGAATGAGAGGTTGAAATAAAGTGATGGGATACACATTGAAGCAATTTGAGTTTTTGGTAACTCATGGCTTACATATAGAAATTGATTTTGACTTGTGGGATTGTACAATTAAATTAAGAATTTATGAATGTAAATCATGAGTCAATTGATGAATTAACGAGATATTATATTATCGTATGATTATTGAATTAAAGAGAGATAACGTGATAATTCTCTCTATTGCTTTAGAGAATAAATTGTAAATTGAATATATCACGAATGGCTATACATGAGAATTATTAATTTATTCCTATAATAAATGAATGTTTAGATATGATGAAATTGGTAATGGAATATGGATAACTGGAGGAGACGATTTGGATAAGTTGGTTTGTGGATCAGGAAGTGGGCTAGCCTTCTTGTGAATTTTTGATAGGCCTATTGGCCAAATGGGTAGCGAGGTAGCGGTATGCAGGCTGGGTATGTATGTGTGTGTGTGTATATATATATATATATATATATATATATATATATATATATATATATATATATATATATAGGGATACGTATCCAGGCTGTGGAAAGGGCTTTCTATGAGATAACATAGGTTGCGTCTACGCGCATAGCTTGTGGTATGTAGTTGCCACACTACCCACGCGAGGACTCTGGGGTGGTGGAACGAGACGTAGGGCGAGTGTGGATCGAGTTTCCTCTCGGTCAAGAGGACACATGTACTTATCATGCCTTTCGAAAAATCGCAACGAGATCTTGTGCCTTTTGAGGAACGGATATGAAATAATTATGATTGAAATATTGAGGGTAACACACTATTGGGATAAATGAGAAATTACTAAGAAATGATTAATAAGAAAATTTTGAAATAACAAATTAGTATCCTTTTCCTGTTCTTTTACATTTTCGCTGGTTTTCCTTACTTATACTACTCTACTAAGCAATTGTTGACAACTATTTTGTTCTCTATACTTAGGTACTGTTAAGTAGTTAGGGGCTGCTGTGTACAAAGCAACTAGTGTGGGACCTAGTTCAGTACTTTCAGATAGTCCGTGACTTCGGTAGTTCTTTTAGTTGTCTAGTTCCTTTCCGTTACTAGTGAGATAGTTTAAACAATTTTTCAGTACTTCTCTTTTCGGCTTTTAGATTACTGTGGATAGCTTTTCATACTTTATTTTCTTTGCCGCAATGCAATATGATTAGTTTGTTTGGCTAGATTAATATTTTATGATTATGAGTTGGGTGACTACGATCTTGTTTTGGTGTGATTCTTGGTAACCTACACTCCACCGTTTGATTTGCATGGTGGGGCTCTAATAAACGTCAATTTATCATCATTTTTATGCCCTAAAATTGATTTATCTCTTAGGGTTTTAACTC
The DNA here is from genome assembly GCA_037157565.1 of Thalassia testudinum. Lineage (NCBI taxonomy): Eukaryota > Viridiplantae > Streptophyta > Magnoliopsida > Alismatales > Hydrocharitaceae > Thalassia > Thalassia testudinum. Next base: position 155,766,630 of record JAZHRO010000077.1, on the reverse strand, counting down.
TGCAAATGGGTTTCCGGGCTGCTTTTAGGCATTACTTAGGTTAGGCATGCATTGCACAGTTTTTGTATTTTTGATACGTTTATTTGAGTGTTAGGGATGAACAGATAGCCAGATCCCTAAAACCTTAGCATTTAGGAAGGCAACAGGTGAAGAGGAAGATCAATTCAGCTGAACCCTGGCTGAATCCAGCTCATCACAGTTGAATATCAGCTCAACTAGGTTGGGTTTAGCTCATCCTAGCTCCATTCAGCACATCTTAGCTAGATGACAGCTTAGGGTAGCTTAACTCAGCTCAGATCCAGCTCAAGTTAGTTGACTATAGCTTTTCCTAGCTCCAATTAGTTCACTAGAAGCTCTAGCTAGCTCAACTTAGTTGACAGAAGTTCATTCCAGCTCCAATCTAGCTTTCCTCAGCACCACTCAGCTCATGGTATCTAAACTCCTTATAGTTTAGCTACTACTTGTTAACTTAGTTGCTAAGCTAGCTCAGGAGTTCTCAAGAGAAGCAAGTCAAGTTCAACCCAGCTCCAGATAAGTTGAGACCAGCTTAACTTAACTCCACTACTCAAGCTTGGCTACTAGTAGAAGAACTAGCTAGCTAAGCTAGGTAGTTGAACTCCTAAGAAGACCTCTTCAACCATCATCAGCTTCGGAAAATTTACTTCAGCTCCAAATCTACTTCAGACAGCTCCTGGCTACCTTCTTCCAGCTAAACCCTAGATTCCTCTACTCTCCAACTAGCTAAACTACCTTAGCTAGCTAACCCTAGCTCCTCTCCATTCCATGGTCGTCCACCATCACCCTAAACCCTACCTAATCTAAGCTCCACCAAGTAACCCAACTTAGCTCCACGTAAGCTATCCCTACTCCTACCCACTTTTGGCGCCACCTAATAGCCACCCCTTCACTCCATCACCACCACCAAAAGCCACCTATTTTTCCCTCCAAAACCACCTATTAACTACCCCTCTTTGGCGTCAAAACAAAAGGACACCACCACCAAACACCCTTTTATCTTGGCGCCAAAATAGCATTCAATCACCACCCTACACCTAACCCTAGAACCCAATTCTAGCCTTCCCTTTTGGTGTCAACTTCTAGAACCCATAGTTGGCACCAAAAGGAACCTAACCACACCTTAACTCCACTTCCTACACCCTTCCACATGGCGCCACTTAATCTCCACCCTCCATCCTATAACAACCACTTCATAAGCCTATCCTAGCCCTCCATACTCCACACCAACCACCAACTCTACTAACCTCCCATAGTTGGTGCCACCTTATGGTGCCTGTTCACCACTATAACCACCATCCACATGTCCCTTCCTTTGGTGCCAAAGAAGCCTAGCCTTAGGATCCATAACCACATCCTAAAAACTTACCCTAACCATCCATCCATCACCACACCTACCTCCTTCCTACAACTTTGTATATCCCACCCATAACTACCTTAACCAATTACCCTTGGCTACACATATACAAGCACACATCCACCATTACTCCACCATATATAGCCCATGAGAAGAAGAGAAGAAGAAGAAGATTAAGGGGGTGCTCTTGCCCTCTTGGTGCCTTCAACTTCCTCCCTTCTTCTACCTTGTGTCCATGCCAAGCCAAGGAATCAAGCTCGGCAAGGAGGACGTCTAGGAGGAGGAGCATATAGGGTGGTTCATGTCCACCCAAAGGAGGAGACTTGAGAGTGGACTTCTTCCACTAAAGGAGGAGGCAGGCATGCCTCATCTAGGGCTTGCCAAGAGAAGGAGATTCAGGAGCAAGCTTCCTTCGATTCTGGGGTAACCAGAATTGGAGTCGAAGTTCTGTAGCAGCATAATTTTCTTCATAGCTTTCGTCTACCTTTTTGTATTTTTGCATACTAGTGTAGTGTTTGAATTTGTGTTGGAGATTACAAGTGAGAATCATTTTCGCTTGTGAGTTCTCCAACTCCGTTTGTAAAATAATTTTTATTCAAAGAAGCATTCCTCTACTTTTCCTTTAGTTAGCTTGTGTTCTCTTGTTGTGTGTTGTTCCTCCATTACTCCAAGCCTCTTGTGCTTGGAGTGAGTTGGAGAAACAAGGCAGTTGTTGCTTCACCTTTAGTATTTCTAATTCCCGTTTTCTCCGCATTCACTTTTGCCCATATTTAAAAATCATAAAAATCACATATTCAAAAAGACAAAAAGAAAGTTGATTTCTGTCTTTCGAGTAAGAGATTATAAAAATTACATTTTTTCTTCCTTAGATGACCCTAGATACCACCACTAACTAGGATTACAAATTTAAAAGCAATTGCAATTTCGTGTGTTAAAATGACAAAAAATGGTAGTTTTTAAATCACACAATTTTCGCCATCACTTTTTGGCACCGTTGCCAAGGAGGCACAATTTTTCATTATCTTGTTTCTCTTGTTTGATACGCAAATCTCATCCCCTTCTCTTTCTTTCTTTTGTGTGTGCAGGTGCTAAAGGAAGAAAGTGGGATTTTGGAGTGAAAGCTCAAAGTACCTTGTCTTCCCACGGAGTTGAGGTTATTACTACTCTCTCTTGTCACATAATTCTTGAAAAACTATCAAAAAAATATTAAAATAGGCTTTCAGAATCGAAAACATAAAAATTAGGTAAAGTGATGACTTTTAAAAGCCATTGGATGCTTGTTTGATTAGATTAACACCACTCTACTCAAAGTGTTGGTGTTCTGATTTTCGAGTCTAGACTTTTGTCTGAATTTTAAAAGTCAATTCCTGATACCACAGCTCTCCTAAAATCTTTAAATTTCACCCAAAGGTTCTAATTCAAGTTAGGAACATTTGTGCCAAAATTCAGAGCATTTGAACTTGTATAGAATTTTTAAAAATTCGTGGACCACAAGGGGTCATCTCCTTTTATTTCATTATTTTGTTACTATTTGAGAATTGTAGGAGTTTTCGTACATGTCCAATTTTTATGAAATTTAGCTTTTTGGAATCCTTCAAGAATTCTACACAACATATAAAATCATAAAAAGTTTTGATAGTCGGTGGTGTTTTTGAAAAGTCCAAAATACCCACAAGTATCATTTCTGGACCTTGACACTGGCACAAAGAAAAATCCAACAAAAATATTAAACAAATTCCTAAAATCATAAAAAATATTTTTTGGAATCCTTGTTTGATTTTCCTTCTAGTAGTGGTGTTGCTTTCTCTGTTTGGACCACTACCTAATAAGAAAAGCCTGAAAAGATTCCTTGATAGCAAATTTTCTGCCTAGGATTCATTTCAGTTAGGGTTTGCTTTCATTTCTTAGCCCCACAATAAATAAAAGAACCTCGTCCTCACCAACACAACTTGATTTCCCTGTGATTGTGGATTTCAAAAATTGTTTGAAAACATAACAAGAGAACCCTAAAATACACCATTAATATCATATCCTAAAAAGTAGAAAAACAAAAACTTGTGTGACAACTTGACTTGGCATTGGACTTTGTCCAATTCGCACACACCAAAAAAATTGAAATACCTGGGTATTACCCCAATTAACGCCTTTCACATTCCCGTGCACATTCAGGTACGTAAGCTTAATTAAAATAAGTAGTCACTTGACCACTTAAGGACTTCATCAAATTTAGGCTTGATATCTGGATTTTAAGGATTATTAATCGCTCCTAATTCCCTTAGAGAATGCGGCGACAGACTTAGAGGAAAGTCAAAAGATGGGTATGGGTTTACACAAGTCTTTGGTGATTTTCCAGGACATGCTTGGGCCTAAGCTACCTCTTTTAGTCTAGCTGGGTGATCTTTGGAAAGTGGGTTCACTTATTGATTCCTTATTTTCCAGGTTCCCAAGTCTTAGGTTTCTTTAAGGAGTCAACCCCTAAGACAAATATAGGCTTGTTTGCTTGATTTGCACACTTCTTATCTATCTCTTCTCCTCTCCTCCCATTTTTCCATTAAGTGTATGCATGGCCGACGATCCCAAAATCCGCACTTGGAGGGACCAACTGATTTTTCTGCTCGCCGCATTGTCCATACTCGCTTGTTTTCTTCTACTTCCTCTACAGAAAATCAACAAAAAATGGAAAATGACCAAAATCCTACAAAAAATACTAACAACCCATCCTCATCTAACCATCAAAACAGGAACAACATGCATCAATTTCACCAACCCAAAATTGTAATTCCTGAACCTCAACTTGAAATGCTGCCTCAGCAAAACCTAACGGAAAATTTGAATTTCGACAATTCAAACCCGTTGTTCATGATGGTAACTCAACTGCAACAACTCTAAGCGAATCAACAGTATTTGACTAGGACTATTACGAACTTAGCCAATAATAGACCACCCACAGCTAAACCCACTATTCCTTTGAGGGATTTCTATGATCCCTCAAATTATGAAAAAAGACCTAGGGTGGTCATACCTGATGGAGAATTTGAAATAAAAATTGAGGCTCTAAATCTTATTAAACATTTCCATGGCCTTCCTTGGGAAGACTCGTTTAGCAACTTAGAGGAGCTCATGGTCCTCGCCCAAACCACTAAATCTTGTAATGTGCAGGAAGATTTATGGCTAATACAACTCTTCTCGCTCTCCCTTAAAGACAAGGCCGCTTATTGGTTTAGGATAGTAGGAAAACCCACCAATACTTAACACAACTAAAGAGCACATTTCTAAAAAATACTTTCCAATTGGTCGAACTACCGCTTTACACTGCGCAATAACCACCTTCCAACAAAAATTCGGTGAGCCTATGCATGAAGCATGGGAAAGATTCCAAGATTTATTAAGAAGTTGCCCCCACCACGATGTGCCACTTTGGCAACTCATGCAAATATTCTACCATGGTCTTGATGACCAATTGAGGTGATTTGTTGATGCCTCATATGGGGCAATTTTTTAAACAAAGATGCCAAAAGTGCCTACGAACTTTTCGATGAAATGAAGGAGAATTCTTTCAACCATTCATCTGTGGACACCTTTGGCAGAAATGCCAATCCCTGAGTAAGGGTCCATGAAGTAGGCATGCAACAACAATCTCTCCCTGTCACACAAGATGATTTGCAAGTTTTTGCACAAAAGCTCGACCAAATGCAAATCAATCAAAAGAAAATGGAAGAAAAGTTTAATGTGCGACCACAAAATCCTATTTTGACCAACCCTAACTCTTGCTTTGCTAACTTCGACACTAAACTGACCCTCCTCTGTTGGGAAAATTTGCAACAAGTTGACACAAGCAGATTTCAAAACCCTGACCTTACACCTGAATTTATTGGGACTTCTGATAATTCTACTATGTTTCTCTCAGCCAACGAAAACATTTCTGCACTCCAGGATAATTTTAGAAACAATTCCTCCAACTTCTATAACCCTACTTGGAGGAATAACCCTAATTTTTCCTAGAGAAATACCAATCAAGTTCTGCAATTTCAAAATCAAATGGGTAATTTTGGCCAAAACCAACCTTCGCAGGTTGATTTTAATAACCAATTAATGAAAACCCTGCATGAAATGCAACAATAGATGAACTACGTTACCCGTGTTGTTTCTAATTTACAAAATCAAATCACGGTAACGCCCGATCAAAGGCCTTTGGGAAATTTACCTTCCCAACCTATCCTAAACCCTCGAAATCAACAAAACTAACTCCTAAGAGGAAGTAATCAAGGTTAGCAACCAATAAATCCCGCACCCCACTTCCCACCTAGTTTTCAAAACCTGCAACAAAATCAACATTTTCCATAACGAAATAATCACACTGCCAATGCAGTTACATTAAGAAGTGATAAAACTACACAAAATGCGAGACTGTCACAGGTAAATAAACCGATCAAGAGTAAATTTTTTCCACCCCCGTTCACTCTCAGGATTTAGACGAAAGCATAAACACAACACCTTTCCCACAGCCTTTGAACTCCAAGAAAAAAAAAAGAAAAACTGAGCCTTTTGAAGAAGAATTACATGAATTATTTGGCCAAGTGGAAATCAATATCCCTCTCTTAGATGCGATTAAATATGTTTCTGCCTATGAAAAATTTTTAAAGGAAATTTGTACACAAAAGGGTAGCCTAAAAATCTAGGAAAGGTAGTTCTTTATGAGATAGTTAGCTCTGTTGTCTAGAGCAAGCTGCCTCACAAAAGAAAAGATCCGGGTGCCCCACTAATATCAGTTGTCGTCAATGACACTACTTTTGATTGTGCCCTCTTAGACCTAGGTGCATCTATCAACCTTATCCCTACCATACTTTTTGATGAATTCTAATTCGATGAACTTAAACCAGTGAAGTTAACCCCTTTAACTTGCTGATCGATCTGTAATTCACCCAAAAGGGATAGTAGAAGATGTCATTGTTCGGGTACAAAATTGTCTCTTCACTATGGACTTTTTGGTCCTTGACATTGATGTACCCGAAACACTTAAAAATGCACTGATCATTCTTGGAAGACCCTTCCTCGCCACTGCTAAAGCTAATAAAAATTGTGATTATGGTAAAATAGACATCACTTGCGGTGGTGAAACACTCACGTTAGATATTTTTAGGGCTTCAAAAATATTCCACAAGCCGGATTTCCTTGATGACTCCAATTCTGAAACCTCAAATCTTGTTGAGGAAATGCTTTCTGTGGAAACATGTTTAGCGATTGATTCTTCTCCTGAGTTACAACAATCATCTAACCCACCCTCACCCACCACATCAAATCTCACGCTAACCACTAACCCCATTCCAAAACCCGGCTTGCAATTAGATCTAAAACCCTTGCTGGATTATCTAAAATATGTGTTTTTGGGCCTCAATCATACAAAGCCCCTTATTATCAATGCACATGTTTCTAGGGTACAAGAGAGAAAACTACCCCAAGTTTTAATCAAATATCAAAAAGCAATCGGTTGGACTTTAACTGATTTGAAAGGTATCAAAGCATCTTATTGCACACATTGCATTTTTCTCAAGGACGAATCTGGACCCTCTCGCCAACTAGAACGTCGCTTAAACCCTAACATGCAGGAGGCCGTAAAATGGGAAATAATTAAATGGCTTGATGCAGGAATTATTTACCCTATCTCGGATAGCCAATGGGTTAGCCCTACACAGGTTGTACCTAGGAAAGCTGGCCTTACTGTTATCACAAATGATAAGGGTGAAGAAATCCCAACTCGAACTGCCTCTTCGTGGCGTGTTTGTATTGATTATTGGAAATTAAATACCGCCACAAAGAAGGATCATTTTCCACTCCCCTTTATTGATTAGATTTTGGAGCGGCTAGCCGGACAAGAATATTACTGCTTTTTAGATGGATATTCCGACAATAATCAAGTGGTAGTCTACCTTGAGGACTAGGAAAAGACCACTTTCACCTACCCCTTTGAAACTTTTGCTTTCCAAAGAATGCCCTTTGGATTGTGTAATGTACCTGCGACTTTTTAACAGTGTATGTTAGCAATCTTTTTTGACTTGGTAGGTGATTGCTTGGAGGTCATTATGGATGATTTTTCCAATTTTGGCGATTCTTTTGATCATTGTCTTCGGAATTTAGAAAGAACTCTCAAAAAATGTATTGGGGTTAACCTAGTACTCAATTGAGAAAAGAGCCATTTCATGGTTCAGGAAGGCATTGTCTTGGGCCATGTTATTTCTAGAAAGGGAATCTTGGTAGATAAAGCAAAAGTTGATACAATCTCAAAACTTCCCCCACCCAGTTCGGTGAAACGAATGCGATCTTTTCTAGGGCATGTTGGATTTTACTGACGATTCATTAAGGATTTCTCAAAAATCTCTCGTCCTTTGAGTCACCCTTTAAATAAAGACCAACCCTTTGATTTTAATGAAAATTGCTTGGAGAGTTTTAATATTTTGAAGCAAGTGATTGTTGAGGCACCTATTTTGCAAGGACCCAACTAGGCTTATCCTTTTAAGCTATTGACAGATGCCTCAGATTATGTAGTAGGAACCATCCTAGGGCAAAGAATCGACAAGAAATCCGTTGTGATTTATATGCCAGTAAAACTTTTGGCGAAACACAGTGGAATTATACTGTTACTGAAAAAGAACTTGTGATTGTTTTTTCCCTCGAAAGGTTCCGTTATCTATTAGGGTCACACATCACCATCTACATGATCATTTGATCTTGAAATACTTGCTAAACAAGAAAGATGCGAAATCCCGCTTAATTTGATGGATTTTATTGTTACAAGAATTTGATTTGGAGATTAAAGATAAAGCAAGTTCGCAAAATGTCATAGTCGATCACCTATCAAGACTAGAGACTGGTGATGTATTGACCCAAACAGACATTTTTCTGGACGAAATGTTCCTTACCCTCAAGTCCCTCCCTTGGTATGCTAATTATGCTAATTATCTCGCCACTGGACGATTCCCTTCTGATTGGCTTAAACAAAAAAGAGATAGGTGTGTTCTCGACTTAGAAACACATGATATCCTGAACCACTATCATTTAATGGCTTGCGGTGGACATTTTTCGAGGAAGAAAATGATGACCAAGGTTTTAAATGCCAGATTTTATTGGCCTAGCATACACAAGGATGCTCATGAATTTTCACAGTCCTATGTGCATTGCCAAAGCATTGGCAACATGAACTCTAAGGATATGATGTCCCTCAACATGATTTTAGAAGTTGAGATCTTTGATGTGTGGGGCATCAATTTCATGGGACCGGTTGCCACTTCATTTGGGTACCAGTTTATTTTAGTCACTGTCGATTATGTTTCAAAGTAGATCGAAGCGGTACCTACGCACACTAATGACCATTGGGTCATCGTGGGTTTTATTAAGAAAAACATTTTTTCATGCTTTGGTGTTCCTAAGGCCATAATTAGTGATAGCGAATCTCACTTTGCACATTCCTAATTCCGTTAACTTGCTAAATTTGGGGTGAACCATAAAATCTCTACACCATATCACCCTTAAACAAATGGTGAAGCTGAAGTCTCCAACCGGGAGATTAAAAACATATTACAAAAGATGGCAAAGCCTGATCGAAAAGACTGGACAATCAAACTTGACGATGCATTATGGGCTTATCGTATGGTTTTCAAAACTCCGATTGGTATGTCACCTTCCGCCTAACTTTTGGCAAGGCACGTCACCATCCGGTTGAATTGGAACATAGGGCTTATTAGGTGATAAAAAAATTTAATTACAATTTGGATGCGGCTGGAAAACACAGGAAATTGCGATTAACGAAACTTGAAGAACTTCGCAACATGGCTTCTGAAAATGTACGCATTTACAAAGATCGAACAAAGAAATTTCATGACAAATTCATTGTTCGAAAATCATTTGAACCTAATCAACTTGTGTGACTTTTTGATGCGAGGTTAAGACTTTTCCTTGGTAAGCTTAAATCTAAATGGATCGATCCTTACATTGTAATTCAAACTTATCCCCACGGTGTCGTTGAAATTTTGGATCCTAAAATAAACAACACATTCAAAGTCAATAGCTAATGGCTTAAGCCCTATTTTGATAACGCCATTAACGCGCAATCGGACACTCAAGACCTCCACGATGTACTCGATAGTTAGTGACTTCACGCTCAGCTGAATGGTGTAAAAGATAGCACTGGATGGGAGGTAACCCATCGTTTTTCTTGATTTTCATTTTTTGTTTTCTTTTTTAGAGGTTTTGACTATCCTGATCTTCACCAAGGTGATTTCTTTTTCTTCCCACTGCATGAGGACATGGTATATCTTAAGTATAGGGGGGTGTTTTTAAATTTTGATGATTGATTCAGGATTTTCAAAACCTAAAAACATTCAAATAGTTGTCTCATTTCTTTGCATGTATACCTAAAAAAATAAAAATTTTGAAACCTTTTTGAGGAAATCTTGAAATTGGGACCAAGGTTGAAGATTCATCCTAAGGTACAATGGGATTTAATTTTTAACAAACTAGGTTTTAGGATGTGGATTGGATTGTTAGAATCTCTAGGTCTATCTTTAGACTAGATTAAGTATCCTCCTCTAAATTCCACCTGAATTCATGATGATTCAGGTGACTTGATCTCTTTTTGTAACCTAGAAATTACTTGACTTAGTTTCCGATCCAAAAATTTGTCTATTGCAAAATTCTTGTGTTAAATTTCACACACAAGGCCAACACCTAAAAAAAAAACATTTAGAAAATTAGAAAAACCCTTTGTTTACTCTTAGTGAAATTTGAAGCAGATGATTGGTTTGAGTTCCCACCATTGAGAAGGAGAAAAATGCCTCCTTTGAGGATGCGATGTCAACATGTTACTGCCTCAGCACTGCTGTATATCTATATTTCATATATTTAGATGGAGCATGAAGGCGCAATTTTGCAGCTCAGGTGTCTGGGACGGTGCTCTACCTATAACGTCGGAGTAAGAGCCTGAGTTCACTTGGAGCACTTCTTTACACCGCATTATGTATCGGGGTTGTGAGCTCCTGGGTGCTGTCTTGGACAGTACTATCTCAAAGTGCTGGCGCCAGAGCCCCCTCGAGGATTGGTAACGGGAATGATGATCCTGATACATCTATTGTAGGATTAAGCTAGGAATAAGCATAGGGGAGACAAAAAAAAAGTTTCAAAAACACAACCTTATAAATGTTGGCATTCACAAAGCACTGACACAAGGTTTTAAAAGATTATGCAAGTTGCGAGTCAGATTGAAGAACCAAAGAAATCCTAATTGCAAAATAATTTTGGGTTATTCGAATTATCAAGGTGTTAACTTGTGAATTTGTAAAGGATACGTTGATCTCGATTCACCTAATTTTTGGATCCAAAGATGAATCCTGATATTTATCTTTAATAAATCCCATGTCTTTCATATTTTAATCAGCCAAAGTCCCATAATCTCCTCAAAAGTAAAAAAAATTAGCCTTTCCCAAAAATCCATTTTGTGAAAATAGTTTTGCTAAGAGACTAGCAAAAGATAAATATGGGGGTGTAATAAATGCCAGTTTATCATCATTCCTATGCCCTAAAACTGTTTTACCTCTTAGGGTTTTAACTCTGCAAATGGGTTTCTGGGATGCATTTATGCATTACTTAGGTTAGGCATGCATTGCATAGTTTTTGTGTTTTTGGCACGTTTATTTGAGTGTTAGGGATGAACAGATAGTCAGATCCTTAAAACCCTAGCATTCAGGAAGGTAACAGCTAAAGAGGAAGATCAATTCAGCTAAACCCTAGCTGAATCCAGCTCATCACAACTGAATATTAGCTCAACTAAGTTGGTTTTAGCCTATCCTAGCTCCATTCAGCTCATCTTAGCTAGCTGGCAGCTTAGGGTGGCTTAACTCAGCTTAGATCCAACTCAACTTAGTTAAGTATAGCTTTTCCTAGCTCCAATCAGTTTATTGGGAGCTCTAGTTAGCTTAACTTAGTTGACAGGAGTTCATTCCAACTCCAGTCCAGCTCTCCTCAGCTCATGGTAGCTGAACTCCTTCTAGTTTAGCTACTACTTGTCAACTTAGTAGCTAAGATAGCTCAAGAGTTCTCAAGAGAAGCAAGTCAAGCTCAACCCAACTCCAGATAAGTTGAGACCAGCTCAACTTAGCTCCACTACTCAAGCCTAGCTGTTAGTAGAAGAACTAGTAGCTATGCTAGGTAGTTAAGCTCCTAAGAAGACCTCTTCAATCATCATCAGCTTCGGGAAATTTATTTCTGCTCCAGATCTAGTTTAGACAGCTCTTGGCTACCTTCTTCTAGCTAAGCTACCTTAGCTAGCTAACCCTAGCTCCTCTCCACTCTATGGTTGTCCACCATCACCCTAAACCCTACCTAATCTAAGCTCCACCAAGTAACTCTACTTAGCTCAACTTAAGCTTTCCTACTCCTACCCACCTTTGGCGCCACCTAATAGCCACCCCTTCACCCCATCACCACCACCAAAAGCCACCTATTTTTCCCTCCAAAACCACCTATTAAGTACCCTAGTTTGGCGCCAAAACAAAAGGACACTACCACCATACACCCTTCTATCTTGGTGCCAAAATAGCATTCAATCACCACGCTACACTTAACCCTAGAACCCTATCCTAGCCTTCCCTTTTGGCACCAACTTCTAGAGCCCATAGTTGGCGCCAAAAGGAACCTAACCACACCTTAACTCCACTTCCTACACCCTTCCACATTGCGCCACTTAATCTCCACCCTCTATCCTATAACCACCACTTCATAAGCCTATCCTAGCCCTCCATAGTCCACGCCAACCACTAGCCCTACTAAACTCCCATAGTTGGTGATAAACATCAGTTTATCATTATTCTTATTTCCTAAAACAGATCTAGCTCTTAGGGTTTTAACTTCGCAAATGGATTTTCGGGTTGCATTTAGGCATTCACTTAGGTTAGGCATGCATTGCATTTTATTGTATTTTTAATGCATCTATTTGAGTGTCAGGGATAGATAGAAAGTTAAATCTTGCATACCTTGGCACTCAAGAAGGTAGAAGATGAAGAAGAAGCTCCTTTTAGCTGGATCCTAGCTAGATCCAGCTCATCCCAGTTGGATTCTAGCTCCTTCTAGCTGGATCAACTCATCCCTAGCTCCATTCAGCTCATCTCAGCTAAATGGTAGCTCTAGCTAGTTCACCTCATCTCCATTCAGCTCACCTCAGCTGGATGGCAGCTCAAACTAGCTCAAGACAGCTGATCCCAACTCCATTTTAGCTCCTCCAGCTCATAACAATTCATTGGAAGCTCAACTTAACTAGGACTAGCTATTGCCGTCAACTAGCTAGACCTAGTTAGTTGAAGATGACCTCAACCAACTTAGGCTAACTCAAGTCTAGCTCCCGAAGACTTAACTCAGGTCAACTCAGTTGAGCTGAGTTACTTGACCTAAGCTAGCTACTCTAGCTAGAAAGGTAATCTCTGGGAAGATCAGACCCAGCTCACCTCGGCTCATATCAGTAGAAGCCAGCTCATCTTAGCTTGGCTTAGCAGCTAGCAAAGAACTAGCTTGCTAAGCCAGCTAAGGTAGCTCCTTGCAGTTCTCTTCAGCAGCCACCAACTCCAGTGCAGCTCAAGACAGCTCCCTCTAGCTCCTCACCTCCAAAACCCTAGCTCCCTCTACCTCTCTACCCTACCTCCTACTAGCTAAGCTAGCTAAGCTAGCTTAGCTTAGCTCGTCACCTCCTTGGCATCCCTACATAAACCTAAAACCCACCTTCCTAAGCTCCACCAAATAGCCCTAAACCTAGTCCACCTATGCTTTTATTCTTAATCCTTTTTGGTGTTAACCTAACCACATCCCTTCACCTTACTAACACCACCAAGAGTCACCTCTAAAATGGCACCAAAACCACCCATAACTAACCCTAACCTCCATGCCAACTTTCCCTCCAAAATCTCCCTCATCTCCACCACACATCTCCCTTTAAACCCATCCTAACCATTCATAAGTTGGCGCCACCTAAGCCCTTCTAGAAGCCTTCTTTTTGGTGCCAAGTTGTGGTGTCTCTCCACCACCAAAAGCCACCAACACCACCTACAACTACCGCCCTTCACACCTTCAAGTTGGCACCAAGTAGCCTTTGCCATAGGATCCACCAACCACCCCCATCTAGCCATCCTAGCCATCCAATCAAAGGGGCACGCCAACCCCCTCTCCTTTCCTATTAATACCCCCCTTAACTACTACCATATGACCATCTTCTCCATTAGTTTAGGTTCCACCCAAACTACCCTACATCCCCTTCCATTCATGCCAAGGAAGAAGAAGAGAAGAAAATTAAGGGGGCAACCTACCTGCCCCCTTGGTGCCTTCTTCCTCTCCTTCTCCCTTTTGCCATGCCAAGGAGGAGGTCACCTCTAGAAGGACGGCCAGACAAGGAGGAGATCTTCATCAAGGTGGTTGACGCTCACCTTGGAGGAGAAAGCATGGAGGAGTTATTGTTATGAACGCGTGCCCTAGACGTCTGAAAGGTGAGTAGTCCGCTTTCTTCTTCCTTCCTGTCGACTGACCGTACTGAGGGAGGGAGTTGGCTGTGCGCAGGCTCGGTGATTCGCCATCCAACGCGAATCAGACGTCTGGCTGTTGTACCAGACGGCGGGAGCGACCTCCAGACGTCCGGGGTGAACATCGGACGTCTGGGAGATAGGCCAGACGTCCCCTCAGACTTCTGGACGTCTGGGAAACCACGCTGAGCAGGTAATTCTCTGATCCACTTTTTAAGACGTCTGGAAGAAGTTCCAGACGTCTGATTTTACACAGTGTTGTCGTTTTCGACCCGTTTAGGACCCGTTCGGGTTCCGTTTTCCGCGATTCGAGTTGCGTTCTTTTCAGAATTAATTCCTCTACCCATCTACAGTAGCTATACACTGTTTTGAGACTTTCCTTGTGTTTGATCCTTGTGATAGGACCTCGTTCAGTTGCAGTCTTGGGAGTCGCGGAGGCACGCGGGATTCCCGATCACGCCCCCATTACTCCCGTTGTACCTGGTAGAGTGGCTTTAAGTTATTAATAAAATCTGTTAAATTATGAAACCATAAATAGAACCTAGGACATTGCATGAATCCTAGGAATGAGAAATAGATGGAATGATAGCTCCTAGGTGTTGCATGAATCTTAGGACTGGAAAACTAGATTGTATGATAGATCCTAGGATATGGCATGAATCTTAGGATGGGAAAACTAGTGGAATGTATAATACTGCAGTCTTGGAAAATGGAAAGAGATATAAAGCTGCCTGTAATTTGAATTAACAGCTGCCTGTTGTGAATAGATAACGTGGTTGAGAACATGGATTGTAAGAATGTGAAATTGGAAAGTGAAACCTGGATGTTTGAGTAAAATGGATGGAACCCTACGGGGAAGTAGGAGTAGAACTCCTGGAAAGTGAATGGAATAGTTTTGGGGAAGTGAGCTGGCTCTTGAGTACGGAGTACCAAGGAGAGCGACTGTCCCCCTATTTAGTGCAGAGTGGAGCCAGCCGCCCCAGGGACCCGGGGTTAGGAATGGCCACTCTGTACCGACTTGCTGGCCCTCACGTACGTAGTATCGAGGAGAGCTACTAGTGTAGGGAGGTACTAGCTACCCCACGGGCCCCGGGGTTCTGCTAGCCTCCCACACCGACTTGTTAGGCCCGCTGGGGCAAACTAGGGTAGCCAGGCGAGGGTGCGCGGACTGTGGAGGGGCAAGGCCCCGGTTTGGTTACTGTGGAGGGGTTGGACTCCTGTTACTGAGAGGGCTCTGCCCTGGACTGGTTCCGTGCTGTGCTTTGGGCGCACCCGTTAACGGAAACGACTGACCGCGTGTCAGTACGGGTTAGCTACCTGTGCGTTTATCGCACGTGCCGTAGTCACCGTTACGTCTGTCAGTGACCTTGGGGTGGTTGACTGAGGGTAGGATCACCACGGGGGACTCTCCCGGCCAGGAGAGCACCACGTGCTACTTCTACTTTTTGGAAAAGACTGCAATCAAGATCGTTCCCACGAGGAACATTCGAGATCAAGTAAAAGATCTAAGAAATAAATGAAATAGTGAGACAATTGAAAGATGTAAATAAAGAAAGTAATAGAACATAACAGCTACTGTACACTCTACTATTGTCTTTAGTTTTAGTTGCCACTCTACTCAGCGTTTTGCTGACGTGTTACACTCATTACCTTTTTCAGGACCAGGTGTTGAGCAGCAAGGGTCAGCGGCTGCAGAGGACGCTGGGCCGAGTAGGGTCCAGTAGAGTTACTACTGTCTTTTGTACCTCTTTGTTTCCGTTATAGTGAGTAGTTCTTATTTCCGCTGTACTTTTCTTTACCTGCAGTTCATGTTATATGATAAATGTTGTTCTACTATTGTGGTGGTATATACTGTAGTAGTTTCTTTCCTTACTGCTATACTTTCTTACTGTTAGTTATATTTATGCTGAATGGGGTTTATTTTACTGCTCTTTTGGTTACTTCCTCGTTGGACGACTAGGTCTTGGGATTAGTCGAGTCGGTCCGATTCTCGTGTCTCGTAGGGACTCGGGAACCGGGTCGTTACAGTTATCATATTGAAAGCAAGAAGGAATTCTTTTCAAGCATAGGAGTTGTGCTTGGAGCAAGGACCACTCCACCATCTTTGAAGGACATTTCTTCATCTTTACTTTCTTTGTATTAGCTAGTTTACTTTCTTTTTTTTGTTGTAAGAAGCATTTAGCTACTTGTCCCTTACTTTACTAGTAATACAAATCATTTAGTTTACCTTTCAACTTTCATGTTTTCTAATTAGTGTGTTCTTCTTGTAGTAGTAGCTTAGTGCACCACACATTCTTTTTCTGATTACCTTAGGCGCACTTACCTAGGATGAGCTTAGAAGAAAGTGGTTTTCTTATTGTCACTTAGGGTTAGTGATAGGTAGTTAATACTCGCATCAAATATCCAATTGTTTGAAAAACTATAAAAATAACAAAAATCAAATTCACAAAAAGACAAATGCGGATTTGAGAGGCGAGGGAGAGAATCAATTCCTGTGATTAACAATTTGGTCTCCTTGGACGACCATAGACACTCCACTATCTAGGTATTACAAATTTTAAGAGTTGTTTGATTTTACATGTTTCAATGACAAAATCCTGCTTTTATAAAATTGTGTAAAATCCATATCACTTTTTGGTGTCGTTCTCGAGGAGTCACGACTTAATCACATCATTTATCTCTCTCTTGCTTGCTTGATCTTCATGAAATTTTGTTTGTTTTGATTTTAGGTGTGAATTAGGAGCGAGAGTGGGATTTGGAGCACTTGGAGCAGAAGCTTCAAGTTTCTTGTCTTCCCACGTACTTCAAGTGCGAATCAGGAGCGGGAGCGGGATTTGGAGCACTTGGAGCGGAAGCTTCAAGTTTCCTTTTTTCCAGCGTACTTCAGGTTAGTACCCTAGGCCTTTTCTTATCAAAAACAAAAAAAAAATCTCTAAAAAATCTTTAAATTATCAAAAAAAATCAAAAACAAGAAAAATTAAGGATGGTGGAGCCCTAAAAGTCATTTTGTTGCTTGTTTGCTCAATTTTTCCACCACCTTTACCTTATTGGTGTTTGATTCTTGAAAATCCATACTTCTGCCTTGATTTTCAAAAATCAAGTTTAGGCACTTTGGAGTTTCCTAAAATCACAAAATTTCATCCATAGAAGTCTCTTTGAGTCAGTAACCTTGAGTCCAATTTTCAAGAAATTTTGCTGAATACAAAAAATTAAAAAATTCATGGACTCAATAGTGGTTAGACCTTGTTTCCTTACTATTTTCTTACTATACATGAATTTTATAAATTTTTCTACTTACCAGATTTATGCAAAATTATATTGTTGGAATCCTTGAGAAATTATCTACATTATATAAAATTCTCAAAAACTTTTGAGGCCATTTGAGGTTTTTGCAGAATCAATTTTTCGAATCTATCATTTTTGACTCTTGATACTAACCACTCAAAGATTTGAAAAAGAGATTCATATTCAAGAGCTGCATACATAGGATTCTTCACATTAGGGTTTTAATTCTCTCTTAGTCACATCAATTTTTTTTTAAAAGGAATTGACCTCCACCAACAATAACTTGATTGATATTATTGTGTGGAACTTCAAAACCTTATTTGAATCATTAATAAGAGAGAATCTTAAAAGACATTAAATCTTAATCAAAATCCTAAAATCCTTCAACAAAAATCATTGTTTGCAAAACCTATTTGATTTGACTTGGGCACCACTTCTTGCCTAATTTGCACACACTTAAAAAAGAAATAATCGGGCATTATCCCAAATAACGCCCATCATATTCCTTGTGCACTTTAAGCTCGTAGACCTAATTAAAAATTTGTAACAATTTGATCCCTAAGACTTCGTCAAACTTAGGCTTGCAACCTAGGTTTTAAGTTTTCTTTAGTTGGTATCAATTCCTTCATCTATATCTGGTGCCAAGCTGAGGGGCCGTGTCAAACGACTAGGTAAGGGTTTATACAAGCCCCTAGTAATTTTCCTGGGACATGCTTGGGCCCAACCCTTCCCTTATTCAGCCTAGCCAGATTTGTTGAAGGAATGGCTATTCACTATTGATTTCTTATTACTTAAGTAGACCAAGTCTTAGGATAATTTTTAGGGAGTCACATTTAAGTTAGGTCTAAAATTTTGTTGCTTGACTGCACATTCTCTCATCTCTCCCTCCTCTCCTCCTTGTTTCTTCCATTATTTGCACGGGCGTGTCACACCCCAAAACCCAAACCCCTAAGTTAGGGTCAGAGTCCCGAGGGATGGAAAAGAAAGAGGTGCTGGTTTATTTAATTCGGGTTGTACCCAACTAAGTCGAGCTAAAAAGAGTTCCATTTACAACATAAAATGGAAGAAAATATGAAAAGAATGGCACATAATTGATTCAGGAAAACAATAACAAACATAAACTTGTTGTAAACCAAAGCATAAAATGTACCTGTCAATAGAGCACGCACACTTGCGCAGCGACAAATCCCATACGTCGACGACTCACGATGACAACGTGCAAGTAGGTCATAAAGCAGGGATGAGCTAATTGGCTCAGCAGGGAATAATTATCTATTGTATCTCAATTAAACAGGATAGTGTATAGTTTCAATTACTGGCTAGTTCCTAGCCTCAATCCACACTCTAGGTTCTAGTTTCTCGAACCTTACTTGGTACGACCAATCACCTTGGTCTAGTAACCCATTAACAAGTTACCCAAGTTCTTTCCATGATTTAGTATAATAATTTATTCCCTTACTCGCCTCAATGATCAAATTTTGGAAATCATCCTTCTCTACTAGAGGAGATTGAGACTCATCATTTCCTTTGAATCCTAGCTTGATAGTCTTGCCCTGGCTAAGGGAGAGGCTAGCAGTTTGTTAATCCTCTAGAAAGGCGTGCCTGTTCTTGATGTATCGAGTACGTTGCTGACTTCAGTCAGAAGAGTCAGGCCTCTTGGGAGCTACCCATGGCCTATGATCATGAAACACGAGCCCAATCTGTGTCTAACATGGACTAGTCATAGATCAAACCAGATCATTATCGCAGGATTGGCTAGAATTGTCGAGTCACACCAATGCTCCTGCTAAGAGTAGCTCCCTATAGGAGCGTAGTCCTTGGGTGTGCCTTCTCAATCCGTTGTCGGACGAGATCTCAACCAATCCATCTCAGTACCTTGGCCATCTTCGCACATGTGGGAGCCTGTGAGCCTCTTGCTTGAGTACCTTCACATCGAGTCGGATTCGGGTGCATCCAAGTACCAAACACCAGTGACAACCCCAAGGCTTGTCACCGAACCTAGGAACATTTCCTATTCCGAGGCAAATCTTCTTGGTAGCCTCTTGCTATCGTAACAGTTCGGGACATCTACACGAACAGTGAACTCATGGTTCACCAAGTCTAAGGGGGCAGCCTTACAAGCTGTTGTTCGTGCGAGATCAATGTTTTAAATCGTTGCATTGCAGTATAGTCGAAATCTCGTGAAAAGTAGATAAAATTTATACTCGAAAAGTCCGAGGTTGTTCGCTGGGAGCAAATAGGAATTCAATTCTTAAGATTGCAATTTAAACAATAGAGATAAGAAATTATGATCAGAAATTGATTCAAAATAATATAGCAATAATATCAAGTGTCAGCCTGCAAAATGAATGGAGTAAAATGGTGATTTGAATCATCAATTACTCCCTACAATAATAGCAACTGGAACTCAATAACTATGTATGAAATAAACTCAAATCAGACTTCTTAAATGTCTGGATGAACAGTGTTCTGCTTCTTCTTCTTTCTCTGATTTCTTCTCTTCTTTTCTTCTGCGGCTCTTCTTCTATTCTTCTTCTTCTCTGCTTCTTTTCCTCTTCTACTTCTCTTCTTTCACTGCTCTTTACCTTCTCCTCCTTTTGTTCTTTCTTTCTCTGCTCTTGTTCTTCGCACAGAGGGGGAAGGATCCTCAAATTTGGCTAAGTGTCAACCAACTTCTCCAGAACAAAACCCTCCCCTACCCCGCGCAAGCGCTCCTCTCTTTCTCTCCTTGGTTCATGCTCTCCCAGAGCCTTCAATAGTATCGGGTACACGGGTAATCGGACCTAGTGCGCACTCGGGTCCAGGGTTGTAGGCGTGGGTTACAGTCGAGGAGTGTACATGGCTTAGGCAAGTAATCGAGTCTACACTAGGTCTGCGGGGGTGTGTCTCGGACGAGGAGCGTGAGGGGTGTAAGGGACCTCACCACTTGTGTTTGAGGCGACAAGCCTCTATCAAAAAATCAATTTATGTTACCGTAGTTGCTCCAAAACGCACGATGTGGGTTTGTTCGGCGGGGCATTCGGAGGGGCAATCGTCCTAACAAAGTTAGGGATTTTGCTTCTGAGGTCGAGGCGGAGGTGTGGAGTGCGAGAGCGGCCGGTTTGGCGGTGTGTGGAAGCCGCTAGGGCTCGCTGGAGGTATGCCGGCGAGATGGAAGATGGAGTCGCGGACAGTTGTGCAGGGGTCGAAGCGGAGTGTTGGAGTTGTTGTTGTGATGAGGGGAAGCTGAGGAGGCAGTTGAGAGAGGTAGAGGACGACGGGGAGCAGAGATGGCACTGGCTGCGGTATGGTCGGTGCCGAAGAAAGAAGCTGCTCTGGTGGGTAGGAAATGGCGAGGAAGGCGACGAAAGGGGCGTCGGCGGGTACAGCTCGATGCGGAAGAAGATGAGGAAGATAGCTCCGCCGCCGGTATTGCGAACGGAGGACGAACGAAGGCAGGGAGAATCGTTAGATGTCGATGAGCAATTCGGCCAAGAAAGAGGAGAGGAATTGGAGGTGTTCAAGGCCGAATTCGAGCGTGGGAAGTTCGGCCTGGTCTGGAGGTCATTTTATAGGCCTTTAGAGGTAGTTTTGAGCTTGGGAAGCAAGCTTCCCAAGCTTGGAAAGCTTCGCCAGAGATGAGATTTTTAGGATACCTTAATCTCTCATGCGTTTGCATGAGAGATTGAGAAGGTTTTAGGGTGTGAGAATTGGCTCAAAAGGGAATTCCTTGACGAACTTCCCTTTCAAATCTGAGAGGGATTTGACAAGGAATCAAGGAGAACTTGCCAATTTTAGGTCGCCAGCATTTGTAGGAATAGGATTAATGGTGGTAGGGACCTATTTGTGAAAATGATGACAAAGTTATGGGCCTTTTTGTAAGGATTTTGAAAGTTAAGGGCATATATGTGATAGAAAAGAATCAGTTAGGACAAAATTGTAAACTAGGTCAAGAAAATCTCAGATTGGGTCCAAATTTTGATACAAACCTAATTTGGACCTGAGGAATCTAATGGTGAAGTTGGATTTTAATTTTTACCATGTTTGGCTGGGTAATTTATGTAAAAACCTAAATTAGGGCAAATGTCAGTCTGATACTCTATTTTGGGTCAAGACGAGTTCTGATGGTAAAATTGAAGGTACCAAACCCTAGAGAATATTTTTCTATGAATTTTAGAGGGTTTAGGTGAATTTTACCCTGATTAGAACCTTAGTTAATTAAGTAGGTCTGTTTTTAGGATTTTAGAAGTCATTTAACTCTCAAAACACGTGCAAACCCTTTTCTATCTGTTCTAACCCACTTGTTAGCCTTTTAAGACCATTTGACTCTTAATTAACCCCTGAGAAAACTCGTGGTTATTCTGCATTTATGATATGATGGTAAAATTATAGTTTTAACCCTGGTTTCTTGTCTTTCTTTCATAATGATTATGCAATGAATTACAGTCCTCTGGCGGTTATGTAGGAGCATTTACTGACTTAATCAGATCAAATAGAGCTAGTTATGGATTATGATGGTGTTCCTATCATACCCCCATGCCTAACTTTTGCTAATCCCTTACTAAAATCTCAGGGAATTTAACTCAAATTCTAGACCACATGCCTTTTTATGCTCAGAGCTTTAATGTGTGCTTTTTTTTTGTAGATTAGGTTAGAATGTCGATCGTAGGCCTAGAGGTACTCAAGTACCAACTGAGATTCAGACCTGACCAGCTCTAGCCTCAGTCCACCGCGAAGGTTTCTAAGGCCCACAGGAACTAACCTAAGGTTCGTTGAACTCTGCGGTTAAAGCACCCGTACTGGTAACATGTTTTTGCCTAGGTTCAGTTTGCAGTGTGTTTTTGTAAGAGAGAGACAGAAGAATTTTTTCTTTATTTTTGGAGAATTTTCTCTTTCTTTTCTTTTTATTTCTAGCTTTTGATTGGCTTTTCAACACGGTATGTATCAGATTCCTAGTTTTCACCATCAATCCTTGCAGGGTCCTTGGCAATCGATGCTTCGGGATAGCACCGCCTATGGAAACCCCCAGAACCCTACCTTTCGAGATTTTGAGATAATCCTGCCCATGACATTCTGTAGCTAAGTCTAGACCCTGGCAATCGACATTTCGTGATAATGCTGCCCATGTCATCTGAACTAGCATAAGGTGCTTACATGCCCCTAGTAGGATATTTAGATATCTTAGGAGACAAGCACCGAGGAGACGATATGTTATTGCGCATCTTCGAGGGGAATTTCCCACCTCTCCGCATTGGGAACTCTTTCAAATCAACTTGTGTTGATCAGCGGCTCCTAATCTAGGTAGCTTTTTTAGAACAAATTTAACGCTTTTGCGTGATTTTGATAATTAAGCGCATTGAACCAGACTGTGTGTGGATTGGGGTGCTTAAGTTACTGAGTCCCGCAAATCAGAGGTCAGTTAACGAGGTCGAATATTTCCTAAGCCTTAGACCTAACACTTGAGCTTCGCATTTTCCCTAACCTCTTGAGGACTATCAAGATCTTAACGGATACTTGAATTTTTAAGCCTAAAATCACAGCCCAAGAGGCTTAAGATCGTCATTCATACTAATCTCTTTTTGTCTCTTAGAACTTTTTGTCTTTCATTTTCTTTCTTTTGAATTTAGCCTAGAACTAAGTCAATTCCTTAATCTTTTACTAATGACTATCTCTCTTTTTTTTCTTTTTTAAATTGTGCTCCTTTTTTTCCCTTTTTCCTCCTAAAAAATGATATGCAATTGATTCACTCAAAATTTCCTCCCTTCTCCATTTTTTCTTTTTTTCAGTTTTTTTTTATTTTTTTTGGTTTTTAGGATATGTAATTTTTTTGATGAAACCCTTTCTAGTAAAGTGATTTTCATAGCATTTTGCACTTTAATACCCCCCATGCCTACAATTTGCAATGTCCTCATTATAAATTAGGTGGGTTCAAGTTAAGCTTAGATCACACATTAGAACAGGTTTTGGGTGGGTGGACGGGTCGGGGTGACTGTTGTAGACGATTTCAAGTTCGGGTATGGGTACCAGAGGTGGAGTTGGCTATTTTAATGGATGAGCCCTAAAGTGTAATATGAGTTCAGCATAAGATGTGTCAAGAAGGGTTTCAGGTTTTTCAAAAAGTTGACGGGTTGCCTCCCGTTAAGTGCTGAGTTTAATGCCATTAGCCTGGCGCAATGAGCTTAGGGAGAATGGAGATCAAAAGATACCTCAGCCAAGTTCATATCGATGAGTTCAATGAACGGCTTAAGTCACTGGCCATTCACGATAAAGGGTTTGGAATCAAGGATGGGTTGGCTGATTTCGACGACTCCATTTCCAAAAATCTGTCGAATAAGATATGGTCCAATCCATTTTGATTTGAGTTTTCCTGAGAACAGTTTGAGTTTGGCATCAAAGAGTAGGACTTTTTGACCAGGGTGAAAGATCTTTCTGGATATGTGCTTGTCATGAAAGGCCTTAACCTACTCCTTGTAAATTCACGAGTTCTCATACGCATCATTGCGTAATTCATCGATCTCGCTTATTTGCAGCTTTCTATGGGTTCCTGCCTTAGAAAGATCTAGATTACTCTTCCGTATGGCCCAATAGGCTTTGTGCTTCAACTCGACGGGGAGGTGACATGTCTTCTCGTACACCAATATGAAAGGAGACATGCTCAATTGGGTTTTGTGGGCTGTCTTATAAGCCCACAAGGCTTCCGGAAGTTAGGACGACCAATCTTTCCTATCAGGTCGGACAGTGACCTGAAGGATTTTCTTAATCTCCCGATCCGATAGCTCAGCTAGACCGTTGGTTTGGGGGTGATAAGGAGTAGAGATTCGGTGTGACACCCCGTATTTGTCATCAGTGATCTGAACTAAGCATTCGTGAAATGGGTCCCTCCATCAGAGATAATGGCACGTGGAATCGCAAATCGAGAAAAGATGTTTTGATGAATGAATTTGATTGCCACTTTATGAACGTTGGTTCGGGTCAGAATGGCTTCGATCCATTTGGACACATAGTCAACAGCGAGAAGAATGTACTTGAAGCTGTCCGAAATAGGGAGGGGTCCCATGAAATCAACCCCTCATATGTCGAAGATTTCGCATATAAGAATCGGCTGTAAAGGCATCATATTGCGGTGGCTCATATTGCTCAAGGTTTGGCAACGAGTGCATGCCTTACAGTGACCGTATGTGTCTTTGAAAATCGTGGGCCAATGAAAGCCACACTGGAGGACTTGCTGCGGTTTTATGTCTGGAAAAGTGCTCGCCATAGGCTTGGTCATGGAAGAAGGACAAAATGTCCTGAATTTTCGCTTTTGGGACTGGTGGCGACCTTCCTCTATAGTTTTATTATTTCGTCGTAGTATAGTATAGAGAGGTGATTACCAGTTTAATACAATTTGTTACTCGAAAATAAAGAGTTCCCGAGGTCGAACTCAGGGAGCAAACTGTATTCTAGAGATACAAATTCTTATTACAAAAATAAGGAGAGAGAGAGAGAATTTGTTGGCTTTTCTTCTTTTCTCTTTGCTTCTCCTCTTCTTCCTTCTCAGATCTTCTGCTCTCTTCCTTTGTTCTTCTTCTTTATCTGCAGTGGTGATGTTCTTCTTCTTTCTTTCTTCTTCTCGTGCTTTTCTTCTTTCAGTTCTTCCCTTGGCCTCTCTGTGTTCTCCTCTGCCTCGGCTTCCTTCTCCTTCTTTGCCTTCAGGACGTCGTCTGATTTTCCAATCAGACGACTTAAACCGCCGCTGCTACAGTGCTCCTCCTTCCTTCAGCTTTCGTCGTCCTTCTTCTCTGCCTCGCTCGTCTTCTTCTTCTTCGCCTGTGCCTGCACACTTCAAAGCTCTCGTCAGCGGGCAAAAACCTATTCTACCCTTCCCCCCGCGTTTCTCTCTCACAGAAGTCGCTCTTAGGAAAGCTCTCCCAGAGCTGCCGGGTAGTCGGGTACGGGTCGCGCCCGGGTCCAGGCCCACCGGCGTGCGTGGTGGGCGAGGAGTACAAGTCAGTCTAAGTCGGGTCGGGCCAGGTCCGCGGGGCATGGTCGCGGACGAGGCCGGGTCGAGCGAGTGAGTGAGAGGGACCTCACCCCGTGCTCAGGAGGCAACGAGCATAAGGCACTTTTTACCTTTATGCGGGCGTGCTCCTCTGAAAGGCTAAGAGGTGGGACTAAATGTCCCACCCCAATTTGGGTGCCTGTGCGGAGGAAGCAGCGACAGTCGAGGCGAAGCGCGGGGGCTTCGCGCGAGAGCTTCACCTCAACTACAGCCTAACGCTTTGCCGAAATGCCCCCGCACAGCCTGGGAGTGTGACCTGGGCGCGGCGCACCTGGGGCAGCAGGTGAAGAAGCTGCTTCGCTTCAACAATGGCGGCGACGAGCGCAGGTACCTGCCCACAGAGAAACGGCCTCTCGGTCCAATCAGAAACGCGGAGGACCTTCGCCGTGGCACGGCGAAGGTGGTCGGGGGGTGTGCAGGCGACGGGGCGGAGCCTAAGGGCTGCCCTAGGTCGGACTGTGGGTCGGGAGATGGGTTTGTTCGGTGGAGTTGCAGAGGGTGATTTGGGGGAAGTGGAAGGGCGGAGGTTGATCAGGGTGAGGAGGCGGAGGTTCTGCGGTGGTCGGCGAGCCGTGTGGGTTGCTGGAGTGATGGGAGCGACTCGCCGGAGGATGGCCGGAGGTGGAGAAGGTGAGGGTGATTAGGCGCGGTCGAGGGGTAATTAGATAAAAATAACAGGGGGAAAAGAGAGAGAGAATAGAGGGAAGTAGTTCTAACCTAACTAAAGTGACGAAGGGGGTGAGGAGGCGGACGACTGTACCTGCTGTCGCCGGAGAAGAAGGTGCACAGTGGGGGAGGACGGCGGTGACGACGGGGCAGAGGCAGCACGCGTCGGTATTGCGTGACGCGGGAAGAGCAGGGGAAGAAGTCTCTGCTGCTGGTATTGCGGCAGAGCGAAGAGGAGGAAGAGGAAGAACCGCCGGAGCTGGTGGGCGTCTGCCGGAGTGAGAAGAGAGGAAAGTTGGGGGTTTTCTCCGTCAGATCCGAGCTGCTCAGAACGGCGGAGCGACGGGGGTATTTATAGGGGCCGAATCAGAGAGGAAGGCGGAGGGAGACGACGTGTCTCCCTCGCCGGGGGACGCCGAAGGAAGGGTACCCATACCGTCCGTGCGTTCGCACGGCCGGTATGGGTGGTTGCAGCGACCAGGGGGGTGTTCCTGCGACGGCTGACGACGCAGGGCACCCCCGGTTGACTTGCCTGCCCCTCCCCCTCACCCTGCGCGGCGCCATGCTCCGCGCAAGGTCGCCGGAGCATGGTGCTGGCAGGTTTTGCAGGGAGGACCTGAACGCAAAGAACGAAGGAAAGTTAGGGGCCAAAATGCGAGGGTTCAAAAGTTGAGGGCCAAAAAGTAAATATATGGGGACCAAAGTGTAAAGTTGGTCAAGAAGGTTTCTTCTTAGGCTCAAGTTTTTATACATGACTAATTAGGACCTAAGGAATCTGATGGTGAATTTGATTTCTAGATTAAACCTTGTTTGACCGGTCAATTTATGCAAAAACCCAAATTAAGTTATTAATTTGGGCATGGTTCTCAATGTAGGTCAAAATGGGTTCTGAAGGCCAAATTGAAGGTTCTAAACCCTAGAGATTATTTTTCTATGAATTTTAGAGGATTTATTCTATTTTTACTTTGCCTCGAACCTCGTGAATTGAAGTGGGTTTGTTTTAAGGTTACAGATTATCATTTAGTTCCTTGGAATTGCTGTAGCCCTTGTCAGATCATCCCACTTTCCTTCTTATTCGGTTTGTTTGACCTATGTTTGGACCCTGAATTACCCTGTATGCAGATTATACTGGTAAAATTACATTTTTACCCCTTATGACTTGTTTTCTCCTTAAACTCAGAATTCTCTGAGTTAAGCCTTTCCTTGAGTTATGTAGGAGCTTTTATCCTTTGTATTAGGTCAAAATGAGCTAGTTATGGCTCATGATGAGGTTCTCATCATACCCCCATGCCTAGCTTTTGCTAGTCCCTTAGAAAAAACTTAAGGTTTCAACCCTTGTTCTAGACCATGAAGTTCTTAATAGCTTTAGATAAGTACTTTTTCATTTGAGCTTAGATTAGGTTAGAATGCTGACCATAGGCCTAAAAGGTACTCTAGTACCAATCAAGATCCAAATCTGTCTAGCCTTAGCCTCAGTCCTCAGCAAAGGTTTTTAAGGCCCACAAGAACTAACCTAAGGTTTATTGGACTTTGTGGTTAAAGCACCCGTGCTTGAAATGATTTTAGCCCTGGCTCAGTTCGTATTGCGTTTTGTAAGAGAGAGATAGAAAGTTTTTCTGTTTGGAGAGTTTTCTCTCTCTTTTTCTTTTTAGTTCTAGCCTAGGATTGGCTTTTCAACACGGTCTGTATCAGATTCCTTGCTCCCATCATCAATCCTCAAGGGTTCCTGGCAATCGATGCTTCGAGATAGCACCGCCCATGGCAACCCCCGGAACCCTGGCTATTGAGATTTCGAGATAATCCCATCCATGGTGTTCCGTGGCCGAATCCAGACCCTGGCAATTGACACTTCGAGATAATGCCATCCATGGAATCTGAATCAGCAGAGTGCTTACATGCCCCCAGTAGGATATGTAAATATACTAAGAGACAAGCACCGAGGAGATGATATTTTGTTACGCATCTTCGAGGGGATTTCCCGCCTCTCCGCGCTGGGAACTCGTCCAAATCAACTTGTGTTGATCGGCCGCTCCTATTCTAGGTGTTCTTTTCAGAATTTTGTGACGCTTCTGCGTGATTTTGATTTTTACGCTTACTGAATCAGGCTGTGTGTGAGGTTAGGGTGCTTAGGTTACTGAGTCCCGTAAACCAAAAATTAGTTAATGAGGCCAAATACTTCCTAAGCCTTAGACCTAATACTTCAGCTTTTCATTTTCCTCAACCTCTTGAGGAATGTCTAGATCTTAATGGGTACTAAGAGTCTATTCAAGAATGCCTAAGGTTTGCGTTCTTACTAATCTCATTATGCACTTTTCAGTTATTTTCTTGAATGAGGTCTAGAACTTAGGTTAATTCCTTAGTTCCTTACTAATGACTATCACCTTTTCTCATAATTTTGTGCTCCTTTTTCATTTTGTTTCTTTTCTCCTCCTTCACAAAATTTCCTTCTCCTCTTTTCCTCTTATTCTTTTTCGAAAATTTTTAATTTTTATGGTGTTTTTGGCATATGTGAATTTTTTGTTTGAAACCTTTTCTTACAAGTTTTTGCACTTTCATACCCCCCCATGCCTAAGATTTGCAATGTCCTCATTGTAACTTAGGGGGTTTTTATTCAACTTAATTCATACATTAGGACAGATGTTTTGATGATTGAATGGGTCGGGGTGACTGTTGCGGACGATTTCTAATCTCAGATGCAAGCACCTGAGGTGGAGTCGGCTGTCCTAAAGTGTGAACTTCAAGTGCAAAAAGGTGTCAGAACAAGTTTCAGGTTTTCAAAGAGAATGACGGGCTGCCTCCCGTTGAGCGCTAAATTTGATGCCTTCAGCCAAGCGAGAAATGCGATGGAGAGGGGATGGTTAAATCAACAGAGTTTTGTAAGACAAGCACCTTGATTAAGAGCCTGGTTGATCCAACCAGGTGCTTGTTCAGATCAACAGGCTGATGATGCAGCCCAAACCCAATCAATCTGGTGGGTTGATAGATGTGGATAAAAAGGTGTGGAGCCCACCATAAACTATGAAGCTCAGATGGATGTGAAAGTGTAAACACAGGGTTTGGCTGAGTCGAATCAGCCTGGTCAGAGTAGGGATCCGTAGAATAATCAATGAATGACGCGGAAACCCTATAGGGGTGATCAGAGAATGATGGGGCGTGGTATGTAGTCTGATCAGTGTTCAGAACCTGAGTTGGAAATGCAATCGGCTCGGTGAGAGGTGAATCTGAATAGAAATTGAGTCCAGTTGCGGGTCGGGGTTTGGAAGAGGTTTTGATCCGTTCTGTGTGTGCGGATGAGGTGGCCATTGTGTACGAGGGCTCTTCTAGAAACGGATGATAGGTGGTTTTCTGTAGAGAGTCCTCTGGGTAACTATCAAATGCCGGAAGAGTGTCTGTAGGATGAAAGGAATCAGATTCGAGAAAAAATTTGGATTCTTGGTTGTAATCACTCTTGGCATTTTCTGTTTTTGGTTCCTGAGGATCGAAAAGGAATGATTCTGTGTTATCAGTGATCTCGGGAATCAGGACCTCAGAGTCGGAGTTAGAGTCATGAGAACTGAGGTCGTAGATAGGCCTGGCGTGTTCAGGAAGGGGAATCTCTCCGCAATTATAGTCAGATTTGAAATTGTCGGAGAGTTGGCGAAAATGAGATTCATGATCATGAATTCCACCACAGCAAAAATCCTCAGATGTGGAATCAGCAGCCTGATTGGGGTCTAGCCTATATGTCAATTCTGGGCTCGAAAAGGTATTCTGTCTAGGCTCAAGCTCCAAGCTGGTAGGATAGACCCAATTAAAATCCAACTCGTCCAACTCCTCAGTCTCTGTATCATAAATTGGCATGTTCTCTGGAAAATCGATCAGATTTTCTGAAGATGTTGGAGAGGGGTATTCATCAAATAGAGGTCCGGAATCATATTTTGTAAAAATTTGATCTTTCTCATAAGGGGCCTCATAATCTTCCCAATAAGTTTCAGATCTAGGTTCTAGGCTTAGGATGTGGGTAGAATTATTAGAACCTAAGTCCGAATAACCTTCGAGGGCCACCTTATCAAAATAAGGGACGGAATTTATACCCTCACAAGGTTCAGTTCTGATCTCATTATTGCAGGAGTTTTGAAATTCTAGGCTTGGCAATTCATGGTCTAAGTTTGGCTCATCATTGTGTTCTCCTGCAATATCCCAACCTAATTCAACATTGTCTTCTATCTGGGTTGGGATTCCACAACCATTTTGTGCCTCAGTCCCGAGATCTGGGAAACTGGATTGTTCCTTAATACTGTTCCAAGATGGTTCATCCTCTATTTCTGGTATATACGGGTATTTCTGGTTGATAATTTGTTCTACTGATTTCATCATTTCTACCCGTTTCATAAGGGCATCTTGGTGTTGTTCCCAAAGTACAGGATTTGTCAAGCATTGAAGGTATTCAGATTGGTGTAATTTTTCTATCTCAATGTATCCTGTCATGAGCATATCTCGGGTTGATCCTTTTGAAATTTCTGTCAATATAATTTGGGCACAGTTTATGATGAAAGCTGTGGTTGTTGGGACATCAACCTGAATGTTTTCTATTGGTGTTGAGGGTTTATATTTGATTTCATAGAATTCAAGGGCATCCTCAATCATCTTATCTTTCATGGATCTCAGATATTCAGGTTTTTTATATGGTAGTCTTGCTAGGTAATTAGGCTGCATCTTCGAATCAGGTGGTGGAATCAAGATAGAATCAGAAGTTTGAATTAATGGAAGAAGGGGACTTTGTTCAGAATCAGAGGAAAGAGGGGCTATGTGAATGATTTCTGCAAAAACAAGGGAGCCGAGGCTTAGCTTCGGGGAGAGTGAATTTCTATAGGAGGTTTCAAGGACCTCCTGCAAAATACTGAAGGACTGGATGAGATAAGCAGGTGCTGGACCCAATCAAGACACCTAAAAATGTTGGGTGACTGTAGAGGTTCGGGGCAGATGGACCCCTTGATCAGAAAGATCGTCCACCTGAGAATTACCTGGGCAGCCAGAGAGGGAGAGTCCCGCGAAGACCCCTACACGGTAGAGCGTCCCCACGGGTTACAGGGTTTCCCCCACCCGACCTCTCTTGTCACTGCGGTTCCAGGTAGACCAGGATGGGGATCTTGACCTCTTAAGTCTACCAATTTTACTTTAAGATCAGGGTGCTTAAAGTTACACTTGATCTCTTAGGTATTTTGAGTGAGAAAGTGACCTAATTTTAAGGTTGGTTGACCCAAGGGGTCAACTTTACCTCTTGTTCCTTTGAGAGCTTTTGGGTCCTTTCTTTTTGGGTTCAAGTGTTTAGAGAGCCAATTGTTTAGGGTTTCTCTGAATAAGTATGTTCAATCAATGGTTTAGGCACACTTCTTTTGGATTTTCTCCATTCTTGATTTAAGTAGTGTGTCTCTAAAACCCTAATGTTGAATCTTATGTTGGCTCTACTTGGTCCAGTTAGTTCTTTGTTGGGTAATTAGGGCTCAAGCAAGAATGTGTTAGCCCTTAAATACCCTTAATAGTGTGCAGGAATAATGGGTTGAAAACATGCAACTTTTTATGGTTACTAAGTATGGAAGACAGGTTAGCCCTATATTGCTTGTTCTTTTCTTTTCTTCCTCTTTAGAGTTTAGGGGTTAATAGCGAGAGGAAAAAATTACCTGTCCTCGGAGTGGTTGTCGTGCGGTTGCTTGTCTTCTTGATTTCCTGTAGCTGCACAAAAGAGAGGAGATTATCAGAAACTAAAAAGAAACAGGAATGTTTACCTCTAGAATAGCCGTTGCTCCCCGGCAACGGCGCCAAAAACTGGTGGCGACCTTCCTCTATAGTTTTATTATTTCATCGTAGTATAGTATAGAGAGGTGATTACCAGTTTAATACAATTTGTTACTCGGAAATAAAGAGTTCCCGAGGTCGAACTCAGGGAGCAAACTGTATTCTAGAGATACAAATTCTTATTACAAAAATAAAGAGAGAGAGAGAGAATTTGTTGGCTTTTCTTCTTTTCTCTTTGCTTCTCCTCTTCTTCCTTCTCAGATCTTCTGCTCTCTTCCTTTGTTCTTCTTCTTTATCTGCAGTGGTGATGTTCTTCTTCTTTCTTTCTTCTTCTCGTGCTCTTCTTCTTTCAGTTCTTCCCTTGGCCTCTCTGTGTTCTCCTCTGCCTCGCCTTCCTTCTCCTTCTTTGCCTTCAGGACGTCGTCTGATTTTCCAATCAGACGACTTAAACCGCCGCTGCTACAGTGCTCCTCCTTCCTTCAGCTTTCGTCGTCCTTCTTCTCTGCCTCGCTCGTCTTCTTCTTCTTCGCCTGTGCCTGCACACTTCAAAGCTCTCGTCAGCGGGCAAAAACCTATTCTACCCTTCCCCCCGCGTTTCTCTCTCACAGAAGTCGCTATTAGGAAAGCTCTCCCAAAGCTGCCGGGTAGTCGGGTACGGGTCGCGCCCGGGTCCAGGCCCACCGGCGTGCGTGGTGGGCGAGGAGTACAAGTCAGTCTAAGTCGGGTCGGGCCAGGTCCGCGGGGCGTGGTCGCGGACGAGGCCGGGTCGAGCGAGTGAGTGAGAGGGACCTCACCCCGTGCTCAGGAGGCAACGAGCATAAGGCACTTTTTACCTTTATGCGGGCACGCTCCTTTGAAAGGCTACGAGGTGGGACTAAATGTCCCACCCCAATTTGGGTGCCTGCGCGGAGGAAGCAGCGGCAGTCGAGGCGAAGCGCGGGGGCTTCGCACGAGAGCTTCGCCTCAACTGCAGCCTAACGCTTTGCCGAAATGCCCCCGCACAGCCTGGGAGTGTGACCTGGGCGCGGCGCACCTGGGGCAGCAGGTGAAGAAGCTGCTTCGCTTCAACAATGGCGGCGACGAGCGTAGGTACCTGCCCACAGAGAAACGGCCTCTCGGCCCAATCAGAAACGCGGAGGACCTTCGCCGTGGCACGGCGAAGGTGGTCGGGGGGTGTGCAGGCGGCGGGGCGGAGCCTAAGGGCTGCCCTAGGTCGGACTGTGGGTCGGGAGATGGGTTTGTTCGGTGGAGTTGCAGAGGGTGATTTGGGGGAAGTGGAAGGGTGGAGGTTGATCAGGGTGAGGAGGCGGAGGTTCTGCGGTGGTCGGCAAGCCGTGTGGGTTGCTGGAGTGATGGGAGCGACTCGCCGGAGGATGGCCGGAGGCGGAGAAGGTGAGGGTGATTAGGCACGGTCGAGGGGCAATTAGATAAAAATAGCAGGGGGAAAAGAGAGAGAGAATAGAGGGAAGTAGTTCTAACCTAACTAAAGTGACGAAGGGGGTGAGGAGGCGGACGGCTGTACCTGCTGTCGCCGGAGAAGAAGGTGCCCAGTGGGGGAGGACGGCGGTGACGACGGGGCAGAGGCAGCGCGCGCCGGTATTGCGCGACGCGAGAAGAGCAGGGGAAGAAGTCTCTGCTGCTGGTATTGCGGCAGAGCGAAGAGGAGGAAGAGGAAGAACCGCCGGAGCTGGTGGGCGTCTGCCGGAGTGAGAAGAGAGGAAAGTTGGGGGTTTTCTCCGTCAGATCCGAGCTGCTCAGAACGGCGGAGCGATGGGGGTATTTATAGGGGCCGAATCAGAGAGGAAGGCGGAGGGAGACGACGTGTCTCCCTCGCCGGAGGACGCCGGAGAAAGGGTACCCATACCGTCCGTGCGTTCGCACGGCCAGTATGGGTGGTTGCAGCGACCAGGGGGGTGTTCCTGCGACGGCTGACGACGCAGGGCACCCCCGGTTGACTTGCCAGCCCCTCCCTTTCACCCTGCGCGGCGCCATGCTCCGCGCAAGGTCGCCGGAGCATGGTGCTGGCAGGTTTTGCAGGGAGGACCTGAATGCAAAGAAGGAAGGAAAGTTAGGGGCTAAAATGCGAGGGTTCAAAAGTTGAGGGCCAAAAAGTAAATATATGAGGACCAAAGTGTAAAGTTGGTCAAGAAGGTTTCTTCTTAGGCTCAAGTTTTTATACATGACTAATTAGGACCTAAGGAATCTGATGGTGAATTTGATTTCTAGATTAAACCTTGTTTGACCGGTCAATTTATGCAAAAACCCAAATTAAGTTATTAATTTGGGCATGGTTCTCAATGTAGGTCAAAATAGGTTCTGAAGGCCAAATTGAAGGTTCTAAACCCTAGAGATTATTTTTCTATGAATTTTAGAGGGTTTATTCTATTTTTACTTTGCCTCGAACCTCGTGAATTGAAGTGGGTTTGTTTTAAGGTTACAGATTATCATTTAGTTCCTTGGAATTACTGTAGCCCTTGTCAGATCATCCCACTTTCCTTCTTATTCGGTTTGTTTGACCTATGTTTGGACCCTGAATTACCCTGTATGCAGATTATACTGGTAAAATTGCATTTTTACCCCTTATGACTTGTTTTCTCCTTAAACTCAGAATTCTCTGAGTTAAGCCTTTCCTTGAGTTATGTAGGAGCTTTTATCCTTTGTATTAGGTCAAAATGAGCTAGTTATGGCTCATGATGAGGTTCTCATCAGGGACGCACCGTCTGATGATCTGATTAGCACCAATGCGGAAGAGGTACGGGTCTTTCCAGATGTAGTACTTGGCATCGGAAAGTAATTTGTCTCTCTTGGCCTTCGGCCAATTAGACGGAATCTGATGTGATGCCAAGTAGTTTACTAAATCAGCAAATCATGGAAGTCCCGTACTAATAGTTAGGAGGTGCTCATCGAGAAAGTGTTCTATGATGGGTCTGGAAGGGTTGATACTGTTAGAAGGAAGGCGGGATAAGTGGTCAGCTACCATGTTCTACTTTCTCGCTTTATCGTGAATCTCGAGATCAAATTCTTGCAACAGCAAGATCCAGCGGATTAGTCGAGGTTTCATGTCCTTCGCAAGGTGCCTCACTGCAGTGTGATCTGAGTATCTGATAACACGGGAACACAAAATATATGATCTGAATTTTTCCAGGGCAAATACTACAGCTAGCAGCTCTTTCTCAGTAACTGTGTAGTTACGCTGAGCCTCGTCAAGTGTCTTGCTAGCGTTGTCGATGACCACGGATTTCCCGTCTATTTTCTACCCACGTACCGCACCTACAACATAATTAGATGCATCACACATGATCTCAAAGGGTTGAGACCAATCAGGGGACTACATGATAGGTGCTTGGGTAACTCGATCATGCAGGATCTCAAATGCCTGAGTGCATTCCTTGGAAATTTCAAAGGGGACATCCTTAGATAGAAGATTAGTTAGGGGGCACGTGATTTTCGACAAATTGGGAATGAATCAATGGTAAAAATCGATGTGCCCTAGAAAGGATTGGATGTCTTTGACTGAGCTAGGCATAGGGAGTTTGGAAATCAGATTCACCTTGGCTCGATCAACCTGGATGCCTTTTTCAGAGATGAGATGTCCCAGGATAATTCCCTCAGGTACCATGAAGTGGCTCTTTTCCCAGGAAAGAACCAAATTCACGTTGATGCACCACTTGAGGATTTGGACCAAGTGCAGGAGGCAATCATCAAATGATTCTCCAAATACCAAGAAGTCATCTGTGAAGATCTCAAGGTATTCACCTACCATATCTGAGAATATGGCAAGCATGCACCGCTGAAATGTAGTGGGTGCATTGTAGAGATCGAATGGCATCCTTCGGAATGCGTATGTTCTGAAGGGGCAGGTGATGGTGGTCTTCTTGGTCCTCAGGATGGATTGTGACCTGATTATAACCGGAATACTCGTCCAAAAAGCAGAAAAGTCGATTTCCCACTAGTTTCTCGAGGATCTGATCAATGAACGGTAGTGGGAAATGATCCTTCTTCGTTGAGGAATTGAGTCTTCTGTAATCAATGTAGACTCTCCACGAGTTCATTATACGGGTCGGTATGGTTTCTTTGCTTTCAGTCATGATGACGGTGAACCTTGCCTTCTTAGGCACAACTTGAATTGGACTCACCCAACGACTGTTGGAGATTAGGTAGATGATCCCTGTATCTAACCACTTGATGATCTCCTTTTTAATGACATCCTGTAGATTTGGATTTAGGTGTCTTTGCATTTCATGGGATGGGATTCACCCATCTCTTTGGAGGATTCGCATGAGAGATTGGGCGAGATTTGGAGCTTTGAATCTGGCTAAAAAGGAAGATAATTCCTTGACGAACTTCCCTTTGAATTTTGAGAGGGATTCATCAAGGAATCATGAAGATCTTGCCATATTAAGGTCCCCGGAGTTTGTAGGATTAGGATTTATGCCGGTAGGGACCTTTTTGTGAAAATGATGACAAAGCTGGGGCTATTTGCAAGGGTTTTGAAAGTTAAGGGCATGTGTGTGAGATAAAAGAATCTAACAGGACCAAATTGCAAACTAGGTCAAGACAATCTCAGATTGGGTCCAAATTTTTGTACAAATCTAATTGGAACCTAAGGAATCCAATGGTGAAGTTGGATTTTGGTTTTAATCTAGTTTGACTAGGTAATTTATGTAAAAACCCAAATTAGTGCAAATGTCTGTTTGAAACTTTGTTTTAGGTCAAGATAGGTTCCAATGGTCAAATTGAATGTACCAAATCCTAGAGAATATTTTTCTATGATTTTTATAGGATTTAGATGAATTTGATCCTGATCAGAACTTTAATGGATTAAGCGGGTCTATTTTTTGGGTTTTAGATGTCCATTAATTCTTGTAACGCATGAAAATCCTTTTCTGTCTGTTCTGACCCACTTATTAGACTCTTAAGACCATTTGACCTTTGTTCCACCCCTGAGAGAACCCGTAATTATTCTATTTTTGTAATAGAATGGTAAATTTACAGAAATAACCTTGTATTCTTATTTTCCTATCAAATCAATGTTTTGTGCCCTTAAGACCTTCTGATGGATATGTAGGAGCTTTTATTGACTTAATTAGATCAAATTGAACTAGTTATGGCTCATGATGGTGTTCCCATCACCCATTCAACCACCTTGAGGAGCTCACTCTCCTCGCGCAAACAACCCGTTCTCGCAATGTGCTAGAAGATCTTTGGCTGATGCGGCTATTCTCGTTATCTCTCAAGGACACGGCTGCTTAGTAGTTCAGAACCATTGGTAGACCCATTACCACATGACCTTAGCTTAAATCTACTTTCCTAAAAAAATTCTTCCCCATAGGTCGTACTAATTCATTGTGAAGATCTATTACGACCTTTCAACAAAAATCTGGCGAGACTCTACATGATGCTTGGGAACGGTTCCAAGATCTCTTAAGAAGTTGCCCGCACCACGAGATTCCTTTATGGCAGCTTGTGCAGATCTTCTATCATGGATTAAAAATCAACTTTGGCATTTTGTCGACATCTCGTGTGGTGGCAATTTCTTGAATACGGATACCGAAAGTGCCTACGAATTGTTCGAGGAAATGAGTGAAAACTCCTTTAATCATGCATCTGTGAACACAATCTATTGAACGAAATGATGTTTGGTAGTTAGTTTCTAGACTTGAATCACAATCTATAATTGGAACTAAGTGGGTTTTTAGGAATAAGCTTGATGAATCTAGAAATGTAGTCAAAAACAAAGTTAGACTTGTGGCTTAAGGTTACAATCAAGAAGAGGGAATTGTTTTTGACAAGGCATATGCTTCTGTGGCTTGATTAGAATCCATTCAGATGATGCTAGCTTTTGCTACTCATATGGGATTCAAATTATTCCAAATGGATGTCAAAAGGGCATTTCTTAGTGGATTCATTAAAGAAGCGGTATATGTGAAACAACCTCCGGGATTTGAAGGTCTTGAAAAGCTTGACTATGTCTTTAAATTGAATAAATCTCTTTATGGATTAAAACAATTCCCTGGAGATTGGTATGAAAGATTAAGAAACTATCTTCTGGATAACAACTTTAAAATTGGACAAGTTGATCCTACTTTATTTACCAAAAGAAAAGATAATGAACTTATCCTAATTCAGATATATATTAATGATATTATATTCAGTGCTACTAATGATCTTTTATGCCAAGAGTTTTTGAAGGTGATGCATGACTAGTTTAAGATGAGCCTAATGGGAGAATTAAAGCTCTTCTTAGGATTACAAATTGACCAACTCATGAACGGGATCTTCATCTTGCAAATAAAGTATATGAAGGAAATACTGAAGAAATTTGATATGGAAAGCACAAAAGGAAAACAAACACTAATGGTGACAACAACCCAGCTTAAGGAAGAAGAAACAGGTAAGCCTATTGATTAGAAACTTTATAGGAGCATGATAGGATCTCTCTTATACTTAACTACTGGTAGACCAGATGTTCTGTTTAGCATTAGGTTTTAAGTAGACCCTAAGGAGTCACACTTTAATGTTATAAAGAGAATACTTAGGTGTTTACAAAACACTGTTGATCTTGGTTTGTTCTATTCCAAGTCAGACACACTTGACTTATATTCCTATTGTGATGTTAACTATGCGAGAGTTGGACAAATCGCAAGAGTACTAGTGGAACGTTGATGTTGCGATTTTGATAGCACAAGAATACAATGGTTTTAAAAGCGTTGTCATTGTAGCTTGTTGCACGTTAACCATAAATCATTAAATTTAACTGGAACACGAATTGGTTGCATTGCTTGGATCCCGGTTGATCCACAAAGATGTGATTTTTGGCTCTTTTGCTTGAAATTCCTCTTAACTCCTTTTATTCTCTTTTTGGTTTTTCACATTTGTTTTTTTTTTTTGGGGTCTTTTGATTGGTTATGCAAAAGCTATTGTTTAGTTGTCGAAATTACAAGGATAAAAATTGTTTGAAACATGCATCATAGTATAGTTCGTAAAATCGCTCGAACAACAAAAATCTGAAGATGTAAATTTTCCATTTAATAGATTGAGTTCTAGTTGAACCTAGGGAGGCTATTGGAGATTTGAGTTATCTATTGATCTTTTGCTGTAAAACTTGTTTGCTGTTGTGACCCTTTTTTTTATCTTTTCTTTTTCTAATTTTTTTGTATTTTTCAAATATTTGCTAACCTAAACTAAGGTCTAAACCTAACTTATACTAAATATCAATCTCCAAATCTTGAACCAACGATTTGCCTGTGATGTTAACCTACAAAACGAAAGCTTATGTTAAAAATACATAGAATGTGAAAGTATACCTATTGTTACGGATTACTTCGATTATCTATACTCCATCGAGGGTGCTCAAAAAGATGTTTGTGCTGTTAATGGATTGAGGAGAGGCCATAAATGATTTTTTTTTTGTATTTTTTTACGTTTTTCCTATTTGGAACCTAACTATAACTAACCTAACTAAGTGAATCAAAAACCTAATCTAATTTACTTGAACCTAATCTAAGGAGAGGAAACAGGCATGGATGATGGTGATGTGCAGAGGCTCGACCACCACTTGATGGTGATGATGGGTGTGTGATGTGGTGATGAAAACCTTGGCGATTGAGAAAATGTGAATGGATTGAAACTAAAACAAAGAGTTACTTGCAAGCATGATTAATAATGTATTCAAATTAAGGTTTGTGCATGAATGCTTGATTCAATAAAATAATCCAAAGTAACATAAGTAGAAAAATAAATCTATCTAATATAAACTCCACCATGTAGGGAGTGCGTCAAGGAAGCTGTCGACTGTTGGGTGGTGGATGTAGCTAGACAGTGATCTTGTAGAGATCATCTGCATGTCCCAAGAGAGGCAATCACACCAACGCCTATAGAAGAAGTCTTACATGACCTCAAGAAAGAGAGAGAGATTTACATGCATAAAAGAGAAAAGATAGATGGGAAGGGACAACCTTGGGGCCTAGAGGGAGAGAGGAGGGGCGGTGGTGGTTGTCTTCAAGGGAGGAGCACCTTGGCCTCTTGGATGGAGGAGGGTGGCTGCCATTCACCAAGGAAGGAGGAGGAGGTGTTGGCCACCAAGGGAGGAAGAAGGTGGAAGGGGGGTGGCTAGATTGAAGGTGGAGGGGAGGGAGGTGATTAAGGGTTGGAAGGGTTGGGTTAGGGTTGCTTTTGTAGACTTAGGATGGGGTGTGGTGTTCATTAGGTGTAGGTTAGGAATAGGTTAAGAGGGTATAACTTAAGGTTTAGGTGTTGGACCATCTTAAGACCTAGCCTAATTAGGTTTAGGAAGAGTTAAATAGGTTAGGCTAGTCTATATTAGGGACCACTTAGTCTAATTAAACTTCTACTTGACCTAGATGGAACCTAATTGGTCTATTGCGATAGGAAACATAAAATTATGTTAAGGTTTAGGTAATTGGGATAATGTGATGTAGGGATAGGGTCATGGATAGTGGTTTAGAGTTGTGGATAGTGTTATCCAAATTTTTGTTTATAGGATTGGGTTAACTAGGGTTTTAGGTAATTCAGGGTTAGGGTTAGGTTATCCTAGGGTTTTGGAATAGGGATAAGGATTTTGGATAGTATTATAAGGATACTGGATAGTGAATTAAGGCTTAGGAGGGCTATTTGGCTCTAGGTCATGGGGTTGGGATTGGGTTTAGTTTAGGGTTTTCTCCTCTTCTTTCACTTGATTATAGGCCCTTCTCTCTTCCTCTTCTTATTTGTTTAGTCTTCTATTCTCTATCCCTCACTTTATTCTTTTTTGTAGGTACTCTCTAGAAGTCCTTCCTACTTCGCTTTATTCCGTATTCACACCATGATCATCTGATCTTCTTTATTGCCTGCAAACTTAAATAGAAGGATCAAATAACAGGATAAACTCTCATTACTTTATGTATAGCTGCATAACATGAAGTGATGCATGATATGCTAATTATGAGTGCAATATGTATAGGTTATCTAGGTTTTTAACATTATTTAGGTTACTTAAGACCTATGATTGCTGCAATCAGTGATAAAGATACAAAACTGCACTAAACACTATTTTTCTTGGACTTTTGTTTAATTAAGAGAAAACAATGAAGATAATGAAACTATGCTAACACTATTTTTGGAAGTTTCTTGTTTTGCTCTTTTTTTTCTCTTTTGATTTGAAAAAGTAAATACAAGGGAGCATAAATACTAGGAAGTTGAAATTGAAACTTGCATGGATATTTATATTTACAACACTATACTACTTTCAACATAAGCAAACTTGGAAAAAGGAACAACTCTAACTCTAGCCAAGCCAACTTATACAACTGAACACTAACAAGAGATATATACAAGTGTTTACGCACCAAGAACATTGATGGGAATGATGGTAAGGACCAAAGTGACAAGGTGAGCTCATTGGTGCATGTCTAGGTGAAGTTATGGAATCAAGAATGGAGTGGGAGTGAATGTGGTGGCAATGGTGGTGGGTGTGATGACAGTTAGGAAGGTAGCCATGTAGGTGTAAGTGTGTAGTGGAGGGTTAGGACACTTGGTGATCTACGATGATAGTGGTCATAATGGATGTGTTGGAATAATGGAATATGCTAAAAATTACTACGGAGGTGAGTTGTGTATCACTACAAGAAATTAACCTTTTTGCGGAGGTTCAAAACCACTGGCAAATGGTATAAAATCGTCTCTCAGAACTGACGGCGAATCCCCCGTTGGCAAAGATTTTTGCCATCGGTTTCTAGCAGAACCGCCGGCGTATATTGAAAACCGCTGCGAAGACAAACCAACGGCAAATATTTACCTTTGCTAATGGTTTTGTTAATCGCCGGTTAATGTAACCTTTTACCATGGGTTTGATAACTACTGGTAAATGCAACATTTTACCATGGGTTATATAACCGCCGGTATAACTTGTAGCGATAGTTTTAAAACCACTAGTAAAACATTTAGCGACAATGATAAAAACCGTCGATAAAGATGTTGAACGCCAAATTTCTTTTCACGACAATTGCATAACCATCGGCGTAGATCACATATCCTATATGCGATCATATAATATAACATTCACTTAATAACCTGTATATCAATCATGTTCATGCAAATCTATAGCATTCACATAATAACACAAACTCACATAACATTCACATAATAACCTGTATACAAGCATGTATTCCATCACATAGCATTTACATAATAACATACAAATAATATAATCCTACAAAATAAAATTTAGAACACATAAAAGTCAAACATATGAGAGTATAGCATACATAAAAGTTTTAGAACATCACTTTCTCAACATAGTTTCCAACATAGTTTTCAACATAGATAAATCAATCTAAGGATCTATGCTCAACAAATGTACTAACAAGATCGAATAGCCGGTCAATCTTCTGATTTTGTTTTTCTATTAATTCTTTATGCTCCTTCCTATCTTCACTAAGTTCCTCCACTTGAGTCGCAAGATTTTCCACCTGATTCGTGAGATTGTTAAGTTGCTCTTGTGACGCTCCATCTTTTCTACCATACCGGCTACTAATAGTGGCACCTGCTCCACCACATAGGACACAACCTGGATGCTCTTTTGGATGTATTGTCCTAAATGCATCCTTTGCAGTCATCGATGTTGATGAGCATTCACCACCACTCTCTACCGGAGTAATGAGTTGTGTCATTCGCTCTTAATTTAAAAAATGTTAGTCAATATATTATTTAATATAACTTTGGAGCAAAACTAAATTATCAGAAACAAAACATTATAACTCCTGCATGTGAGCTTCATTTTTGTAACACAAACAACAAAATTTAGGGGCAAGAAATAAAGTAAACACTGTTACCTATGTAAATTTAGAGGTAAGAAATTTAGCGGCAACAAACTTTTGGAAACAATATTTAGACAAGAAATATTGTCCTAGCAATTTGTCTTCTAGAAGAGCATTAAAACCCAATGAAGTTTATAGTTTTACTTATTAAGGTTTGTTGTGTGGGAGGATTGCTGTGGGTAAATGAGTGGAATGCCCTTCAGCATTTTGTGGCTGCTTCCTTCCAGAATTAAGAACAAGCCAGTAAGGTTTTTATAATTTAGTCAAGCCAGGAGAAGGTGTATTCGCATAAATCATATGTCTGTTTGAGATTTAAAGCTTGAATTGTTGGATTGTATAGAGGATGAGTAGCTGGCCTCTCACCCCATGGACCATGCACAAGGTGGAGGAAGAAAAGCATTCGGCCAGCCCAATACTAGTTGATTGTCTAAGCCTGAGGATTGAATCGCTGAATTATAGAACCCTAAGCAGGAAAAAGAAATTAGTAGGACCCTTTTTGGGAACATGCCTACAATTGGGGGGCTTTTTTGGTAAATTACTCAAAGAAAGTGAACAGGTAGAGCTTCTTGAAGACCACTTCCTAGATAGGAAGAGGAAGGAGAGATAATCAACTTTCATTGTCTACCATCCTACTTTTCAGTGAAAGCCCTCAGCCCCCTCTCATATAAGAAACATAACACTTTTCCTTTCCTTGATTGCAGATTGAGCTTTCTCGACTTAGTTTGGCTTGAGCTTCCCTTCCCTCAGGATAGTCTTTTTCCTCCAATCTACTATGCACTTCGGGTCTTCCCTTTGCCTCTTCCAACTAGATGGAAGATGGGGCAAGTTTCACTTGGTCAATCAATCTATAAGAAGAGCTCCCACGGAGTTTGGGAGTTGGTTATCTCCCCAGGCTTTGAGATAAAAGCATGGTACATGGGAGACCAATAATCGCAACAAGATTAGGGTCTAGTTGACTATGGGAAGGTCTGGTTCACCAAGACTAAGAATGAGGGCTCTACTAGAATCGATTAGTCTAGTTGACTTGTCAAGGGTCTAGTCGAGTAGGATGGAGCCAAAACCTAGATGATATAGCTAAAGTATGTAGTTAATTACTAAGGGTAATCGTGATAAGACTAGATATAGATATATGCATAGTCCAATCAAGCGTGGAAGTGCAATCCTTCTTTTCAAGTATAACTTATGAACCTAGATCACATTTAGATATCTACAACAGGGCTACTTGTTATTTTAGCATTAATATGCATTAGTAGAAAAATGAAAATCTTCTACAACATCAAGATCCAATAATGTGCTGGGAAAATATGAGGAAGATTTTATAAGTTAGCTAGTATGGTCATACACGTGTCGATCACCTTTAGTTTCTATCACCTACAAAGCACAATAAATCTTCCATTAATACAATGATATGAAAGAGATGATTAAACTGAGACTATAGATCACAAAATAGGCTAAGAAACCATGTCCAATGTTGACTATCTCTTAAAACCATTGAACTTAGATGGTTGCAATGTTGAACTTAGATCGACCCTACGCCTCCCAATGTTCGACTTGGGACTCACTAGAGTTCCAGTATTTATTTTTGTCTCGAAAAGAAATCACACTACTATGAACATATATTTTATTTAGCGATTTTCCGATAGATAGATTTCGACGTTGTTGTTGGGGAGGCAACCGATTTCATTTATTTCTATTTTTATTATATAGTTGCATTCTAGTCTCTAACTTGCTTTTTCTCTATCTTTATTTATGTGTAGAAATCTGTGCAGAAGCATGAAATCACGTATTGAAGTCAGAAATATCGCATAAAAATTTCAGACCATTCTGCGTTTGAAATTTTTTTTTAAAATTCTAGAAGTGAATTGCTATTAGAACTAAAATTGATTCCTATTTGAAAATTCATAGAATTTTTACACTGATTTGAT
This sequence comes from Thalassia testudinum, assembly GCA_037157565.1. Taxonomy (NCBI): domain Eukaryota; kingdom Viridiplantae; phylum Streptophyta; class Magnoliopsida; order Alismatales; family Hydrocharitaceae; genus Thalassia; species Thalassia testudinum. Next base: position 155,722,219 of record JAZHRO010000077.1, on the reverse strand, counting down.
TGGCATAAAATTGGTGGCGTTGTAATCCTTATGATGGTAACACCATCATTCGTCATAACTAACTTGCATTAGTGGAAATCAAATGATAAATGCTTCTAAATGATCGTTTGAGGATCGCAATTCTATGCTAAATTGATCTGAGAAGATAGAGAAATGAGGTTAATTCTATTATTTTACCATCCCATCATTAATGCAGATTAATGGAAGGGTTAATTTGAGGTCAAATGTAAAAGACCAAGAAGTGGGCTCATATTGATTGAATCAGGGTTTCACTCATTTTGAGGACTAAAATATTACTAAAAACCCTAATTATTAGCCACACTCAAATTGAAAGGATTTTGGTCGAGATAAATTCAATATAAACCTCCTAAAATTCATTGAAAAATATTCTAAGAGGTTTGGTATCTTCACTTTGACCATCTGAACCCATTTTGACCAAAAATAAAGATTCAGATGGGAATTTGCCCTGATTTGGGCTTCTATGCAATTTACTCAGACAAACATGGTCTAAACTCAAATCCAAGTTCACCATTATATTCCTTAGGTCTAAATTAGGTTAACACCAAAATTTAGGCCTAATTAGAGTCCATCTTGACCTAGTTTGCATTTTGGCCCTTAAAATATTAGCCCTTAATTTTTCATCTTCTTCACATTTGGGTCCTCATCGCTTGAAACCTCTATGTTTCCTACACACAGAGTCAAACCCAACCACCACAACCTTTGACCACTCGATTCTCCTCCCAATCAAGACTAAATCCCTCCAAATTTAGAGGGATTGGTCAGGAAGAGATTCTCTTCCACTTGAACGCAATCCTAGATCCTAAGGAGGACCTAGGAGTTCTTGCAAGCTCGCGAAAATCAAGGATCTCAGTTACCAAAATTGTGAATCCTACTTGCCAAATCTTCCAATTTGAGATCGAATTTGGGCTCTATATAAGCTTTACGAAGTTCCCACGACTTGCTCAATTGATTCTACGTTGGATTCTCTCCTTCCACCTCTCCAGCTGTGATCTCTAACGACTCCAGTGACCCTCTTCTTCCCCGTCGTCCGGCCACCTAACGGCCAAATTGGGTGGTCCAATACCTCCCTCATCTTCTTCCACTCCTCATCGGACCAAGCAGGTGCCCCCAACTCCTTCATCGTCGTCGCTTCTCACCATCGGAGAGTTCATCTTCCATGGCTCCGGTGAAGCAAGCCACCGTGGAATCTTCCCCCTTTCATCCCATAATTTAGGTCTCTATCTCCCTCTCTTCCCCTAGGTTAGTTTAGGCCACTTAGGACTACGTTTATACCTCAAACTCTCCATGTCCCTCTTCTTCTTCTCTACCTCTGGCCGTGACTCCGGCGAGTCCACGCCGACGCTACACTCATTGAATCAACACACCGCCACCACCACTATCTTCTACTCACTCCACTGAGAAAAAGCCCCAATGTAATTGGGTGCTTCGACCTCTCTAGACCCTCGCCAAATGACCCACCATCCATCGTTCATCTTCGACGTTGTCCGGCCATCCTGCAATTCCACACACCAAATCAACACCACTACCACCTTCGACACCTCACGGCGATGCTCATGGACCATCTGATTTGGGTCAAAGACCTGTGCTAGTGCTTTCTGATCCTTACCGTCGCTGACTTTCACGTCGCTGTAGTCCACCATGCTTCGGCCATAAACCACCACCAAACCATTTCCAGCAGATGCGGACAGACCTTGCGAAGCCTTTTAGGCTCTTGATTTGATGAAGCAAGCCACCAGCAGCAGCAATTGATGGAGGATCGTCGCCTGTAGCTACACACGAAGGAACATACGAAACATAGTCCCACATCGTGGGATTACGTTTTGTATTTGCATATATAACGATTCTTCTCCTTTACTCGACTGCCCATGATCACAGGGGGTCATTGCCTGTAACCATACCCATGCACACACACACATGCATGCTTGCACGCATGTGAGTGCGTGCCTAGGCGCAAGCCTAGGCATGGTTTTAGACCTCGGGATTCATGCCTGGGGGCATTTGGCTTGGAATTTTAGAGGCTGTTGGACTTGGATTTAAGGTGTTTGAGACTTGTCTCTAACGTCTAATTTGTGAAGAAATTTGTCTCTGATTTGGCTACTATTGGCTTTAAGATCTAATTCTAAGTTGGGAATTGAGATAAGTGTTGAGAGTAAATTAGTGGTCTCAACCATCACTTTTTGAGCTCTTGATTATATTTTTTTATTTGACTTCTGAGATACAACTTGAGTATTTTATTGAATATACTTGTGAATAATTATTCATTGCTTATCATTATTGTGAATTGATTATTGTGCTCATTTCTATTATTTTGATTAGTGGATTGAATTTCAAATTTGGTCCCTGTGAACGACCTTGTAATTTACATGATTTTTCGAGCATTTATAAATTTAAATGTCGATTCAAATTTTGTTGCTATATTACGATGCATTTTCCTAAACTACGATGAATGACGATTCAACACCTTGCATAAGTGAGCATCAAAGAAAAGTATGAAAGAAATAATTCATGCATGTTTGATTATTGTAAAGTTCCAATCATTGGCTAGGGGTCAAAACAGACTCAATGACCCTAGTGCACATTTAAATCTGGAAAAAATAGAAAACATGCTTTAAAAATTCTAATCTTTTTTTTTGTGTTCCCCATTGAGTGGTGTTTGAGAACCATTGATTGTTTTTTATTTGCCTCACCACTCAAGCCCAAACCTGAATCACAAAGTAGAAGTTGCTTGATTTAGGGTCTGAATTTTAGAGTTGACATAGGCACAGATACATTATTTGAATTTAAAAGGAAAATATCATTACTCGTGCTTGCCGAACACTATTGTGTTCCTTCACAAGAACTTTGATTGAAGTGATTAACTCATTACAACCCTAAAAGTTCACTAATACAAGTATTGAACCCTAAAAGTTGCTACATCAATTTTAACTTATTTTGTGAAGCCCTTATTTGAGCACTTCACACATTTGTTGAATCAATCTTTAAGGGGAACAACCTATTAAACAATGCCCCATCATATCGCCAAGCACATTCTCAATCCTAAGCCTAAAAATTATTAAACGTTGGCCCTAAGGATTCATTAAACTAGTCTCAAGGTATATACTTGCATAGTAGGACCAATTGGTGACGTTCTTTTTCTAGAAGCAACTAAATTGAGAAGCCTGATTGTCAAATGACTTAAGCCGAGCAGCGGTTTGGCATAATTAGTAGCCCTCGAAACACGCTCCCCCTACTCCACCGGCCCAACTTATTCTGCTTCTAGATTAAAAACAACACCAATTTGTTTTGTGGTGAAGATTATACTTTAGAGGCTTAGGTCATCTAGGGTTGCACTTTAAGGCTTAGAATTTGTTTTCTTGATTGTGGGATTCTCTTATCTATCTTCTCTCTCTCATCTATTGAAATTCTTCATGGTGCATGAACGGTAGACGATTTCTGAATCCTGATCTGGCACCACCTTTAGAGAGAAATCTTAGGAGAAGACTCACTTATTCTACTTCTAAATCTATCCTCATGGCAAGTCATCATGAGGAAGAACCTCTCAGGGGAAAGGAGAACCTCGATCCTATTTCCAACCTCCAAAGACAAATCCAAACCCAAGGTCAACATCATGACCGAGAAATTGATACCACCCTGCAAGCCTAGAATCGAATGCAAAATCGGGTTAGACCCTGATAACAACTTAATTTATTACCTTAATTGGTTTAATCTAGAGTTAGCTCCTTAGTAAAATCATGCATTTAGAATGTGAATATTGCATTTAGAGCATACATGCATATCATATGCATTGTGTTTATTTTAGGCCTAATTATCTAATTCAAGTCTTTTGTGAATAATATAGGTAAAGGACGTAGAATGACTTGGAGCCATGTAGAATAAAAGCGGGATAGAAGATAAAGTTACAAAGGTAGGAGCTGGTTGAAGTCCAAGACTTGATTAAGGAAGAAATGAAGATCCAATTAAAGAAGAAGAGAGAAAGGGACTAGGATAACCTAGCCCTACCCTTAGAATCCTAGGATACCCTATCCCAACTCCTACCCTTAGGTCAGCTCGAACTGAATAAGTAAGCTCAAAAGTCAAAATCATGGATAACACTATCTATGATCTTAACCCTTTAAACATATAGTTGTCCTACTATCCAAGAACCTATCCAAACAATCCTAGAAACAATCCCTAATCCCAAAAAATATTTAGATCCACGAGCTCACTTAATTGACTTAATATAAGTCAATTGAGTTCATGGAACCTATTTGGACCCAACCCACTATACGTAGGGTCAACCTAGCCTTATTAGGAACCTATTCTCATAACCTATGTCTACAAAACCTAGCCCTAACTCTACCCACATAAGACCCACGAAATTCCTAGCCTAATTATCTTAAGTTGGTGTCAACTTAAGAAGATTTTATCCCTTAGTGGTTGTCAAGAGATAAGAACTTATCTTTTGGCATGATTTTATTCCGTAGTAGCCACCCACCGAGGTTGCCTATTTTTAGAAAACCTTCATCCTATCCTAATCTTACAACTTAAATCCTAAGGTCCCTATTCAACCAATTCTAGGCATCACTTTTGATTAAATCTAAACCATCCAAATTAGTTATCCTAGGCACTCTAGATCAACCAATAGGAAGCCACCTACTTTTCTATAAAAGGACCTAGCCTCTACCCTTTGGAACATAACTTAGATACCTAGAGATAGAGGAATTAATCCTAGTTTAGTTTAGACCACCATAGTTCATGCCCCCCCTCTCACTCTGCAGCCTCTCTTTCTCGTCTTCTTCCTAGCACCCTGGATATGAAGTGTTGCTGCACTTCGTACAAGCATCCCTCAAGTGGCTCCATCATCTCCACCACATTTTCTTCTATTTCCTTCTCCATAGTTTATTCTTCTATTTCATATTATTTTCAAGCATTCAATTACATTAGATTTGTGATACATTGTCTTTATCAATAAAATGTTTATTTTATCTCATGAATGCGTGTCCATATATACATATATAAATATTTACCTAGAACCTCTTTTCGAAAAGCTTTCGCACAAAAATCATGTTTTGCCTCCCTGCTTGTGGGCGAGATATGAACGTGAAAAGATTTGAGTTATGGAAAACACGTCGTCGCTGTGTGTAGAAATCCACTACTAGATAAAACTTATAAGCAAAACACGAGGTGAGTCATGGGTCGAACATGAGGAGACGAACGTTTGATTTTGAAATCCACACTTTCGATTTTATTTATTTTTGTTTTCATCTTTTGAGATTTTTTTGGTATTTTTATAAGATAGTATATCAAGCGAAATATTTGTTATCTATTCTAAGCTACTCTAGCAGAATAAGAGAGAGAGAGAGAGAGAATATCAATATATATATCTAAAAGAGTTTGCTACAGATAGAAAGGCGAACTACACTACAAAAGTGATAAAAGATAGAGATAGGGGAGAAGAATCCCCCTTGATGGCTACTTGGTGGACAACTCACTTTGACGACTCCTGGATGAAGGTGGTGAGGAGTTGGAGGAAGGAGAACAGCGACAGAGGAAGGAGGACGAGGTAGGATGACGTTGTGGAGAGGATCTTCTTTCGAAAGGTGGTAAGAGGAAGACTAGGGGATGCACCAGGAATGGGGGTGAGAAGCAGGAAAAAATATTTAATTTCTATTCTAGAGGAGCATCCCAGGCTTGGGACAAGCTCTCTCTAGAGCCTTGGAGGTGGTGAGGGGGAGAAAGGAATAGATAAAGATGAATGGGAGGGGTGGTGGTCCTTTTATAATGGAGAGGAGGCTTGTTCGTTCATGGGTCAATAGTGACAATAAAATTTATCGCTGAAGATCCACCTCGATTGTCGCTATAGTCTCGCAGCTTACGCTCTCTCACAGCTGTGCCCGCGTGCTAGCTTTCTCGCTGTTAGATGCTTGATCAACAGTCACAATCGCACTTGGATCATGCTCTCTAGATCCCATTGGATGGTGCATAGAATTATGCGTTAGTTCGCGCGTTATCACCAGTGTGCAGATCGCGCGGCGCTCATTGCACCACATCAACGCTCTCTTCACCAGTCGATGAAGATCCAACAGTCGAATTTGTCTCTAGCACGTGCTTGCAAATCGAGAGAGCTCGGCGGATTTCGAACTCTCATCGGTGGCTTGAGAGCTCTCCTCGCGACCGCTATGCTACACGACCACAAGTGTTGTGTTTTGACTTAGGGTTCACGCGCCCACAACTCATCAAAGCCTTCTCCTTTGAGGCAGAACGAGCACTGCTGCATGAATCTCAGCCGTTGGATTGAGATCCAATGGCTGGGATTGCTTCGCGTAGGTTCTCTTTGATGCTGAGGCAAGGTTGCGGTCGATATTGGGCGGCTGTGATGGCACCATCATGGCCGCCCATCTTCTTTGCTTTGTAGGTGGCACCATGAACATTGGATTGGGTCGATTTTTGTGTTGTTGAGATGCGATTGTCAATTAGGATCCATTCATACAGTCAAATTTAGCATCTAAGGTTCGGATCGGTGTCACCTTGCCCCTTGGCCTTTGATCTTCCTCAGACTACATAATGTGTTACAGGACTCCGATTAAGATGATTTCGGAAGCATTGGACTCCGATCATCTTCCTGATCAGATTTGTATGGTTGAATCAATAATCCAAGGCCTTGAAATAAATCTCCTCTCATGGTCACAAAAGGACACAAATTAACCTAAAATTTATACAAACTATTCTAAAAGCAAAATGATGCATGCTATGCAATATTTATAATATGGAATGCATTTCTAAGCTTATGAACATGCATAAATAAGCATTTTAACCTAAATAGATGTGTATACATCACCTGCGAACAACTCGGTACTTACCAAAAGATTTAAAAATTTATTTTGATTTTGTATGATTCGCAACTACAACGATATAAAAATCTTTTTATGCGATTTGCAACGAACAAATTGGTACCGCTGTTGGGGAGGTAACAGAAATTTTTAAAATCTTTTCTTATAAAACGCTTATTTGAGATTCTAACTTGCTATTCTCTTTAATTGCGTATGCACAGGAATCACGAAATTACAAGAAGAAATGTTTAACAACGAAAAAAAAGGGTTTGAATCTTAGGTAAGTACTTGTATCTTAGATTAGGTTAGATCTCCTTTCGGAAAAAAAATCCAAAAAAATTAGGTGCTTTTCTTGATCGTTAGGTTAGTCATTTATTTGAGTTGTTTGTATAAAAAAAAGAAGAAAAAAAAATCTTCTTGGTGGACATTATCCCTTTGGAATCAACAAAATCACCTCTTAAAATTTTCAAGTTGCAACAAACTCTATTATTAAAAATTCAATTACCAAAAATTTATACATCCAAAAATTACGAAATTTCTACTAGATGTGAACATTGAAGTCAGGAACAACATATTCAAATTTTGTCTAATTCTATTTTATACAAAATTTTTAAAAATTCGTAACTGATTTGTTATCAAATCTATTATTATTCTTGATTTTTTAGACTTTAAAAAATCCATTGTATTTTTTATATAACTCAGATTTATCTGAAAGTTGTCACATTGGATTCCTGTTATAATATAGCATCTCAAAAAGAAATCTGAGAAAAATATTTTCTACATGTTTGATTACACGGAATATCCAATCACTGACTAGGATTCAAAATTGACTGTAGGACCCCAAATGCACTTTAAATCTTGAAAATTTTGAAAAATGTGCATTAAATTCTTGAAAAAATATTTTTTCCATGCCTACTTAGTGGTGCAACAAGACCAATTGATTGCATTATTTACGTCACACCACATTCTTGATTTTGGACTTAAAAGGATCAGTTTAGCAGCTACTTGTTTCTAGGGTTTCAGGCCTTAAGGTAGAGCACCCTTTGCATTTCATACTTCTAAAGGGAATCTATCTTGTAGATTGGGTCTTGCAAAGAAACTCATGTGTGCTCATCAAAACCTTTCTTGAATTTATCTAACTATGAAACCATAAAACAAAATTATATAAGCAATTGAACCTTAAAATTCACTTCATCATAAAAATTGATTGTGAACCCGTTGCCTATGCACTTCACACTTTTGAAGTCAATTTTAAGGGCAACAACACCTCCTGTTCACGAGGCAAAATCAGGTTTTAAAATCGATGCATCGTAGTATAGTTGAAATTGCTCGAAAAAAAAATAGATTTTATTACTCGAAGTTTTAAGTTCGAGGTCGAATACAGAGAGCAAATTGGGATTTAAAAATCAAGAGCACAACTTTTGAGAAATTGAATATAATATGCAATGAAAACTAGAGTTGTAAAAAATGTAAGCACAAGAGAATAAAGAAATCAATGTATGAAGACAAGCACAAAAAATGGACATCTGATTTTGGAATCAGACGTCTTAAACTTATGGTTGCTACAGTGCTTCTATTTCTCTTTTTCTCTTCTGTGATCTCTATCTCTGGCTGCTTCCTTCTTCTTTCTTTCTTTTCTTCTGCTCTCATGCCTGTGCCTTAGCTTCTTTTCCTTTGCTTTTGGCTTCTTCTTTTTCTTCTTCTTCTTCTTTCTCTGGCGACTCCTCTTTCTTCTGCCTTCAGTTCCTTTTCCTTCTCTTTCTTCTTCTGCCCTTTAGCTTCTCTGAATTAAGCTTTCTTCCTCTTCAGCCTTGCCTTTTCCTTCCTTAGCCTTCTTCTTCCTTGGCTTCTTCTTCTTCTTTTCTGTGAGAGAAAAAACTACCCCTCTACCTGCCCACGCTCTCTCTTCCTCTTTCCCTCTTAGGCTCGCTCTCTCAGAGTCGCTTCTCAGGTAATTAGGTCAGGTACGCACCTGGGACCAAGCCCACCGGCGTGCGGTGGCGAGCGAGGAGTGCAGGTCGGGTATACGGGTCACACCAGGTCCGTGGGGATCAGGTCATGGACGAGGCTATGAGAGGGTGAATGGGACCTCACCCCATAGTCAGGAGGCGATAAGCCTGATTCACTTTTTCCTCTTATTCCGCTGCGGTGCTTCAATAGCCTTCGAGGTGGGACTATCTTCCCACCTCCCTTCGCATGCGTCTGTAGCAGGCAACGGCGCATGATTGCAGCTACTACTGAGTCCTTCGAAACCAATTGCCTGCTTGGAGCTATGCGTGAGGAGAGTTCGCGCATCCTGGGGCTATGCACCTGGAGCGGGGAGACCTGGAGTGAGCTCACAAGGATGCTGCTTGCTTGCGTCAATGGCGGCGGACCTCCAAACTTGTCAATCACGAAAACGACCTTGTGGCCTAGTCAGAAAGCTCAGAAAGCTTCGTTGAGACATGGCGAATGTAGTGCGGGGGTCGATGTGGCGTGGAGTGGCTGGAGTGTGCGTGCCTAGGGCACGCTATGTGCATGAGAGTGGGTGTGTTTGGGGGGTATTGTGGGGACGTGGCGTGGTGAGTGGAGTGAGGGTTTATGATCAGTGAGGTGTTGTGGTGCTTATGGGGTGGTTGGCGAGGCGGATGGAGGTGCAGAGCGGCGGGGATGCCTCGTCGGAGGTCTGGCCGGAGATGAAGGTGAAGGTGATTGCGTGCGTCGATGCGTGTTTCTAAGAAATAAAGAGAGAAAAATGATTAGAAAAGAGAGATGACTTAGCTGGATGTAGAGAGATGAAGGGGGAGGCAGAGACGGTGGCTGACTCGTATTGCCGTCACTGTAGATGAAACACTAAGTGGGGGGAGAACGGCGACGATGAAGGGGCTGCAGAGGTGTCGGCGGGTGCAGTGCGATGCGGACGAACAGGAAGAAGAGAACCCTTCCACTGGTATTGTGACTGGGCGATGAGGGAAAGAGAGGGAGGTCGCCGGAGCTTGCTGAGCCACTAGTCGGAGGGGGAAGAGACGAAATTGAGGGATTCTCTAGCCAATTTCAAGTGTGGAAGATGCGGGGTGATTTGGGTATTATTTATTGGCCCTGGAGGAAGGATTTGTGCTTGGAAGCCAAGCTTCCAAGCACGGCAAGCTCGTCGGAGATAGAAGGTTGAAAGGGACCCGAATCTCTCATGCATTCACATAAGAGATTGGGTACCAAATAGAGCCTTGAATTGTGTTCCAACTGGAGGAGATTTATCAGAGAATCTTCCTTTCAATTTTGAAGGGGATTCTCTAAGAAATCAGAGAGATCTTGCCATTGAATTCTCGCTGGAGTAGGATTCCCTCCGCTATAATGGCAGAGGGACCTAATTGCAAAGAATGAAGACAAAAATAGGGGGGTTTCTGCAGAGGTTTTCAAAAGATAGGGGTAGAAATGTAATTAGGCTGGATATGTTTGCAAAGTTGGTCAAGATGAATTTCCCTTAGGTCCAAATTTTTGTATAAACCTAATTTAGACCTAAGGAATCCAATGGTGAAGTTAGATTTTAGGTTTGACCACGTTTGACTGGGCAATTACGTAAAAACCCAATTTAGGGTAAATATTTGACTAAGACCCCAATTTAGGTCAAAATAGGTTCTAAGGGCTAAATTGAAGATTCTAAACCCTAGAAAATATTTTTCCATGATTTTTAGAGGGTTTAGGTGAATTTTATCATGACCAGAACCTTGTTAAATCAAGTGGGTTTGTTTTAATGTTACAAGAAGTCATTTAATTCCTAGAATTCACATGAACCCTTTTTTGTTTGAACCAACTGACTTTTATCTTGTTAAGACTATTTGACCTTTGTTTATCCCATGAGAAATCCCGTTGTTATACTGTAATGGTAAAATTACAGTTTTACCCCTTGTTTCTTGCTTTTCTCTCAGAATGGTTATTCATGGAATTAGGACCTCCAGTTAGTTATGTAGAAACTTTTGTTCTCTTTTCTGGGTCAAAATGAGCTAGTTAGGGCTTATGATGGTGTTCCCATCACCTCCCCTAATGCCCATCATATTCCAAAAACACTTCAAGCCGTAAGTCTAAAATTGAGTAGAAGTGCCCTAGGTGGGACTAATTTTTTGGTAACTTGAAGTTAGATTGAGCTAAGATCAAGACTTTGTCTACTTGGACTAACAGGTGATAAGAAAGGTCCGTGCGGTAATCGTGTTAACCCTTAGTGGTGTCCCACCGTGCGAGGTGTCCTAGGGGATCCCACTCTTCTAGCCAGCCAAGTAACTTAAGGGTTGGTCTAACCTAATTGTATTTTGGGGAGCCAAAATTAGGTCTAATTAGAGTTTACACGCTAAGAACTAGTTTGATTGCTTGTATTGTGAGGGTGGATATTCTCTCATCTATCTTCTCTCCCTCATCTACTTAATTTCTTCTGGTGCATACAATGTAGAAGATCTCTAAACCTTGATTTGATGCCACCTTTAGAGAGAAATCCTCGGAGAAGACTTGTTTTTTTGAATCTAATTCTGAATCCTTTTCCATGGGTAATCCCCATGGGGAAGAACTGATTGAGGAGAACTTAGACCCATACTCGTTTGCTCCCTAGTATTCCTCTTTTTCTCCCTATCCCAACCCTTCCCTTACTCCAACTTCTTTAAGATGGAAGAACTCCCTCAACACCCAGGGTTTGATTCCCTTACACACATCTCATATTCCCTGGGTATAGCTAGGCCTACCTCGTCCTTATGGAATCCCACACAAATCTCTGGTTATCAAGGATCTCTACAATCTCAAGAGACATTCTCCATACAGGACCAGCACTTGATCTACATGATCAACTATCTTGAGCAGTTCAACCAGATTCATCTCTCCCCTAGTTGAGGATATGCCTTAGAGTCCCAAAACCTAGGATATCAATCCTATCCCCGAAATCACTTTGCAGATTACCCCAATTTCACCCAACCAAGGATATGATTCTTACCCTAGGTATTCAAATCTTGATGATGATAGATATTCTGATTTGACTAAGGTTAAAAATCTTGGAAATTATTATCCCCATCCCACTCAAACCCCTAACCATGGAGGTGATCCCGAGGTTACCCAATTGCTCCAAATGATACAAGAGAGGAGAGATTCTAATAAAAGAAACACTGAGAACATGTTGAAGGAGCTTAATAGAATCCGGGAACCACAACCTGATAAACCTAGTCTAAGTGTGTTACAAGTTGGTAGTGAACCACTCAGGGTTGAGGATCTGACCTTAAGTATAACATCTTATTTAGTCCCAACTTGTACTTCCACCAAGCCCACCCACCAGCCCTGTGAATATCTAGAACAGATCTTACTTAGGCCTACATCTGAACTAATGGATAATTCTGATGTCCCAAAGACTGACTTTGAGGAGGAAGACTCACTCGAGGATCTAAATCTTGATTCAGGCCCTGAATTACAATCATTTTATTTTGAGGAAGAAATCTCTGGTGGGCCTGAGTATGAGTCCTTTATGTTAAAAGAGACATGATTGGACCATACGGATGATTTGGATTTGGATATCTTGGAAAATTTGGGAGAATCAAAACAAGATGAAAATTATAAAGAGCCCCCTCAAGAAGATAGAGGGATTGAGGACAATGACACTCCCAGCTAGGCACATTTGGATGGTTTCGATATGATTTTGTCTAAGGATTATGATGATCATATGTGCTTAGATGATTCAATTATGATATCTAAATTCATTGGTACTGATCATTCTGAGATATTCCATATAGAAGCTGAATTTATTTTCACTTTTGTACCAACTGATTCTCACCCTTCTCTTCCCATCCATAAGAGTCCTGAGGAAAACTCTGACTCTACATTCCCTCTTCCTGACTCTAATCCCTAACATCTTGAGATTGAACAAAATAGACAATCCCCCTATGAAGAGATGTTTAAGAGATTGTAGAATTATTGGGGGTGATTTATGATGATTTACCTGAGGAAGCAAAGAAGTCATTTGAATCATGGAATTTCGAGGAAATTGATTTGATTGATGAGAAACAGGAAGATATTTCCTCAGAAGATGTAGTTCAAGATAGAGCCAATTGGGGTCAAATTTATAATCCTACTAATCATAATGGATGGCTTGATTCTGACACTCAGACATTCACAAAAGCCACAGAACTAAAAATGAAAGAATTTAAGGCTTTGATTAATCTAGATTCTGATCTTACACGCCCTGGGGAAATGATTCTGAGGAATAACAAATTTTCACTCATTGCATTTGAGGATTTGCATCATGAATTAAGATAGGATTTGGGCGACTCGTATGAGATTTTTGATCACCTCAGGGATGAGCTTGAGGATTTTGATTTGGATATCCAGCATCATTTAGGTGAATCTAGAACTATTGAGATGGACCACTATATTTTATTTAACTCACCTACTTTACATTCATCTACACCTAATTGACTTACGAAGTGGTTCCTTATACCATTTTTTACTACACTCGGATTTCTCCTTTCATTTTCCATCACTTTCGGGACTTGTATGATTTATTCCTTACTGACCACTCTTTATCCACCTCATCTGCCTTACTTATGCACCACTTCTTAGGGTTGCCACTATCTACTTTCCACTATGGCACCTGCACTTTTTTTCCTCTCTTTGATAGTACCTGGTTGCAAATAATTCCAAGCCTGTTTATTTTATTTTCCGACCTTTTGGGCTTGGTATTCACCATCAACTGGTCCACATATATGGATCACTGATTCTTGGGCCGCATGACCATATCTTCATATTAATTCTGATTCAACCCATTAATTTGATCATTCATTTATTTTTGGGGTTTTTGTTTGGTAAATGATGTTGAACTTAATGCTGGTTGGGAGGAAACCCAATATTCTGTACAAGTATCTTTCATTTTTGTCCATCCAAGCTGACTTGGATTAACAAGCTCAATTAGGTGATATCCCCTCTTCTTGCTTATTACATTTTAATTTTCTTGCATACATTTCAATGAGAACATTGTAATGAATAGGCATAGGAGGGTGGACATTGCATGTTTTATTTTTATGTCAGAACTTATAAATACCATTTAAAAGAAAAAAATCATTTATACATATTGCATTCATGCATAGAGTAGAATTGTTTCTTAGTTTAGAATCCATAACAATTATTTCACTCACACGTAGACTTTATAATGGATCCTTTATGAAAACCAATAGAAATTTTTAGTTTGTCGAGAAAAAACATTGCTTCTTTTCCTAAACCCTTGGACAATGGTTAGGGAGTCAAGCAAGTTATCTTTCAGTAGATCCACCAAGCAATTGTGAGATGAGAGTAGAGTGTCTACTGGTGCTCTGAGTCTAGTGGAAGGACTCTTAGTTTCTGGATAATTGGATAATGATATTTAGAGTTAGGTATAGTTTTTCACTTTCGATTCCTGCATGCGAATTTTCTATGAGAATTCTTGAGAGCCACCAAATAAGGCAAATACGCAAAGATTGAGTTCTAATAAAACTAGCACTAAGGTGGATGGTTATGACCATCCTTTACAGAATCCTTAGCCGAAGGAGGGTATTAATGTCAAGATCAGAAAATATGCCATCCTATCCATTTCATTCCTGATGCTGAGAGTAGGCACCTCCACCAAATAAGCCACCCGATATCCTTTTGAACATCACCAATCTTCAATAATGCCTTGTGAATAAAAATTTGCTTGTGTTGTGTTGCGTTGTACTGATAGATATAAAAAAAATAGAGAGAAATATTTGTATATATGAAAAAAAAGAAAGAAAAAAAGAAAAGGAAAAAAGGGGAAAAGAGAAAATGTTTTTTTAAAAAAAACTTGAGTTTATAGTTGTGTTTATTTCATTGCATTGAGGCAACAACACCCACTCCCTTTGTGATTCACCAAATATGGCCCTGACCTACTTTTTCTGTATTTCTGATCCCTGAATATAGGCCGAGAAATTCTGACTTAGTTATAGGGTTATCAGAACTTTAATTGAAGCATTAATGCCTTGCGAGCCCACCAAATATTTAGTGCTTCTACAAACTTGGTGAGATCGTGAACTCTCAAAAGAAAAGCTCAAAAAGAAAATAAAAGAAAAAGAGTGAGAGTGAGAGAGAGTGAGCGCAAAGTGTTACGACCCGATCTTGATTTCCTATAGAACCCGAGATCGGCTCGCCTCGACTAAATCCTAAGACTTAGTCGTCCAACGAGAAATAACCAAATGCATAAATCATTCCACAACCACACATGCAATGTATCTAAATAGAAATAGATAATAGGTAGCAATGGAAAATAGAACAGAAAATCCCAAAAGTATTACATGCTACAAGCGGAAGAGTATTATTATAGACATAGCCATCACAACTAGAACAGAGAGAAATATAACAGAAACAGGTATTACATGCTAAAGGTACTCACTACTAACAAAAACCTTTACAACGGAAAAAGAGAAAGGACTACAGCTAGGCTCGACTGGGCCCAGCTTCCTTTGCAGCCAGTGGAGTTAACTACTCAACTCCCTGACCTGAACATGATTATATAAATCTGTGGTCAGTTAACGCTGAATAGAGTGGTGGTTAAGTCATTTACATGCAATTAACATAAAAAAAGCAAGCAGCTAACTAACCATCCAATTTCCAGTTACGTATTATTATTTGTTTTCGTTTAAACATCCATGTGTTTCTGATTCAATTTCTAGGAAGTATCCACAACATTTCTTAATCCACTTGTTCCCTAAGGGAATGATCTTGATGCAGTTTTCCCGCGACGCAGGATGTACACATGGCACTCTCCTGGCCAAGAGAGAATCCTGTGGTAGTCCTATACTCAGTCTACCACCCCGGGGTCATGGCCACGACGTAGCGGTGACTACGACACGTGCGGTAAGCGCACGGGTAGCTACCCCGCACTAGCATGCAGTCAGTCCTTTCTGCTAGAGAGTACGCCTAAATGTACAACATAGAACAGAACAGGGGCCACACCCCTCAACAATTTGCATACCCTTGCCCGACTATCACGGTTTATCCAGTGGGCCTAACAAGAGTTGGTGTAGGGAGGCCACTCCAATCTCTGGGTCCCAACCCAAGGGTGGCTATCACTCTCCTACACAAAAGTAATTGTAGCTCTCCACGGTACCACGTACGCGAGGGCCAGCCTATTCTCTCTACACAAGGGGTGAATAGCTCTTGGTACGTGCGTACATGAGGGCCAGCGTATCTTTTGAGGAAGGGTATTTAACTCTCCTCTGTACATGCATGCACGAGGGCTAGCGTATCCTTTGAAGAAGGGTAATTAGATTTCCTCGGTACGGGTGTACACGAGGGCCAGCTCACGCCCAAGTTTAGAGCTCAACTAATCATCTTGCCTCACAGTAAGTGAATTATTTTGTGACCATCAAAGTTTCCAAGTCGTAGTGCTTAAGCTATCTTTCTAATTTCCCATAGGGTTCGTTCATAATACTCATCTCATTTCATTACACGACGTGTATTTCTATTCACATTTTGGTTCTTAATCGTATAACGAGAAGTTTGTGATTTAATAAATTAAGCAAGCACCACATCACTTAACTATTCAATTGCTAGCAGTAAAGACTTTAACATGTATTTTAGAGTATAACAGTGTGGCTTAGGTAATGTACATTCATTCTTTTTTGCCCTAGGATTTATTTCATATCCTAGGGTTCAATCAGACCATTCTAATATAGCATGCACTTTAATAATTTAAATCATAGTATTAAAGAAGATTACTCTACGAGGGTATTCGAGTGGAATGGGGGCTCGAATGGTAGATCTCGTCGTCTCCACGGGTCCCCTATATACTATGGACTGGAGACCTATACTATTGACCAATCATGTTAAATGAGTTCAAAATAGCATAGGTGAGACACTAACACGTAGAGAATTTCGAACGGAAACCAATGATACTTTGTTTGCGTAAAGCCGACTCCGTTTGGGTCCTAAACCGACCAAAAACATGCACTCTGACCAAAATCAGACATCTGGGGCAAGTCCCAGACGTCTTAAACGATCACAGAAGCTCACGCTGCTTTCTTGCATCTTTTTCAGACGTCTGAACCCCTTCACAGCCGTTTGAGAGAGCTTCTAAACGTCTGACACCGCTCCTGATCTTTTGGAAGAGAGGTCAGACGTCTGACATGGTCTCTAGACGTCTTAAAGTGACTCGAAGGGCATGCACGTACCTTTCCAACACGTCATACTTGCGCATGCATGCGCTACTTAAAAAATCGACAGCTCAATGCAACTGTATGAGCATGCACGTCGAGCAGGGATTGTACCTTAGTACTTTGCACGCTATCAGATGTCCGGTGTCACCTTTGGACATCTTGCTACTCCTTCAGACATCTGGAGGGTGTCACAGATGTTTGATACTATGGAAAATGACTCCGCAGAATGCCTCGTGAAGCTCCCCCTTGCGATCTCCAATTGTTGCAACTGCAGTAGCTCCACCCTCCTCACGTAGGTCTCCCTCCTGTGCGGCTTCTCCCTCTCGAGCTCTTCTCCTCACACGCACCGGCCCTCTCCCGAGCTCCTTCGAGTTCCTCTCCTCTCCTCGCACCTCTTATTTTTTCCCTGCGCTCTCTCTCTCTCCCTCTCCTCCCCCACTCGCGGCTGCAAGGGGATGGGGGGAGAAGCTCGTCGCTGGTAGCAAGGTGGTCGAGGAGTGAAGGTGGAGGTGGTGGTGTTGGACGTATGGAGAGGGTGGAGAGGTAAGGGGGTCTTTTTAGAGAGGAGGGTGTAGGGTTGGGTTGTGTGTGTGTGTGGGTTGAGGGGGAAAGAAAAGAGAGGGAAAGTTGTAGGGTTGCCCCCTCATGATTTCCTATTTCCTCGTAGAGCCCACAACTTAAACCTAGGGGTTTAAAATTGTATCAACACTCCTAAGATTCTAAAAAATTCTCGAATGACCCTTGGGGAGGGTCATTTCACAAAGGAACTCAAAGGGAGAACAGTTTTGAGCCTCTCTCTAGGTTGACTTGTTTGATGATCCAGAGACCTAGAGTCTGTATTAGCAAAATACGTGTAGCACTAGATGAGTGTGAGCCATGAAATATAAAACCATTTGAATTAGACATCTTCTACTTAAGCTAGAAAGTCGGGGTAGAAAATTCAAATTATTTGTACTCTCGAGGGAAGAAGCTTGCCTATCCTGATAGAATTTTTACTGAGGATCAAGTACGAAGTTTAAGTGTATGCTAACTTTTCACTTGGATCCATTGCTTAGGCTACTATCGCATCATTTTCACATTTATTTGGATTTCTAAATTTTTGGAAGAAGAAAAGAAGAAATCTTTTGTCAAGCCCTTGATAAAAAGGAATAAGCAGTCCTTTGGGGGCCGAGTTGTAATTAGCATGGATCATATATTTTTCATTCTTACATTTGGTAAGGGCTAGCAAAAGATAGGCATGGGGGTATTTTAACAGCTTAATCTAGAGTTAGCTCCTTAGTAAAATCATGCATTTAGAATGTGAATATTGCATTTAGAACATGCATGCATATCATATGCATTGTGTTTATTTTAGGCTTAATTATCTAATTCAGGTCTTTTGTGAATAATATAGCTAAAGGACGTAGAACGACTTGGAGCCATGTAGAATAAAAGCATGATAGAAGATAAATCTACAATGGTAGGAGCTAGTTGAAGACAAAGACTTGATTAAGGAAGAAATGAAGATCCAATTAAGGAAGAAGAGTGAGAGGGATTAGGATAACCTAACCCTACCCTTAGAATCCTAGGATACTTTTATCCCAGCTCCTACCCTTAGGTCAGCTCGAACAGAATAAGTGAGCTCAAAAGCCAAAATTATGGATAACACTATTCATGATTTTGACCATTTATCTATAGAGTTGTCCAACTATCCAGGAACCTATCCAACCTATCCTAAAACCAATCCCTAATCCCATAACCTATTTAGATCCATGAGCTCACTTAATTGACTTAGTTCATTTGGGTTCATGAAACCTATTTGGACCCAACCCACTATACTTAGGGTCAACCTAGCCTAATTAGGAACCTATTCTCACAACCCATGTCTATAGAACCTAGCCCTAACCCTACCCACATAAGACCCACAAAATTCCTAGCCTAATCATCTTAAGTTGGTGTCAACTTAAGAAGATTTTATCCCTTAGTGGTTGGCCAAGAGATAAGATCTTATCTCTTGGCATGATTTTATCTGATAGTAGCCACCCACCTAGGTTGCCTATTTTTAGAAAACCCTCATCCTACCCTAGCCCTACAACTTAGATCCTAAGGTCCCTATTCAACCAATCGTAAGCATCACTTTTGATTAAATCTAAACCATCCAAATTAGTGATCCTAGGCACTCTAGATCAACCAATAGGAAGACACCTACTTTTCTATAAAAGGACCTAGTCTCTACCATTTGGAACATAACTTAGATTCCTAGAGATAGAGAAATTAGTCTTAGTTTAGTTTAGACCACCATAGTGCACGCCCCCCCTTCTCTCTCTACAACCTCTCTCTTCGGTCTTCCTCTTAGCGCCCTAGATCTAAAGTGTTGTTGCACTTCACAAAAGCATCCCTCAAGCGGCTTCGTCATCTCCACCACATTTTCTTCTATTTCCTCCTCCATAGTTTATTCTTCTGTTTCATATTATTTTCAAGCATTCAATTACAATAGATTTGTGAGACATTCTCTTTATCAATAAAATGTTTATTTTATCTCATGAATGCTTGTCCATATATACATATATACATATATAAATATTTGCTTAGAATGTCTTTCCGAAAAGCTTTTGCACAAAAAACACATTTTGCCTCCCTACGAATGACTCGGTATTTACCGAAAAGATTTAAAAATTTATTTTGTTTCTGCGTGATTCGCAACTACAATGATATAAAAATCTTTTTACGTGATTCGCAATGAATAGACCCCGATCGCTAAAGACTTCTATAATCCTCCTAATGCCTTACCTGAGTTGTACATTAGGGTACCCAATGATGGGGATGATTATTAACTCAAACCTCAAATCATTAACTTGATTTCCTGCTTCCATGGCTGCAACATTGATGATCCCTTCTAACACATAGAAGAACTCCTAACCATAGGAAGGGCCTTTGACCCTAGAAACATGGAAGAAGATACCCTAATGATGAAGATGTTTCCCTTCTCTTTAAAAGACATGGCAGCATAGTGGTTAAGGACCATAGGTAGACCCATCCTAACCCTAGAAGAGCTTAGATGTGCCTCTCTAAAGAAGTTCTTTCCCATAAGCAAAACCAATGTCCTTAGATGTGTGATTGATTGCACAACAATCATGCAACCTAAATCACCTGAATTAAGCTGGATTCTAGCATAACTTAAGAATAATGCATTTATAGGCATCGTAATTTGCACAATAGCTAGTTTATTAGTCGTATAAATAATATCATCATTTTATGTACTAATGAGATGATTTTAATCGCAGATGATTCGAAGCCACGGATGTCAAATCAGACTAGACGGATCTGATCAGGACGACGACAAGAGTCCAACGCTTTTGAAATTGTCTTGATCAGACAACCAGAGCATCGTCTGTAGTCTATAAAAGAATGGAGATCATGGAGCCAAAGGACAAAGATCCAAGCCTCAGATAAAGAATCCAACTGCACGGATGGATTCGGATCAACGATCGCAGTCCAACGGCAAGAAAATCAACCCGATCGGAGGTCTATAGCACCAGATACAAGGAAAAGAAGATGAACGGCTATAATGGCACCACGTGGTGCCATCATTGCCACTCCCTCATCGTCGCCCCATCTAGGAAGGCCACCCTCGCATGCTGTGGGCCATTGGATCTTCATCCAACGGCCATGAGAGCGCCATGTCTCCTGCCTCACTGTGCCTCATCAAAGGAAAGAAAATCTCGACTGTTGGATCTTATCCAACGGACGAGAATAAGTTTCCTTAAAACAAAAGCACAACAATATGGACGCGTGGTGCAGCGGTGAGCGCGTTCAACCGCAAGCGCGAGATGTGTGTTCGAGTGGAGCTGCGTGAAATTGAAGGAGCGTTGGCGTGGGCGCAATTGCGCCGTCAGATGATGATCGAAGGGTGGAGGTGCAACCACGTGACGTGATCAGAGTGCGTCGCTGTTGAATGCGTGATCCCATGCATTTTTCGAAAATAGGAAGATGAGGCGCGTGCGCGTGAGCCGTCCGATCGTGAGATCGGATGGCTGAGGATGAGGGCTCAGTTGAGGCTTGCAGGTGCATGCTACGATCGGACAACTGAGGATGAGGGCTCAGATGAGGCTTGTGGGTGCACGCACAGAGAGAGAATCGTTGAAGCGGGCGCGCAGGAGTAGCTGCGCCGTGCGATCTTGATCCATGGGTGCAGCGGGCGCTACGTGTCAGCCAGAGAGTGAATTTGCGCAATGAAGGCGTGTTTGAAGGTGTTTTGAGGCCTAATCAGATCCGTTGATCTCCCGATTGACGAATCTGATTAATCCTAAAGTTGTTGCACGAGATAGAGGGCCAAAAGACCATTTTTACCCTCCATAAAAGCTATAAAAGAAGGCCAAAGCCCCCCTAGTTGAAGACATCTCTTCCAGCATCTCTAGATACAACTCTTCCACCTTCTCTGCAACTCTCTGTTCCTCTGCAACTTCGCTCCGACCTTCATCTCGATGCTCTGGATCTGAGGTGCTGCCACTCCTCGGACAAGCATCCTACAAGCGGCGTCATTTCTCTGCCACTTTCTATCTCTCTCTCTCTATCTCTCTCTATCTATCTATTTATTTCTAGTAGCATTCTCTATTGTAAAAGCTCTATTTAATTGCAATCAAATTCTAATCTTCTGAGTGCATATATCTGATTCCTATACATATGCACATATATAAATATCTATTTAGAGCAAGTTTTATTTTTATTTTTTGATACAATAAGGAAAGCTATCGTGCAACTGTAGCAATCCGGGAGAGCATTTTATTGATCAATATAAAGACATAATTACAACGTAGAACCCCACATATGTATGAGAGACCGACATATATTTACAATTTGCTCCACACATACTGGCCTCTCCTGAAACAAAAAACCATTGCTCACTCTCCAAACACACCACATGACTACTGTCATATGACAGGGCAATTTATCATGCAACAAAAATTTTTTCCATCGATCGTCCCAAGTGGGAAGAGGTTCCCTGCATGCTCTTCTCCACACGGCATCAGTGACTACGCATGAAGAAAAAATACGAGTGGAGCTATTGACGGGCAAACCACACAGTAGGCAGGATTGTAACACAACACCCAATCTTCTATGTCTGAGATCACCTGTCACCAATCCATCCCTCCTACATAGCCATAGAAAAATTTAGACTTTAATTGGGATCTTCAGTAGCCATAGCTTTTTCCCTATCGCATCAGCCTCCATTGAGTGGGAATGCCTCATGGCCTTTTCGTATGCTCTTGTAGGAGTGAAGATTTCATCCCAGTTATATCTGTCTTCAATACCAGTCAGCGGCCTAAAAGCCATCAGGTCTTTCTCCAGGCATGTCCTTTCCTCCCATGTTCTTGTGCCTTCTCTGCTAGAGTCACCCCCACCAATCCGCCAAGCATCATTCCCATCAGACCAGAACCTGCAGACTGGGTCCACTTTATTCATGTCAGCCGCATAAGCTCTTGGATATACTTCCTTTAGTTGACCCAAAGAAGACCATTCCTCCTGCCAAAACTTAAAGGAGCGTCCATCACCTGAGATAGGTTGAAAATCTGCCAGTTGTTCTTCATAGCTTGTATCATAGATTTCCAGAAAGGAGACAGCTTAAGTGGTTGGAGTCGGTCTAGAGAGCTATGCGAGCTGCCATAGTTTTCTTTAATAAGATCCATCCAATTCTTATTCTCATCATTAGGCAATTTGATGGCCCACTTAAGCAACAAAGCATCATTGAACTTTTTAAGAGATTTTACTCCCATATCATCTTGATCTTTTGGCATGCATAGACTATCCCACTTCATTGGTCGGAGAAATTTACCTTCATGATTTGCTCCCTTTCAAAAGAAGCATTTCCGCATCACATCAATATGCTTCCAGATGGACTTGGGTGCTTTAAACATAGAGAAGAGAAATACAAGGATGGAGGTTATCACCGAGTTCAATAGAATAAGTCTGCCCCCTTTGGATAGATATCTGCTGCTCCATCCTTGTAGCTTGACAGAAATTTTATCAAATAAAACATGCCAGTCACTCTTCTTAAGTTTAGTACATTTCAAAGGCAAGCCCAAATTTCTGATTGGGAGAGTAACCAGGGGGGTACCTAATTTTGAGGAGATGGCCGTTTGCTCGTCACTAGTTAGCCTAAAACACATCAAAGAAGATTTATCACCATTCAATTTCAGACTCGATATTTCCCCAAATATCTGTACCATGTGGAGCAGTGCTTGTGCTTCTTGTTCATCCCTTCTACAGAAAAAATTGTATCATTAGCATACTGCAAAACAGGAGCCAAGGCATTCCTGTTGGAGATGGAATATCCTCTGATGATAGCAACCTCCGACAATCTGCAAGCATACCTCGCTAAAGTGTCAACCGCAAGGTTGAACACAAGTGGAGCAAGTGGGCATCCCTGCCTAACACCACATTGAGGTTGAATCCATGTCCCATAAGGCCTACCATTAATCAAGGGTGAGAAAGAAGTGGTGGTGATGCACCTTTTCATCCATTGCAGCCACAAAGGTGGCCACAAAGGTGGAAACCCCCTTCTCTTGAATATTTCCCATAGATATTGCCATGACACTGAGTCATATGCCTTCCGGAAATCAACCTTCCAGAGGAAAGCTTTACACTTTCTCTTGTGCCAACCCATCACCATCTCTTGTGCCATAACGAAGGATTCTTGTAATGACCTGTTGGGTAGGAAAGCGGACTGCACTGGGAGAATGAGGTCTTGAAGAACCTTCCTTAATATGTTTGCCAGAACCTTACTCACCAATAAGTATATGGAGTTAGATAAAGAAATTGGTCTTAACTCCAAGAAGCAGTTTTCACCTGGCTTTTTTGGGAGTAAAAAAAGATATGATCTGTTAATTTTGTCAAAGCCACAATTACCCCACTCAAATTCCCCAACTACTTCCATCTCCTCCCCCTTCAACATAGTTCAAAATTCTTTGTAAAAGAACACCTGTATGCCATCTGGACCTGGAGAACCTTCATTATTCAGATCATTCAGAGCTTCCAAAACCTCTTTTTTAGATATGGGAGTCACCAAGCTGCTAGCCTACTGCATAGAGATGTGAGGAAAGACTAACCCTGCCATCTTCCACACCCCCCTTCTTGTTGCTCGAGTACTGTCCTTGAAGTATCTAATGGCTGCAGCTTTCATTTCAGGAATAAATGATGTTTCCTGACCGTCCACAACAATTGAGGAGATAAGGTTATATCTTCTTCGTGCACTGGCTGCCAAATGGAAATATTTGGTATTGGCATCCCCCTCTTTGAGCCAAAGTTGTAGTGAACGCTCACGCCAATCCATTTCTCTTTTTAAGTCTTCTTCAGCCACTATCTCCTGCCAGTTTTTCCTGTCTAGCAGTTCTTGCTCAGTCAGATTGGTAATCTCATCCTTCACATCCAGCTGTTGTATTGTCGCCAGAGCTTCATTGCATTTTTGGTTCCTCAGTATAGCCACTGTGCAGCCATATTCTTTCAGCATGGAACACATAGATGCGAGCATAGCAGCCAATTTGACAATTGTGGTGCCTTCAGCTTGGTTGGATCTCCACCAAGATTCAATCATTTCTCGGAATCCCTACTCTCTAAGCCACGACTTTCTAAGTTTGAAGTAAAATCCAACATGGATGTTGTCTCCACTGTCCCAGACCAGTGGCGTATGATCTGACAAGGGACGCTCCAACCCTGCCATCGACGATAAATGGAAATTTTCCATCAGCTTCGCATTCCCGAAGAATCTGTCCAATTTGGAGCACGAACCGTTCCCACTTCATGTAAATTCCACCCCAGCAGTAGGAAATTCACTCAATCCCAGTTCTTGTGCTGTTATCTGAAATCCAAGGGAAGCATTGTCTAGTAATCCACTCAATTTGTTCGACTCTGTCAAGGTGCAGTTGAAGCCACTCCTGACTAACCATGGCAGTCCCTATGAGTGTCTCGCAAGGTCTGTCAAGTCCTCCCACAATTCAGACCGACTGCTCGCAGTGCACGGGCCATACACACCAGTGATTAAATATTCCATCTCCCCTTGGATCATCTTACATCTGCAGGAGATAGCATGCCTAGATTAATGACCTCAAACACATCTAAGCATGCCCCCTTCCACCAAAAGGCCATCCTCTAGCTCTTCCATTTGCTTCTACTGCCACACAGCTAGCATACCCATTCTTCTTTAAATCAGTCCATAGGGGACTGTTCTCACATTCAATATGAGTTTCTTAAATGAGAGCACAATCAATGTCCCATTCTCTTAGATATCTCATAAGTGAGGCCCTTCTAATTTTATCGCGCAACCCATGCACATTCCAAGAGAGAATTCTCATCCCCCTTTTTGAGAATCCCCTATGTTTGCTTGAGGCATGCGTTCAGCTCTAAGTATCAGAGCAATGGAATTTTCATCCACCTTCTTGGTTGCCAAATTCTTTCTTCTTTGCCTTAGCTTATAGGGGGATCTCCCTGAGGCTGGTTTTGACGAGGCCTTAGGCCCATATGTCAGGTCTTTGGCAGCAATGAAAGGGGAAGTTTGAACCATCGAGTTCACTGGGATTTCTTGCAGTACCCCCACAGATTGTTCTTCCTCTTATGCAGTTTGGTCGTCCCCCATCACAGCCATCTTCTCCTCTTCCATCTCCTTGTAATGATGATCTTTCCTCTTCTTTGGCTTGGGTGCCTCCTCAGGTGTGCCTCTCCCTGCTTGCTCCAAAGAGGGCTCCTCTCTAACAATCTCTGCATAGGTTCGCTGCACCTTCTGCTTATGGAACTCATTCACCACCTCCCCAAGTTTTAGCCTTAGGAGCCATGAACTCCCACCACGTTTGAGAATGATCTTCTCTGGTAACGATCCTCCTCTGAGGACCTCCACATTAACATATAACGCTTTGCCATCCCCTTCCCTCAAACCAATCTCTGGGTCCTCTGCCATAGTCGCATATCTAGCCAGAGCAGAACACTGATTTCTAGAGTCCCTGATTGAGAGCCAACCCTTTGAGGCAGCCGGTATGGCAAGGCTCCATCAAAAGGTGAGACGAGCCTCCAGATCACAGTTAAATTCTCAAACATAGAAGATTTAAACCAAAGTCACTCCACATCCATCATACCCAAATTGAAAAGAACAAATCTCGTAGGGGATAGGGTAGAGATCTTCCAACCTTCAACTAAGAGTGTAAGGGATTTTACCAAGTTTTTGATGCGGTCTATCGACGGACTGCCAGCCATCACCTCCCTGACCAACGCACCTTGATTGTGCATCAATCATAGGTCTTAATTGACCTAGATTAAGCTAGAACTTAGCATAAGTTAGTGTTATTCATGCATGCATACGCATTATCTGCATCTTTACTGCTTTCCTTTAGCTATGCATAAAACAATGTTATAATGTGCTGATTAAGTGCATTATGTCGATTGCAGGGAATAAGCTGATCTGGAGTAGGATCTGAAGTTGGATCTGGAATAACGAGAGTTACAGCAGAGCTAGAGTAGAAGGCTTAGTTTAGATGTAGGAATAATAATGTAAGGGAGTTAAAGGTTTTCTATTCTATTAAGTAGCAATAAAGTAGTAAAATATGAAGAGCTTAGGTCCATCCTAGCCTTAGGATAGCCTAGAGACTTCCCCAAGCCTTAGCCACCCTTAGATTAGGTCACAACACCCTAGGAAGCCCTAAAACCCTAGTTCCAACCCTTATTTGGACGTCCAGATAAGTTATATAATGTCCAAGATCCTTAGCCATCTCCCGCACACCTCAAACCCACTTCTGTAATGTTATTGGACTTCCAGACCCTTTGTTGGACGTCCAATTTCTGCATAATACCCAAAACAGAACCCAGAATCCCTCCTGACTTTGATTGGACATCAAAATAACAAGTCTGGACTTCTGATTTTTGAGTATAAGACGTCTGACACTATTATTAGACGTCTGATACTGCTCTCCAGTTCCTATTTTGAGATTTAAGCCTTGATCTTGGATCTTTAGGTCCCTATACCCAATTCTAACCCTATAGGAACCTAAATTAAGGTGCCGTAACTCTAGTACATCACCTCTAGATCTCCCTAAGGACCTAATTAGGTCCTCACTAAACATAATTGACTTGGATCTTAGTCAATTCCATCAGCTTATTCAATTGGACTCATTGAGTCCAATTGAGCCCTGATCTCAGCACACACTATCCAATTGGACTCAGTGAGAGTCCAATTGACCTAGACCTAAATTAATTGAGTTGTTTTACTCTCAATTAAGTTTCCACACACCCAATTAAACTTGTATTAAGTTTAATTGCACTTTACCTTAGTGAATTAGGGTTTATAACCCCAATTTGAGACATACCTTGACCTAAACCCACTAGAATCTAGCCTAATCAACCTAGCCACCTAAGTTTCGACCCACACACACCCACACACACCATCCACACGAAAATACCTAGCCTAGAGTTCTCTAGAACTCTCTACCATGTGTGGTTGCCTTGGTTGCCAAAATTAGCAACCAAGAGCCATTCAATTTTTAGATCAACATTTGGTGGATCTAAAAGCCACCATCCATCCTCTCTCTCTCACTCTCCCACGAGCTCCCACCATAGGCCTCTCTAGAGAATTCCATAATTCTCTAGAGAGCTTCCCTTAGGTCTATAAAAAGACCTAAGGGGTGGCCATTTGCACCCATTCACATCCCTTGGCTTCATTGGCACCACTCACCTCATTAGCTCCATACACGCCCACCTTCACTTAGGTTAGCTACTCCACCTCCACGAGCTCACTACCACCACCATGGAGGACATCATGCCGAGATGCTGGATCACTCCACCCTCTCTCCAAGGGTCGGCCTAAGCTACATTGGCCGCCCCTCATTCTCCTCCCGACCACTCCAAGGCCATCGGGGACCACCCCTGAATGCCCTCTATTCTTCTAGATTTAATTCATGCTCTTCATAATTTTATTGCTTTTATTACTGCTTAATAGCATAGTCTTACTTCTCCCCCAATGATGCATGCAAAATCCCCCCATAGATTCTTGTATGCGATCATTTTCTGGTAGCTAGATTTACATTTTTAAGCATTCATGTGCAAGCTTTCTTCTACCTTCTATGTTGCAAACACTCTCTTGAATGAATAGAAGATATATTTTTATATATATGTCTATGTGTTGAGAATCACCATGAGCTTATTGCAATATCTTTTGAGTGATTAATGTTGCCTATTTTTAATTCCTAATATACTTGCAACTAAGCATGTCGTACTTCAATATGTAATAATCATAAAGCGGCAAAAAGATCGATTTCAAAAGTAAATCAAATGCCTCCCAGAGACGAACGACCATGACTCAAGTCTCGTAATCTTTACAAACTTAATTTTTGACGAACATTTTTTCGTGACTATACTACGATTTCCGACGACTTTCAAAACGTGTGAAAATAGTTTCCGTCACACCTCGAGCATAAGCTTGGAGGTCTTTGTATCCTAAGACATAGGAACTTCAACGTTGATGGTAAACCCCTTGTAACTGTCTGGCGGTGACGGTGGTCCAGCATTAAGCATCGACTTAAGGCGCCATGCCGATGTCTTACTAGTTCCCCCTCTGATCCTCATGCAGGCATCTCTCTTATGCCCATGTCCTCCACATGCTAGGAAAATGAGGGGGGATCGGCAGATCACCGCCAGATGACCTCTCCTTCGACAGCGATAACAGAAGACTTCCCTATTAACCCTTGTCCACCTCTCCCTCCCTATTCGGCCATCGCCCATACGACTGCTGCCCCTTAGGGTTTCCCCTCTTCGGTTTCCTCTTCACCCTACCCTAGACTGCCATGTTGACCACCCCTCATCCCCTTCATGGCCGACCTCTCCTCTCCTCTCCTCTCATCCCACCATCTCACTTTTTTCCTTAGAGCAAGTTTTATTGAAAAGCTTCTGCAAAAAAATCGAGATTGCCTCCCTGTGAATGACCTGGTATTCACCAATTTTATAAATATTATTTGTCGATGTGTTTTCGTGCTATACTACAACTGAATTAACGTTTAAAACATGATTTACACGTTGAACAAGTTGGCATCGTTGCCGGGAGGCAACGGAAATTTTTGAAGCTTCCTTTGATGCGAATTTAAGATATCGAACTTGCTATTTTCGTTGATTTCGTGTGTAGGAAAGCAAAGAAATCAGAACGAAACATGACAACGGAAATTGCGGGTTCGAACCTCAGGTAAGTATCCATAGTTTAGATTAGTTAGATTTAGGATTTGCTTGGATCCTATGATTAGTTAGAATTTGTTTGCTTATTAAAAAAAAAATTTCTCTTGATTGTTGGGCTGAAATAAAATATTAAATTGTAAAATCAATTCTTGAAGATCTCCACGTCCAAAAATTCTTAAATTTTTATTGGATGTGAGTTTTGAAGTTAGAAACAACATATCCAAATTTTGTGTATATTGGAGTTATAGAAAATTTTGAAAATTTGCTCACTGATCTATTATCAATTTTATTACTGGTCCTGATTTTTCGAAGTTCAAAATATCATAGGAATTTTTGTACAGCTTTGATTGACTTGAAATTTGTGGAACTAAATTTATGAGATAATTAAGAATTTAGAAAAAATATAAAAAATTATTTCTTACAGGTTTGATTACACAGATTATCCAATCAGGAACTGGGAGTCAAAACAGACTGCAAAACCTCCAATACACTTTAAATCAGAAAAAATAGGAGACGTGCATTAAAAATTCTTGAAAAATATTTTCTGAGTGCTTAGGTAGTGGTGCAATAGGTCCAATTGATTTCGTTGCTTGGGTCGCACCACTAATCAAATTTGAACTTTAAAAAAGAAATCATCTAGAATTATTTGTGCTTAGGGTTTCACATTAAGGGTAAAGCACACCTGCATTTCCATATTTAAAGGAAATCTATCAAATAAATTAGGATTTGCAAAACTCTTGTGTGTCTTATCAAAAATTTGATTGAAAATATTAACTCAAGTGAATCCTAAAACACACATTAATACAAGCATTTGAATATTAAAATTCACTTCATCAAGAGAAAAATTGCTTGTGAATCCTTTTTGTCTGCGCACTTCACATCTGAAATCAATGATAAGGGCAAACACCCCCTAACGTCCATCATATTCCAAAAGCACATTCAACACAACCTTAAAATTGAGTAGACGTACCCTAGGCAAGACTAATAGACTTGGGGACTTGAAACTAGATTGGGCTAAAGTCAAGGTCTTGTCTACTTGGATCCACTGGTGACAAGAAAGGTTGGTGCGGTAACCGTGTTAACCCTTAGTGGTCTCCCACCGTGCGGGGTGTCTTAAGGGGTCTCACTCTTTTGGCCAGCAAAGTAATTTAAGTGTTGATCTAACCCAGTCGTGTTTTGGGGAGACAGGATCAGGTTTAATTAGGGTTGACACTCTAAGAACCAGTTTGATTGCTTGCATTGAGCGGGCGGGGGTTTCTCTCATCTGTCTTCTCTTTCTCATCTACAGACATTCTTCTAGTGTATGCAAGGTAGGAGATCTCAAAATCTCGATTTGCTACCACCATTAGAAAAAATCCTATGAGAAGACCTATTTATCTAGGATCTAAATCTGAACCCTCTGCAATGGCTAGTCACCACGAGGAAGAAGAGATTGATGAACAAAATCTAGATCCTATAACTCTCTTACAAAGGCAGATCACTAAGTAGGGCCAGCATCATGAACGACAGATGGAAGTCATAGTGCAGGCCATCACTCGACTCCAAAACGGAAGGGTAGACTGGCCCCTCCGTGACTTTTATAACCCTCATAATGTCCAACTTGAACCCTTTGTTAGGGTACCTCAGGATGGGGAAGATTTTGAACTCAAACCTTAGATCATTAACTTGATTTCCCACTTCTATGGCAGTGAGTCAGATGGCCCCTTCCACCACTTTGAAGAGCTCCTACACATAGGAAGAACTTTTGGCCCTAGAAACTTGAATGAAGGTATCCTGATGATGTAGATGTTCCCATTCTCCTTAAAAGATAGAGCTGCACAATTGTTGAGAACAATTGGTTGACCAATCCTAACTTGGGAAGACCTGAGAAGCACATTCCTAAAGAAATTCTTCCCCGTAGGAAAAACGAATGCCCTTAGATGTGCCATAACAACCTTTAAGCAGAACCCTGGGGAACAACTACATGATGCTTGGGAGAGGTTCAATGATTTAGCTAGGAAGTGCCGAAGTGCCCCCATCATGGGATTCCGAAGTGGCACTTGGCCCATATTTTCTATTATGGGTTGAGTGAGAATTTGAAGAATTTTGTTGATGCGGCATGTGGGGGTAATTTCCTGAGTCGAGATGCTGAGGGAGCCTTTCAATTGTTTGAAAATATGAGTGAAAATTCCCTCAACAATGCCTCAATGTCCGCCTTTAATAGAGCTAATCAACCAAGGAGCGGAGTTTATGAAGTTAACAATAATTCATGCTTGGTTGATTTAGAGTTAATTGCACAACGTTTAGACAAGGTGGAACTAGTGAGAAAGAATGTGGAGAATTTGGATAAGAAGCTGGATAATCTTCTAAAGGGCGGGAATTCCTTAGGTACACAATCCGGAGCAAATCCTATGCCTACCCAGGGAGTGGCTATGTTAACCCACAACCAACTCCCCAACCCTCTAGGTCAAGAAATAGTACACAACATTAATGACCTAAACATGGCTCCACCTATGAGCCAACTGTACTTGGACCCATCTCTTTCTGGGTACCAAGGAGGGACCTTGATGCCCTCGAATTCTGAACTAGGCAGCCCGATGCCTAGTTATCTTGAGGATGTGAATGCACTCCAAAGTTACACTAGAAATGAGCCTTATTCAAGCACTTATAACCCTGGATGGCGCAACCATCCTAACTTTGCTTAGTCAAGTAAGAAATCCACCCAGGGTCCTAACTTGACTAAGCTAAACACTTATGGGCAACCTAGTAGGTACACACAACCACGCACATATCAGCCACAACCTACATAATAAAACCAACCATCTGATCTAAGTCTAGTTAAAAAAATGAGAGAGATGAATCTGAGACATAAGGAAGAAATGAATCAATTGAGGATAGAATTGACGTAATGACTGGACCAGCTAGTAGATACTTGACAACACGGGATGTTGCCATTTCAACCCGTCCCAAACCCAAGGAACTTCAATAGGGTTAATCAGCACAACACACAGGAGCAACAAGCACACCTAATTCAGCCTGCTCTCCAGCACTCACCAGGTTTTCTTAACCCTAACCCAACTCAGGCTCAACCCATTTTGCAAAACCCACCTTACCCTTCTAACCCTAATGCACAAGCCTATGTTGTCACTTTGAGAAGTGGGAAACAAATCCAAGATCCTTCTACATCAAAATCTTACCAAGATCTTGAGGAGCCTGAATCTGACCTAGGAGACCAAGCTAATCTAGAAAACAAGACTCAGGATTTGAATACTCATGATTTTTCTCAAGCACCTTTTCCTGAAGCCTTGATCAAAACTAGGGAAAAAAAATCGATCAATCTAAGTAGTGGCTTGAGATTCTAAAGCAAGTCTAGGTAAATATACCACTCCTTGAGGCTATTGAGAACATCCTGGCCTATGTGAAATTTCTGAAGGAATTATGCACACTGAAACGCCAGGCCAAATCATTCAAAAGGGTAGTGATTTCTGAATAAGCCAGTGCCATTATCCTAAATAAGCTCCCTCCTAAAAAGAAAGATCCAGGGACCCCCTTAATTTCATGTGAAATAGATGGATTCATCCTGGATCGAGCGTTACTGGACCTTGGTGCCTCCATCAACTTAATCCCCATAGAATTATATGAAGAGTTGAATTTAGGCCCCTTGCAACACATTGAAGTGACCCTTCAGCTTGCTGATAGGTCAACCAAAATTTCGAAGGGCCTTTTGCAGAATGTGATTATAAAAGTGAGGGATTTTGAGTACCCTGTGGACTTCCTTGTTCTGGATATGGAGGCATCAGAAAACCTGAACCACTCCCCGATAATCTTAGGGAGACCTTTCTTGGCCATTGCCAAGGCTCTAGTCAACTGTGAGACGGGGATTATGCACATCACCTCTGGAAGGAAAAATTGTCAACTCAATATCTTTAAAACTTCCCAAAAAAATAAGGTGAATTGTGGTTCCATCGATGTTGTAGGAATAATTGAATAAGTTTTGGCAATTCACACTAAAGATGATCCGAATCCTACCAAAGCTCAAGACCAACACAAAGGGAAAGAATGGGATGTACTTGAGGATAATTCTGATCTACCATCGCCCATGGAAAATCAAATCGAACAGGACATTAGTGAGATTGAGAAACTCTTGGGGATAACTTATGATGGATTAGATGATATTATAAAGAATCCTCAATACATTCACCCTGAAATTCAAGAACTTTTGAATTCTGAGGGAGTTTAAGAAAATGGACAATCTAAGGACATTAACAAGGAAGTAACCTCAGAAGAAGAAGTCCAACACATAATGGACTGGGGAAGAACTTATAAGCCAATTGGTTCAAATGGATGGCTTGACTCAGAAGAAGTGACTTCGGATGAGGAAGAGGAAATTTCTGATGAAGATTTTGAAGAATTTCACACAACTCTACCCCTATCCTCATATGACCCAGAGCCTGGAGAACTCATGATTTTTGATATCAACTACCATTATGAAGACCTTTACTACTCTGATTCAAAACCAAATTTAATTCTAAATCATGACTTCAATCCATACCCTATACCACCTCTTCTTGATTTGTGGAACTGGATTGACAAACAGGCTCTATAATTTGAACCTCATCCACCTGACCCTATTTCATATTCCAAATCAGAAAGACTCATTGGAATAGGGTTGCATCATCAGCTGGTCCACATGGATCACTGATTCTGGGACCAAATGATCATATCTTTCTACTAATCTTAAATTCCCCTGCAACAATTATTACTTCTTCTCTTATCCCACAGTATTGAACTACATATTTTTTGGGTTTAAGTCCGACAAATGACGTTAAACTTAGCGCTCACTGGGAGGCAACTCAATATTCATTACAGGTAGTTTTTCACCCTCTGCATCCATGCTGACCTAGATCAACAAGCATAATCAGGTGATATCTCCTCCTCTTGCTTATTATATTTTGATTTTTGTGCATACATTTTAATGAGGACAATGTAATGAATAGGTATGGGGGGGTGGACATTGCATGACTTATTTTTACGTCAAGAAAAAAAATGCATTTTGGCATAAAGAATTTTTATTAAGGTTTTATTAGGAATTTATTCTTAAGTTGATTCCTAAGTTTAGAATCCAGTACAATTTCACATTTACACGTAGAATTTGTAATGGATCCTCTATGAAAACCGATAAACATCTTTAGTTTGTTGAGAAGAAGCATTGCTTCTTCTCCTAAACCCATAGATAGTAATTAGGGAGTTAGGCAAACTATCTTCTAACATATCCACCAAACAAGTGTGAAGTGACAGTAGAAAGAATACTGGTACTCTAAGGCTAGTATGAGGAATCTTAACTTCTGGATAATTAGATAATGATACTCATGGTTATGCATAATTTTCGCTATCGCCTTCTGCGTACAAGTTCTTAGTGCGAATATTTTTGAGAGCCACCAAATAAGGCAAATAAGTAGAGAGCGGGTTCTGATAAAACTAGGGCTAAGGTGGATGGTCATGACCATCTTTTACGGAATCCTCGGCTAAAGGAGGATATTAATTCAAGATCAGAAATACATTGTCTTATCCATTTCCTTCTCGGTGCCGAGAATAGGCACTTTCACGAAATAAGTCACCTGATATCCTCCTGAACACCCCTAATCTCGAATAATGCCTCGTAAATAAAAATTCGTATGTTATACTGCGTTGCGTTAGTAGATATTTGAAAAAAAAAAGATATATACAAAAAAAATAGTGGAAAAAGAAAAAAAAAATTATACAAAGAAAAAAATTTTAGAAAAACAAAAGAGCAGAAAAAAAGAGAGTTATGAGTTAGAGGCAACAACACCTACCACCCTCCTGATTCACCAAATATAGTCTTGACCTACTTTTCTGTATTTTTGGCCATTTGAATACGGGCTGAGGAATTCTGACTTAGTTTTAGAGTTATCAGAACCTAATCAAAGTATTAATGCCAGGAGAGACCACGAAATATACTGATAAATCTGGTGAGATTGTGAGCTCAAAAAGAAAGAAAAAAAAGATAAGAAAAAGAAAAAGAAAGAGAGAGAATGAGTACAAAGGAACTAAAGAGAGCATAGTTTTTCCGCCTCTCTTTGAGTTGAATTATTTAATAATCTGGAAATCTAGGTTCGAAAGTACTAGTCTATATGTAGTATTAGATGAGTGTGAGCCACCAAATACAAATCTACTTGACTCAGAAATCTTCTACTTAAGCCAAAAATCAGGGTTGAATTTACAGATTATCTTATAACCCCGAGGGGAGAAGTCTGTCTATCCCAATAGATTTTTACTAAGGGTTAAGTATGAGCTTTAGATGTGGAATGACTTTTCACTTGGATTCGTTGCATAGGCTACAACAAAACACATTCACGATTATCTGGATTACTAAAGCTTCGGATGAAAACAAAAGACAAAAATCTCTAGTCAAACTCTTGATAAAAATTACTCATGTAGGACCACTTTGCATTTAGTCATGATTTGCTAGGGACTAGCAAGATTTAGGCATGGGGGTGTGATTGCACAGCAATCATGCAACCTAAATCACCTGAATTACTCTAGATTCTAGCATAACTTAGGAATAATGCATTCATAGGTATTGTGATTTGCACAATAGGTAGTTTATTAGTCGTATAAATAATATGGTCATTTTATGTACTAATGAGAGATGATTTTAATCGTGTAGATGATTTGAAGCTGTGGATGTCAGATCAGACCGGATAGATCTGATCAGGACGACGACGGGAGTCCAACACTTCCGAAATTGGCTTGATCAGACAACTAGAGAATCGTGTGCAATCCATAAAAGAGTAGAGATCATGGAGCCAAAGGACAAAGATCGGAGCTTGACATGAAGAATCCAACCACATGGATGTATCCGGATCAACGATCGCAGTCCAACGGTGGAAAAATCAACCCGATCGGAGGTCTACAGCACCAGATACAAGGAAAAGAAGATAGAGGACCATGATGGTGCCATGTGGCACCATCACAGTCGCCCCCTCATCGCCTCCCCATCTAGGAAGGCCACCTTCGCACGCTGTGGGTCATTGGATCTTCATTTAACGGCCATGAGCGCACCACGACGCCTGTCTCACTGTGCCTCATCTATGGAAAGAAAATCTCGATCATTGGATCTTATCCAACGGACGAGAATAAGTTTCCTTAAAACAAAAACATAACAATATGGATGCATGGCACAGCGGTGAGCGCACTCAACCACAAGCACGATAGGTGCATTCGAGTGGAGCTGCGCAAAATTGAAGGAGCGTTGGCGCAGGCACAATTGCGATCGAAGGGCGGAGGAGCAACCACGTGGCATGATCAGAGTGCGTCGCGGCCAAACGTGTGATCCCATGTGTTTTGTGAAAATATGAAGAAGAGGCCCGTGCGCATGAGCTGTCCAATCTAAGGATGAGGCGCTTAGATGAGGCTTGTGGGTGCGCGCATGGAGGGAGAGAATCGTTGAAGCGAGTGCGCAAGAGTAGCTGGGCTGTGCGAACTTGATCCAAGGGCACAACAGGTGCAACGTGTCAGCCGGAGAGTGAATACGCGCGGTGGAGGTGAGTTTGAAGGTGTTTTTAGGCCAAATCAAGTCCGTTGATCTCTCGATCGACGGATCTGATTAATCCTAAAGTTGCACGAGATAGAGGGCCTAAAGACCCTTTTTGCACTCTATAAAAGCTATAAAAGAAGGCCAAAGTCCCCTAGTTGAAGGCATCTCTTCTAGCATGTCTGGATACAACTCTTCCACCTTCTCGACAACTTTTCGTCCCTCTGCAACTTCGCTCTGACCTTCATCCCGGCGCTTTGGATCTGAGGTGCTGCCACTCCTCACACAAGCATCCTACATGCGGCGTCGTCTCTCTGCCACTTTCTATCTCTCTCTATCTTTCTCTCTCTATTTATTTATTTGTTTCTAGTAACATTCTCTATTTTGAAAACTCTATTTAATTGCAATTAATATCTGATTCCTATACATATATACATATATAAATATCTATTTGGAGTAAGTTTTATTGAAAAGATTCTGCAAAAAAATTAAGATTGCCTCCTTACGAATGACCTGGTACTCACCTGTTTTATAAATATTATTTGTCGACGTGTTTTCACGCTATAGTATAACTGAATTAACTTTTAAAATGCGATTGACATGCCGAACAACGATCATTACCTTTAAATAGAACCTTGGGGAACAACTTCATGAGTCATGGGATTCTTAAGTGACATTTAGCCCATATGTTCTATTGTGTGTTACATGATAATCTAAAGAATTTTGTCGATGTAGCATGTAAGGGTAATTTCCTTAGTAAGGATAAGGAGGGAGCCTTTGAATTATTTGAAAATATGGGTGAAAACTCTCTCAACAATGCCTCTATAACCACCTTTAGTAGATCTAAGCAACCTAAGAGTAGAGTTTATGAAGTTCTGGATAATTCAAGCTCGGCTGATTTGGAAATTATTACTAAATGGCTGGAAAAGGCGGAATTGGTCAGGAAAAATGTTGAAAATTCAGATAAGAAATTTGATCACTTGGATAACCTTCTGAAAGGCGGAAATCCCTGAGGAGCAACCACCCATGTCAATCTTATGATTAACCAAGGGACCTCAGTTTTAACCTGCACCCAACCCCTGCTACGTCAAGAGCTAATACACAACATTACTGACTTGCCCTTTGCTCAACCCATAAGTCAATTGTACTTGGACTAAACTCTTTCTGGATACCAAGGAGGGACTTTGATTCCCTAAAATCATGATTGTGGCGGTTTGGTACCTAATTATATTTAGAATGCTAGTGCAATCCGAGGTTATAGTAGGAATGACCCATTTTTGAATACATACAACCTGAGATGACGCAACCATCCAAAGTTTTCTTGGTCGAGTGACAAACCTGCCCAAGGTGCTAACCTAACTAGGTAGAATATCAATTCCTATGAACAACCTAGCAAGTACACACAGCTACAACCTTGCCCTTACCAAGTTCAACCTACCTAGGAAGCCCAACCTTCTGATCTTGCTTTTACCCTCAAAGAAATGAGAGAAATGAATTTGAGACATAAAGAGGATATCGGTCAATTAAGGACCAAGTTGATGGTGAAAATGGACAAAATAGTTGACTTTAGGCAACATGGAATGTTGCTATCCCAACCTGTCCTTAACCCTAGGAACTTGAACCAAACTAGGGAGCCATAACCTCAAGCTCATGTGATTAACCTTGCTCCCCCTGTCCCTTCTAGATTTACTCAAATCCCTACTCTAGTTAATTGAGCCCTACCTATTTTCTAGAACCCACCTTAAGGATTAACCCCTGATTATAATTGCTAGTGCTATTACCCTTAGAAGTGGAACTAGAATCCAGGATCAAATCTAGCCCACACCTATTGATCATAAGGACCCTGGTGAACCAGACTTGGTTGACCAACCTGAAGATGATTCTAGCAGGGCTTAGGAACCTATTACTCTTGACTCTGATTATGTGCCTGTTAATCGCTTTGAATCGGGTTTTAAAATCGATACGTGTAGTATAGGTTGAATCAACGTGCAAAACAAATAAAACTTAATACTTGAATAGAAGTCAAAGGTCAAACATAGGGAGCAATTGGCAAAAATAATTCTCAAGATTGCAATTCAACACAAATATATAATTAAAAAAATTCCAAGCAAATATGAATGAAAGTGAATGTCAAAGAGTGTAAAAAGAATGGGGTAAAATGGTCATTGAATCACCAATTACCCCTCATAATTATATCAAATAACTCAATAGTTCTAAGAAAATAAATGCCACGTAAGATAAATGCACAGTGCATTTCAAATGAAGCTCAAACATCTGCTCCGCCTGTCAGATGGCTTATCCTACTCAAAGGTATTTCTCTTTTTCTTCTTCCTCTTCTTTGTGCCTTCTCTTCTCCTTCTCAGTCTTCTCTCTTCTTCCTCTTCTCTGTCTGTGCCTTCTTCTTGTTTCTCTTTTCACACAAGGGGAAGGTTTCTCAAACGACTAAGTGTCGGCCGTTGGTCCTGAGAGCAAAACCCCCTGCCCTCGCATGCTTTCTCTCCTTACTCTGGGATCTGCCCTCCCAGGGCCTCAGTGGGTTATCGGGTATTCGGGTAGAGCACACCTAGGACCAGGGCTGTCGGCTGTGAGTGGCCGCCGAAGAGTGCTTGGTTAGGTAGGTAATCGGATGCACCAGACCTGTGTGTAGGTGTCGTGGGCGAGGCCCGTGAGGGGCGTGAGGACCTCATCCCCTGTGAGTTACTTGAGGTGATAAGCGTATGAGACAAATTCAATTTATGCGGGTTTGGGTGCTCTTCAACTTCCGAGGTGGGACTATCCCACCGCCTTCTTCTATGTGTAGCTGCAGTGGGTTGCCTTCGCTGAATTGGAGTAGCAGCAGCAGATGTTGGTGCCAATTGAAGACCTGGAGATCTGCCTGGAGCCTCTTTGCACAACCTGGGCGTATCACTTGGGGCTTGCACTATTGGAGAAGGCTTCAAGCTTCGTTTGAAGCTACAGTAATGGCGGTCGAAGGACCTGCTACCTGAAACATGAAATATGGGCTAAAAGCCCCGGCTAAAAGGTTCAATAGCATCGCCATGAGGCGAGGAAGTGAATGGCGGTGTCCGTGTGGTGTGAGAGTTTGTGAGGTGGCCAGACGATGATGGAAAGTGAAGTGCAAAGGTGCAGTGTTCGGTGGAGGTTGTGGAGGACCAATCGACCTAACTAGGTTAGGGCTTTTGCTCCTGGGGTCGAGGTGAAGGTGTAGGGATGAACGGCGAGGGGTTTGGTGGTGTGTGGAGAGAGATGTGCCTCGCTGGAGGAGTGGCTGAACGCGAAAGAGATGATGGTGAACGGGTGGTAGCGTGGTCAAAATTGAGTGTGGTTGGGATGAAAATGAAGTAGAGGAGTTAGAGGACTTATCTAGGTAGTTGGCAGACGACGGGGAGTCGAGGTGGCGCCAATTGCGATATGGTTGACGTTGTGGAAGAAAGTGCTCCGGTGAGTAGGAATTGATGAGGAAGATTGAGGATGGGGCGTCGGTGGGTACAACACGATGCGGAAGAGAGAGGGAGATAAATCCACCATTGGTATTGCGTGAGGATGAAGGATGGAGTCGGAGGAGCTTGCTGGACATCGAGGAGCTTCGACCGGATGTGGAGAGACGAAATTAAGGGGGAATCCGATCGAATTCGAGCGTGGAATCTTCGGTTTGATCTGGGGGTCCTTTTATTGGCCTCTGGATGGCATTTTGGGCTTGGGAAGCTTTTGGGCTTGGGAAGCAAGCTTCCCAAGCTAGGAAAGCTCGCAGGAGATAGGAATTTCAAGATACCCTAATCTCTTATGCGTTCACATATGAGATTGGGAAGGTTTTAGAGCTTGGGATTTGGCTCAGAAGGAAGGGAATTCTTTGACGAACTTCCCTTTCAAATCTGAGAGGGATTCATCAAGGAATCAAGGAGAATATGCCATATTTAGGTCGTTGGAATTTGTAGGAATAGGATTCATGGTGGTAGGGACCTATATGAATAAAATGATGATAAAGATAGGGGCCTTTTTGTAAGAAATTCAAAAGCTAAGGACCCAGGTGGAATAAAGGAAATCAGACTTAGACCAAAGTGCAAACTAGGTTGAAACAATCTCAAATTGGGCCTAAATTTTGTCATAAACCTAATTTGGACCTAAGGAATCCAATGGTCAAGTTAGATTTTGGTTTTGACTTAGTTTGACTAGGTAATTTGCATAATTACCCAAATTAGGGCAAATGTTAGTCTAAGACTCTGTTTTGGACAGGTTTTGATGGTCAAATTGAAGGTACTGTTTAACAGGCGAGATCAAGGTTTTAAAATCGATACGTCGTAGTATAGTTTAAATCACTCGAAAAGAAAATAAATTTTATTACTCGAAGTTTTAAGTCCGAGGTCGAACACAGGGAGCAAATTAGGGTTTAAAAATCAAGAGCACAACTTTTGAAATTGAATATAATTTGCAATGAAAAATCAGTTATAGTGCAAAAACACAGAATTATCAATGTATAAAAAGAAAGCAAAAAAAATGGACGTTTGATTTTATAAATCGGACGTCTTAAATATGGCTGCTATAGTGCTGTGCTTTTCTTCTCTTTTTCTCTTCTCTGATCTCTATCTCTGACTGGCTTTCTTCATTCTTCTTCTTTCTTCTCTGATTTCTTCGTGCCTTAGCCTTCCTTTGCTTTCTTTCCTTCTGCTGTTAGCTTCTTCTCTTTCTTCTTCTTTTTCTTTCTCTAGTGGTGCCTCTTTCTTCTGCCTTCAGTTCCTTCTCCTTCTCTTTCTTCTTCAGCCCTTCAGCCTTCAGCTTCTTCCTCTTCAGCCCTTGCCTTCTCCTTCCTTAGCTTCTTTGGCTTCCGCCCTCCTCTTCCTTGTCTTCTTCTTCTTCTCCTTTCCTGCGAGAGAGCAAAACCTACCCCTACCCGCCCCCGTGATCTCTCTTCCTCTTTCTCTCTTAGGCTCTCTCTCCCAGAGTCGCTTCTCGGGTAATCGGGTCGGGTACGCGCTTGGGACCCGGCCCACCGACGTGTGGTGGTGGGCAAAGAGTGCAAGTCGGGTATACAGGTTAAACTAGGTCCAAGAGGATTGGGTCACGGACGAGGCAGTGAGAGGTGAGTGGGACCTTACCCCGTGGTTAGGAGGCGAAGAGGCTACTTCACTTTTTTACTTTATTCCACTACAGCGCACCAGCAGCTTCTGAGGTGGAACTATCTTCCCACCTCCCTTTGCACGCGTCTGCAGCAGGAGTCCTCCCTTGATTGCAACTGCTACCTCAGTCTTCAGTGCCAATTGCTTGGCTGGGGTTGTGCGCAAGAGGATTTTGCGCAACCTAGGGCCGTGCACTTGGAGCGGGGAGACCTGGAACGAGCTTGAAAGCTAGCAGCTTGCGTGCGTTAATGGCGGTGGAGACGCCTACACCTGTCAACACAAAAATGGCCTTGCGGCCTCATCAGAAAGCTCAGTTAGCTTCGCCAAGACACGGTGAAGTAGTGCGGGGGTCAGCATGGAGTGGGGTGGTCGGAGTGTGTGTGCCTAGGGCACCCTGTGTGCGTGAGAGTGGGTGTGTTCGGGAGGTGTTTTAAGGGCGTGGCTCGGTGAGTGGAGTGAGAGTTTAGGATCAGTGAGGTGTTGCGGGGCTTATGGGGTGGTTGGCAAGGCGGATGGAAGTGTAGAGTGGCAGGGACGCCTCGCCGAAGGTCTGGCCGGAGGTGAAGAAGGTGAGGGTGATTGTGTGCCTCGAAGGGTGTTTTCAAGAAATAAAGGGAGAAAAAATGATTAGAAAAGAGAGAGGACTTAGCTGGATGTAGATAGATGAAGGGGAAGGCAGAGATGGCAGCTGGCTCATATTGTCGTCATCGAAGACGAAACACTCAGTGGGGGAGGACGGCCACGATGAAGGGGTTGCAGAGGTGTCGGTTGGTGCGGCGTGACGCGGACGAAGAGGAGGAAGAGAACCCTACCACTGGTATTGTGGCTAGGCGATGAGGGAAAGAGAGGGATGTCACCAGAGCTTGCTGAGCTACTTGCCGGAGGGAGAAGAGACGAATTAGAGGGAATCTCTGGCCAATTTCAAGCATGGAGGATGCAGAGGGATTTGGGCATGCTTTTATAGCCTTTGGATGAAGGATTTGTGCTTGGAAGCTAAGCTTCCAAGCACGGTAAGCTCACCGGAGATGGCAGGTTGCTGGAGACCCGAATCTCTCATGCATTTGCATAAGAGATTGGGTGCCAAATAAGGCCTCAAATTGTGTTCAAACTGGAGGAGATTTTTCAGAGAATCTCCCTTTCAATTTTGAAGGGGATTCTCTGAGAAATCAGAGAGATCTTTCCCTTGAAACCTCGCTGGAGTAGGATTCTTTCCGCTATAATGGTATAGGGACCTAATTGTAAAGAATGAAGACAAAGATAGGGGGTTTTTGCAGAGGTTTTTAAAAGCTAGTTGTAGAAATGTAATTGGGCTGGACTTATTTGCAAAGTAGGTCAAGATGAATTTCCCTTAGGTCTAAATTTTGGTATAAACCTAATTTGGACGTAATGAATCTAATGGTGAAGTTGGATTTTAGGTTTGGCCACATTTGAGTAGGTAATTTACACAAAAACCCAATTTAAGGTATATATTTGACTGAGACCCCAATTTAGGTTAAAATAGATTCCAAGGGCCAAATTGAAGGTTCCAAATCCTAGAGAATATTTTTCCATGATTTTTAGAGGGTTTAAGTGAATTTTATCCTGACTAGAATCTTATCAAATCAAGTGGGTCTATTTTAGGGTTACAAGAAGTCATTTAATTCTTAGAATCCACATGAACCCTTTTCTGTTTGAACCAACCCACTTTTTATCTTGTTAAGACCATTTGACCTGTGTTTAGCCAATGAGAAAACCCATTTTTGTATTTCAATGATAAAATTACAGTTTTATCCCTTATTTCTTTCTTTTCTCTCAAAATGGTTATTCATTGAGTTAGGACCTCCAGTTGGTTATGTAGGAGCTTTTGTTCTCTTTTATGGGTCAAAATGAGTTAGTTAGGGCTCATGATGGTGTTCCCATCAGGTACCAAACCCTAGAGAATATTTTTATATGAATTTTAGAGAGTTCAGGTAAATTTTATCCTGACTAGAACCTTGGTAGATTAAGCTGGTCTGTTTTTAGGGTTTCAAATGTCCATTAACTCCTGTAACGTATGAAAATCCTTTTCTATCTGTTCTAACCCACTTATTTGACTCTTAAGATCATTTGACCTTTGTTCAACCCTTGAGAAAATCAGTGGTTATTTTGTATTCAAGATATGATGGTAAAATTACAGTTTTAACCTTATTTTCTTGTCTTTCTCTCAGAATCAATATTTTATGCCCTTAAGACCTTTTGATGGATATGGAGGAGCTTTTATTGACTTAATCAGGTTAAACTGAGCTAGTTATGGCTCATGATGGTGTTCCCATCAGTGCCCTATCCTGAAGCCTTAGACAAATCTAGCAAGAAGAAACCACTTGCTAGCAATGAGGAGTTGTTAGATATCTTTAAAATGGTTGAGATTAATATCCTACTCCTTGAGGCTATCAAGCATATCCCTACTTATGCCAAGTTCCGTAAAGATCTCTACACTCAGAAGCGTTGGCCTAAATTTCAAGCACCTAGGAAGGTTGTCCTATCTAATTATCCTTGGAAAGCTTCCTCTTAAAAGAAGAGACCTTGGAGTACTCTTATACATTTTATCGGGAACTCCTTGATTTAGGTGCTTCAATCAACCTAATCCCGACTAGCCTATATGAAAAATTTGGATTAGGTGAACTCAAACCCACCTCTGTGACTCTCCAACTTGCTAACAGATCTATTGTCAAACCTAAGGGAGTCTTAGAGGATGTCATCATCAAGGTCGAAGATTTTTATTTCTCAGTGGATTTTCTTATCCTTGACATGAATATTCTTGAGGAGCTTAGAAACACCCCAATTATTCTTGAGAGGCCTTTTCTTGCTATGGCCAAGGCTCATATCAATTGTGACAATGGAAGTATGGGAATATTTTTTGGTGATAGAAAAATTGCACTTGGATATCTTTAAGGCCAGCAAGAAATTTGAGGATTGTAGGTGTATTGATGATCAAGATGATGTTGATGA
This sequence comes from Thalassia testudinum, assembly GCA_037157565.1. Taxonomy (NCBI): domain Eukaryota; kingdom Viridiplantae; phylum Streptophyta; class Magnoliopsida; order Alismatales; family Hydrocharitaceae; genus Thalassia; species Thalassia testudinum. The sequence goes on along the minus strand of JAZHRO010000077.1, from coordinate 155,677,446 downwards.
TGTGGTGGCTATGAACCAACTCTTTAGAAGCCAACCTGACTAAACTAGCTCAGGAGGTTGATGATTTCTTCTAGACCCGTTCCTTTATACAACCTCTTGAGAATGATCAAGTGATTGAACTTGCTCCACCTGCCAATCTTGATTCAGCCGAGTTTGATATGAAACCTTTGCCTTCTAATCTGAAGTACAACTTTCTAGGTCCCAATCAGACTTTACTTGTGATTGCTAATGCCTATCTGACTCAAGAACAATAAGATAAATTGATTTGGGTCCTAAACGAAAATGAGGCAATTGGGTGGACTATTAAGGATTTGAAAGGAATTAATCCTACTTATTTCAATCACATAGTATTTTCTGTAGAAGGATCTAAGACTTCTCATGAGATGCAAAGAAGGTTGATTCTAATAAGCGAGTAGTAAAGAAGGAAACAATTAAATGGTTGAACGCTAGAATATTGTATCCGATCTCTAATAGTCCTTGGGTTAGTCCAATCTAGATCATTCCTAAGAAAGCAGGACTAACTATAGTGGCTAATGGACAAGGATAATTAGTACCAACAAAGGCAGCTTCCTCTTGAAGAGCATGCATTGATTATATGAAGCTTAATGCAACCACTAAGAAATATCATTTTCCTCTCCCTTTTATTGATAAGATTTTAGAGAGATTGGTGGGACAAGACTTTTATTGCTTTTTGGATGGATATTCTCGATACAATCAAGTAGTAATCCACCCTGAGGATCAGGAGAAGACCACTCTTAGCTACCCTTATGGAACCTTTGCATTTTGTAGAATGCCTTTTGGATTATGTAACGCACCAGCTACATTTCAAAGATGTTGATGGTAACACCATCATTATCTATAACTAGCTTAAATTAGTGAAAATCAAGTGACAAATGCTCCTACATAATCTCCTGAAGACCATAATTCCATGCAAATCCATTTTGAGAAGAAAACACTAAAAAAGTGTTAATTCTACAATTTTAACATCATATCATAAATGTAGAGTAATCATGGGATTTTCCAGGGGTTAATTGAAAGTCATATGAGCTTTAAAGTCCAACGAGTGGGTCCATACAGATAGAAATAGGGTTTCACGCGTTTCGAGAACCAAATTAGAACACAAAAACCTAATTTCAGACCCACTTGAATTGAAGAGGTCCCGGTCAGGATAAAATTCATCTAAGCATCTTAAAATTCATATAAATATATACTGAGAGGTTTGATACCCTTGGTTTGACCATCTGAGCCCATTTTGATTTTGAACATAGTCTCAGGCGGGATTCTACCCTAATTTGGGCCTCAGTGTAAATTATCCTTTCAAACATAGTCAAAACTGAAATCCAAGTTCACCATCTGACTCCTTGGGCCCAAATTAGGTTAAGGCCAAAATTTAGGCCGGATCAAAGTTCATCTTAACCTATTTTGCATTTCTATCCCTAAAATATTTATTTCAAGCAGACCCTCAACTTTCGAAAATCTTGCATTTGGGTCCCTAACTTCCTTGTCTTCTTCTCAAGTGGGTCCCTGCCGCCATGGTAGGTGTGAACCTGAGGGCACCGACCTTCAAGAGAGGAGATCTCTCTGGATTCAACTCCAAATCCCCCCATAATTGGATGGATGGATGATCAGACAATCTGGAATCCAACTAACCCCATTTAAGGGATTGGAATTAATCCTAGAACTTAGGTGATCTTGAGGATTTTGGGGAACTTTTTCCCTAAAAATTGAGAAGCAACTAAGCTTCTTTCCTCATTTAAAGCTTGCCTTGAAGCTGTATTTAAGCTTCCCTATGCACATGCGTTCTCTTTAGTTGAGTTTAAGCCCAGAAACATCCAGTTCTTCCCTTCTACGACCGCCCTCTGGCTCGACTCCAGCGATCCTCCTAGACAGCTTCTTCAGGCCAGCCAACAGCCAAATTGGCCTAGCCTCGACCTTCTTCTCCTTTCTCTGCCTCTCGCAGACCAAAGCAGAGGTCATCTACCGTCTCGTCCTTGCTGCTTCTTCCACCGAAGACTTCGTCCCCTTTGGTGCTGGCTAATCAAAGCTGACGCGGAGCTTCTTCCCCTTCATCCATAGATAAGTCATTCCTCTTCCTCTCCTTTAGGTTAGATTCCACCTCTTATATCCTCAATTTGACCGACTAATCACCCTCTCCCCCTTTGTCTTCTCCGCCTTTGGCCACGCCTCTGGCGTAGTTGCTCGGCCACTACACACACCCCAATGCCCTGCCAACACTCCTAGAAGCTTCATGTTAACTTCACGTTCAAAAGCCCTAACTATATTTAGCCGGACAACCACCCAACCACTCCACCGAACAACCCACACTTTGGCCACCTGCCCCTCCATCGCTTGACCACACCACACACTCTTCCACGCAATTACCTCACCGTTAGCTTTGCCTCACTACGACAAAGCTTCTCATGTGCTTAACTGAGCCTTAATGCTATGTTTTTTGTACAGGCATCTTTGCCGCCTGAAGAGTCGTGTTTCGCGAATTAAAATTAGGATTTGGAGAACCCGTCGTTGTAGCTCGCAAAACGTGTCTATCAAATACAATTTATAACTGAAACTCCAAGGGAGTCTCGGGTTGAATACAGGAAGGTGATGTTTACTTTATTTGAAAATCACTCTTCATTTTGTTTCTTTTTGGTATTTGAGGTTTTATTATTTTTTGTATTTTTGAAATACAAAGACAAGCAAGATAAGTTCAAAAAATGAGATGGAACAAATATGGTATATCACTCCAATATTTATTACAATAATCTATGAAAGTATAAAAGAGATAAGGGTGAGAAGAAATCTCCCGAATCGGCTGTTCGACGAGACGACGGTGCCTGGAGGAAGCTTGGATGAAGGAGGTGAGATGCAGGACGACGGAGATGAGATGCAAGAGAATGCCAGGTAGAGGAATGCTTCACCGAGGCTCTAGAGTGGAGGTGAGGAGACAGAGGCAATCTTCTATCGAAATGGAGGTGGAAGGATGGCTCCAAGGCAACCTATGAAGGTGGTGGGATGAAGGATGAATATTTGGTGGGAAATAGAAATATTACACTAATAAGAGGCCTTTCAAGTTTGAGAGTAAGCTCTAATGGAGCTTTAGTAGGCTACTAGAGTTTAGGAGTAGGTGGGAGTATAGTAGGTAGAGTTGGTGAAGAATGGAGGTGTAGGGGTCCTTTTATAATGGAGGGAAGAGGAAAATATTCATGTAGAGGGCTGTAGTGACAGCTGTAAGTGTCAATAAAGAGCCCTGCAGCTGTCGCTGAAAATTGTGCTCTCATCGCTCACGGCCGCAGTTGTCCTTATGCCAATAGGCAATTAGTGATGGCTGTGTCACTAAAGGTCCGCTTAGGCTGTCGCTGAAGATCTGCACCACCCTCACCCGCACCGCTTAGGTTGTCGCTTGCGTGCTGGTGCTACGGTGCGGGTGGCTATGCGTGCACCTGTGCGCGTGCATGCTTACTGCGGTGTGGGTGGCTGTGCGCACTTGTGCACGCAGCCGGTGCCTCCAATTGCTGATTTGGGAGGTCCGCGGGTCTCGAACCCACGCCTCTCATTTGAGGAGTGGGCGCTTCACCGTTTGGCCAAAGCACCACTTTGTCGAGTGGAGAGCACTGTGATTGCGCATGTCTCAACCATTGGGTTGAGATCCAACGGTTCTGTTCTCTTCTTGCAGCGAGGCTGGGGACGCGATGGCTCAGGTGGGGTGGCTTGGATGGCGCCACGTGGTGCCATCTGGGCCGTCTGTCTTCTTCTTGTAGAGGGTGCTACGGAGCTCTGATTAGGGTGATTTTTGCTTTGCGGATTGCGATCGTCACTCCGGATTCATCCGTAAGATCGAATTCTTCATCCGAAGCTCGTAAAGATGTCACACTACCTCCTGGCCATATAAAATGGAAGAATTAATGTACATAATACACAATTGTCCTAAATGCCATGCAATGGATGTTATACAGTATTTATAACATGATATGCAATGCTAAGCCTAGGAACTGTCATAAATAATCATTTTATCACGAATTCATGTGTGTTTATCATACCCCCATGCTTACTTTTTGCTAGTCTCTATCAAAATTAACCTAAATGCTATGTATAAAAGTATAATTAGGATTTGATCACTTAGGCACGATTTGTTGGTTGCTTTAGAAAACTTCAACCCATGACCTGGTTACAAAAACTCGACAGTGCCCGGGTGTCTACCAGAATGCAGACCTTCCAAGCCCTCGCCTTATTTCAAAAGAAAAGATATATTTTTTTGTGCTTTTTCTTCTTTTCTAATTTTTTTTTTGGACTTTTGGAGTTTGAGAGTTTTGGTATAACTTTTACGGCTACCTGAACCACTCAAGACTCGAAAAGGACTCTAAGTGCTAAGCATCTAGTGAAAAGAGTGAGACTCACTAGGTGGCCGTTAAAACAGACTTCAGGTTTCTACGACCCTAGGTGTTCTTGTCTAAAGGTTTATCTTTTTGAATGGTAGCTATCTCCCTTCTTTTATTTATGGGGTCAACATAAGGGTGAACCCAGTGTATATCACCCCGATTTATTCTACTTCCCCGCTTCTTCCTTAGGTGTTTTGGGAATTATTGTGCATTTTTATGAGATGGATCTGGACAACCGGCCAACGGGCTATTATCCATGGTAACTTGCCAGCCATACTCGTGCAGTAATGTGTGGTTTTATTGTTTTGTTTGCTTCTTTTTCTTTCTTTTTAAGTAGGTGACTTCCCTTATCTAAGATTTACCTAAAGGCAGTATGAATAGAATGATCTTGTGGTTGGGCTCTGGACAACCAGCCAATGGGCTGTTACCCATGACAACTTGCCAGCCATACCACCCTAGATAGTTCATTAGCTACGCCATTTCAGTGAAAACCATCGAAAAGTGAGTTAGTGCAAATAGCGCGTAGATGCTTAGACTTAAAATCCCCTCAAATCAGAGGGTAAGTTGATAAGTTGTGTATTTATCATCGCAATTTATTTACTAGATTAAAGATGAAATTGAATTGGTGAGGACTCTAGACTAAGTCTACATTCGAGTGGACACTCAGGCTAATTAAGCCCGAAGACCTAAAAAGTCTAAGTATTCAGGTCCCAAAGTATCAATTCCTAAAGTTTGCAACTCCTAATGTCTAAGTTCTCATCTCCTAATTAAATATATATTTTTGAAAATAACAGGAAATTTCTGTTACGGCTGATAGAAATATTATTTCATAAGATAAATCCACCCGCTATGCTTAGCTAATGCAATGTCCTCATTGTTAAAAATGAAAGCATGTAGGAGAGAAGTGGAAGAATAGCACCTGGTTTCCGTGAGATTCTAGTCAGCTCGGAACAATCTTTACACGTGTTGAGTTTGGTGCCTTCATCTAGGCTATGGTCGACCTGCGGTGGTTAGGGAAAGGTAAGAGCAACCTTGTCCGAGACGGGTTTAGGGAGCACATGGTCAACAAAAGGTTTGAGACGCTGTCCGTTGACCATGAAGGAATTACCTATCTTTGATTCAGAGATTTCGACGGCCCCGTTAGGGAAAATCCTCTCAATAAGTGATGAGTCCATTTTAATGGACTATTGTTACACCTAAATTAACTCTATTCTTACCTTTTAGGTTTGTTAATAACTACATTAAGTTATAGAATGTTAGCATGCATCATTATTTAAGTTTACATCTATTTTATCGCATTCTATAACTTAATATGTAATTATTTTATGTTTTGTTGTTGTAGGAATAATGTTGGAAAAGAACAGGATGGTGAAGATAAATTTCCCCTCAGCCGCCGGCCTCAACTAAGTCTTTCTCAACCTCCGGCCAGCCTCAACATCTCCCCAACAGTCGAAGGCCAAATTTAGTAAGGGATTTAAAAATCCCTTGACTCGCATGGGGAGAAGAGATAAAAAGAGGTTCTGTCGTGAGAGAGGGGGCTTCTTCTCCCCCTGGCGGGGACCCAACCGTGAAGAGAGCGTGCACTGTGGACACCAACTCCCACCGCCTGCCCACCGCGCCCTTGCACTGCCTTCACAGCGCCTTCACCTCCACCGCACCCTTGCATTTCCATCATCGCGCCAAGCCCTCCACCGCCTGCCAAGCCCAGCCTGCCCTCACCGCACTACCTTCACATCCACCGCCCGCACCCACGTAGACCCACTAGCACCCTGCAGCCAGCCACGCCCGTAGGCAACCCGTGCCCTTGCGTGCCCCCCACCGCCTACCTTGCGTGTCCTGCAGGCGCTACACCTAGACCCACCGCCCGCAGGCGCCACGCCAGCGCCCTCCACCATTTGCCTTACGCGCCTTGCAGGCGCTGTACCAAAGCCTCACTGCCTTTGCGCGCTCTGCAGGCGCTACACCCACGCCAGCCTGCACCAAGCGTCCTCTCCAGTGCTCCCACCACAAGCACCTGTCATCGCACCTTGCAAGCAACCGCCTGCAGGCCCTCACACCACCAACCATCGCCGGCAGGTAGCTAGCCACGCCCATAGGCCGCAACCACCCGCAGGCAACCCATGCCAACAACCACCCGGAGGCGCGCCCTAGCACGCCCTTGCGCGCGCACCAAGCGCGCAGTCGGGCGGGCTGCAATAGCGCTCTTCCTCTCCACGCACGGCCGTCCTCCTCCGACAGAGCCAACAGGTTGGCAGTTGTTCTCCACCGTCTAGCCACCGCCGGCCACCTCCGGCTGTCGCATCACCACCATAGCGAAGCACACGTCGAGGTGCACCACCCCGTCGACTCTCGTCGCCAACCGTACACGCCCGTCCGAGCAAGGAAGAGAGAGGAGAAATCCTCTGGTTTCTCCTTAATTAATATTTACATTGAATGCCACTGCCATTAGATATTAATATTTTATTCAGGCCACATTTCATTGATGCACTTATAGTTTCCTGAAATTATTTCACTTGTGTTATGTGCATCATTTAACTTTGCATTTCAAATCAGATTTGCATGCAAGTTGAATTTACATGATATGCCATTACACATGCATCATATATATATTTTAGAGCTTAATTCCTGGCATGAAAATTGTATAAATAACCTTGAACTTTTAAGGAAATTGCAAGCTCCATTTAAAATAGCATATTCCTTGCATTAAAGTTGTGAAAGTGTCTGCAAACAGTATATTCCTCTACTCGTGAATTTATTGGTCTATTCCTCCCTGTGGATGAGACATCTTTATTGTGGTTAAATTTGATATTTAATTTTGATTGAGAGATTTTCCACCACATAAAACACGACATATCATTATATTGATATCATAAATGAGCGAGAATCTCTCCATCAAATGGCGCCATTGTTGGGAGGCAACAGACGCAATAGATTCACCTTATTATTTTTCAATATTCTAAGTTGCGCAATTAACTGATCATTCTTTATCTTATTGTACGAGGAATTTGACGAGGCGACATGCGCAGCAGAATGACGACATTAACCTTGAATGACGAACACGGCGGAGACAATCTTTTTGGTGGACCTTAACGCCACTTGGAGGCTAGCAACAGGAGCATGTGTGCCTTGATCCCTTGCGCATAGGCTTATGGAGAAGCCTATTTCTGATTTAGTCATTAGAGCTTACTTTAGATTTAGTTTAGATAGACATTAGAACTTAATTTCTATCTTTTGGACCCTTGTCGAGTATTTTTGGGAACGTGTTCCTAGTGTTTCTTTATTTCTTATCGCTCTTGTATGCGGGAGCATATTTTCGGGGGCGTGTTCCCATTTATTTAGATTATAAGATTATTCAAATTATTTGAACTGCATGTTGGTTAGTTAGTTATGCTAGGTTTGTGTGCTTATTATTATTATTAAAAAATAAAAAAAATTTGAATTGCCTGCTAGAAGCTGCATATCTATAGGATGACCATGTAGGACTAAATGAGCAGCATCTAGTTTATTTTTACTGTATTGCATACATTCTTACACGAAGAAAGCTGAAGTAAGGTACGTCTTCTCTTAAGCATCAATTACCTGTCATGCATCTGCATTGAACCTAAATTTAAGATCACTAAAGTGCTTGAATCGAATTAATTCAGTGGTCACTTTATAAATTGGGAATGCTAAGAGGTTGGACCTTAAAATCTGTGACTTAAAATTGTGTGCAAAAGGATCTTTTTTGCGAAATTTCAAAACTCAAAACACAATCGTATGATTGCACACCTGAGACACTGTGTACCTCACACATAAGGTCACTAAATAAATTTCTACCTCTTCTCTTTTGCATCACAAGGGAAGTTAGTTGGAAATCAACAAACCTATCCACCAAGTTACTTCGGTTCCTCGTGTGTGGGCTCGATTTGAGACTTCCATCCCTTGCGAGTAGGTTATAGGCACCAACGAAGGTTGGCCTAGGAAGCGTAATTTGTGCAAAACTTGTTTGGCCACCAATTGAATATTTAATTCTAAGACCTACAATCTACTAAAAACTGATCCCACTGAATTTGTGTTTGTTTTGATAGTGATAGAACTCTTTAGGAAGTTTCTGCTTGTGTTTCTAAATTCTTCTAAATTCTAAGAGAGTTAAAATTGTTTGGCTTAAAGAAATGGATCACCCTTACTCTTATCATTTAGATTATCAGAGTCAATACTTCCCATCTTTTAACCAGGATCCCATTCCCCTAGCGTATTCATCCTTTGATGGGTACATTGATAATTCATGGGATCATTCTTATTCTTTTCTTAGGAGTACTGGCCCGATAATTCCCACTTTTGAGTAGAGCCTAGGAGCGGGATTTTCCAACCTTGGAATCCCTACTTCTATGCAAATACCCAACCCTCCCACCCTTCATGATTTTCCATATCGAGGTTGGACCGATACCCCTAGGCAACCAGAGCCTGAAATTGACTATCCTCCCCAACCTGATAGTAGTAGCCTCTCCTCTTTTATGATAGAAAAGCAAAAACAACAAAAGGAAATGATGGAATCTATGTGAGAGATGTTGAGGAATAGTCAACAATTAGACAACGAAATAAGATAACTTAACTACGCTCTTCCCATTAATTCTGATCCCTACCCATATGACCATGATCATGAAAATAATTCTGAGGAAATTAATGACAATAGGGATCCAGTTTTATGTACCTTTAGACTCTCCCAATGAGACATGGCCACTAGAGGAGAACGATCATAGTGATTATCCACCTGAGCTACATTGGAGTCAAAAGTGAGGGAAGCTGGTACCTTTTGAGGACCTTGACCCCAATGACAGTATTCTCCTTACCCCTACTAACCCGGGTCAAGGTTATATTGTTCCTATCACTTCCCCTATTTATTTTTTGGTGGAATCCCATTTTACCCTTAGTGAGCCTACTCTGGACCCTCCACTTAGGGAATCAACACCTACCATTCAGCATCCTGAGGATTTAAATGCACCCAATGAAGGTGACCCTAAGGGAATGGAGGGTGAATTAGATCAATTTTGGTCTCAGGGATATGAAGAGTTTATTTCAGAGGACAAGGATGCCCCAATAGAGGAACCTGGACTGAAAATCTGGAGTGAATCATAGGGAAATTATTTATTATTTGAGGATTTACCTCCAAAGGATATAAATAATATGGTGAAATCCAGATTCCTCCCTTCTTTTGAGAGTCATCCTCCATCAAAACAAGAGTTGATATTAGACGAGGACAAACAAGATAGTGAGAAGCCGAGGGGAGACTCTCGGGGACAAAACACGTCAATTGAGGATTTATACCTTGAGAAGAATAACGAATTCAGTGATATAGGCTTGCTCCAAAATATTAAGACTGATCCTCCTTTAGGAATAATTGAGGATACTGATCCAACTCCTTTCTTCATTAATGAATCACATATACACCCCGACAAAAATTTGAGTGAACCAAACGAATCTGGGGATGAGCTTAATGATAATGATTCTGATATTTTGACCCTGCCATCAAAGAGTTATAATTTGGAGTCTACCCTTGATTCACATATACTGAAAGGTGAAAATATGACTTCGATCATTAATGCTAGGCAGGGTAACGTGAGGTTGTCTACAATTGTTAGGGAGTATACATAATTTGAATCATTGTTGGAATTGGACTTGACACCGACTAAGCCCTCATTTGACTTAACCATTACCTTCCAACACTACAAACAACCCTTATACTCCCTAACTGATCCTTGGCTCAGATCTCTGCTCATGTGCATTCTTTCTGGAGAACATATCAGGCTAGTACATCCTCGGGTAGAATGGCGAGTGTGGATTAATGCTTGTACTTTTAGTCTTGCCATTCAAGGGTTTTAAATATTAATGTTTATATCTTTTAGAACCCGTCCTGTTTTGGAGGATCCTTGTTATCCTCCACTTATTCCATTTTGGGAGGCCTCTTTTCATATTTCTTCTGTTATTCCTAGACCTCCCCAGGTAGCCAACGAGGTTTTCTACTTTCATACATTTTGGCGAGAATTTGGGATTACGTTGGATCATCAGCTCGCCAACATCCGTGGCTACCTGTTTTCTAGGCCCGCGCTGTTACGCATATTTTTAGGGCCTAACTTTTTCTGTTTGGAACCAGATTTACAGGTTCCTTGTAAGTCTGGTTGCTGACAGAAAATGCAGCGTTTGTTGGGAGGCAACCTAGCGGTCTGAATAACACCGTCGTCAGGTGATTTCTTTCCTTTCTCCCCCTGTTTTAATTTTACAATGGGGACATTGTAGGATTTAGGCATGGGGGGTGCATTTTGCATTTTAGGAACTATTCATGCATTTTGCATTTTAGGAAGTATTCATGTATTTAGGTTAGCATATATATATAAAGAAAAAGTTCTCTTTTCTTGAGCTGAAGGAGTTAGTCCCTAGCAGAATACCTTTGTCATTGGAGGTTTTTCTTCTTGAATTATTTCTTAAGTTTAGAATCCAGTACATTTACTTCACATGCACGTAGACTAGATTATAGATCTTTGAAGAAAATTAATAAGCATTTTTAGTCTACTGAACCCTTGGATAGTCAATAGGGAGTCAGGCATACTATCGTCCAATTGATCCACCTCATATTTGTGAGAAGAAAGTAGAGAAATTATTGGTGCACTAAGTCTAGTGTAAGCACTCTTATGTTTTGGACAATTAGATGATGATACTTCAGAGTTAGGCATAATTTTCACTCTCTGTTCTTGTGTACGTACTTTGTGTGAATTCCTGAGAGTCACCAAATAGGGCAGATACACAGAGGTTGAGTCTTAATAAAGCTATGATTATGGTGGATGGTTATGACCGTCTTTCATAGAGTCCTTGGCTGAAGGAGGGTAATAGTGTCAAAGGTCAGAAATACGCCTGTCCTATCCATTCCTTCCCGATGATGAGAATAGACACTTCCACCAAATAAGCCACACAATATCCTCTTGACCATCATCATCCCTAATAATGCCTCATAAATAAAAGTCTGTATCGTGTTGTGTTGATTGATAAAAAAATGAAAAAAAAAGAAGAAAAAATTATAAAAAAAAAGAAGAAAAGAGAGAAAGAAAAGAATCCAGCGTTATCGTTGTAACATTATTTCTGAGGCAACAAAACACCTATCGCGATCCACAAAATATGAGCCATACCTACCTTTCAGTATTTCTGATTGCCCGGATACTAGTTGAGGACTCTAACTTAGTTGTAGAGTTATTAGGACTTTAATTGAAGTGTGGATGCCAGGTGAGGCCACCAAATAGTGAGTACACTTACTAAATCTAGCAAGATTTGGGTTCTCAGAAAGAAAAGAAATAAAAGAGTGAGTGCCAAGGAACATCAAGAGAGCATAATTGTTTAACCTCTCTCCGAGTTGACTTGTCTAATAGTCTAGAGATCTAGAGTCTGTAGTATTAGACTACATGTAGCACCAGGTGAGTGTGTGCCACCAAATACAAATTCATTCAACTTGATATCTCCTACCTAAGTCAAAAGCCGAGGTCAAATTACATATTAACTCCTGTTTTATCCATGAGGGAAGTAGTTGCCTATCCCGACAGAAATATTTACCAAGGGTGAAGTACGAACTCCTAATGTGAGTTGGCTTTTCACTTGAATCTATTACTTAGGCTATTATCACGTCACATTTGTCTGGATCTCTAAAGTTTTGAAATATAAAAAGAAGAAATCTTCTGATTACTTATATTATTTTTCATTTTTACTAGGGACTAGCAAATCTTAGGCATGGGGGTGTTTGATGAGTCCATTTTAATAGACTATTGTTACGCCTAAGTTAACTCTATTCTTACCTTTTAGGTTTGTTAATAACTATATTAAGTTATCGAATTTTGGCATGCATCATTATTTAAGTTTATGCCTATTTTATCGCATTCTATAACTTAGTATGTAATTATTTTATGTTTTGTTGTTGTAGGAATGATGTTGGAAAAGAACAGGATGGTGAAGATAAATTTTCCCTCAACCGCCGGCCTCAACTAAGTCTTCCTCAACCTTCAGCCTGCCTCAACATCTCCCCAACAGCCGAAGGTGAAATTTAGTAAGGGATTTAAAAATCCCTTGACTCGCATGGGAAGAAGAGATAAAAAGAGGTTCTGGCGTGAGAGAGGGGGCTTTTTCTTCTCCCCCTGGCAGGGACCTAATCGTGAAGAGGACATGCACTGTGGGGAGAGCGTGCACTGTGCACACCAACTCCCATCGCCTACCCACCGTGCCCTCACACTGCCTTCACAACGCCTTCACCTTCATCGCACCCTTGCACTGCCTTCGCTGCGGCAAGTCGTCCACTACCTGTCTAGCCTAGCCTGCCCTCACTGCACTGCCTTCACATCTTCCATCGCCTGCACCCGCGTAGACCCACCAACGCCCTACAGCTAGCCACGCCCGCAGGCAACTCGCGCCCTTGAGCGCCCTCCACTTCCTGCCTTGCGCTCCCTGCAGGCATTGCACCCTGACCCACTGCCCGCAGGCGCCACGCCAGCGCCCTCCACCATCTGCCTTGCGTGCCCTATAGGCACTGTCCAAAGCCTTAGTGCCCTTGCGCGCCCTGTAGGCATTGCACCCATGCCAGCTCGCACTAAGCGCCCTCTTCAGCGCTCCCATCGCAAGCACCTGTCACCGCGCCCTGCAAGCAACCTCCCGTAGGCGCTCACACTGCCAACTAGTGCCCGCAGGCAGCAGCCACGCCCGGAGGCCACAACCGCCCACAGGCAACCCACTCCAGCAACCACCCACTGGCGCGCTCTAGCAAGCCCTTGCGTGAGCACCCAGCGCATAGCCACGTGGGCTGCAGCAGCACTCTTCCTCCTCTCCACACGCAGCCATCCTCCTCCAACAAAGCCAACAGGCCAGTGATTGTTCTCCATCGTTCGGCCACCGCCGGCCACCTCTTGCCGCCGCATCACCACCATCGCGAAGCATACGTCGAGGCGCACCACCCCGTCGACTCTCATCGCCAACTCTGCACGCCCGTCCGAGCAAGGAAGAGAGAGGAGAAATGCTTTGTTTTCTCCTTAATTAATATTTACATTGAATGCCATTGCCATTAGATATTAATATTTTATTCAGGCCACATTGCATTGATGCACTTATAGTTTCCTGAAATTATTTCACTTGTGTTATGTGCATCATTTAACTTTGAATTTCAAATCAGATTTGCATGCAAGTTGAATTGACATGATATGTCATTACACATGCATCATATACATATTTTTGGAGCTTAATTCCTGACATGAAAATTGTATAAATAACCCTAAACTTTTAAGGAAATTACAAGCTCCATTTAAAATAGCATATTCCTTGCATTAAAGTCGCGAAAGTGTCTGCAAACAGTATATTCCTCTACTCGTGAATTTATTGGTCTATTCCTCCCTATGGATGCGACATCTTTATTGTGGTTAAATTTGATATTTAGTTTTGATTGAGAGATTTTCCACCACATAAAACACAACGACATATCATTCTATTGCTATCATAAATAAGCGAGAATCTCTCCGTCAATAACGAATAGGCCATCCCACTTAGACCAAAGCTTGCTAGGGAAGAGCTTCAGTCGAGAATCAAAAAGCCAGACCTTCTGGTTTGGCTCAAGGCTCTTACGTGAAATCATTTGATCATGGAGAGCTTCGGTCCTTGCCTTATAGATTCTGGCATTTTCATAGGCATCATTTCTAAACTCCTCCAACTCAGATAGTTGGAGTTTCCTGGTCTTCTTGGCTAACTCTAGGTCAAAATTACATTTCCTGATGGCCCAAAATGCTCTGTGTTGTAGCTTTACGGGTAAGTGACATGCCTTACCAAACACCAGACGGAACGAAGACATACCAATAGGCATTTTGTATGCCATACGGTAGGCCCAAAGAGCATCATTTTGCTTTTGGGTCCAATCCTTCCTAGCAGGCCTTACGATTTTCTGTAACATTTTTTTGATCTCCGGATTGGAGACCTCAGCCTGTCTGTTCGTCTAAGGATGGTCAGGTGTGGAAATCCGATGATTCACCCTGTATTTCCCTAGTAACTTCTGAAACTGGGCATGAGTGAAATGTGTGCCACCATCACTGATAATCGCCTGAGGAATCTCGAACCGACTGAAGATATTCTTCTTCACAAAATCGATGATCACCTTGTGGTCATTGGTCTGGGTGGGGATTGCCTCAATCCATTTGGACACGTAATCAACAGCGACCAGAATATATTGGTGTCCAAATGGAGGGAAGGGTCCCATGAAGTCGATGCCTAAATGTCAAAAATTTTGACGGAAAGTATTGGGTTTAGGGGCATCATATCTCTCTTAGCCTTGTTCCCGAGTGTCCGGCATCGGGTGCACGACTTTGAGAATTCTTGGGCATCCTTAAATAATGACTGCCAAAAGAATTCAGATTGTAAAATTTTTGCTGCCATCTTTTTCCCGGAAAAATGTCCACCACACACAGATGTATGGCAGAATTCAAGTATACTATGGAACTCAATTTCCGGGATGCATCGATGAATAATCTGGTCTGCGCCGATGTGGTACAGCTCGAGATCATCCTAAAAATAATATTTGGCCTTAGACACAAGTCTCTCTCATTGTTGTTTAGTCCAATCCTATGGGATTTGACCAATGGCTAAATAATTGACGATGTCCGCAAACCAGGGGGCTCGGATACCCGAGATTGTAAGGATAGTCTCATCCGGAAAAGTGTCTGAAATAGGGATATCTGGATGAGGAGAATCAATTAGGATTCTCGAGAGGTGATCTGCCACTACATTTTGTGCCCCGACTTTATCCCTGATTTCAAGATCAAATTTTTGAAGTTACAGAATCCAACGAATAAGCCAGGGCTTGGCATCCTTTTTGGCCAAGAGATGTTTCAAGGTCGAGTGGTCGGTATAAATGATTACATGAGAACTTAAAAGATAAGCCTTGAATTTTTCTAAAATGAAAACTACAGCTTGCAATTCTTTTTCATTGCAGTGTAGTTCCTCTGGGCCTCGTCCAGAGTCTTGCTAGCATAATAGATCACAGAGGTCTTTTTCTTAGTCTTCTGACCCAGGATAGCCCCTACGACATAATCAGATGCGTTAGCCATAATCTCAAATGGGGTTGTCCAGACTGGTGGTTGTAACACCAAGGCACAGGTGACTGCCATTTTTAACAAATCAAATGCCTTACGGCATGATTCATCAAACTCGAATGGCGTGTCTTTGGCCAAAAGATTACTCAAGGGTCGAGCAACCTTCGAGAAGTCCTAGATGAATCTTCTATAAAAACCCACATGCCCAAGGAAAGAGAGGATCTGTTTTATGGATGTGGGTGGAGGAAGTCTAGAGATAGCATCCACCTTAGCCTTATCAACCTCAATACCCCGATTAGAGACCACATGACCCAGGACATTGCCTTCCCGAGTCATAAAGTGGCTCTTTTCCCAATTAAGGACCAGTCGTGTCTTGATGCATCTTTGGAGGATCAATTCCAAGTTAGCTAGGCAGGACACAAAAGAATATCCAAAAATGGAGAAATCATCCATGAAGACCTCAAGACAATCTCCCACCATGTCAGAAAAGATGGCTAGCATGCACTTTTGAAAAGTCGCGGGTGCATTGCAAAGGCCGAACAATATTCTACGGAATGCAAAGGTTCTGTAGGAATAGGTGAAAGTTGTCTTTTCCTGGACTTCGAGATGGATAGGGACTTGGTTATATCCCGAATAACCGTCTAGGAAGTAAAAGTATTTTTGCCCAGCTAACCTTTCAAGGATTTGATCGATGAATGGCAAGGGAAAGTGATCCTTTTTGGTGGTTGTGTTCAACTTCCTATAGTCAATACAAACTCTCCAAGCAGAAGCTGAGCGAGTGGTGAAGGTTTCCCCTTTCTCGTTAGTCGTAATGGTTATTCCCACCTTCTTGGGTACAATTTGAACAGGGCTAATCCATGGACCATCCAAGATTAGGTATATAATTCTAGCATCGAGCCACTTGATTATTTCCTTCTTGACCACTTCTCGCATATTTGGGTTTAATCTCCTTTGCATTTCACGAGGAGGGCGGGATCCATCTTCCATAATAATACGGTGATTACAATAAGATCCCTTGATCCCCCCGGAGGTTGTGGATGGTCCAACCAATTGCCTCCTTATTGTTCTTAAGGACCTTAATCAACCTTAATTCTTGATCCTTAGTCAAATTAGCACTAATAATCACAGGAAGCATGTTCTCAGGTCCTAAGAACTCATATTTCAAATTTTTAGGCAATGGTTTCAATTTAAGCTGAGTATAGAAGGTAGGGAGGATGCCGATGAAGATTCTTCAGGACGATCCAGTGGAAGAGGCTGGGAATGAACAAAATCAACAACCTCTTCAGGATGTGGCAGGTCTGCCATGGAGGGTTGTGGGTTGGGTTCGCTGAAGCTAGTGGAGTCCTTGAGTGCACTAATCGTCATACAAGTCTCAAAATCATGATCCTCGAGCTCCTTAATGAATCTACAATCCTCAAATCCTCTTATCACCTTAAAAATATCAAGAGTTAGCTTCCTATCCCCAAAGGCGATCTCCATATTACCGCTCTCACAGTTTATGTTGGCCTTAGTGGTAGCTAGGAATGGGCACCCCAGAATGATGGGTGTGTTCCTCAAATCATTAGGTACATCCATGTCAAGGACCAGGAAATTTACGGGAAAATAGAAATCCTTGACCTTGACGATTACATCCTCAATAACACCCTTCGGTGTGGTGACCGAGGGGTATGCTAATTGTAACGTTACTGAGGTTGGCCGAAGTTCGCTTATCCCAAACCTCTCATAAAGAGAAGTCGGGATTAGGTTGATGGATGCACCTAGATCCAACAGTGCCTTATCAAAAGTGTATTCCCCAATAACGCATGAAATCAAGGGGGGCCCTGGATCTTTCTTCTTTTGAGGAAGGTGATTTAGAATGATAGAACTTACTTGCTCTGAGAGAATCACCTTCCTCAGAGTGGGTTCTCTTGGCTTACGCTTTTGGGTACATAGTTCTTTCAGTAATTTAGCGTAAGTCGGGATGTGCTTAATAGCATCGAGGAGCGGAATATTGATCTCTACGCTCTTGAATAAATTTAGGAGCTCCTCATTGCTATCTAAGGTTTTCTTCTTCCTAGTTTTCAATAGGGCTTTTGGGAATGGAATGTGAGTGATATTTTAATTTTCGATCCTTGGGCCTTATTGTCTTCTTCAATCTCCTCCTCTCTCTCAAGCTCTGCAGCATTTTGGCTTTTAGAAGGTAATTCAGTTTCCTGGGTCTGCTTTCCACTTCTCAAGGTGACGGAGTTTACAGAGGCATAAGGGTTCGGGTCTTGAGGTGGGTTAGTGAAGATTGGAGGGCCTTGGTTGGTCATGTAACTAGAAGAAGAAGAGGAGGAACCTTGCTCAACCACCTGAGCATGTGCATGTGGGTCCCTTTGATTTCCGTACCCTTGGACTCTATTGCCCTGATTTTGCACATTACGCAGGTTGGGTACGGGTTGGGATGGTAGAGATCCGGGTTGTTGGGTGTTAGCAATAAACTTGGATTGCAAGTTGTCCAATGATGCCTTCATTTGTTGCATAAGCTGAAGCATAGACCCTTGCATCTCTACCATCTGCCGGTTTGAATCAACCTGCTTTGCAGATTGTTGGGCATTCCAAGGTGGCTGAGTAATAGATCTTGGGGGCAACTAGGTGTATACTTGACCCTGACCCATAGGTCTTTGAGATTTATAGTTGCTGAGTTGTGTTTGGGTTTGTTGCCCCTGACTTTTCCAGAAGAAGTTAGGGTGGTTCCTCCAACCTGAGTTATAAGTGTTAGAATACGGGTTGGACCTAGCATTCTCCTGCACTACATACGCATTCTCATAGGGCGAGGATGGAGAGAAGGATTAGAAAAACTAGAATCAAAGGCCCTAGTTTGGAACCCGTAAGGTTTCGAGAAATCCTAGCTTATAGGTTGAGACGATTCAAGTTGGTTCACTAATTCCTACCCCGTGGGAGCTCGTGAGGAATGAAATCTCAAATTTTGGGATTGAGTGGGTGTAGATTGATTGCGCAGCAATCATAGGTCTTCATTGACCTAAATTAGGCTAGGACTTAGCATAAGTTAGAGTAGTTCATGCATGCATAAGCATTATTTACATCTTTACTGCTCTTTCTATAGCTATGCATAGAATAATGCTATAATATACTAATTAGGTGCATTATATAAATTGCAGGAAATAAGAAGCTCAAGAGCTGGATCTGAGATTGGATCTGAAGCTGGACCTGAAGCCAGAGTTGCAAAAGAGCTGGAGCAGAAGACCTAGAATAAGATGTAGTAGACAATAATGTAAGGGGTTGAGGTATGCTATTCTATTAAGCAGGAATAAAGCAGTAAATTACGAAGAACTTAGGTCCATCCTAGCCCTAGGATAGCCTAGAAGCTTCCCCAAGCCTTAGCCACCCTTAGATTAGGTCACTGTACCCTAGGAGGCCCTAAAACCCTATTTCTAGTCTCTATCTAGACGTCTAGATGAGTTACAGGACGTCCTGAACCCTTAGCCACAACCCGCGCACCTAAAACCCACTTCTACAGCATTTTAAGATGTCCACACACTTGGTCTGGACGTCTAATTTCTACTGACAAAAGCTTAACTCTTCCCTGCCTCTGTTTGGATGTCCAGACAACAAGTCTGGATGTCTGACTTTTCATTTTAAGACGTCTAACACTATTGTCAAATGTCTGGAATTGCTCTTTGGTTCCTGTTTTTGAATTCAAGCTTGGATCTTGAATTCCTAGGTCCTTAAACCCAATTCCAACCCCATAGGGACCTAATTAAGGTGCCCTAACTCTAGTACATCACCTCTAGACCTTCTTAAGGACCTAATTAGGTCCTCACTAAACCTAATTAACTTGGATCATAGTCAATTCTAGCAGCCTATTCAATTTTACTCATTGAGTCCAATTGAGCCCTGATCTCAGCATACACTGTCCAATTGGACTCAGTGAGAGTCCAATTGACCTAGACCTAACTTAATTGAGTTGTTTTACTCTCAATTAGGGTTTCAACCATCCAATTAAACTTGTATTAAGTTTAATTGCATTTTACCTTAATGAATTAGGGTTTACAACCCTTATTTGAGACCTACCTTGACCTAAACCCACTAGAACCTAACCTGATCAACCTAGCCACCTAGGTTTCGACCCACACACACCATCTACTTGAAAATACCTAGCCTAGAGTTCTCTATAACTCTCTACCATGTGTTGTTGCCTTGGTTGCTAAAAATAGCAACTATGATGCATTCAATTTTTAGATCCACCAAATGTGGATCTAAAAAGTACCCATCCATCCTCTGTCTCACTCTCCCACGAGCTCCCACCATAGGCCTCTCTAGAGAGTTCCACATTTCTCTAGAGAGGCTTCCTTAGGTCTACTTAAAGGACCTTTGGGTGGCCATTTGCACCCATCTAGCCTTCATCTAGTTTTAGCCTCATTCCACCTCTATTACTCCACCTCCATGTCCACGAGCACACCATAGAATCTCCATCACCTCCACACTAGGCCTAGATCACCTCCAACCTCTCTCCAAGGGCCAGCCTAAGCACCATTGGCCGCCCCTCCTCCTCTCAACCAAGTCAAAGGCCATCGGAGCCACCTTTGAATGCCCTTATTTATGTAAGCTAAGTGGAATAGTTCTTCGTAGATTTACCGCTTTACTATTGCTTAGTAGTGTAGCTCCATATTCTCCCCCAATGATGCATGCATAATCCCCCCCATAGATTCATGTATGCACTCGTTTTTTTTTAGCTAAGTTATTGCTTTCAAGCTTTCTTGTACGAGCTTTCCGCGAGCTTCACTCTATAGCCACCATGATGCAATTAATGAAATCATCTTTTATATATCTCAGTCTATGTGTGAAAATCACCATGAGATGATTGCCATATTTCCTTGTGATTAAAGTTGCATGTGCGAAATTTGTATTCTTTTGTAACTAAGCATGTCGTGCATCAATACGAATTATTGTAAACTAGCGTGCATTTTTGAATAAGTAGCTCTAGCTAGATCGAATTCAAATCTACATTTTCTACGCCTCTCAGAGACGAACGACCGGGACTCAAGTTTTGTTATTTTGTAAATTATTTTTGACGAGCATTTTCGTGCACTATACTACGACGAGATCTCTGTTTTCAAAACATGCGCGAGAATCACTATTTATCAAATGGAGCCATTGCCGGGGAGGCAACGGAATTGATTTCGATCTTTTGAGCTTTTAGTGACAAATATTCCTCTGCTTGTTTGTTGGATGTGCAAGTAGGAAAAACGGGATCTGCGCACACATCGGACGCAGAAAAATCATTAGGTGCACTTCTCCTCTTAGATTAGGATTTTCCTTTTTCTAACCCTAGGCTAGATTTCCTTCTAGCAATTTCATTTGAAAAAAAAATTAAAAAAAGTATAAGTAGTTAGATTAGGTCTCTTTTTTAATCTTTGGTTAGTTTGCTTGAAAAAAAAAAAGAAATTTTTTCTTTTGAAGAAAAAGCTTCTCCCTACAAAAAAAATTTCAAAACTTTTTGAAAAAAAAATCTTTTTGGTGGAAAGTTTGAAGTTTGAGTTCAAACACATTTTAAAAGCTTTCCCACCATTTTCTGATTTTCGGCTAGATTTTAAATTCTGATTTAAAACTTCAATTGTCGAAAAATTAATAAGTGAAAGCATCTTTCAAATGGTGCCATTAATTTGAAGAAATTGAAAGTATAAAATTTTTAAAAATTCTCGAAGTGTAAGGGACTCAAACTGACTCGAATTGAAAATTTTTTAAAATTCAAAAATCAATTCCGAGCAATCCGCAAATCTATTTTGACTAAAAATGGTGGGATTTGAAAGCTGATCTCATTGGCTTTAATTTACATATTTTTTTCAAATTTTTGAAGATCATTTGATACTGTTTCAAAGTAATAAATTGACCAAGGGTCAAAATTCCAGATCTGACCCTCTGACATTTAAAAATCTCTATAAATTCGGTTGAAATAGTAAAAATTACAAGAAAATATTCTCTGAAAAAATAATTGAAAAAGGTATATACTTACCAAATTTCAACTTATTCTGATTCCAATTTTTATCAAAGAATTATTCTTATTTTCATGGTCTGTTGAAGAAGAAAGAAAAAAAATCCTAAAATTGCATGAACCCTCAGTTACACTTTTAGGGTTACACTCTAGAGACCACACATTTGGGCTAGACTAGACTTGATTAAGTCTAAGGTTTAGCCGGTGAGCTTGGTCACCTTGTGGATCACTCACCATAAACCCCGTTGAAGAGGAAAAATGGGTTAAAATTATTTTTAAAACACAGAATAAACCCAAATTCATTGTCGTACTACTGAGTGGTTTCAACCGCTCTTGCCAAACCTGGTGACTAAGTTTTTGGGGTAGTGTCAAACAACCGCGGCTCGAGGGTCTACGGAATCGGAGGCGTAAGCCAAAGGAAGAACCTTCCCCTTAGTCCCCTCGTAACCAGGCTGGCTGGGTTAACTTGAGAGGCGGGAATTACTTTTAGTCAGTTGAACGACGAATTTTCTCTTCAGGAATTAGAATTTTAAAGGAAAAATCTGGTCATTTGATCATAAGGACCATCTGATTGACAGGACCTTAGCCTTGTCTGGCTGGCTATACCAACCTAGGGGTTGGTTGGTGTATGTGAGGAAGGTCGCTTAGACCTCAATTGGTTGGATCTTGGGAGTCAATCCCAAGGAGGCGGAGGCTATTCGTCACTTCACCTGGACCGTCTTCTCCCCCACCTTTTTCTTCCACTCCCTTAGCCACAATGGCTAACCCTGGATCTGGACCTAATCAAGATCCAGAAGAGCTGGATTGACGAGCTTATTTGAGAGCCCGGGTCACTGAATCAGCTTAACCTTGGGATTAGAACCCAAGGTGGCGAAGACAACTTTTTGTTTCGCCTGATCCTTCTTCTCGGGTTACCGAAATGGTTAACCCATATTATGACCCATATCAGTTGGTCCCTCAAAGGACTGCATCTTATAAACAAGGATATGGATTTCACACTCCTGCTTCTCACACATGGAATATGCATAGACCTGATTCACCCCCTGGAACCTCTGAAGAACTGCCAGTGCATATGCAACTGCATTATAGAATATAGAGAGCCGTAGCTGGCGCTAAGGAGAAGGCCACATTCTGTCTACATGAAATCTAAGCTATCACTGAGCCGAACCAAATACAAAGCTGGATTCAGTATCAACAAGTTGTGATGGAGCTCCTTCAGGGAACAACATGGATAATAAGGCTAATTGGGAAAAATCGAGAAACTCAAGAACTACTGCTTTTGAGATATCAAGTGGAAAATAGCCTTGAAGACCTCGAAGAATCTGAAATGACTATGCCAGAAGGACACACAGGAGATTCTCGGGAGCAGATGCAGGGAGATCATTCAGGGGAAGAAGAATCCAGCTTGGATATGAGACAGGAGCAGGAAATGTTCTGAATGGGTTCATTTGAAAACTCCATTCAAGAAACTGAGGAAAGGACTGATATCTCTAGGACTGAGCTACAATCGGATTATCGTGAATCTTGGGAGATACCTCTTGGGTTAGATAACCCAACCGTGATAAGGGAAGTAGATCCATTTGAGGATATGGATCTCGAGGCAAACATTACATGTGACACTACTGATCAACCTAGGCCACTTCCCATTGTAGGTGAACCTGTGCTAGAGCCAGTATCTTCTAATCTGCACTCTTCTTCTTTCACCTACATACCTAATTCGGATGTTACAGATTCTGAGATGACACTTTCTATCCCAGATCCTGACATCTGAAGACCAGAAGTAGCTACGGATGTTTTGATCGAAGAAATGGATATGCTACCTGAGGCAGGAATTACTGAGGAACCCAATGCATATGAGGGTGAAGCTTTGAGTAGAATGAGCTGGGGACACACCTACAATCCTAGTCAATCTAATGGATGGCTCGACTCATATCAGGAAGAGTTAGCTTTCGATGAATCAGAGATGAGTACTGATGAGGACGAAATAATTTTTGATGAGGATTTCAGTGACCTCCCCACTGATCTTCTACTTTCACAAATACCCCCATATGATCCAGAGCTTGGAGAGGGCATGATCTTTGATGTCAATTATCGTTATGAAGATCCCTATGACTCAGATTCTGGTTTAGAGATACATTTTGATCTACTCCCTCAGCAACTTCTTGCTGAATTGTGGGACATGATAAATCAGCTGAATCAACATCATGATCCCCCCTCTAATTATCCTCTATTCTCTACCACTACTCCACACCTTCTTATAGCTAGAATTTTTGGAGTAGGGGTGCACAATCAGCTGGTTTGCATCTCTGGACCACTGATTCTGGGAGCATACGAGTACATCTTTCTCTTAATCTTGACTGGCTCTTATGCAAGAACTGATACATCTGATTGAGTTTTCGCCCAGCTGGAGGCGTTAAACTCAACATCTACCCCACATTCATCCATCACCTTATACATACTCGCTTTATACATAGCATTTTTTTTCTTTTAGCATATTTCTTTTTCGCATATTGCATACTGTCAGGTTGGCTGATGCTGAACGTTAAAATTTCAGGAGCAATTTCAGGTGATTTCTACCAATTTACTCCCTGCTATACTTATTCTATTTTATATTCATGCATGAGGACATGCAAGAACTTAGGCATGGGGTGGTTGATACGATAAAACTGAAAATTTTTATGCCAACATTTAGGAAAAATCCAGAGCTGCATGTCAAACGTATTTTAGGACTCTAAATAAAAGAACAACCGACTCCACCTCCAATGCTCGCATGAGAGCTAGAAATCATTCGCAACAGCCATTTCTTACTCATCCGCTTACCTCTTGTTCTAAATTTAGGGTCAAGCTGAATGTAACCTGATAAGGGAAATTTCATGAAGTACGAATATAAGAGGTTACTTGTTTATAGCATATATACATAGTGCATCCATGAATAAGATTATCTTATTAAGAGAATGCATTAGAGATTTTATCCTCTACTTGATTCCTGTAATTTGGAATTCAGTATAATTTTTCACACAAATGTAGTGTTTGCAATGGATTCATGGTGAAGGCTGGTAAACGTCATTAGTCTATCGAGAAGCAGTGCTTATTTTCCTGAACCCTTGGACAGTGTTTTGGGAGCTAGGTAGAATTTCCTCCAAAAATCCACCAAATAGTGTGAGTTGAGAGTAGAGTGTACTGGTGCTCTAAGATTAGTGCAAGGAATTCGAAATCCTAGATAGTTAGGTGATGATACTCAGAGATTAGGCATAGTTTTTGCTCTCGGTTCCTGCATATACATTTTTGTGTGAAATATTGAGAGCCATCAAATAAGGAAAATATGTGGAGAGCGAGTTTTCATAAAACTAGGGCTAAGATGGATGGTTACGACCATTCTTCACGGAATCCTCGATTGAAGGAGGGTATTGATGTTAAGGTCAGAAATACATTGTCCTACCCGTCTCTCCCAGTGCTGTGAGTAGGCACTTCCATTAAATAAGCCACCCAGTGTCTCTTGAGTACCACCAATCCCTAATAATGCCTCCTCAATAAAGTTCATGAATATGTGCTAGCTTGTGTTGTGTTAAAAAAAAAAAATTATGCATAGAAAAAAAAGAAGAAAAAGAAACAAAAGAAAACAAATGAAAAAAAATAGAAAAAAATTTAGAAAAAGAAGAAAAAGAAAAGAGAAAAGAGTGTGTGAATATTTAGTGTTTATTTCGATTGCATTGAGTCAATACCACCAAATAAATTTGAGACCCACCAAATATGGCTTTAACCTATTTTTCTGTGTTTCTGACTACTCGAATATTGGTTGAGGAATTTCGACTTAGAGTTAAGGTTATGAGAACTCAATTAAAGTGTTAATGCTATGTGAGACCACCAAATATGGATCATACGTGAGAATCTGGTGAGATTGTGAGCACTAAAAAATTAAAAAAAAAGAGGGAAAGAGAGAATGAATACAAAGGAACCAAAAGAGAGCATAGTTTTTCTCGTCTTTTTCTTAGTTAAGTTACTTGATAATCTGAGAATCTAGATTCTGAAGTACTAATATCTATGTAGCACTAAGTGAGAGTGAGCTACCAAATAAACACCCGTATCCCTCAGACATTCTCTACCCAAGCTTAAAGCTGGGGTGGAATTCATAGAATATCTTGAATACCCCGTGGGAAGAGGTTTGCCTATCCCGCTAGAATTTTACTAGGGGTCAAGTACAGACTTTAGAGGTTAACCACATCTTTCACTCGAATATGTTGCAAAAGCTACATAGCTACACTTTTACATTTGTCTAGATTTTTAGAACATAGGATGAAAACAAAAAGGAGAAAAATCTCTAGGTATACACTTGATAAAATAATCAATCCCTTAGAGACCCTTATGTGAATAATTTAGTCTTGCAATTGTTAGGGACTAACAAGATTTAGGCATGGGATTATGATTGCATAGCAATCGTAGGTCATAATTGACCTAAATTAGGCTAGGACTTAGCATAAGTTAGGGTAGTTTATGCATGCATAAGTATTATTTACATCTTTACTATTTTTCCTATAGCTATGCATAGAATAATGCTATAATATACTAATTTGGTGCATTATGTAAATTGCAGGAAATAAGAAGCTCAGAAGTTGAATCTGAGACTGGATCTGAAGCTGGACCTGAAGCCAGAGTTACAACACAGCTGGAGCAGAAGACCTAGAATAAGATGTAGTAGACAATAATGTAAGGGGTTAAGATATGCTATTCTGTTAAGCAGGAATAAAGCAGTAAATTATGAAGAACTTAGGTCTATCCTTGCCCTAGGACAGCTTAGAAGCTTCCCTAAGCCTTAGCCACCCTTAGATTAGGTCACTGTACCCTAGGAAGCCCTAAAACCCTCTTTCCAGCCTCTATCCGGACGTCCAGATGAGTTACAGGACATTTGATGGGAACACCATCTTGAGCCCTAACTAGCTCATTTTGACCCAACTATGTCAATAAAAGCTCCTACATAACCAACTGAAGGTCATAATTCATTGCATAACCATTCTAAGAAAAATAAGAAACTAGGGTTAAAACTATAATTTTACCAATGCAGTACAACCATGGGTTTTCTCAATGATTGAATAAAGGTCAAATGGTCATAATAAGATAATAAGTAGATTAGATCAAACAGAAAAGGGTTTCTGTGTGTTCTGAGAATTAAATGACTTTTAAAACCCTACAAGGAGACCCACTTAATTAACCAAGGTTCTGGTCAGGATAAAATTTACCTAAACCCTCTAAAAATCATAGAAAAATATTCTCTAGGATTTAGTACCTTCAATTTGGCCAGTAGAACCCATTTTGACCTAAAAAAGAGCCTTAGACAGATATTTACCCTGATTTAGGTTTTTGCATAAATTACCCAGTCAAACATGGTCAAAACCAAAATCCAACATCACCATTGTATGTCTCAGGTCTAAATTAGGTTTGTACCAAAATTTGGACCTAAGGAGAACTTATCTTGACCTAGTTTGCAAAAAGGTCCTGTCTGATTACATTTCTACCCTTAACTTTAAAAATCCCTTGCATTTAGCCCCCTAGCTTCTTCATCGTCTTCACAATTCGGTCACCTACCATTATCGCGGAGGAATCCTACTTCGGCGACCTTTGACATGTTGGAATCTTGTTTCACATCTTGTTTTGGTGTTAAGGCAAATAGGAAATGATGGAGGAGAAGATCATGATAAGGAGGCTTGATGAGAAAGAGATGATGATGACAAGGAGGCAAGATGACAAGAGTCAAGGAGAAGATCATCTTTGACTTTAGTTTCTTTAGTTTAGATTTTATTCTCATAGATTGTATGCCTCTTAATAAAGAATTTATCTTAGATCATAAAAATAATTAGAGATAAATTAGGATTTATATGGCCTTCGTTTTCAAAGAACGTAATGAATTAAATCACTTAAAAAAGGTACTTGTTAACCCACAAGTACCGGTACTAAAGTTTAGTACCAGTACATGTGAGTTACAGGTTTGGGTTTTGTCAAGAAACAAACCTGTACCCTACAAGTATCGGTACTCATGATCAGTACCGGTACTGGAGGTAACAAGTACCGGTACTAATCATGAGTACCAGTACAGGTGGGTTATAGATTTGTGTTAAGAGTTTGAAACCCAAATCTGGAAGCAACGAGTACTGGTACCAGGTAGCCGTTGGCTCATTTCTAAATGGCTAAAAAATTAATTCCAATAATGTGAACGTTGGGAATTAATTGCAAAGTCTAGTAGACGTCCCAACTAGGTCCTAACTCTATAAATAAACCCTTGGACCCTTAGTTTGCATATAAGAAATAGAGAAGAAAAATTCTAGAGCTATAATTCAAATTTCCATCATATTTTCAAGAGAGAAAGAAGCTTGCCATTCACTTTCTCTACACTCTTGCAAGCTCAACGACGTGTTTTTTCTCACGCATCTACGAAGCAATTCACGTCCATCCTAGGCTCTCAAATTGGTAATATTATTTTAATTGTTGTTGGGAGGCATAAGAATTCTAGTTGTAAGATCTTTCTTTCTTACACCTATACTTCTTTTATATTTGAGCATTTGCTTGTTTGGGTTGTAACAAATCCGTTGTTGTAATTGGGTTGAGGTAACCTGTTAATTACCTCGAATTAGTAAATTGATTCTCTCGGGGTTGAGAGAATCGGGTTAAAAATCCTAAGTTGTGAGGCTTAGGTAGTGGAGTACCCAAGGGAGGGGAACCACTATACATTTTGTGTCCTTTGTGGTTTGATTGGGATTTGAGAAAAAATTTCTTGTTATTACTAATTTGTGTGCTTAAGTCTTTGCGCATAGCCATATCTTTTTAGTTCCTACAAAGTGGTATCAGTGCGGGTTGCAAGAAGACGTGACAAATCGACTTGCAATGGCATCAACCTCAAGGTGCACAGAAGGACAATCATCCATATGTCCTCCCTACTTTAATGGGATGGACTATGGATACTGGAAGAGGAGGATGCAAATCTTCCTCAAGGTCATGGATGAGGACTCATGGATGCTTATCCAAGAGAAGTACATGGATCCGGAGCCGCAGGAAGGCGTAGCCTGGACGGCGGAGCAAAAGAAGAAAATTGTTGACAATGCGAGGGCGATGAATGCATTTTATTGTGCGTTGTCAAGGGAAGAGTTCAATCGAATTTTGGCATGCGAATCTGCATACGAAATTTGGAACACTCTCGAGGTCACCTATGAAGGTACAAATAAGGTTAAGGAAACTCGTATCTCTTTTCTAATAGAAAATTATGAGTGTTTCAGGATGAAGAAAGGAGAAACAATGAAGGATATGTATACGAGGTTTAGGGAAATTGTTAACCTCATGAAAAACCTAGGAGTCAAGCTGAAAGAGGAGCAACTTGTAAGGAAGATCTTAAGATCTCTTACAAGTGATTGGTCTCCAAAGACCACAGCCATCCAAGAGGCAAAGGACCTCTTCACTCTCCCATTGGATGATCTAGTTGGTAGTCTTATGGCTTATGAAGTCCAACTAGAAAACATGAAGAGGAACAAGGAGGAGATGTCTAGCAAAAGGAAGAACATTGCTTTTAGAGCAATTAAGGAGGACTCGGACTCAACAACCTCAGAATCCGAAGATGAAGAGATGGAGAAACTTACAAGGAAGTTTTGTAGATTTCTTCAAAAATAAGGTAAGCAAACCAATAAAGTTTCAACTAATGTTATTTGTTATGAGTGCAAGAGAAAGGGACACTTGACGAAGGATTGCCCTATGAACAAGAAGAAGGAAGACAAAAGGAAAGACACAAAAGAAGTCAAGAAGAAGAAGAGGAGAGCTTTAAAAGCAACATGGGATGATAGCGACTTTGACATGAACACCGACTCTAGCAAATCGGATGACAACGAGATCGCTCATCTATGTTTGGCAGCAACTACAGAAGATACGGAAGAAGAGGTAAACCTTGATTTTTCATTTAAAGAATTATTAGAAGCATATGAAGAACTATATCATAAAGCTAGGTTATTTAAAAAGGACAATAAGGTTTTAAAGAATAATTATCAAATATTAGAAGTAGATAAATCATGTTTAGAAATAGAATTAGAAATGTCAAACGAGACTAACTCACAATTGCATGCAAAGATATTAGAACTAAAAGATATTTATGAGCATTTTGAAGACACTTTGAATAATTTAAAAACAACTAGGCTGAATACGAAATTTTGTAATAATTTAAAAGATAAGTTCAATAATAAGAAGAACACACAAAATAAATCACATGTACCTAGGCATGCATGGATGTATCAAAAGGTTAAAAATCCTAAGAGTTATAGATTTAACACAAAAGTGATCTATAAATCTCAAGGTTTGAAAGGTACTAACTCTAAAGGACACAAGAAAATGGGTACCTAGGAAAGATATTTTACATTGTCTTGCAGGAATAGATCAAAGAGATCAGTGGGTGTTCAAGGCACACAACCGAACATGTCAACCTTTCTATAGGTTGAATGAAGATCAAGAACGATGGCCTAATGGAGCTTGGTACCCACATTCGTCATTTTACTATTGGTAAACTTTTTGGTATAATATTTCTTCAATTTTTTGTGATTGACAAAAAGTGGGAGAAAAATAAAGGGCAAATAGTAATATTTTTTAGGGGGAGCTTATATTGAAGGAGAGAATTAAAATGAAAATTTTTTCCTTCATATAACTTTGCTAAAAGTTATTTTATCTATTTGCAAGATAGTTTTGTTAACACCAAAATGGGGGAGATTGTTGGAGCCTTCTTCCACATTTTGTTTTGGTAACAAAATTATTATGAATTAATGTTTGCATTAAGTGTTCTTCAGATTTAGGTGAAGAAGTAAGGCAAACAGGAAATGATGGAGGAGAAGATCATGATAAGAAGGAGGCTTGATGAGAAAGAGATGATGACAAGGAGGAGGCAAGATGACAAGAGTCGAGGAGAAAAAGATCATCTTCGACTTTAGTTTCTTTAGTTTAGATTTTATTTTCATAGATTGTATGCCTCTTAAGAAAGAATTTAACTTAGATCGTAAAAATAATTAGAGATAAATTAGGATTTATATGGTATTCATTTTCAAATAACGTAATGAATTAAATCACTTAAAAATTTACTTATTAACCCACAAGTACTGGTACTAAAGTTTAGTACTAGTACATGTGAGTTACAGGTTTGGATTTTGTCAAGAAACAAACCTGTACCCTGCAAGTATCGGTACTCATGATCAGTACCGGTACTGGAGGTAACGAGTACCGGTACTAATCATGAGTACTGGGACAGGTCGGTTACAGATTTGTGTTAAGAGTTTGAAACCCAAATCTGGAAGCAACGAGTACTGGTATCTGGTAGCCGTTGGCTCATTTCTGAACGGCTAAAAAATTAATTCCAACAATGTGAACATTGAGAATTAATTCCCAATGTCTAGTAGACGTCCCAACTAGGTCCTAACTCTATAAATAAACCCTTGGACCCTTAGTTTGCACATAAGAAATAGAGAAGAAAAATTCTAGAGCTATAATTCAAATTTCCATCATATTTTCAAGAGAGAAAGAAGAAGCTTTCCATTCACTTTCTCTACACTCTTGCAAGCTCAACGACGCGTTTTTTCTCACGCATTTACGAAGTAATTCACGTCCATCCTAAGCTCTCAAATTGGTAATATTATTTTAATTGTTGTTGGGAGGCATAGGAATTCTAGTTATAGATCTTTCTCTCTTACACCTGTACTTCTTTTATATTTGATCATTTGCTCGTTTGGGTTGTAACAAACCCTTTGTTGTAATTGGGTTGAGGTAACCCGTTAATTACCTCGAATTAGTAAATTGATTCTCTCGGGGTTGAGAGAATCGGGTTAAAAACCCTAAGCTGGGAGGCTTAGGTAGTGGAGTACCCAAGGGAGGGGAACCACTATACATTTTGTGTCCTTTGTGGTTTGATTGTGATTTGTGCAAATTTTTCTTATTATTACTAATTTGTGTACTTAAGTCTTTGCGCATAGCCATATCTTTTTAGATCCTACATGACAGAGAAGATCTCCTTGATTACTTGGAGAATCCCTTCCAAATTTGGAAGGGAGATCCTCTAAGAAATTCTCTCCTGTCTGAACCCATTAATAAGTCTAGATTCTTTCCCAATCTTTCATGTGAACGCATGAGAGATTTGGGTCTCTTGAAAGCTTCCTTCTCCGACGAGCCTTCGTTGGTTAGAAGCTTGGCTTCCAAGCACAAAACCCTCCCCGATGACCTATAAAAGACTCTCCAAGGTCCAACCATTCTTCTCAGCTTGAATTTGGGTCAGAATTCCCCTTATTCCTCTCTCCTCTCCGGCCACAACACTTCGCAAGCTCCGACGGTCTCTCCTTAATTTTCTCATCGCCCAACCATATTACCAGTGGTGGGTTTATCTTCATCACCGTCCTCCACGTCATGCAATACCAGTCGACATTGTTCCTTCCTCGTCTTCGCCGCCGCCTCTCCTACGAAGGTTCATCTTCCATACGTCCGGCAACCACACTGGCATGGGATTCCCTTCCCTTTCATCCCTTAGAAGTAGGTTTTTGAGTTCCCTCTCTCTCACACTTTCTTCCCCTCTCTCTATTTCCCAAAATCGACCACCGATGATACTAAA
Organism: Thalassia testudinum; assembly: GCA_037157565.1. NCBI lineage: Eukaryota > Viridiplantae > Streptophyta > Magnoliopsida > Alismatales > Hydrocharitaceae > Thalassia > Thalassia testudinum. The sequence goes on along the minus strand of JAZHRO010000077.1, from coordinate 155,645,406 downwards.
ACACCCTTATATCCTCCATCTCTGGTGACTCCTCCGGTGAGGTGTTCCCATCTCTACGCACCTCCATCCACCTCGCTGACCACCCTACAACCTCCACTGCACCTCCCTGATCATTTCCCCTCACTCTATTCACTCCATCGTTCACCCAAACACCTCCCCGAACACACCCACTCACACGCACACAGTACGCCCTAGGCACGCCACCATAGCCACTCTCGCTCAACGCCAAGGCCATTGTTACATTTGCCATGCCATGGCAACCTTGCTGAGCATTCTGACGCGGCCATTAGGCCTCTTTTCTTGATTTCAGGTCGTAGGTTAGAGCTGCCATTACTGCCGAGCTTCGAGCGAGCTTCAAGCTCCCCTAGGTGCTCGCTGTCCCAAGTTGGAGTCCCAAGCCGTGCGGAAGTACTTCACGCACGGTCCCAGGTCTTCAATTGAAGTCGAGAAAGCCTCACAGCTGCAGCCTCGTCAATTTGCCTGATACCCTGTCGCTGTGTTGCGTGAAAGATAGGTGGGACATTTAGTCCCACCTCGAAAACGAAGAGGCTCTTTCATGCACATAAAGTGAAAAAGTGAATGGGGCTATTCGCCTCTAAACAATGAGGGTAAGGTCCTCCTCCCCCTTCACTGGACTCGTCTGTGACATTGCCCCCATGGACCTGGCCGACCTGACTACCCATCTAACCTACACTCCTTGCTCACCACGCATGCCGGTGACCCTGGACCCGGGTATGCATTAGGTCCGATTACTCGACCGGTTGTGGCTCTGGGAGAGAGAAGATTGAAATAGAAAGAGAGAAAGAGAAAGGAGAGTTGCGCGTGGGAAGGGGGTTTTTGTCCTGGGAATATTAGCTTCAACACTTAGTTGAATTCAGAAGGTAGAAGGGTCAGAGGAGAAGAAAGCCTAAGGAAGAAGGTAGAAGAGGAAGAAGAAGAAGTGAGGTCATAGGCAGAACAAAGAAGAAACAAGCCTGAGAAGAACAGATGAAGGGGCAAAGCAGGGCTGAAGGAAGAAGAAGAAAAAAAAAAGAAAAGGAATAATAAGAGAAATCAGACAAAGAAGAAGTGAAGAAGAAGAAGAGGCACGCAGACAAAAGAAAAAGGGAGTACTGTAGCCAAAGTCATTTAAGACGTCTGATTGCAAAATCAAACGTCTGAATTCCTGTTCCCTCCTTTAGTTGATTTGAGTAAATTGGGGATTCAAATCACCATTATTTTGTCTACAATTCTTTTTACTCTTCATATACTCATATGCTCTACATTCCAAATTAGTTTTTTGAGTAATATTTTGTGTTCAATTTGCATTAATTGTTGAGATTAGTGTGTGAATTACATTTGCTCCCTGTATTCGACCTCAGAACATTTTCGAGTAATAAAATTTTATTTGTTTTCAAAGTGATTTCGACTATACTGCAACGCGACACTTTAAGCATCGATCTCGCTGCGCAAACATTTTGGTGCCGTTGCCAGGGAGCTACGCACAATTCACTGCTATTCTCTGCATTATCTGATTATATTTGAGCACTGACTTGCCCTATTTGCTTTATTGTGATTTTGCGACTTACTTCACGAGGAGATCTTCCATGCAAATCAATCACTCCAGGGCAGGTAACTTCTCTATTCTTTCCTAATCAACCTCCTAATCTTAGGAAGACAAAAAGGAAACAATCAATTAGGAATCACCTGCCTTATTTTTCCTAGTAATTATCATTTTAAAGGCAAGTTTCTTGATTTGCGAAAAATTTTTCAAATCTCAATGAAGTTGAAGCGATTCTATTTAGAGATCCTAGCCCAAATTTCCTGTGCCTATTAGGAACTATGCTTAATTTCTAATATTCTTGGACTACGCACTTCTTGTTTGAAGTCCAAGGAGATCATTTTTGAAGATCAAATTGGACTTGGAAATAAAGCCAATTAGGGTTTCTGCATTAAAGTTTTGGAGTGCTAGTTCACATTTTCCTACATAAAAGATAACAGACCCACCCGCACTTGTGTATTACCTAAGCCCTTGATTGAAAAGATCTAATCAAGAAAAATCCTAAAATTAGGCTCTAAATACACTTGAACCCTAAAATCCTCGGACCTAATAACTTGGGAGTCAAATTAGGGTGATTTCTAGGACTTGACCTAGAGTTCATACTGCCATCTTTAGGGTAGGTCAGGTAGAGTCGGACTACATTGTAGGCCAACCAACCTCCAAATTAGGTCACAAGTCAAATCAACTGCTAATTCAAGTGAAATCAAAGGCACAAATTAGGACATAAAACTGGTAGACTTAAGAGGTCAAGTTATCCATTCTGGTCTACCTGGACCCTCAGTGACAAGGAAGGTCGGGTAGGGGAAATCCTGTAACTCGTGGGGGCACTCTACCGTGTAGGGGTCTTTGCGAGACTTTCCCTTCCTGGCTGCCCAAGTAATTCTTAGGTGGACGACTTTCTCATCCAAGGATATCATCCGCCCTGAACCTCTGTAGTCATCCAAAAATCTTTGGGTGCCTTGATTGGGTCAATATCATATCCAGTCCCTCATCCCTTCTATTTAGAGCACACACATAGATTTTCTTAGGGAGTTCTATTCAGATCAGATCTCTTCATTTTGAATCTAAATTTTGATTCTACATCTTGATTCCACCATCTGATTAAAAAATGCAGCCTGACTACTTAGGAAAACTATTGAGGAAACCGGAATCACAAAGATCCATGAAAGATAGAATGGTTGAGGATGCCCATAGAATTTATGAGATTGGTTACAAAACCTCAAAACCAATTAAAGACATTCAGGTTAATGTATTAACAACAACCTTCATCATAAACTGTGCCCAATTATTATTAACAGAAGTAACAAATGGATCAACCCGGGATATTCTCATAACAGGATACATCGAGAAAGAGAAATTGCATAACTTTGAATACCTTCAATGCATGACAAATTCTGTACATTGGGAAAAACACCAAGATGATCTTGAAAAATGGGAACAAATGATGAAATTGTTGAAACAAATTATCGATAAAAAATACCCGTACATGCCCCAAACAGTTAATGAAACATCTTGGAATAATATTGATGATCAACATGATTTCCCAAATCCCGAGTTTGAGACACAAGGTTGTTGTGGATTCTCAACCCAGATGGAATATATGCTTGATCTTGAAATAGGTTGGGAAGTCCCAATTGCAGGAGAATACAATTTTGAGCCAACCCTGGAAAACCCAAACCCTGGCATAGAATTCCTAGACTCCTGTGATAATGAGATTGAATCAGAACTTCTAGAGGGTGTAAATCCCGCCCCTTACTCTGATAAGGTGACCCCCGAGGGCAATTCTAACATCCCTGTAGAGCTCAGCCTAGATTCTAGTAATTCAACCCACATCCTTAGCCTAGAATTTGGATCTAAATCTTCTTGGGATAACTATAAGGCCCCGTATGACGAAAATCAAAGTTTGAATTTGGATTATGATTCTAGGCCTTTATTTGATGAATGTACCTCTCCAACATACTCAGAAATACATATTGATTTCTCGAAAGTCACGCCTGTCTACGATACAGAAACTAGGAGTTGGAAGAGTGGGGTTTTGATTGGGTCTTCCCTACAAGCCAAAAACCTGAGCCCAGATGCACTAGGGACACCTTTTTAAGCTCGGAATCTACAAATTGGCTAGACCTAAGTCAGGTTGCTAAGTCGACATCATGTGATTTATTCTGTGGTGGAACCTCTGATCACGAATCAAATTTAGAACTTGATTCTCGCAATTTCTCCGACAATTTCGAATATTACTATGATTTCGGAGGACCATTGTTTCCTGACAACTACGAGCCAATCTACGACCTCAACACACATGATCCATTCTTCAACTCTGACTCTAAGGTTCCTAATCCCGAGATCACTGATTTAAATTCAGGTTCCATTGAGATGGAATCATTTCTTTTCGATCCTCAGGAATTAAGAACAGAAAATGCCAAGAGTGTCTACAATCCAGAATTCAAATCTTTTCTTAACTTATATTTTCTTCATCCTATAAACACTCTTCAGGCATTTATCTTTGAGTTTGATGGCTACTATGAGGACTCTCTAAATGAACCCACCTTTGAACCCTTACTAGAAGAGCCCTCATACACAATTCTTATTGATGCCACCTCCTCTATATATACAGAACCGATCCAAACCCACTTTCAACCCCGACTCACAACTGGGCTAAATTTCTATTCTGATTCCCCTCTTAATGAGCCAGTTGCAGATGATTCTCCTCCACATTCAAATCGGGTTTCGAACATCGATCAGACTACAAATCACATCCCATCCTTCTCTGATCACTCCTGTAGGGTTCCTACATCCTCCAATGATTCTTTTTCATTTAAGAATCCCTACTCTGATCAGGCTGATTCGACTCAGCCAAACCCCAGCTATACACTTCCATACCCTTTTGAGTTCCAAAGTATATGATGGGTTCCACATCTCTTGATCTACATTTATCAACCCACCAGATTGATTGGGTTTGGGCTGCATCATCAACTTGTTCTGCAAAACTCATATGATTTGACCACTCTTTCTCCATACCATTTCACGCTCTGCTGAAGGCGTTGAATTTAGCGCTTAACGGGAGGCAACCCGTCATTCGAAAAATTGAGACCCTTCTGATTATTCTTCTGTACTTCACGTCTATTGCATCCTAAGTTCAATCTTCAAATAGTTGATCCCACCTCTAGTACTCGTGCTAGAGCTTGAAATCATCCGCAATAGTCATTCCCAACCCATTCGCCCACCCGATAATCCTGTTCTAATTCCTGAATCCAAAATTGTTTCATACCCTCCGTTTACAATGAGGACATTACAAAACTTAGGCATGATGGGTGGTAAAGTGTAAACGTACAAAAAAATCAAAAGTTTGGAAGGGTTCTCACAAAAAAGTCACATATTCCAAAAATACCAAAAAAAATAAAAGAAATTCTTGGAAAAGAACAAAAAAATGAGAGGAGAGAAAATTTTGATGGCATATCAAATTTTTGAGGAAGAGTTAAAAATGTCAAAACGGAGCACAAGTTGAAAAGAGAAGAAAAGAGGTAGTCATTAGTAAGAAATTAAGGAATTGACTTAGTTCTAGACCATATCAAGAGAAAGAAAATGAAAGACAAAAAGTGCTAATGAAACAAAGAAGAGATTAGTAGGAATGCTGATTTTAGGCCTCTTAGGTTGTAATCCTAGGCCTAAAAATTCAAGTATCTGCTAAGATCTGGACAATCCTCAAGAGGTTGGGGAAAATGCGAAGCTTAAGTATTAGGTCTAAGGCTTATGGAGTATTCGACCTCGTTAACTGACCTCTGGTTTGTGAGACTCGGTAACCTAAGCATCCCAATCCACACACAGTCTGGTTTAGTGCACTTAAGTATCAAAATCACGCAAATGCGTTAAATTGTTCTAAAATAGTCGCCTAGATTAGGAGCGGTTGATCAACATAAGTTGATTTGGACGAGTTCTCGGCATGAAGAGGTGGGAAATTCCCCTCGAAGATGCGCAATAATATATCGTCTCCTTGGTGCTTGTCTCCTAGGATATCTACATATCCTACCGGGGGCATGTAAGCACCCTGTGCTGGTTCAGATGCCATGGGTGACATTATCCCGAAATGTTGATTGTTAGGGTTTGGATTTAGCTACAGAACACCATGGGTGGGATTATCTCGAAATCCAAGGTTCTGGGGGTTGCCATGGGCGGTGCTATCTCGAAGCATCGATTGCTAGCGACCCTGTGAGGATTGATGATGGGGACTAGGAATCTGATACAGACCGTGTTATAAAGTTAATCCAAAGCTAGAAATAAAAAGAAAAGAGAGAGAAAACTCTCCAAAAAGAAAGAAAATTCCTCTGTCTCTCTCTGACAAAAATGCACTGCAAACTGAACCAAAGCTAAAATATGTTACAAGCATGGGTGCTTTAACCGCGGAGTTCAACGAACCTTAGGATAGTTCCTGTGGGCCTTAGAAACCTTTGTAGCAGATAGAGGCTAGAGCTGGTTAGGTCCGGATCTTGGTTGGTACTTGAGTACCTCTAGGCCTACTATCTGTATTCTAACCTAATCTACAAAAGTAAAGCACACATCACAGTTTTGAATATCAAAAGATTTCATGGTCTAGAATCCAAGTTAATACCTTGAAATTTTGCTAAGAGACTAGCAAAAGCTAGGCATGGGGGTATGATGAGAACACCATCGTGAGCCCTAACTAGCTCATTTTGACCCAACTAAGTCAATAAAAGCTCCTACATAACCAACTGAAGGTCATAATTTATTGCATGACCATTTTGAGAGAAAAATAAGAAATTAGGGTTAAAACAGTAATTTTACCAATGCAGTACAACCATGGATTTTCACAAGGGTTGAATAAAGGTCAAATGGTCTTAATAAGATAATAAGTGGGTTAGATCAGATAGAAAAATGGTTTGTGTTCTGAGAATTAAATGACTTTTGAAACCCTACAAACTGACCCACCTAATTAACCAAGGTTTTGGTTAGGATAAAATTCACCTTAAGCCTCTAACAATCATAGAAAAATATTCTCTAAGGTTTAGTACGTTCAATTTGGCCATCAGAACCCATTTTAACCTAAAAGGAGCCTCAGATAGATATTTGCCCTAATTTTAGTTTTTGCATAAATTACCCAGTCAAACAAAGTCAAAACCAAAATCCAACTTCACCATTGGATTCCTTAGGTCTAAATTAGGTTTGTACCAAAACTTGGACCAAAGGAAAACTTGTCTTGACCTAGTTTGCAAAAAGGTCCTATCTAATTATATTTCTACCCCTAACTTTAAAAAACCCTTGCATTTAGCCCCCTAGCTTCTTAGTCATCTTCACAATTAGGTCCCTCCACCATTATCGCGGAGGAATCCTACTCCAGTGACCTTTGACAGAGAAGATCTCCTTGATTACTTGGAGAATCCCTTCCAAATTTGGAAGGGAGATCCTCTGAGAAATTCTCTCCCATCTGAACCCATTAATAAGTCTAGATTCTTTCCCAATCTTTCACGTGAACGCATGAGAGATTTGGGTCTCTTGAAAGCTTCCTTCTCCGACGAGCCTTCGTTGGTTGGAAGCTTGGCTTCCAAGCACAAAACCCTCCCCGATGACCTATAAAAGACTCCCCAAGGTCCAACCGTTCTCAGCTTGAATTTGGGTCAGAATTCCCCCTATTCCTCTCTCCTCTCCGGCCACAACACTCCGCAAGCTCCAGCGATCTCTTCTTAATTTTGTCGTCACCCAACCACAATACCAGTGGCAGGTTTATCTTCATCACCATCCTTCGCAGTCGTGCAATAGCAACCGACGTCGTTCCTGCCCAGTCTTTGCCGCCACCTCTCCTACGGAGGTTCATCTTCCCCACGTCCGACAACCACATTGGCATGGGATTCCCTTCCCTTTCGTCCCTTAGAAGTAAGTTTTTAAGTTCCCTCTCTCTCACACTTTCCTCCCCTCTCTCTATTTCCCAAAATCGACCACCGACGCTACTAAAACACCCTCATCTCCTCCATCTCCGGCGACTCCTCCAGTGAGGTGTTTCCGTCGCTATGCACCTCCATCCACCTCGCCGACCACCCTACAACCTCCACCGCAACTGCCTGATCATTTACCCTCACCCCATTCACTCCATCATCCACCTAAACACCTCCTCGAACACACCCACTCACACGCACACAGTACGCCCTTGGCACACCACCACAGCCACCCTCACTCAAAGCCAAGGCCACCGTTACATTTGCCTTGCCATGGCGACTCTGTTGAGCATTTTGACGTGGCCATTAGGCCTCTTTTCTTGATTTCAGGTTGTAGGTTAGAGCCGCCATTGCTGTTGAGCTTCGAGCGAGCTTCAAGCTGCCCCAGGTGCTCGCTGTCCTAGGTTGGAGTCCCAGGCTGCACGGAAGTACTTCGCGCATGGTCCCAGGTCTTCAATTAAAGTCAAGAGAGCCTCACAGCTGCAGCCTCGTCGATTTGCCTGATACCCTGTTGTTGTGTTGCACGAAAGACAGGTGGGACATTTAGTCCCACCTCGGAAACGAAGAGGCTCTTTCATGTGTCTAAAGTGAAAAGTGAATGGGGCTATTCGCTTCCAAACACTGAGGGTGTGGTCTTCCTCCCCCTTCACCGGGCTCGTCTGCAACATTGCCCCAGCGGACTTGGCCGACCCGACTACCTGCCTGACCTACATGCCTCGCTCACCATGCACGCCAGTGAGCCTGGACCCAGGTATGCGTTATGTCTGATTACCTGACCAGCTGTGGCTCTGGGAAAGCGAAGATTGAAATAGAAAGAGAGAAAGAGAGAGGAGAGTTGCACGTGGGAAGGGGGTTTTTGCCCTGGGAAGATTTGCTCTGACAATTAGTTGGATTCAGAAGGCAAAAGGGTCAGAGGAGAAGAAAGCCTAAGGAAGAAGGCAGAAGAGGAAGAAGAAGTGAGGTCATAGGTAGAACAAAGAAGAAGAAGCAAGCCTAAGAAGAATAGAAGAAGGGGCAAAGTAAGGCTAAAGGAAGAAGAAGAGAAGAAAAGGAGAAATAAGAGAAATCAGGCAAAGAAGTGTAGAAGAAGGGGCACCTAGACAAAAGAAAAAGGGAGTACTATAGCCAAAGTCATTTAAGACGTCTGATTGCAAAATCAGACGTTTGAATTCCTATTCCCTCCTTTAGTAGATTTGAGTAAATTGGTGATTCAAATCATGATTATTTTGTCTACAATTCTTTTTACTCTTCATATACTCATATACTCTACATTCCAAATTAGTTTTTTGAGTAATATTTTGTGTTCAACTTGTATGAATTGTTGAGATTAGTGTGTGAATTCCATTTGCTCCCTATGTTCAACCTCGGAACATTTTTGAGTAATAAAATTATATTTGTTTTCAAAGTTATTTCAACTATACTGCAACGCGACACTTCTAAACTTCGATCTCGCTGCGCAAACAACGTTCTGAACCCTTAGCCACAACCCGCGCACCTAAAACCCACTTCTACAGCATTTTAAGATGTCCAAACACTTGGTCTAGACGTCCAATTTCTACAGACAAAAGCTTAACTCTTCCCTACCTTTGTTTGGACGTCTAGACAACAAGTCTGGTCATCTAACTTTTCATTTTAAGATATTTGACACTATTGTCAAATTTCTAGAATTGCTCTTTGGTTCCTGTTTTTGAATTCAAGCTTGGATCTTGAATTCCTAGGTCCCTAAACCCAATTCCAACCCTACAGGAACCTAAATTAAGGTGCCCTAACCCTAGTACATCACCTCTAGACCTTCTTAAGGACCTAATTAGGTCCTCACTAAGCCTAATTAACTTGGATCACAGTCAATTCCATCAGCCTATTCAATTTTACTCATTGAGTCCAATTGAGCCTTGATCTCAGCATACACTGTCCAATTGGACTCAGTGAGAGTCCAATTGACCTAGACCTAACTTAATTGAGTTGTTTTACTCTCAATTAGGGTTTCACACATTCAATTAAACTTGTATCAGGTTTAATTGCATTTTACCTTAATGAATTAGGGTTTACAACCCTAATTTGAGACCTACTTTGACCTAAACCCACTAGAACCTTGCCTGATCAACCTAGCCACCTAGGTTTAGACCGACACACACCATCTACATGAAAATACCTAGCCTAGAGTTCTCTATAACTCTCTACCATGTGTTGTTGCCTTAGTTGTTAAAAATAGCAACTATGATGCATTCAATTTTTAGATCCACCAAATGTGGATCTAAAAACAACCCATCCATCCTCTCTCTCACTCTCCCACGAGCTCCCACCATAGGCCTATCTAGAGAGTTCCACACTTATCTAGAGAGGCTCCCTTGGGTCTACTTAAAGGACCTATGGGTGGCCATTTGCACCCATCTTGCCTTCCATCTAGTTTTAGCCTCATTCCACCTCCATTACTCCACCTCTATCTCCACGAGCACACCATGGCATCTCCATCACCTCCATGCCAGGCCTAGATCACCTCCAACCTCTCTCCAAAGGCCGACCTAAGCTCCATTGGCCACCCCTCCTTCTCCTCTCAACCAAGTCAAAGGCCATCGGAGCCACCTCCGAATGCCCTTATTTCTGTTAGCTAAGTAGAATAGTTTTTCATAGATTTACCGCTTTACTATTGCTTAGTAGTGTAGCTCCATATTCTCCCCCAATGATGCATGCATAATCCCCCCCATAGATTCATGTATGTAGTCATTTTTTGTTAACTAAGTTATTGCTTTCAAGCTTTCCTGTATAAGCTTTCCTTGAGCTTCACTTTATAGCCACCATGATGCAATCAATGAAATCATCTTTTATATGTCTCTATGTCTATGTGTGAAAATCAACATGAGCTGATTGCTAAATTTCCTTATGATTAAAGTTGCACGCATGAAATTTGTATTCTTTTGTAACTAAGCATGTCGTGCATCAGTACGAATTATTGTAAAGTGGCATGCATGTCTGAATAAGTAGAGCGAGCTAGATCGAATTCAAATCTACATTTTCTAAACGCCTCCCAGAGATGAACGACCAGGACTCAAGTCTCATTATTTTATAAATTATTTTTGACGAGTGTTTTCGTGCACTATGCTACGACGAGATCTCTATTTTCAAAACAAGCACGAGAACCACTATCTGTCATAGATGTGTTTCCCAAATTCCCAGACATCCATTCTTCGATTCTTTTAGCAACCAAGTCCATCTTATCGAGCTTATTACAAATCAATTCCATGTCAAATGAATGAGAATCCTGGATCTCATTAGCATTTGACCTGGGTTGTTGGGACCAGTTGAATGCATCCATGGAGGCGTGATTAATTGAGTTCTCGCTCATTTCCTCAAACAAGTCCTATGCGCTATTTGCATCCCTGTTGAGGAAATTACCTCCACAGGAGGCATCCACGTGATTATGGAGTTCAACCAACCCGTGATAGAAAATCTACATCAGTTGCCATTTTAGCACCTCCTGGTGTGGACACTTCCTGAAATGTTCCTGGAATCACTCCTAAGCACCATGAAACGGTTCCCTCGGCCGCTGGGAGAAAGTGGTAATCACCCGTCGCAAGGCATTGGTCTGTTCGATTTGGAAGAATTTCTTCAGGAAAGCCAACTTAGGAGCAGCCCATGCTTCTATTGGCCTTCTGATGGTTCAGTACCAATGTGCGGCCTTATCCCTGAGAGAGTGGGGAAAGTGCCTCATGATCATTTGCTCTTCATTCACATTCCTTGCTTTGGCGGTCTGAACCAAAGTGGTCAGATCCTCCAAGTGCTGGAATGGGTCCTTCGAGCCAATCTCATTGAAATGCTTAATCAAACTTAGGACTTGAGGCTTGATTTATGTCTCTGGCAGGAATCATGACGTCGGGACATTCCCCATAGTTTGAAGGATCATAGAAATCCTTCAAGGGTCGAGCTCCCTGACCATACATTCGTTGGAACCATTGCTGCATCTGCTGCAGTTCTTTCAACTGCCTCTGAATCAGCTCCTACTGGTTCGAGGGTGGGGGAGGTGGTTGTTGATTAGCCGTGGGATCTACTTGGCTATAGCTCAACCTCTATCTCCGGGAATGGTCTAAAGGTCCTTCAAATCTAGGGTTCAATGACCTCCTTCCAAGCATACATTGGAAGTCGGAAGGACAGGGAAGAGAAGGAACCCTGCAGCACAAAAAATACAAGTCGGTCCTTAGGTTGAGTAGCTTAAAGGTATACAGACTCTCAGAATCCGTCCTAAGATTATGGACGATTTACTCTACTTGTATCCAGGCAATCCAACCAGTTAGGAGGAGGGATTAGGGAGAAGGTTCTTTCGCCTCCGGTTCCTAGTGTACCCCCCAGCCGCAGTCATTGAACACTACTCCCCTAGCTAGACATTCGACTGACTAGTATAAGCAGGTTAATCGTGAACAATCTCAATCTGGATCCTGATGAGCGAACCAGTCCTTAGGGCCAACGTCTAATCAATTTTAGTTAGGCTTGGGATATTGGTGCTTCTGGAATGTGACGGGCCCTTAATGGGTTGTGCCCTTAATGATTTATTTGAGAGCATGTGTATGTGCACAACCAAGAAGTTTTCAAGCAAGATTATTAACGATGAAGTGAGTTTTAAGATTCAGATCTTGCTTAGTAGCTTTTAGGATTCAAATATTAGGTGTATTCAACCAAGTTTTCAGGAGGCAAACCAAATTTGAAATCACGAGTTCAAGTATTTTTCCTTTATAAATCAATAAGAAATATGGAGTGCCTGTCTTGACCTAATTATTGAATCCTATAGGGCAGCTATGAAATGGATTTCTTTTAGATTAGGTAGTGCGGCCCAGACAATTCAATCAACCAGCCTAAATGCACCATCGATTAAGGCACACAAAAAGGTGATTAACCTAATATGATTTCTACTCCTTTATGTGTTGAATTGGTGTACTGGTTCCACAGGTTGGGATCCCGGTTGAGTAGATATAAATCAAGTCAGGTTAGGTGCCCCAAATGTGGGGTATAAAGTGTGTATGTTGATTCGTCCCACAAAAAGTATCTTTTCTTTTTATATGTGAAGGTGAGATGAGTGGAGGTGACAAACAAGACAAACAAATTCTATCCTAGGGTTTATGCAAACACCTAAGTAGATTAGGTCTTGGTTATGAATGTGGCAAAATGAAACTACTGGGAGGGAATGTGGGGGATACTTACAAATTACTCTATCCGCACTTTACTTCGGTCTATTGCACTTGGATTTCCATGCTAGGGTACTTGCAAGACAGTAGATCAGAGACAAGCGGGGTTAATAATATGTAAATACAAAGAAGCGCAGAAAACAAGAAAGTAAATTCCATTGCCTCCCCTGCAACGGTGCCAAAATAATGAGTCGTGTTTCGCGAATTAAAATTGGGGTTTGGAGAACCCGTCGTAGTAGCTCGCAAAATGCATCTGTCAAATAGAATTTATAACCAAAACTCCAAGGGAGTCCCGGGTCGAACACAGGGAGGCGACGTTTACTTTGTTCGAAAATCGCACTTCATTTTGTTTCTTTTTGGTATTTTGAGGTTTTGTTATTTTTTATTTTTTTGAAATAAAAAGACAAGCAAGATAAGTTCACAAAATGAGATGGAATAAATATGATATATCACTCCAATGTTTATTACAATAATCTATAAAAGCATAAAAGAGATAGGGGCAAGAAGAAATCTTCTGAATCGGCTATTTGGCGAGATGACAACACCCGGCAGAAGCTTGGATGAAGGAGGTGAAATGCGGGACCCCGGAGGTGAGATGCAGGAGGATGCTGGGTAGAGGAATGCTGCACTGAAGCTTTGGAATAGAGGTGAGGAGATGGAGGTGATCTTCTACCAGAATGGAGGTGGGAGGATGGCTCCAAGGCAACCTATGAAGGTGGTGGGATGAAGGATGAATATTTGGTGGGAAACAGGAATATTACAATAATAGGAGGCCTTTGGAGCTTGAGAGTAAGCTCTAATGGAGCTTTGGTAGGCTACTAGAGCTTAGGAGTAGGTGGGAGTAGAGTAGGTAGAGATAGTGAAGAATGGAGGTGTATGGGTCATTTTATAGTGGAGGGAAGAGGAAGAAATTCGTGTAGAGGCCTGTAGTGACAATTGTAAGCATCACTAAAGACCCCTACAGTTGTTGCTGAAGATCTCTCTCCTGCTACTCACGCCCACAGCTGTCCTTGTGCCTACAGGCAATTAGTGATGGCTGTAAGCATCACTAAATGTCCTCTCAAGCTGTCGCTGAAGATTTGCGCCAACCCTCGCCCTTGTTGGCCAACGCATCATGTGCCCCTTGTTGCGCTAGCGCTGCGGTGTGGGTGGCTATGTGCACTTGTGCGCACAGCCGGTGCCTCCAATTGCTGATTTGGGGGTCCGCGGGTCTTGAACTCGCGCCTCTGGTTTGAGGAGTGGGCGCTTCATCGTTTGGCCAAAGCGCCACTTTGTCGAGTGGAGAGTGGTGCGGTCGCGCATGTCTCAGCTGTTGGATTGAGATCCAATGGTTGGGATCTCTTCTTGAGGCGAGGCTGGGGACATGATGGCTCAGGTGGGGTGGCCTGGATGGCGCCACGTGGCACTATCTGGGCTGCCCGTCTTCTTCTTATAAAGGGTGCTATAGAGCTCTGATCAGGGTGATTTTTGCGTTGATGGATTGCGATTGTCGCTCCGGATTCATCCGTACGGTCGGATTCTTCATCTGAAGCCCGTAAAGATGTCGTACTACCTCTTGACCATATAAAATGAAATAATTAATATACATAATACACAACTATCCTAAATGCCATGCAATGGATGTTATGCAGTATTTCTAATATGATATGCAATGCTAAGCCTAGTAACTATCATAAATATGCATTTTATCATGAATTCATGTGTGTTTATCACTACCACCGACGCTTTCTGTGGTGCCGACCAACATCATTTGACCATCTCCGGCCTCGCCACGACCTCCATCAGGTGCGGATTGACACCATGAATGTGTCTAGGCCGTCAATCGACCAAGATAGCAGCAGCAGCTTGTTCGATTTCTCTAGTCTTATCAGTTGCTGCTCGCGTAGGAGGCTGCAAAGAAAGAGTAGATCTTTAGTCCCACAACGTGTGGAAAAGAGCTAGTGGCCACACATAAGTTGTTTCGCTGCATATGGCTTGTTGCCTCTCACAGCGGGGGTAAGGTCCTTTCCTCACATGTTGCGCACTCCTCAGGCACCACGCATGATAGTAGGCCTGGTCACTATACACACCCGATTACCTGGTTACTGTGCATGCTCATATACCCGATTAGAGAGATAAGAGAGAACCTCTGAGGAAGGGGGAGAGTTTTGCTTCAAGATCTGTGTCCTCTTGCCTCGAGATGCATGCATGCTTGCTCTATACTTAAGGCATTTCTAAGGTTGAGTTGTGCCTTACTGGAGGCCTTGTGCTTTGTGTTGCTGAGGGTTGGTGATGTTTAAGGCATTTGGCCTGAGTACCTGACGTCTGATCTGATATTGAGGGATTATTTGAGGCATCTGCTTTGTGGCTGTTGATCGAGATTTGG
Source organism: Thalassia testudinum (assembly GCA_037157565.1). Classification (NCBI taxonomy): domain Eukaryota; kingdom Viridiplantae; phylum Streptophyta; class Magnoliopsida; order Alismatales; family Hydrocharitaceae; genus Thalassia; species Thalassia testudinum. Next base: position 155,630,382 of record JAZHRO010000077.1, on the reverse strand, counting down.
TTGTTTTATTTATGAAATGTGATTACATTCAATATATGCTTAACTGTGGGATTTAAGTGGTGATTTAAATCACCATTTTTTGAGCTCCTCTATTCTTTTTGCTGCTCTATTTCTAAGATATAAATTGGGTTGGTATTGCATATATTTCTACGTATAATATTCATTGAATATCTTTCTTAAACTTAATTGATTGTGTTCATTGTTTTAAAATTGCGATTAGTGCGTGAATTCCATATTTGTTCCCTGCGAACGACCTCGAACTCATTCTCTAGTTTTGAGCTTTATAAATTTAAGTGTTTATCGCATTTTCATTGACTATACTATGACACAAATACATATCTTAACATTGACAATTTCGCGTGCGAACATTTTAGCACCGTTGCTAGGGAGCAATGCGCAATTCACCGCTAGTCATATCTTATTTGATTAAGCCTATTACTTGCCCTATCTGTTTTGCCCGTAATTTTGGGAGGTATATCACAAGAAGATCTTCCATGCAATCAACCACTCCAGGGGCAGGTAAAATCTCTCTTCTTTCCTAATCAACCTCCTAATCTTAGGGAAGAGAAAATGGAAACAAAACAATTAGGATCCACTTGCCTTATTTTTCTAGTAATCATCATTTAAAGGCAAAGTTTTTTGATTTGCGAAATCGAATTGATATTTTATTGAAGTGTGACAATTTGATTAGAGATCCCCATCCTGATTTCCTGTACCTATTAGGGATTTACGCTTAATTTTCTAAACATCTTGGACTACTCACATTCTTGTTTGAGTCAAAGGTGTTATATTTGAGATCAAATTGGACTTGAAATAGAGTGAATTAGGGTTTCCACTTTAGGGTTGTGAAGTGTTAGTACACATTTGCTTACACTAAAGGAAATCAACATTCCCTCATTTGTGTGCCACCCAATCCCTTAGTTGAAAAGATCTATTCAAGAGAACCCTAAAAATCAGGCTCTAAATTCACTTGAACCCTAAAATTTTGGACCTAATAACTTGAGAGTCAATTCAGGGTGATTTTGGGTCCTGACCCAAATTTCATCCTCCATCTTGAGGGTAGGTTAGGAGAAGTTGGTCCACCTTATTGGCCAACCAACCTCTAAATTAGATCACAAATTGAATCAATTTATAGTCAAGTGAAATTCAAGGCACAAATTAGGACTAAAATTGGTAGACTTAAGGTCTCAATTCGCACATTTTGGTCTACTTGGAACCGCAGTGACACGGAAGGTTGGGTGGGGAAATCCTTATAACCTGTGGGGACGCTGTACCGTGTAGGGGTCCTTGCGGGGCTCTCCCTTCCTAGCTGCCCAAGTAATTCTTGCGTGTGTGGATTTTTGATTCAAAGGTATCATTTACCTCGAAACAGCCTTAGTCATCCAAAAATCTTTGGGTTCCTTGATTGGGTCCAATTCATATCCATTCCCTCATCTAGTCTTTAGATCACATACATAGGAAAGGTCCCTAGGTTGTTGACCTAGAGGCCTCATTAGAGTTGATCTTCTTGGGGATTTCTGATCTGATATGGTCAATTCAATTTGTATCTGAATTTGATTCTACATCTTGATCCACCACTTGATTTGACAATGCAACCTAACAATTTAGGAAGACTGTTTAGGAAACCTAAATCCTAAATGAGCATGAAAGAGAAAATAATCGCAGCCTCTCTTAGACATCATGATGAGTATCACAAAACCTCATATCCATTTAGGCACATTCAGATTAATATACCAGAAGAAACCTACATTATGAACCGTGTTGGAATGATATTTACACAAATGATACATGGTTCAACACGAGATGAGTTTTTATCAGAATACAGTGAATTGTGGAGACTACACAATACTGAGTATATATAATGTTTATCAAATCCACAACTTTGGGAGATACACCAGGGTCTCATTGAGAAACGTGGGTATATGCTAAATACACTACAACAAGCCATTGATCAAAAATACCCGTACCAACACTCAGAAATTGATGAGACATCTTGGAGCAACATTAAGGAACAATATAGTTTCCCAGAGCTCGGATTAGAGATTCAAGGTTGTTGTGGATCCTCAACCCAAATGGAATCATATTCGAATTGTGCGTAGAATGACATACTTGATCTTGATGTTGGTTGGATGGATGGAATTGCAGGTATTCTTGATTCTAAACCAGCCTTAGAGAGCCATGAAGCTAGTCCATCATGCCTTGATTTCCCAAACACCTGTAGTGAGCTTGAATCAGAACCTCTCGAGGATGTAATTCCCAAACCTTATCCTGTTAAGGTAATCCTCAAGAGTAATTCTGACATCCCAATAGAATCAAGTCCAGATTCTAGTGACCCAATTCCTAACCTTGACTTAGAATCTGGATTCGAGCCTATTTGGGACAATCATGAGGCCTAATATCATAAGAATCAAATTTTAGACCTGGACTGTGATTCTGGGCTGGTATTTGATGATTACACCTCAAGAATACAAATTGATTTTTCGGAAGTCACACCGATTTACGATACAGAAATAGGGGAGTTGGAAGAGTTGGGATTTGATTAGGTCTATCCTGGGAGCCAAGAACTTGAGCCTATACCTAATAAGGACACCTCTTCGAGCTTGGAATTTGAGATTAGGTTAGATCCAAGTTAGGTTGTTGATTCTATGCATCATGATTTGTTCTGTGGTGGAAATCCCAATTTGGCATCAGGTTCAGAAACTGATTTTCGCAGATTCTTTGATGATTTCGAATCATACTCTGATTTCGGAGAACCTTTGTTTCCTGACAATTTACGAGCTAGTTTACAACCTTAGCATCCATGATCCGTTCTTTGATTTTGATTCTGAGGTCCCTAATCTTGAGATCATTGATTCGAAATCATGTTCTATTGAGTTGGAATCATTCTTTTATGATTTGTAGGAATCAGAAATAGTAGGTGCTGAGAGTGTCCACAATTCAGGGTTCGAATCTTTCACTGACTTAGAGTTCCATGATCCTATAAATACTCTCCTAGCATTTGCATTTGATTTGAATGAGCATCATGAAGACTCTCTAGATGAACCTATCTTTGAATCATTTCTAGAAAAGCCCTTACTGCATCTAGATTTTGGAAAAGTCACAGCTTCCATCACAGAGCCAGAGCCTTCCAAAATTCGATCCCAACCCTGACCCATCATCGGAATCAGTTTCTACTCTGATTCACCTCTCTCGGTTTTGATTGCATATGATTCACCTCCATCGGTTGATCGGGAATCGGACATTGATTAGATCGTTAATCACTTCTTATCATTCTCTGATCTCAATAGTAGGGTTCCTACTTCCTCCTCAGATCCATTATCTTTTTAGGACCCCTACTCTGATTAGGCTGAACCGATTCAACCAAACCAGCGATTCACATTTCCATATCTTTCTGAGCCACAAAGTATCTGGTGGGTTCTACACTTATTGATTCATATCGATAAACCCACCAGACTGATTGGGTTTGGTCTGCATCATTAGTCTGCTGATCTGAATAAGCACCTAGTTGGACCAACCAGGCTATTTATCAAGGTGCTTGTTCTACAAAACTCCTCTGATTTGACCAACCCTTATCCTTGACTACCTTCTACTCGGCTGAAGGCATTGAATTTATCACTTAATGTGAGGCAACCCATCATTCCAAAAATCTAAGACCCTTTTGATCATTTTTTGAGCTACACTCCTACTGCACTTTTAGGTTCAACTTTAGAACAACCACCTTTGATACTTATATTAAAGCTTGAAATCATTTGCAACAGTCAATCCAACCCATTCACCCACCCTTTGACCCTATTCTAATCCTTGAACCAAACTAAATTCATACCCTCTTGGTTTACAATGACATTACAAAACTTAGGTATGTGGGGTATTAAAGTGCAAACAAATGAAAATTCAATTCTCTGAGGGGTTCTCCCAAAAAAAACATATTGAAAAAAAGGGCAAAAAAAAAGAGAGAAAGGGGAGGAAAATTTTGTGAATTCATTGCAAATCTTTCTTGAAAAGGAAAAGAGGAGGAAATGCAGAATGCAAAAAGGAGCAAAAACCAAGAAAAAATGATAGTCATAGCAGTTGATTGTGGGATTTACTTAAGTTCTAGACCTAATCAAAATAAGATAGTCCTGAAATGCTAGAGACAAGGAGATTAGTAAGAGTACTGATCTTAGGCCTCTTGGGCTTGTTTTAAGGCTTAAACACTCAAGTATTTGTTAAGATCCGGATTAGTCCTCAAGAGGTTGAGGAAAGTGCGAGGTTGATGTAGTAAGTCTATGGCTTAGGGATTATTCGGCCCCGTTGCCTACCCTTTGGTTTTTGGGACTTGGTAACCTAAGCACCTAAAATCACACACTAGTTTGGTTTAGTGCACTTAATAAAGAAAATCATGAAAAAAATTATTCTGTTCTGAAAAGTTATCTCGAAGATCTAGCTTAAGTGCAGCTCGAAGGCACAGATTGATTGGATGAATTTCTGGCGCGGAGAGGTAGAAAATTTTCCTCGAAAATGCGTAATAACATATCATCTCCTAGGATATCCAAATCTCCTACCGGGGGCATGTAAGCACCTTGCGCTGGTTTAGGTGCCATGGGCGTGATTATCCCGAAATGTCGATTGCCAAGGCCTGAATTTAGCTACAGAGTGCCTTGGGAAGAACTATCTCAAAGTGTCAAAAGCCAGGTGATGGTAACACCATCATGAGCCTTAACTAGCTCATTTTGACCCAATGAAGAGAATAAATGCTCCTACATAATCAACCGAAGGTCATAATTCACTGCATAACCTTTCTAAGAGAAAAATAAGAAACAAGGGGTAAAATTTTAATTTTACCATTGTAGTACAACCATGGATTTTCTCAAGGGCTAAACAAAGGTCAAATGGTCTTAACAAGACAACAAGTGGGCTGGATTTGATAGAAAAGGGTTTGTATGTGTTCTGTGAATTAAATGACTTCTTGAAACCCTAAAAACAGACCCACTTAATTAATCAAGGTTCTGGTCAGGATAAAATTCAATTAAACCCTCTAAAAATCATAGAAAAATATTCTCTAGGGTTTAATACCTTCAATTTGGCCATTGAAACCCATCTTGACTTAGAATGGGGTCTTAGACAGATATTTACCCTAATTTGGATTTTTGCATAAATTTTCCAATCTAACGTGGTCAAACCCAAAATCAAACTTCACCATTGGATTCCTTAGGTCTAAATTGGGTATGTACCAAAATTTGGACCTAAGGGGAACTCATCTTTACTTATGTTGCAGAAAGGTCCTGTCTGATTACAATTCTACCCTAACTTCCAGAAATCCTTGCATTTAGCCCCCTAGCTTCTTCATCATCTTCACAAATAGGTCCCTCCACCATTATAGCGGAGGAATCCTACTCCGGTGAGCTATGAAAGGAGATTTATTCCTGATTGCTTAGAGAATCCCTTCCAAAATTGGAAGGGAGATTCTCTGAGTAATTCCCACCAATCAGAACCCACCTTTGATCCTTGATTCTTTCCCAATCTCTCATGCGAACGCATGAGAGATTTGGGTCTCTTGAGAGCTTCCATCTCCGGCGAGTTTTCCTTGCTTGGAAGCTTGGCTTGCAATCACAAAACCTCCTCAGATCTCTATTTAAAGACTCAGATCCAACCGCATTCCCTCAGCTTGAAATTGGGCCGGTTCCCCCTCACATTCTTCTCTCCTCGCCGGCCACAACCCTCCGCAAGCTCCGGCGGCTTCTCCCTCGCTCTCTCATCCCCAACCACAATACCAGTGGTCAAGTTATCTTCCTCTCCATCCTTCGCGTCGCGCAATACCGGCTGACGTCATCCTTGCCCCGTCGTCGTCGCCGCCTCACTTACGGAGCTTCGTCTTCCCTACGTTCGGCAACCATACCGGCGTGGGATTCCCTTCCCTTTCAACCTTTAGATTAGGTTTCTTAAGTTCCCTATCCTCCACACTTTCTCCCCCTCTCTTTATTTCCCAAAACCACCCACTGACGCCACTGACCACCATCACCTTCTCCACCTCCGACGATACCTCCGGCGAGGTGCTCCCATCGCTCCGCACCTCCATCCACCTCGCCAACCACCCTATAGACTCTGCCACACCTTACTAATCATTTTTCCTTACTCCAATCACTCTATCGACCACCCAAACTCCTCGAACAAATCCACTTTCACCGTTCATTCCCTTCACCATTCGGCCACCACAGCCACCTTCGCTCCACGCCACGGCCACCATTACATTCATTGTGCCACGGCGACCATGCTGAACGTTCTGATGCAGCCATAAGGCCCTTGTTCTTGATTTCAGGTATCTGGCCATGGTCTGCCATTGTTGTTGAGCTTGAAGTAAGCTTCAAGCCGTTCAGGTCTCGCTCTGCCCCAGGAGATAGCCCCAGGCTGTGCACAATCGAAGCCCGCATGCACCCAGGCCCTCAAGCGAAGGCTTCAGCTGCTGCAGCCTTGCCAATTCGACCAAGTGCTCTCTGCTGTGATGCAGGAAAGGAATGTGGGACATTTAGTCCCACCTTGGAAGTGGAAAGGCGCCTTCGTGCGCATAAGTTGATTTTGTGCCAGAGGCTCTTCGCCTCCAACACAGAGGGTGAGGTCCTCCTCCCCCCCTTCACCGAACTTGTTTGCGACATAACCTGCGGACCTGGCCGACCCGACTACCTGACCAGACCTTACACTCCTCGCTTACTACACACGCCAGTGAGCCTGGACTCGGGTCAGCGTTAGGTCCGATTACCTGATCGATTAAGGCTCTGGGAGAGTGAGAACTGAAATAGAAAAGAGAGAAAGAGAGGAGAGCTGCACAGGGGTAGGGGGGTTTTTCTCTGAGGAGTTTTCCCTTGACACTTAGCCAATTCAATGGAAGAAGAGGGGGTCAGGCAGAAGAAGAGAAGAAGAGAAAGTGAAGAAGGAAGGAGATGACAGAGAAAGCTAAGTAAAGAAAGAAAAGGAAGAAGTTGAAGAAGTAGAGAAGGCCATAGGCAGAAGGTTCGCAAAGGCAAAGAAAGAAGAAGTAAAGAAGAAGAAAAGGCTGAAGGAAGAAGAAGAAGAAAGACAGCATCAGAGAAATCAGAAGAAGGAAGAAAAGAAGGATACTGTAGCAAGATCATTTAATGCGTTTGATTGCAAAGTTAGACGTCTGAATCTTATTATTTCTTCTTTAGTCAATTTGAGTAGCTATTATTTTGTCTACAACTCTTTTTTACTCTTCATATACTCATGCTCTACACTCTTAATTAGTTTGAGTAGTTTTATGTGTTCAATTTGCATTTATTGTTGAGATTAGTGTGTGAATTTCATTTGCTTCTTGTGTTTGACCTCGTAATATATTCGAGTAATAAAATTATATCTGTTTAGAACACTATTTCGGCTGTAGTACAACACAACACTTTTAAAATCTGATTCAACGACCCAAACATTTTAGCACCGTTGCCGTGGAACAACATGCAGTTCACCACTATTCTCTGCATTATTTGATTATATTTGAGCACTAACTTGCCCTATTTGCTTTATTGTGATTTTGTGAGGTAATTCACGAGGAGATCTTCCACGCAAATCAACCACTTCAGGATAGGTAACTTCTCTATTCTTCCCTAATCAACCTCCTAATCTTGGGAGGACAAAAAGGAAACAATCAATTAGGAATCACCTGCCTTATTTTTCATAGTAATCATCATTTAAAAAGGCAAGTTTCCTAATTTGCGAAATTTTTTCAAATCTCATTGAAGTTGAAGCGATTCTGTTTAGAAATCCTACCCCAAAATTCCTGTGCCTATTAGAGATTACGATTAATTTCTGATCTTCTTGGACTACGCATTTCTTGTTTGAAGTCCAAGGAGAACATTTGTGAAAATCAAATTGGACCCGGAAATAGAACCAATTAGGGTTTCAATTTTTAGGGTTTTGGAGTGTTAGTTCACACTTGCCTACATAAAAGGAAACAACCCCACTCGCATCTGTGTTACCCAAGCTCTTGCTTGAAAAGATCTAATCAAGAAAAACCCTAAAATCAGGCTCGAAAATCACTTGAACCCTAAAATCCTTGGTCCTAATAATCTGGGAGTCAAATCAGAGTGATTTCTAGGTCTTGACCTAGAAGTTCATTCTACCATCTTTAGGGCAGGTCAGGTAAAGTTGGACTACATTGTAGGCCAACCAACCTCCAAATTAGGTCACAAGTCAAAACAACTGCTACTTCAGGTAAAATCAAAGGCACAAATTAGGACATAAAACTGGTAGACTTAAGTGATCAAGTTATCCATTTTGATCTACCTGGATCCTCAGTGACAAGGAAGGTTGGGTGGGAGAAACCCTGTAATCCGCGGGGGCACTCTACCGTATAGGGGTCTTTGTGGGACTCTCCCTTCCTAGCTGCCCAGGTAATTCTTAGGTAGACGACTTTCTCATCCAGGGGTATCATCCACCCCGAACCACTATAGTCATCCAAAAATCTTTGGGTGCCTTGATTGGGTCAATATCACATCCAGTCCCTCATCCCTTCTATTTAGAGCACACACAGATTTTCTAAGGGAGTTCTATTCAAATCAAATCACTTCATTCTAAACCTAAATTTTGATTCTACATCTTGATTCCATTGTCTGATTCAAACATATAGCCTGGCTACTTAGGAAAATCATTTAGGAAACCTGAATCTTAAAGATCCATGAGAGATAGAATGGTTGAGGATGCCCTTAAATTTTATGACATTGAGTACAAAACCTCAAAGCCAATTGAAGACATTCAGGCTAGTGTATCAATAACAACAACCTTCATCATAAACTGTGCCCAATTGTTATTAATAGAAGCAACAAAGGGATCGACCCGGGATATTCTCATAACAGGATACATTGAGATAGAAAAATTGCATAACCTTGAATATCTTCAATGTATGATAAATTTTGTACTTTGGGAAAAACACCAAGATGATCTTGAAAAATGGAAAGAAATGATGAAACTGTTAAAACAAGTTATCGATCAAAAATACCCATACATGCCCCAAACAGTTAATGAAACATCTTGGAATAATATTAAGGATCAACATGATTTCCCAAATCTTGGGTTTGAGACACAAGGTTGTGAATTCCTAAACCTGATGGAATATGATATGCCTGATCTTGAAATTAGTTGGGAAGTCCTAATTGCAGGAGAACATGATTTTGAGCCAACCTTAGAAAACCAAAACCCTGGTTCATCAAGCATAGAATTCCTAGACTCCTGTAATAATGAGATTGAAGCAGAACCTTTTGAGGGTGTAAATTCCGCCCCTTATTTTGATAAGGTGACCTCCGAAGGCAATTCTGACCTAGATTCTAGTAATTCAACTCACATCCTCAGCCTAGAATCTAGATTTGAATCTTACTGGGATGAGTACAAGGCCCCGTATGACAAAAATCAAAGTTTGAATTGGGATTATGATTTTGGGCCCTTATTTGATGAATGTCCCTCTCCAACACCCTCAGAGATACAGATTGATTTTTCGGATATGATATAGAAACCGAGGAGTTGGAAGAGTGGGGTTTTAATTGGGTCTTCCCTACAAGCTAAGAACTCGAGCCTAGATCCAATAGGGACACCTTTTTGAGCTCAGAATCTGAGAATAGGCTAGACTCAAGTCAGGTTGCTGAGTCTACATCTTGTGATTTGTTCTATGGAGGAACCTTTGATCTCGAATCAAATTCAGAACTTGATTCTCGCAAGTTCTCCGAAGATTTCTAATCTTACCATGATTTTGGAGAACCATTATTTCCTGATGACTACGAGCCAATCTACGACCTCAGCTTACATGATTCATTCTTCGTCTCTGACTCTGAGGTCCCTGATCTTGAGATCATTGATTTAAAATCAGGTTCCATTGAGATGGAATCATTTCTTTTAGATCCTTAGGAACCAAAATCAAAAAGTGCCGAGAGTTACTACAACCCAGAATTCGAATCTTTTTGACTCAAATTGTCTTCATCCTATAAATACTCTTTAGGCATTTACCTTTGAGTTTGATGGCTACTATGAGGACTCTCTAAATGAACCCACCTTTGAACCCTTACTAGAAGAGCCCTCATACACAATTCTTATTGATGCCACCTCCTCTACAAACGCAGAACCTATTCAAACCCATTTTCAACCCCAACCCGCAATCGGACTCAATTTCTATTTTGATTCCCCTCTTATTGAGCCGATTGCAGATGATTCACCTCCACATTTTTATCGGGTTTCGGACATCGATCAGACTACAAAACACACCCCATCCTTCTCTGATCACTCCTGTAGGGTTCCTACATCCTCCATTGATTCTTTTTCATTTGAGGATCCCTCCTCTGACCAGGCTGATTCGACTCAGCCAAACCCTGGATTTACACTTCCGCATCATTCCGAGCTTCATAGCATATGGTGGGTTCCATATCTCTTGATCTACCTGTATCAACCCACCAGATTGATTGGGTTTGGGCTACATCATCAGCTTCTTGATCTGAACAAGCACCTGGTTGGGCCAACCAGGCTTTTGATCAAGGTGATTGTTTTACAAAACTCATCTGATTTGACCACTCCGTCTCCATATCATTTCCCGCTCGGTTGAAGGCGTTGAATTTAGCGCTTAACGGGAGGAAACTCATCATTTCAAAGACCCAAGATCCTTCTGATTATCCTTCTGTACTTCATGTCTAGTGCACCCGGAGTTCGATTTTAGAACAGTCGATCCCACCTCTAGTACTCGTGCCAGGTTTTGAAATCGTCCGCAACAGTCATTCCTGACCCGTTCGCTCACCTGATAATCCTGTTCTAATACCTGAACCCAAAAGTGTTTCACACCCTCCGTTTACAATGAGGACATTGCAAAACTTAGGCATGGGGGGTGGTAAAGTGCAAACATACAAAAATCAAAGTTTGGAAGGGTTCTTACAAAAAATCTCATATTCCAAAAATACCAAAAAAAAAAGAAAATTGTGAAAAAGAACAAAAAAAAATGAGAGGAGAGAAAATTTTGAGGCCATACAAATCTTCAGGAGAAAAAGGGGAGAAGTTAAAAATTGCCAAAAAGGAGCACAAGTTGAAAAGAAAAAGAAAGAGAGTCATTAATAAGAAATTAAGGAATTGACTTAGTTCTAGACCATACCAAAAGAAAGAAAATATAAGGAAAAAAGTGCTAATGAAACAATGAAGAGATTAGTAGGATCGCTGATTTTAGGCCTCTTGGGCTGTAATCTTAGGCTTAAAAATTCCAGTACCTGCTAAGATCTGGATAGTCCTTAAGAGGTTGGGGAAAATGCAGAGCTTATGTATTAGGCCTAAGGCTTAGGGAGTATTCGGCATTGTTAACTGACCTCTGATTTACGGGACTCGATAACCTAAGCACCCTAATCCACACACAGTTTGATTCAATGCGCTTAAATATCAAAATTGTGCAAATGTGTAATAGTTCTGAAAAAGTCGCCTAGATTAGCCGATCAACACAAGTTGATTTGGACGAGTTCCCGACGTGGAGAGGAGGGAAATTCCCCTTGAAGATGCGGAATAACATACCATCACCTCGATGCTTGTCTCCTAGGATATCTACATATCCTACCAGAGGCATGTAAGCACCCTGTGTTGGTTTAGATGCCATGGGTGGCATTATCCTGAAATGTCAATTGTCAGGGTCTGGATTTAGCTACAGAACACCATGGGTGGGATTATTTCAAAATCTTGAAAGTCAGGGTTCTGGGGGTTGCCATGGGTGGTGCTATCTCGAAGCATCGATTGTTAGGGACCCTTCGAGGATTGATGATGGAGACTAGGGATCTGATACAGATCGTGTTGTGAAGCCAATCTGAAGTTAGAAATAAAAAGAAAAGAGAAAGAAAACTCTCAAGAAAGAAAATTCCTCTGTCTCTCTCTTACAAAAACGCACTGCAAACTGAATTGAGGCTAAAATATGTAACAAAAATGGGTGCTTTAACCGTGGAGTTCAACGAACCTTAGGATAGTTCCTGTGGGCCATAAAAACCTTTGCAAGAGACTGAGGTTGGAATTGGTCAAGTCCGGATCTTGGTTGGTACTTGAGTACCTCTAGGCCTACTATCGGCATTCTAACCTAATCTACAGAAGAAAGCACACATCACAGTTTTGAGCATAAAAAAATTTCATGGTCTAGAATCAAAGTTAAAACCTTAAAATTTTGCTAAGGGACTACCAAAAGCTGGACATGGGGGTATGATGGGAACACTATCATGAGCCCTAACTGGCTTATTTTGACCTAATGAAGAGAATAAATGCTCCTACATAACCAACTGAAGGTCATAATTCACTACATAACCTTTCTGAGAGAAAAATAAGAAACAAGAGGTAAAACTGTAATTTTACTATTGCAGTACAACCATGGATTTTCTCAAGGGCTAAAGAAAGGTCAAATGGTCTTAACAAGACAACAAGTGGGTTGGATTTGACAGAAAAGGATTTGTGTGTGTTCTGTGAATTAAATGACTTCTTGAAACCCTAAAAACAGACCCACTTAATTAACCAAGGTTCTGATCAGGATAAAATTCACTTAAACCCTCATAAAATCATAGAAAAATATTCTCTAGGATTTAGTACCTTCAATTTGGCCATTGGAACCCATCTTGACCTAGAATGGAGTCTCAGACAGATATTTGCCCTAATTTAGATTTTTGCATAAATTTTTCAATCAAATGTGGTCAAACCCAAAATCCAACTTCACCATTGGATTTCTTAGGTCCAGATTAGGTTTGTACCAAAATTTGGACCCAATGGGAACTCATCTTGACTTCTTTTGCAAAAAGGTCCTATCTGATTGCACTTCTACCCCTAACTTTTAAAAACCCTTGCATTTATCCCCCTAGCTTCTTTATTCATTATATTCACAAATAGGTCCCTCCACCTTTATAGCGGAGGAATCCTACTTCGGCAAGCTTTGAAAGGAGATTTCTCCCTGATTGCTCAGAGAATCCCTTAAAATATTGGAAGGGAGATTTTCTGAGTAATTTTTGCCAATCTGAACCCACCTTTGATCCATGATTCTTTCCAAATCTCTCATTCGAATGCATGAGAGATTTGGGTCTTTTGAGAGCTTCCATCTTCGACGAGTTTTCCTTGCTTGGAAGCTTGGCTTCTAAGCACAAAACCTCCTCAGATCCTATTTAAAGACTCCTCAGATCCAATTGCATTCCCTCAGCTTGAAATTAGGTTGATTCCCCCTCACATTCTTCTCTCCTCGCCGGACGCAACCCTCCGCAAGCTCTGGCGGCTTCTCCCTCGCTCTCACGTCGCCCAACCACAATACCAGTGGTCGGGTTATCTTCCTCTCCATCCTCCGCGCCGCGCAATACCGATCGACGTCATCCCTACCCCGTCGTCGCCACCACATCACCTACGGAGCTTCGTCTTCCCCACGTCCGGCAACCATACCGGCGTGGGATTCCCTTCCCTTTCGACCTTTAGATTAGGTTTCTTAAGTTCCCTATCCTCCACACTTTCTCCCCCTCTCTTTATTTCCCAAAACCACCCACCGATGCCACTAACCACCGTCACCTTCTCCACCTCTGACGATACCTCCGGCGAGGTGCTCCCGTCGCTCCGCACCTCCTTCCACCTCACCAACCACCCTACAACCTCTGCCACACCTCACTAATCATTTTTCCTCACTCCAATCACTCCATCGACCACCCAAACTCCTCCCTGAACAAACCCACTTTCACTATCCATTCCCTTCACCGTTCGGCCACCACAGCCACCTTCGCTCCACGCCACGGCCACCATTACATTCGCTGCACCACGACGACCATGCAGAACGTTCTGATGTGACCATAAGGCCCTTCTTGATTTCAAGTATCAAGCCATGGTCCGCCATTGTTGCTGAGCTTGAAGTAAGCTTTAAGCCATCCTAGGTCTCACTCTACTCCAGGAGATAGCCCTAGGCTGTGCGCAATCGAAGCCTGCACGCACCCAGGCTCTCAAGTGAAGGCTTCAACTGCTGCAACTTTGCCAATTTGACTAAGCGCTCCCTACTGTGACGCACGAAAGGAAGGTGGGACATTTAGTCCCACCTTGGAAGTAGAAAGGTGCCTTCATGTGCATAAGTTGATTTTTTGCCAGAGGCTCTTCGCCTCCAACACAGAGGATGAGGTCCTCCTCCCCCCCTTCACCGAACTCGTCTGCGACATAACCCATGGACCTGGCTAACCCGACTACCCGACTCGACCTTACACTCCTCGCTCACCACACACGCCAGTGAGCCTGGACCCAGGTCTGCATTAGGTTCAATTACCCGACCGGTTAAGGCTTTGGGAGAGCGAGAACTAAAATAGAGAAGAGAGAAGAGAGAGGAGAGCTGCGCAAGGGTAGGGGGGTTTTGCTCTGAGGAGTTTCCCTCAACACTTAGCCAATTTAGAGGAAGAAGAGGAGGTCAGGCAGAAGAAGAGAAGCAGAGAAAGAGAAGAAGAAGGAAGGAAATGATAGAGAAAGCTAAGTAAAGAAAGAGAAGAAGGAAGAAGCTGAAGAAGAAGAGAAGGCCATAGGCAGAAGGCTCGCAAAGGCAAAGAAAGAAGAAGTAAAGAAGAAGAAAAGGCTGATGGAAGAAGAAGAAGAAAGACAGCATCAGAGAAATTAGAAGAAGAAAAGAAGGATACTGTAGCAAAATCATTTAAGGTGTCTAATTGCAAAATCTGACATCTGAATTTTATATTTCCTTCTTTAGTCAATTTGAGTAGCTATTATTTTGTCTACAACTCTTTTTTACTCTTCATATACTCATGCTTTACACTCCTAATTAGTTTTTGAGTAGTTTTATGTGTTTAATTTGCATTTATTGTTGAGATTAGTGTGTGAATTCCATTTGCTTCCTGTGTTTGACCTCGGAATATATTCGAGTAATAAAATTGTATTTGTTTTGAATGCTATTTCGGCTATACTACAACGCAACACTTTTAAAACCTGATTCAGTGACTTAAACACCAGGGTTCTAGGGGTTGCCATGGGCAGTGTTATCTCGAAACATTGATGGTGGGGACAAGGAATCTAATACAGACCATGTTTAGGGCCAATCTGATGCTAGATTTAAGGAAAAGTAAAAAGAAAAGAGAGAAAACTCTCCAAATGAAAAAAAATCTCTCTCTCTCTTACAAAATTGCCCTAGCAAACTGAACCTGGACTTACCACACCTAACACACGGGTGCTCTAAGCGCTGGTGATGTGCATGATGATAACGTCATCATCAGCCATATCATGCCTTAATTAGTCACAATCAAGGAATAAATGCTCCTACATAATCATCAGAAGAACCCTAATTCATTGCAAATCCATTTTGAGAGAATAATAAGAAAACTGGTGTAAAATTGCTATTTTAACAGCATATCTCAATTGCGGAACAATCACGGGATTTATTAGGGATTAATTAAGGGTCAATTGGTCTTAATAGTTTAACAAGCGGGTTAGTACAAGACAGAAACAAGTTTTCATGCGTTTCGAGAATTAAATGACATTTGAAACCCTAAAAACAGACCCGCTTGATCCACTGAGGTTCTGGTCAGGATAAAATTCACCCAAACCCTCTAAAATTCATAGAAAAATATTCTCTAGGGTTTAGTACCTTCAAATTTGACCATCAGAACCTGTTGTGACCTAAAATAGTCTCAGATAAACAGTTGCCCTAATCTGGGTTTCTGCGTAAATTACCTAATCAAAATAGGTTAAAACCAAAATGCAACTTCGCCATTGGATTCCTTAGGTCCAAATTAGATTTGTACCAAAATTTGGGTTCAATCAGAGATGATTTTGATCTAGTTTGCAATTTGGTCCTATCTAACTCTTTTCTCCCACACACTTGCCCCTAACTTTCAAAATCCTTACAAATAGGCCCCTAACTTTATCCTCACTCTTTGCAAATTGGTCCCTCCACCATTATCGTGGAGAAATCCTTCTCCGACAACCTTTGATTGAAGAGAACTTCTTTGATCAACGAATCCATTCCAAAATTGGAAGGGAGATTCCTTATGGAGTTCTCTTTCCAACGCACTCGACCTTGAATCCTATAACCTTCCCAATCTCTCATGCGAATGCATGAGAGATTTGAGTATCTCTTGAGTTTCCAACTTCATTGAGCTTTTCAAGCTCGCAAAGCTTGATTTCCAAGCTTGGAAGGCCTCCTTAAGCCTTATAAAAGGACCCAGGTTGCAAGTTTGAGTTCCTTGGCTAGGTTTTGGGCCAAAAACTTCTTCAAATCCCTATCTCTGGCCTCCTCTGATCTATGCTCCGGCGGACCTTCTCGACCTCCTTCCTTCGCGCCTCGCTAGTCAAAGCGAGGGCTGTCCTCCTTGTTCTTCGCCGCCGTCCCTCTCAGGAGTATTCACCTTCCACGGCACCGGTAAGCCACAACCGATGCCAATTCTACCTCCTTCGTCCCCCTAAAGTAGGTAGTTAGGTTTAGTTAGATCCTTAGGTTAGTTTCCCTCACTCAAAAATAATCCCTCGACATCGTGAATCACCTTCATCTTCTTCGTCTCTAGCCGTCTTCTGGTGAGGCATCCTCGCCGCTACACCCCTCCATCCGCCTCGCCGAAACCCTCTACACCCTCGCCACATCCACCTGCATCAAAGCTCCATCTTTATTTTGTACTCCACCCACTCCCATGACCCTCTGAACAAACCCACCGTCCTGCTCCTCCTCCAACCTCCGTAGACCGCCACACACCTCCACAAGTCACGAAAACACTGCCAACGCACACCATGCCCTACGACGAAGCTCCTAAGCTGGTTTAACGTGGCCGAGAGGCCATTCTCTTGAGTTTTAGGTCTTGCCATGCACCTTTGTCGCATTCGCCATCTCCAGCCTTGTTCTTTGAGTTCGAGGCCATGCACGCTCCAGGTGCTATCTCCAGGTGATGTGGGTTACTCCCAGGAATGCATCAGAGCTTCCACTTTGGAGCATCGCGCACTCCTTCAATCACAATTGGAGAATCTGCTACTGCTAAATGCACGTGAAGGGAGTGGGACATTTAGTCCCACATCGTGAACCATTGAGCTAGAGCTGTGGAATAAATTGAAAAAGTGAATAAGGCTATTCGCCTCGAGACACTTGGGGGGTGAGGTCCCCCGCACCCTTTGACGCCTTGCCTGTGACACGTCCATGCGGGCCTAGCTCATATTCGATTACCCTCCTAAGCCTTACACCTCGGTTGCTATCCACTGCAGGCATCCCTGGTCCCAGGTGCGCTTATGCTCGATTACCTGAATACCTAGTTGTCCCTTGAGAAAGAGAAGGGGAAGGAACGAGAGAGAGTGCGGGGAAAAGGAGGTTTTGTTCTTCTGTGCATTGGCTAACACTTGACAAATTTTGAGTGTTCTCCCCCTATGCATAAAGTAAAGAAGAAGAAGAGGAAACACCAAATGAAGAAAAGGTAGAAAAAGAAGAGGAGTTGAGAAAGGAAGAAGAGAAGGAGAATCAAGGATGACCAAGTGCTCTCTACACTGTAGCAATTGAACATTTAAGACGTCTAATTCACTGTTTGTTCATTTGATTCTATTTGAGTAATTGCTATATGTGTTAGGCTAATAATTGATGATCCAAATCACCATTATTTTGTCTAGAGTTCTTTTTATCTCATATACTTATGTTATATATTGCATATTAGTTTTTGAGTAATTAATTATGCTTATTTATATTATCTATTGAGATTAACGCGTGAACGCAATACTTGCTCCCTGTGTTCGACCTCAGACTTCAATTCGAGTAATAAATTGTATTTGTTGACGGACGACTTTGGTCTGTACTACAATGTATCAATCTTAAACATTGATTTCACTCGTTGAACAGTGTACACATCTAATTGACCTACAATGTCTATTTATGCATGTTTCTAGTGTTGTAGAAGCATTCATCATTATGAATATTGCATAGCAAGCATCATCATGCATTTACGTTAAATTGTATAAATTATAGGTTAATTTTCTCTTTTTGTGGTCATGGGACAGGGCAATATTTATCAAGGCCTCGGATTGAAGATTCAACCGCACGGATCTGATCAGGGAGACGATCGGAGTCCAACACCTCCAAGATCGCCTCGATCTGATTTTCGTAGCATCAGATATAGTACCAGAAAGATCAGACAACTAGAGCCAAGGTGGTGTAAATACGTACCTCAAATGAAAAATCCAATCGCACAGATGGGTTCGGATCGTCAATCGCAGCCCAACTGCACTAAAATCGATTCAATCCGATAATCGTGCCAACACCTACAAAGCAAATAAGATGAACGGCCATAATGGCACCACGTGGTGCCATCACAGCCGCCCAACCCCAACCTAAGCCTTCTGCAACATCTCTTCACACGAAGATCAACGCATCTCAGCCGTTGAATTTGCATCCAATGGTTGAGATTTCATCAAGGAGTACGCTCCTCTTAACTGAAGCCCAAGATCCCTCATCCTTAACCGATGGATCCTCATCCAACCATCGAGGATGAGGGAGCGCTAAAACACACCTGAGACTCATGCATAGGCACAACGCAGCGGTCGCGTGCTCCTCTCAACAATGCGAAGCGTGCATTCGAGGCATGCTCTGCAACCAAATCCGCGAAGAAGAAAGTATGAATGCAATAGAGCTACTCGATCGAAGATGAATGGCTGTCGAGGTGAGACGTGGCAGCATTGGATATGCACGCAAGCATATGCGCACGATAATGCTGGCATCCACGTGCAATTGCATGCGTGGGTGCGTAGAACGCTTGAAGAGAAAGAGGCACTCGTGGTTTTTAATTTATTCAATCTCTTGATCGGATGACTGAGATGCACTGAACATGGGGCGTGCACTAAATGGCTGAAGGAGAAGCGGTGCGCCCTTCACCAACGCTTAGCCTTTAGTGACGTTTATATCCATCACTAAAAACTCCAGCATTTATTTTGTAAAGATCTAAAATGACCTTTATGCCCCCATTCCTACAACTATGTAATGACCCTACGCCCTCTACATTTTCTTCATCCCTTCTCTTCTTTTCTCACCCCCTCCAAAGCTCTACAATCTTGTTCCAAACCTAGGATGCTCCACTAGAGTTAAAAAGATAATTTTTCCACCTTCTCACCCCTACTCGTGGAGCATCCTGTGGTTGTCCTTTCACCGCCGTTCGAGAAGTGGGTCCTGCTGCGACGTCGCCACGCTCCATCCTCCTTCCTCCGTCTTCATTCTTCCTCGTCCAACATCTCACCACCCTCGTCTGGGTGTCCCGTCAACGCGGCTCATCTTCCAAGTAGCCATCGAGAAAGATACCTATACTGTCAACTTCAACAAATGCGATAGTCTTGAATGACTTGTCGTATCTAATGAAGAGGCAACACTTTGGCACAGACGACTAGGTCATGTTAACTTGGCAAACATTAGTAGACTTGTGAAGCATGAGCTTGTCAAAGTTCTGCCAAAAATCAACTTCAAGAAAAGCAAAGTCTACGATTCTTGTTAAGTTGGTAAACAAACTAAAAATTCTTTTAAACAAAAAAGGATGGAGCTACTTCACTTAGAATTATTCGAACCAACCAAATCTGAAAGCCGAAGCAGATGAAGATATTGTCTAGTCATAATTGATGACTTCTCTAGATTTACTTGAATATCCTTCTTAAATGTTAAGCACTTAACCATTGATGCCTTTAGCAAACTAGTTAGAAGACTACAAAATGAAAAAGGATCTGAAGTGATTAGGATTAGAAGTGATTACGGCGGAGAATTTGAGAATGAATCTTTTTCTAATTTTTGTGATCAATATGGGATAAAACATGAATTTGCTTTCGCTAGAGCCGCACCTCAGAATGGTGTAGTTGAGAGGAAAAATAGGACCTTGCAAGAGTGTGCCCGCACAATGCTCTGTGAGTCAAAGCTCTCTCGATATTTTTGGGTAGAGGCTGTAAACACTACTTGCTATATCCAAAATAGATCCCTGATTAGACTAATCCTAAACAAAGCACCTTTTGAACTCTATCATGGAAGGACACCTAGAATACTTCAAGAAATTTGGTTGTCGATGTTTTATACTTAACACCAAGGACAATCTTGATAAGTTTACTTTTAAAAGCTTAGAAGGAATATTCTTAGGTTACTCAACCAGAAGTAAAGCCTATAGAGTTTTTAACAAGAAGAATTTAGTTGTTGAGGAAACTATGCATGTTTCATTTGATGAAACACTAGCTCAATGTAAATCTTCTGCAAACAATGATGATGCTGATGATCAGATATATGACATGTCAAACATTCTAGAAGAAAATGTTCCTGATGAACTACCCAAAGATATTTCCTATGTAAAAGGTCATCCAAAAGAATTGGTGATAGGGGAATTGTCTAAAGGAGTTCAAACCAGATCTTCCTTTAATACTTTAGATTTCACTGCATTTATTTCTCAATTAAAACCCAAAAATGTTAAGGAAGCCTTTTCTGATAATTGCTAGACTATAGAAATGAAAGATGAATTGAATCAATTCAAAAGAAATTATGTATGGGAACTTGTTCCAAAGCCTGACTCTCAGACCATTATAGGAACCAAGTGGTCTTTAGGAATAAACTTAATGAATCAGGAGAAGTAGTTAGAAATAAAGCTAGACTTGTGGCCCAAGGATATAATCAAGAAGGAATAGATGTTGATGAAACATATGCGCTTGTAGCTTGCCTAGAATCCATTAGAATGTTGCTAGCCTTTGCTGCCCATATGAAATTCAAACTTTTTCAAATAGACGTCAAAAGTGCATTTCTAAACGGATTCATCAGGAAGTCTATGTTAAATGATCTCCACGTTTTGAAGATGCTAAATATCCAGACTATGTATATAAACTAAACAAAGCATTATATGGCCTAAAATAGGCTCCACGAGATTGGTATGACAGATTAAAATCTTATCTAATTGAAAATGAGTTTAAAATCAGTAAAATTATAACGACCCGATTCCCGAGTCCCTACGAGACACGAGAACCGGACTGACTTGACTAATCCTAAGACCTAGTCGTCCAACGAGGAAGTAACCAAAAGAGCAGTAAAATAAATCACATTCAACATGAAGTATAACTAGCAGTAACAAAATACAGCAGTAAGAAAAAGAACTACTACAGCATGTACCACCACAACAGTAGAACAACATTTAACATAACAAGAACTACGAGTAAAGAAAAGTATAGAGAGTAACAAAAACTACTCACTACAGTGGAAACAAAAAGGGCACAAAAGAGCAGTGGTAACTCTACTGGACCCTACTCGGCCCAGCGTCCTCTGCAGCCGCTGACCCTGGCTGCTCAACACCTGGTCCTAAAAAGCAACGAGTGTAACACGTCAGTGAAACGCTGAGTAGAGTGGCAGCTAAACTAGAGAAGCAGTAAGGTGTACAGTCACTATTTTATTTTCTTTCTTCCTTTATTTACGTCTTTCTATTGTTTCACAATTTATCTATTTCTCAGATCCTTCACTTGATCTCGAATGTTGCTCGTGGGAACGATCTTGATTGCAGTCTTTTCCGAACAGTAGAAGTAGCACGTGGTGCTCTCCTGGCCGGGAGAGTCCCCCGTGGTGATCCTACTCTCAGTCAACCACCCCAAGGTCACGGACAGACGTAATGGTGACTACGGCACGTGCGATAAATGCACAGGTAGCTAACCCGCACTAGCACGCGGTCAGTCGTTTCCATTAACGGGTGCGCCCAAAGCACAGCACGGAACCAGTATAGGGCAGAGCCCTCTCAGTAACAGGGGTCCAACCCCTCCACAGTAACCAAATAGGGGCCTTGCCCCTCCACAGTCCACGCACCCTCGCCTGACTACCCTGGTTTGCCCAGTGGGCCTAACAAGTCGGTGTAGGTGAGCTAGCAGAACCCCGGGGCCCGTGGGGTAGCTAGTACTCGCCCTACACTAGTAGCTCTCCTCGGTACTGCGTACACGAGGGCCAGCAAGTCGGTACAAAGTGGCCAGACCTAACCCCGGGTCCCTGGGGCGGCTGGCTCCGCTCTGCACTAAGCAGGTAACAAGTGCTTCCCTTGATACTACGTACCCAAGAGACAACTCACCTCCACATCTTTCCTTCTCAGTTCCATTCCTTTCTCTTTCCAAGAGATCCACTCCTAATTCCCCGTAGGGTTCCAGCTCTTTTAACTCAGAACATTCAGGTTTCACCTTTCCAGTTTCACGTTCATACATCCCATATTCTCAATCATGTTCATTTATTCATAACAGCCAGCTGTTAAACCAAATTACAGGTAACTATTATTTCCTTTCCACATTTTCTAAGACTGCAGTATTCATATATTCCACGAGTTTTCCCATCCTAGGATTCATGCCATACCCTAGGATCTATCATACAATCTAGTTTTCCAGCCCTAGGATTCATGCAACACCCTAGGATCTACCATTCATTCTAGTTTCTCATTCCTAGGATTCATGCAATGTCCTAGGTTCTATTTATGGTTCCATAATTTAACAGATTATACTAATAAACTTAAAAGCCACTCTACCAGTTACAACAGGAGTACTGGGGGCGTGGTCGGGAATCCCGCGTGCCTCCGCAACCCCCGAGACTGCAATGGAATGTGGTCCTATCACAAGGATCAAACATAAGGAGTTTCTCAAAATAGTATCTAATCACTGTAGACCGGTAGAGGATTTTTTTCCGAAAAGGACGCAACTCGAAATGCGGAAAACAGACTCCGAACGGGCCCTAAACGGGTTGAAAACGACGAAACAGTGCAAAATCAGACGTCGACGCCCTCGCAGGCTTCTGGACGTCTGAGAGACTATACAGAGTAAAGGTACCATCTAACCCTCATTTTAAGACGTCTGGAAGAGGTTCCAGACGTCTTAAAATGAGGGTTAGATGGTACCTTTGCTCTGTATAGTCTCTCAGACGTCCAGAAGCCTGCGGGGGCGTCTGGCCTAGTTCCCAGACGTCTGATGGTCACCCCGGACGTCTAGAAGTATTTCCCGTCGTCTGGCACTGCAATCAGACGTCTGATTCGCGTTGGGTGTGAATCTCAGAACCTGCGCGTACCCATTCCTTGCTCTCAGTACGGACGGTCGAAGAGAAGGAGGAAGTATGGAAATAACTTACCTTTCAGACGTCTGGACAGTCCTCCAGATGTCTTCCCCATCGTCAGGTTGGAAACGTAGACGTCTAATTCTGGAAAAACTTCCAGAATTAGAGCACGACTCACCCTCCGCCTGCGACGCACGGCCACGCCGCGCCTCGTCTACCTGCTGCTCGAGCTACAGCAGACCTCTCGCGTCACCCCGCGTCTGCTGCTCCCCCGCCGTCCGGCTCTAGCAGCCCTGGCAAGCTCGCCCTCATGGCCGAGCACCTCCTCCCTCGTGCAGCACCTCCTCCCGCACTCACAGCGGCTGTCGCTGCCGCTGCTCGCTCGCGCTCGCACTCGCGCACCGGCTGCAAGGAGAAGAGGAAGGGAGCGGAGATGATGAGAGTGAGGGAGAGGGCGAGGCTTTTTAAAGCTGCGCGGGGAGAGAGAGAGAGAGAGCAGCGCCTGCGGAGGTGAGAGGGAAAAAGAGGGCATCGCAGGCCTGCGCACGCAGGTACGCAGAAGAAAACCACCCTGCCGCAGAAAATTAAATCCTAGACGTCTGGAAGGGGTTCCGGACATCTGGTTAGACGTCTGGGCTAGCTCCCAGACATCTTAAAAGACGTTTTGAAGCTGCGTTTGTAACAAAAATAGATCCAACTTACAAAAAGAAAAGAACATGATCTCTTAATAATACAAATATATGTTGATGATATCATTTTCGGTGCTACTAATGATCAGTTATGCCAAGAATTTGCAAAGGTAATGCAAAATCGGTTTGAAATGAGTATGATGGGAGAACTTCGATTCTTTCTCGAACTTCAAATTGACTAGCTGTCCTTTGGAATCTTCATATCTCAAACCAAATACACTACGGAGATCTTGTATGGACAAAGTGAAAGGTAAAGACACACCTATTGCAACCTCTACACAATTAAAATCTAACGACATAGGTAAATCTGTAGATTAGAAATTATATAGAAGCATGATAGGATCATTGTTATACTTGATTGCTAATAGACCTGATATTCTCTTTTGCAATTGTTTATGTGCTCGATTTCAAGTAAACCCTAAAGAAACACATTTAAATGCTATTAAAGGAATCCTTAGATACTTAAACAACACACAAGACCTAGGACTTTTCTATCCAAAGTCAGACACATTGGAATTATATTCCTTTTGTGATGCTGACTATGCAAGTAGCTTTACAAACAGAAAGAGTACTAGTGGAATGTGTCAATTTGTCAAAAATTCCATAGTCTCTTAGTTCTCTAGAAAACAAAATACTGTTTCACTTTCAACAATCAAAGCAGAATATGTGCTGCATCTTTAGCTTGTTCACAACTATTGTGGATGAAACAAACCTTACAAGATTTTAGCCTACACTACAAGAATAACAAAATACTGTGTGACAACACTATGCCATTAACTTGTCCAAGAGTCCAGTACAATACTTTAGGACTAAACATATTGATGTTAGACACCACTTTTTAAGAGAATATGTCTTAAAAGGAGAAATTAACCTAGAGTTTGTTAAAACAGAAATCAATTAGTTGATATCTTCACAAAACCATTGGCAAAAGAAAGGTTTGTCCTAATTTTCCATTCGCTAGGTTTATCAAGACTAAAAGAACTTAATTGATATGTTTGATTGATCTATTTTACACTGTTGATCGATCAATTTTTTAAATTGATTGACCAAAACATTTTGTTCGATCAAAGTCCTTGTTTGATCGACCAAATTCTTTAGCAGGAAGTTTCCCTCCAAAATTTGAGTTTTGATTGATCAACTTAGTTGTTTGATCGACTAATCAGGTTGGGCGGGAATTTTCCCTCCAATCGTTCAAATTTTGATCGACCATTTAACTTAATTGATCGACCAAAAACTAGTTTTGTTCGACCAAAACTGGGCGGTTTCACTTTTTGAGATTGTGATCTTTTTGCCTTGAATCTCACTCCTAATCTATTTAACCAACCTTGATAACCGTGATTAGCTTGGTAAAATGTTTTGACCTATTTTGCTAATCTTCTTTTCTATAAAAAAACACACATTTTTACCATCAAACCTATTTTTTTACCACCTATACCCCACCGTTTGGTCCCCATATTCTCACCACCACCAAACAAAAATCCCCATCCGACCCCACCTCTCCTCCTCCGGCGACGGTGATCGACCAACCTTCACATCGCCTCCGAGACCATCGCCGTCTCTCACGCAAAGATGCCATGCCACCTCCGTGCATCTCCGTACATTGCAACACCTCGCTCGACACCTCCTTCGACCCACCTTTGTGCAACCTTGACCGCCAGTCGTGTACACCTCTCACTGGTCATCCTCCACATCCTCGCCAATCTCCCTTTGATCGACCAATCTTTGATCAGTCATGGTACACTCTAAACTTAGTTGAAATCTGTCTCTTTTGGATTTTTTAAGTATTAGATGTGCTATGATATGGTCTAATGATTTTCTTGCTTGATCATGTGATTGCTTGTGAAATCTTGTAGTATAAGTGAGAAAATCATCTGTTTACATCTCATTTTTGATGTGTCTGACCACTTTTGGTTGACCAAATTTCTTGGTTGATCGACCAAAAGTTGGTTTTTCTAGAACTTTGTTCAGGTTATTTTTGATCGATCAACGTGTTTTAAAATTCTCTAAAATGGCTCCAAAATGCGCACGTGCCTCCTCTTCTGCTCATCGTGATGATACGTTTGACCAATTTTTCATTACTGAGGCCGCTCACAACTATTTTTCCCTATTTGCCAAATTTTCGCCACACGCTAGTAG
Source organism: Thalassia testudinum (assembly GCA_037157565.1). Lineage (NCBI taxonomy): Eukaryota > Viridiplantae > Streptophyta > Magnoliopsida > Alismatales > Hydrocharitaceae > Thalassia > Thalassia testudinum. Next base: position 155,604,588 of record JAZHRO010000077.1, on the reverse strand, counting down.
ACCAGTTGATTTTTCCTAGTTTGAGTCTATCTTTCCTGGAATTTGAGAAAAATTTCTTATCACCAGATTTTACGTCTTTTTGGGTGGAACTTTTGTCCAGTTCTAAGAACAGCTGCATACCCGGTGTTGACCCAATGGTCTGTCACCTAGTTTATGCCAATTTGAAGAACATAGGTGAGGGCTTCAACATCGAGTTGACCTCAAATGTCTATGGCGAAGAGGTTCTGGTCAATCTAGATGTTCTTTCAAAGATTCTCAATTGTTCATCTATTGGTCCTACCTTTCTTGAGCTCCACCAGTAGACACAGATAGATACCATTAGGGAGACCCTACTCACTCCCTCTCATTTTAACTTGGGTAGTCCAACCAAGTCCCCCTATTTTTGTTGTCTACCCAGATTTCTTAATCGTGTCTTTTTATGGAATTTCATGTCCAAATCTACGTCTTTTGAGAACTGCCTTGGCATTATGCTCAAGAACAAGCAGTTCAATTGGAACCACTTGATTCTGTATTTAATGAGCAAGCAACCCACTAGCTCCTTCCAATTTGGGACACTTCTTTCCCATATCTTCCTCCATTTTATTGGTCCCATGGATATTAATCATAAACAGTTTATCACTAGAGTCTCCATATTTGATAAGCCCACTTATATGAAGATGAAGCAAGCTCAGGGAGCCTGTGGTGAGGATGTAGCCCATCAAATAGCAACAACAGGAAACATTAGCAGTCCCTCCTGTCCCGCATTACGAACACTTTACAGCGACCTGTCCTCCTTCAGTGTGACCCTCTCTGTCTTTCTACAAGTAGGAGTAGAGCCTTTTGGATAAACCTCTTTCAGGTAGGGATTTTGTCAATATCCAGGATGTGACGAATGGTATTTCCTTGATGATGCATTGGCAAAGAGACACAGACTTGCTGATGATGAGACATGGGCATCAGGTATCAGACTACCTAGATGCTCAAAGCCAGTTCTTGGATAGACTTGGAGAGTCTATTCAAGACATTCAGCAACAGCTTCACTAGTCTCCTTGACCTTGTCGATCTACTACCATGCCTCCATCATCAGCAGCACCTCCTCCTCCTACCACTGCAGTAGCATCAGCAGACCAACAGGATACACCACCTCGCTAGACATGTAGGTAGCCAACACCGAGATCTTCAGCTCAACACTGCCTATGTCTTGGTCAGCCTGCCTCCTCAGAGAGATCAAATTTGCTGGATCTTGAGTTCGATACAGACCTCCAGAGCACGATGAATGCTTTCACGGCATCACTAGATGACTAGCTTTTGTTTTGCTTAGCTTTTATTGGATTGTAAAACTTAATATTCTCTAAACTATTTCATTTTCTGCTCTGCTTAACTATTTTATATCATTGTTATATGCATGGATAATTATCTCTCTCAGATATATTTTACTCTCTTTGTAATTGCATGTTGAAATTATTATTTCTTTATTTACATGCATAAGGGGGAGTTAAATGAAAAACATAGTAGCATGTTTTACTTTTTGCTGAAACAAAAAGGGGGAGATATTATGCATAACTATTTTAATTTCATGATTATAATTTTGTTGTCATCAAAAAGGGGACGAATGTAAGCACCTCTGTTTTGATACACCAAAATTATGTTTACTGCTACACTAATATTTCAGGACTATCTCGAATCAGAGCTTCCACTTGGATCAAGTTAGATGGTTCCTGATTTGTATCTTTTACTTTTATTTGAGCCTAGGATATTATTATAAGGAACCTCAAAATAAAACTCAAACGAATTTTACACTTCTTTCTAAAATTAGCTTTTAGGGTAATTGATCGACCAAATTTGATTGATTGACCAACCAACTTAGTTAATCGATCAAACTAGCCCATTTTAGGAAGTTGATTAAAATCCTTTTGATCGATCAACTAAGCTAATTAATCAACCAATTAGTGCTCGATCAAATAACTATATTGATCGACCAAACAACATTTTGATTGACCAATATACCTTAATTGATCGACCAATTTGACTTCCTTTTTAGGCCAAATTTTTAGTATAAATAGAGGTCGTACGTAGCTCTTTTTCATATTAACTTTCAATAGAATATCCTCAAAAAGATTAGAGCTTTTCGTGCTTCTTTCAAGTGTTTCTATGCTTCGTTATTCACGTCATTCAAAGTATGTCGTTTCAAACCTCAGCAGAAATTCTGGTTTGATTTTTATTGAGGTTCCATAGATATATTTATTGTTCTTTTACATTATTTTTTTGATTAATGGATCCAAAGTTGTTGAGAAGATCCGTGTTGTTATTGTGCTTCTCTTTAGGGTAGAAAGAGAAGTATTTGTAAAGAGGTTGTGCCATCCTCGTTCAAGTGGTACGATAGTGGATTGACAAGCCTTGACTAGTCAGGAAAATCTTAAGCTAAGAGGCTTAGGTAGTGGTTTTCACCAGGTTTAGGTTTCCACTCTAAATCCAAGAGTAACTTATGCTTGATTCTGTTGTGAATTCATTTTTTTCTACTGTTTCAAAAAGTTGATACTATTCACCCCTCCCCTCTAGCATATGTTACGATCCACAAGCAAGCCCTCAAAGGTTTGGTACCCTTGGTTTGACCATTTGAACCCATTTTGCCCTTGAACAGAGTCTCAGATGGGATTTTACCCTAATTTGGGTTTTGTGTAAATTGGCTAGTCAAACATGATCAAAACTGAAATTCAAGTTCACTATCAGATTTCTTGGATCCAAATTAGGTTAAGGCCAAAATTTAGGCCCAATCAGAGTTCATCTTGACCTAGTTTGCATTTCAGTCCCCAAAATCTCTATTTCTTACAAGAAGACCCTCAACTTTCAAAAATCTTGCATTTGGGTCCCTAAGTTCCTTGTCTTCTTCGTAAGTGGGCCCCTACCGCCATGGCAAGTGTGAACTCGAGGGCACCGATCTTCAAGAGAGGAGATCTCTCTCGATTCATCTCCAAATCCCTCCAAAATCAGAGGGATTGATGATCAGATAGTTAGGAATCCAACTTTGCCCATTTGAGGGATTGGAATTGATCTTAGAGCTTAAGAGAGCTCGAGGATTTTGGGAAATTTTTTCCCCAAAAATCGTGAAGCAATCAAGCCTCTTTCCACATTTAGAGCTTGCCTAGAAGCTGTATTTAAGCTTCCTTACGCACGATCATTCTCTCTAGTCGAGTTTAGGCCCAAAAATGTCCAATTCTTCCCTTCTTCTGCCGCCCTCCGGCTTGACTCCGGGACCCTCCTTGACAGCTTCTTCAGGCTAGCCAATGGCCAAAGTGGCCTGGCCTCGACCTTCCTCTCCTTCCTCCACCTCTCGCAGACCAAAGCAGAAGTCATCTACCCCCTTGCCCTCGCCACTTCTTCCATAAGAGACTTTGTCCCCTCTGGCACCTGCCAATCAAAGCTGGCGCGGAGCTTCTTGCCCTTCGTCCATAGATAAGCCATTCCTCTTCCTCTCCTTCTTTAGGTTAGATTCCACCTCTTATATCCTCAATTCGACTGACTAATCACCCTCTACACCTTTGTCTTCTCTGCCTCCGGTGATGCCTCTGGTGTGGTCGTCCAACCACTACACACACCCAAACGCCGTACCAACACTTCCAGAAGCTTCTCTTCGACTTCACATACAAAATCCCTAACTATATTTGGCCAGACAACCACCCAACCTCTCCACTGAACAACCCACACTCGGGCCACCATCCCTGCCATCGCTTGACCACACCACACACTCTTCCAAACAATTTCCCCCACCGTTAGCTTTGCCTCACTGCGGTGAAGCTTCTTATTTGCTTAACTGGGCCTTAGGGCTGTGTTTTCTTTGTAGGCATCTTCGCTGTCGCCGACATCTCCCCCAGTGCCGACCAACATCATCCGACCATCTTCAGCCTTGCCACGACCTCCATCAGGTGCAGATTGACACTACGAAGGTGTCTGGGCCTTCAATCGACCAAGACAGCAGCAGTAGCTTCTTCGATTTCTTCAGCTTTATCAACTGCCACTCGCAAAGGAGGCTACAAAGAAAGAGCAGCTCTTTAGTCCCACATCATGTGGAAAAGAGCTAGTGGCCATGCATAAGTTGTTTCGCTGCATAGGGCTTGTTGCCTCTCATAGCGAGGGTGAGGTCCCCGCCTCACGTGTCGTGCACTCCTTGCCCACCATGCACGCCAGTGGGCCTGGTCACTATACACTGCTGATTACCCGGTTACTGTGCATGCTCATATACCTGAGAAGAGAGATAAGAGAGAACCTCTGAGGAGGAAGGGGGAGGGTTTTGCTTCAAGATCTGTGTCCTCTTACCTTGAGATGCATGCATGCTTGCTCTGTACTTAAGGCATTTCTGAGGTTGTGTTGTGCCTTACTAGAGGCCTTATGCCTTTGTTGCTGAGGGTTAGTGATGTTTAACGCATCTGGCGTGGGTACCCAACATCTAATCTGATATTAAGGGATTTTTTGAGGCATCTGCTCTGTGGCTATTGATCGAGATTTGGTTGGCTTGTTTGAGAAATGTGATTACATTCAATATATGCTTAACTATGGGATTTAAGTGGTGATTTAAATCACCATTTTTTGAGCTCTTCTATTCTTATTGCCCCTCTATTTCTGAGATACAAATTGGGTTGTTATCGCATATATTCCTCCGTATAATATTCATTGAATATATTTCTTAAACTTAATTAATTGTGTTCATTGATTTAAAATTGTGATTAGTGCGTGAATTTCATATTTGCTTCCTGCAAATGACCTCGAACTCATTCTCTGTTTTCGAGCTTTATAAATTTAAGTGTTTGTTGCATTTTCGTTGACTGTATTATGAAGCAAATACATATCTTAACATCGACGATTTCGCATGCTAACAAATGTATGCTGGTTGTATTCTCTGAGATGGTAGGTGATTTTATGGAGATTTTTATCGATGATTTTTTGATCTTTGGGGAATCCTTTGATTCTTGCCTATCTAATCTTGTTAAGATCCTTAAAAGGTGTAGAGAAGTTAATCTGATCCTTAGTTGGGAGAAGAGCCACTTTATGGTCACTAAAGGGATAGTACTTGGTCATGTGGTCTCTTAAAGAGGACTAGAAGTAGATAAACTAAGGTGGACACTATCTCCAGACTACCTCCTCCAACATCTGTAACACAAGTGAGATCTTTCTTAGGTTATGTTGAATTCTATAGGAGGTTTATCAAGAACTTCTCTCAAATACCTAGGCTTTTGAACAACCTCCTATCTAAGAAGAAAGCTTTTGATTTTAATGATTCGTGTCTCAAGTCCTTTGATCTTCTTAAGACTGCAATTACCTATGCTCCAATCCTGCAACCACCTAGTTGAGAGGCTCCTTTTGAGATTCTGTGCAATGCATCAGATTTTGCTATAGGAGTCATCCTAGGCCAGAAATTAGGTAAAAATCCTATTGTGATTTATTATGCCAATAAGACACTTGATGATGCGTAGAAAAATTATACAACTATTGAGAAGGAATTACTGGTTGTGGTTTTTGCATTGGAGAAATTCAAGGCTTATCTACTAGGATCACATGTCACTATCTACTTTGACCATACTGCACTGAGGCACCTTCTAGCTAAAAATGATGCTAAGCCCTAGCTTATTCAGTGAGAATATGATTTGGAGATCAAAAATAAAGTTGTTTCTCATAATGTTGTGGCTGATTATTTGCCTATAATCCTAGTCAAAGACCCTTATCTGGATTTACCTATTTCTGATTCTTTTCAGGATGAGTTGATTCTAAACATCTCAAGAGTTAAACTCCCTTGGTATGTAGATATTGTGAATTATTTGGCCTCTAGGAGAGTACCTAATGATTGGTTTAAACAAAGAGAGATAGATCTTATGCTAAGAAGAAATACTACTTTCGGGATGATCCCAATCTCTTTAGAATATATGTTGACCAGATCATAAGAAGATGTGTTCCAGAAAGTGAATACCATAGCATCATGACCTTTTGCCACACATCTACATCTGGTGGTTACTTTTCAAGAAAGAAAACAACTGTAAAAATTTTGCAATCCGAAGTTTATTAGTCATCCATCTACAAGTATGTATATCAATTCTCTCCGACATGTACACATTGTCAATTAATTAGAAACATGACCCATAGAGATATGATGCCTCTGAACCCGACCTTAAAGGTTGAAATCATTGACGTTTGGGGGATTAATTTTATGGGACATTTTATACCTTCCTTTGGATACCAATACATCTTGATAGTTGTTGATTATGTATCCAAGTAGATAGAGGTAATCCCAACCTGGACCAATGATCGTAAAGTGGAAATTGATTTCATTAAGAAGTATATCTTTTGTAGGTTTGGGATGCCTAGAGCTATCATTAGTGATGGAGGTTCCCATTTTACCCATGCCTACTTCAGGAACCTATTAGCTAAATATGGGGTCACATACAAGATTTCCACACCATACCATACACAAACCAATGGCCATGCAGTAGTGTTCAATAGAGAAATTAAGGCTATCCTGCAGAAAACGGTCAAGCCAGAGAGGAATGATTGGGCTACCAAATTATGACCCCTATAGGCACTTCACCTTATCACCTTGTGTTTTGTAAGGCACGTCATTTACCTGTAGAACTTGAGTATAAGGCTTATTGGGTTACTAGGCAATTTAACATGAATCTAGGTCAAGCCAGGAAGCATCACAAACACCAGCTAACTGAGTTAGAGGAAATTTGGAATGATACATACGAAAATGACAGGATTTATAAGAATAGGACCAAAACTCTACATGACAAATCTATATCCTAATAGAGCTTCAAGCCTAATCAGAGGGTATGGCTTTTTCGATGCTAGATTGTGACTTTTTCCCAAAAAATTGAGGTCAAAATGGAACGGCCCGTATACAATGACCCGTACAATCCCGTATGGAGCCATTGAAATTTCTGACCCTAAAACAGGCTGGACTTTTAAGGTTAATGGATAGAGGCTCAAACCTTATGTAGATCATTGTTCACCTAGACATGTTGCTAATGCAATTACACTATTGGACCCTTAAACATAGTTGAATTATACCCAACTGAAGGCATTAAACTTAGCACTTTTACATTTTTAGATTGCTTATATATATATATATATATCTTAGTTTGACTTGCAGATTTAGAGCTAGTCAGGTTATATTGTGGCTACTTAGATGTTACAAGTGATTTCTACCCTTTTTATGTTTATAGAATACAATAAGTGCATTGCATGAAATAGGCATGTGGGGTAGATTTATATTTTTGGCTGAGTTGCATTTATACTAGTCTCCAAAATTATTGTGTTTTTCTATTTTTCGAAAAAAAGGAAAAATTACAAAAAGAAAAAAAAATCGAGCTAAGAAAGAACATAAGCTTTTGATATTAACGATTTATCAATCTTTAGAAAAGTATTTTCAAAATCTTTTCACTTACTTAGATTCTTCAAGTCATAGTCACGTTCGTGACAACCACCGCTGCATCGTTCTCCCTCTACGTGACCTCACTGCACATCAACATCTCTCTTATCCTTTCAACAACAGGGGGGCATCTACCATCACAAGGATCACACCTTGCATGCATCGATGAGAGTGGTGACAGTCGCTCCATAGTGCAAAGTCATGCTCTCCTCGACGTTGCTGTCATCGCACTGCATCTGCGATCACTAATTCTCCACGTCATCGCAACCACACCTCGGCTTCGACCTACTAAATTTGCCTTGACCACTATAGTTTAATTTTTATTTAAAACATTGATTGGCATAGTCATATTTGTACGGACCTAATTGTGTATATGCCTCCTTGTGGAGACGACATACTTTCTTCATGGTTTATTTAGTCTGATATATGTTTGAGTTGATTACATATTTGATGTGTGCAGATCTGATTATTCTTTGACTGGATATCAGCGACATTTATTTCATTTCATTAGTTCATGTTTTGATTGGGATTTTTTCCACCACACTTTATACTACGATGCACTCTTGTTACTATTAGTATTACTACTACTACTACTATTATTATTATTAGTCATTGCCTAAGTGAAAATTCTTGTATCAAATGATGCCATTGTTGGGGAGGCAACAAACGCAATAGGTTTAGTCAATTATACTTCTATTTCTGATTCATTCTGAGGTGCACATTGAATTGACTCATCTATATTTTTTTGTAAGGAAATTGACGAGTTGGGATGGCGGTTGCAATCTAACCACCGCATGGACCTTAAGCCATGGCCACGAGAAGATGCGAGTAGAAGGATGGAAACCTAGATCCATGGCCAAATGGGTCTCCTTCGTCACTTGTTTGATTAGTAGTAGACTAGATCTTAGATTTTAAATCTTAGCTTGCTAATTTTACTTAATTGTTTTCTCACGCTTGTAGCATTGGGGTTTGTTTGCAGGGATGTGTCCCTACTTTATTCTAGGCTCCTGCTCCGGGGTAATTTTTTTGAGAACCTATTCCTAGTTTCTTTAGTCATTAGGTTTATTTGTCTTTGGTGTGGACTATTGTGTGGTAGATTTAGTGTTATCTAGTCTAATTATTTTCTTGCTTGCTTTATATATATATAAATTCAAGCTGCCTGCTAGAAGCTTCCTATTTTAGGAAAAACATATAGGATTGGTTGAGTACCATTTAGTTTTATCTGATTGCATTGAATTGCATTCTGCTCGAAGATTGCTAGAGTTGGGTATATTCTTCTATTTTGTATCTAGCTCTTATTCATGCATTGCATCTAGGGTAAATTTCAAGACCACTAAACTGATTGAACCAATTAACTAAGTGGCCGCCCGCTAAAAATTGGGATTGCTAATTTGGTTGGGCCTTAAAAGCAAAATCACACTTGATTTGATTAAAGAACCTTACATGCGGATTTCCAAAATTAAAAATCAATTTATATGGTGTGTTTCCCACCTTCTTCACATGAACATGCACACTTTAAGGTCACTAGAGACTCTTCCATACACAACAAAGGAGATTATACCCAGATCAATATCTGACTACGTCTGAGTTTCCTTTGCTAGTAGGCTCTTAAGCACAAACGAAGGTCAGCCTAGAACACATAATTGATTGTGTAACTTGTTTGGCCACCAAGAGATAACATAAACGACCTCCTTTCTTCTCCAAAGAGCCTATCAGGGATCTCAAGTCACATTCACCCTCTTATACCACTATAGTGGGAACGGATAGGCATGAACATGACCTCATGTGACAACTCTAAAGGGTAGAATCGGAGGATAGCTCAAAGACCTAATCTATCTTTAAACATTGCTTTGTGTTTGCTTAGGTGGATATGTGTATGCTTGGTAGATGCTTTCTTAAGGGTAGTTTAGTGTTTGATCCTGAGGCAAAGAGAATCCTTAGGAGAGTCCACCAAAGAGTAAGGAGAGAAGAGATGGCCGATCAACTAGCTTCTCCTCCTTCATCCAGCCTCTCGACCATCAAATTGGGGATGCCAATATCCTCCCCACATTCGTTCGCTTCTTGCATACCAAAGCAGGAGCCATCTCCACCGTCGTCCTCGTCGTTCTACCTTGCCGGAGAATTCGTCTCCTTCGTGTCTGGCGAGGCAAGCCAGCATGAAATCCTACCCCTTTCTTCCAATAAAGTAGGTCTCCCACTCCCCCTTACTCCCTAGATTAGGATTAGGTCCTTAGAATCTAGTTTCGACCACCGAATCCACCTTCTCCCACCTCGTCTTCTCTGGCATGGTCGCATGCATGCCACCATCCATCAAACAACACACCACCACTGCCAAAACTTTCCTCTTGATCCGTAGATCAAAAGCCCCAAAGAAATTTGGAACTTTGACCTACCAATCCTTACGCTAGATGACACACACTTCCGCCGACCACCTCAACATTGTCCGGCCACGTCTGACCTCCATTCATCAAATCATGACCATGATAAGCTCCGCTACATCACAGCAGAGCTTCCCAACTATTCAACCATGGCCCTAAAGCTGTATTTTTCATGTAGGTACTTCACAGCCGTATTTTTCATGTAGGTACTTCACTGGCAGCTCTTTCTTCTCCAGCACTGTTCGATCGTCTCTGGTGATCAAAGGCCAAGCTACCACCGCCAGAAGATGTGGGTTACTCCTAGGAACACTACTGAACCTTCAATTGGGAGAAGCACACACAGTAGCAGCTCCACTTGTTCAAGAATTCTTCTGCTGCGTGCACAAAGGAAACACGCTCTAATAGTCCCACATTGTGGGAATTTAGTTTGAAATTTGATACTTAAGGTTTTACGCACATTCGCTTCTCGCCCAAGAACACGGGGTCGGGTCCCTCTCACACCCTATGCACTCCTCGCCTGTGCCCACATGCACACAAACCTATTCTGTTTACCCAATTAACTGATTTGTTCTGGAGAGAGAAAGAGGAGAGGTTTTCTATGGGAGAAAAGGGAGGGTTTTTCTCTTGGGAACCATGCTTGACACTTAGGCATATTTGAGGGCTTTGGGATGGTGACATTAAGTTGACTATGGCTTCATTAAGATGTTTGTAGCTTTGGAATTGATCATTTAAGAACATCTATTGGGTGTGAATTAAACGGTTAATTAAGGCTACTGATTGGCTTTGAAAAGTTAAGATCTAATTGAGAATTGAGCCCAAGTGTAAACGATTAATTGGTGGTTTCAGCCACCACTCTTTGTGCTCTTTATTATATTTTTGTTATTTGGCTTTTGAAATATAATTTGAGAATTTATTGAATATATTTGTGATTGACTATTCATTGCATATCATTATTGTGAATTGATTATTGTGCTCATTTCTATTTTTTTGATTAGTGGGTTGAATTTCAATTTTGCTCCCTGCAAAAGACTTCAGAACTCATGTTTTTCAAGCACTATAAATTTTAAATGTCGATTCAATTTTCTTCGCTATACTAAACTACATCAACTACCATTCAACAGAGGTGTGAAAGCACTAGAGAGAGTAGGCATGTTTTTCTCTATTGAAAGCTCTTAAGGTGTGTTTTTGAAGAGGGGGTCGAAGGTCCTATTTATAGGTGTTTTTCAACAATTTTGGAAACAGGGCTTTGATCGATCAAAATAAATGTTTGCTCAATCAAAACTATATTGGTCGATTAAAACAAAGTATTGATCGATTCAAGGTTAATCGATTAAAAGAATTATTTGATTGTCTCTAAGATTTCAAAAGAAATTCAACCGTTGGAATATATTTGATCGATTAAATCAAATAAGTTGATAGATCAAAGGGAATATGACCGTTAGAGGTATTTGATCAATTAAGATAATAAGTTGGTTGATCAAGGTCTAGTAGATCAAAAAGAAAGTTTGTTCGATCAACAGTAAAATTGACACAGGTTCAAAAGAAAATGATTTTTGCGAAAAATGAAAACTTACGTTTGTTTTCTTATTGAGGTTCCATACATGATTCTAGACTCAATAATATTAAAATATCTTCAAGTCCTCTTTGTCCTTGATGTATTTGAAAAATGTTAATGAGGATGCATCCATGCTATAGTTTGACTTAAGCTGTAATGGTTAGTCCACAATAAAAATAAAATTTTGTTATATTAAAACAAGGGTATTAACAAAGCTACCAATATAAATTATGTATTTATCACCTAACCATCTCGGTCCTACAACATGGTACACCCCCCAAACTGAAGGACCCAAGAGCCCCGTATATTTTTATGGTCATTGGAGACCAACTTATATATTGACTCTTCTTAATCTGGGTATGGTAATTAATATATTGCCGAGCTCAGTCTATGAGCTATTAGGAGGAGATGACGTAAAGCCTAGTCTTGTTGTCCTCCAGGTAGTCGATAGATCACTAAAGACACCATGCAGGCTTTTAGAAGACATCCTGGTGAGAGTGAGGACTTATTCTTTCCCATTGATATCCTAATATTGGATATTAACCCATCCAACAAGCCCACTAGACCTTCGATTATTTTAGCGCGTCCCTTTCTAACCACATCCAATGGCTCTATTTATTGCAAATGAGGGGCACTAATGATGGACTTCAGGAACAAGAAAATCCGACTAAATGTGTTTGATGCCTATAAATAGTCTAAATTGGGATTGCTCCCAAATTGATCCGGTGATCAATGAAATTGTAGAGGCGACGACCCCAACTCTTTTATGTGATGATCCCCTCCAGATGGTCATTTCTAAAGACCATACCCAAACACTTGAAGAATGTGAGGGGGATATTTCAGAATTAAAAGAGTTGTCAGGTGTCAAAGCTGAATCCCTCTCTCCACCATGGATGATTAAGATAGATCCGCTAGCAAAGGCGAGGACATTGAACTTAGTTCCCTCGATTCAGAAAGCTCCTAACTTGGAGCTTAAGCCACTCTAAGAGTCTCTCAAGTATGTTTTCCTTAGGCCCAATGACACACTCCCCATCATCATCTCGATTGCTCCATTTGAGGAGTAGGAGGGAGCATTGATTGAGTGTCTAAATTTTTTTTTTTTGAGGTGAAAAGGAATGCTATCGAATCACTGATAGCAATCTAGGAGAGCTTTTATTAATAAACAGAAAATAAAAAGGTTACATGAGTGAACCCCATTGGTGTATGACAGGCCATCATTTATTGACAATATTATCGACATTCATTCGACTTTCCTGAAACAAGCTCTCATTTCTAGCTCTCCATACTGACCATAGAACTGCCACCATGGGCAAGTATGGCTTATTCTCCCTCAAGAAGGAACTCCAGAGGCTCTCCCACGTGGGTATAGATTCCCTACACACCTTCCTCCAGACACAATTTGTAATCATGAAGGTAGAAAAAATATGATTACTGGAATCATTATGCATCCCACACAAGTGGTAGAAGTGAGTGGGGGTGCCCATTCTCCTATGCCTCAAATCTCCAGTTATCAGGCCATCTCTTCTGCATAACCACAAAAAAATCTGTACCTTCAATGGTACCTTCAATTTCCATAGCTTTTTCCCAACCTCATCCACTTCAGCCATTCTGGACGAATTGATAAGTTTATCATAAGTAGCCGTTGAGGAGAACGTTCCCTCCAATTTATATGTGTCATACTCCTCAGGTGTGGGTTTGAAAGTAGCAAGTTCCTGCATAAGACGTTCATTTTCTGCTCGTGTTCTTGTTTCATGACCATTCCACATCTCATTGTTCAGAGACCAATTTTCAGAGGCCATGTCCCAGTAGTCATATACCACATAATCTTTATCAGTAGCAGCTGAAAATGCAAGAGGGTACCTATCTTTTATCACCCCACCAGGCAGCCAATTTTCCAACCAAAATTTGAAGCTTTTCCCATCACCTAAGACAGACTTGAAAAGACTCCAATTATCTGCCAAGGCACACACCACTGATGACCAAAAAGGAGATGGTTTATGTGGATTTAGGCGATTCTTCTCATCATTAGCCACCCCATAGCTATCCTGGATGATCTCTGTCCACATTTTTTTTTCCCCTTGAAGTAGCCGAACAGCCCACTTCAGAAGCAGGGCATCATTAAATTATTTAAGAGACCTGATTCCCATACCGCCGAACTTCTTTGGCAAACAAATTGAATCCCACTTTACAGGTTGGAGGAAAGCCCCTTGATGAGAAGCTCCTTTCCAGAAGAACCTCTTGCGCATCACGTCAAGTTTTTTCCAAATTGATTTTGGGGCTCTAAGAACATAAAAGAAAAAAACTGGAATGGACGTGATGATTGAGTTCAGTAAAATATACCTCCCACCTTTTGATAAGTAGCAACTACTCCAACCCTCTAATTTCGTAGCCACCTTTCCATATAGGAAGGATCAATCTACTTTCCTCAGTTTTGTGCACTTCAGAGGTAGCCCCAGGTATTTGACAGGCAGTGAAATCACAGGCGTGCCCAAGACGGTGGAGATGTCATTCTGGTCTATTCCATTCATACCAAAGCAAACCAAGGAGGACTTGCTTCCATTAAGTTTTAAGCCAGAAATCTCACCAAAAATTTTAACCATGTAGTAAAGCGCTTATGCTTTCCTCTTCCCACCTTCCACAAAAAAAACAGTGTCATCCGCATATTGGAGAATGGGGCCCAAAGCCCTGTTGTTAGACATAGAGTATCCCCTTATCAACCCATCAGTTGCTAGTTTGCATGCATATCTAGCCAATGTATCCACTGCGAGATTGAAGATCAAGGGGGTAAGAGGGCATCCTTGCCTTACCCCACATTGAGGCTGAATCTATGCTCGACATGGTTTCCCATTTATCAGAGGGGAGTAGGAAGCAGTCGTGATGCATCTCTTCACCCATTATATCAGGCGGGGGGGGGGGGGGGGGGGAATTTTCTCCTTTTAAGAATTTTCCAAAGGTACGGCCTTGGACTTTCTCCTGTGCCACCCCATCACCATCTCTTGTGCCCTGATGAAGGATTCCTGCAAAGACCTACCAAGAAGAAAAGCAGATTGGACAGGCATTATCAAATCTTGTAGTACATCATGAAGTCTGTGGGCTAAAATCTTGTTGATAATAAGGTAGATGGAGTTTGACAAAGCAATGGGTCTATAATCTGAAAAATTCTCCGCACCCGACTTCTTTGGTAGCAAAAACAAGTAGGACTTATTCAGTCTCTCAAACCCAAAGTTGCCCATTTCAGATTCATGTATAACATCCATCACATCCTTTTTAAGGATATTCCACATTTCTTTGTAAAAAAATACCTGAACCCCATCCGGTCCAGGAGCTCCCTCATTACTCAAGTCCTTAATTGCTTTCACTGTTTCTTGTTCAGAAATAGGAGCAATTAGCATGACCCTCTGATCATTATTGACACTTGGGAAATCTGCCGAAGCCATCCTCCATGAACCTCTTGGTGCAGCCTTGGCTGGCTCTTTAAAGTACCTGCCAGCTTCACATCTGATTTCATTGATAGATGTGATGGTTCTCTCACCCATTTTAATAGATGAAATGAGATTAAACCTCCTCCTAGCACTGGCAGCAAGATGAAAGAACTTCGTGTTGGCATCACCTTCCTTGAGCCACAATTGTCTAGATCTTTCACTCCAATCCATTTCTTTCTTCAAATCCTCCTCCCCAACAACCTGCTGCATCTGCTGTCTTTGTTCATGTTCCTGAGAACTTAGAGGCTGCCTGCACTCCTTTAGATCCAGACTTTGGATCACTGCCAGTGCCTCCACCCTCCTCTACTCTCTGATGGTTGCCACTGTCTGCCCATACTCTTTCAGCATAGAGCACATGACTGCCAACTTGGAAGCCAGCTTCTGTGTGGTCGAGCCACTCACTACTTTGTTCTACCACCAGCTAAATAACATCTCAGCAAAACCCTCCTCCCTAAACCAAGATTTCTTAAGTTTGAAGTATGATCCAATGTCAGTATTCACCCCACTATCCCACACAAGAGGAGTGTGGTTAGAAAATGGCCTATCAAGGCTCATAGCAGACGATAGTTGGAATCTCTCCAATAGACTTGGGTTACCAAAGAATCTGTCCAACTTTGATGTCTGTCCACTGCCATTTCTCCAAGTGAACTCCACCCCACTAATAGGGTATTCGGTGACTCCTAATCTCTGCACAGCCAATTGGAATCCAGCCATAGAACTATCAGTTCTGCCCCCAGGTCTGTCACCACTTGAAAGAGGGCAATTGAAGTCACCCCCTATGAGCCATGGTACCTCCTGGACTCTTTGATGCAGTGTTGATAGATCTTCCCACAATTTTGCCCGATCAGCAGCTACACAGGGTCCATAGATGCAAGAGATAAACCACTCCAAATCACCTTGAAGGTTTTGACATCTGCAGGTGAGCATATGTCTGTCATGAAAGACTTCAGTTACATTGAGACAAGATTTTCTCCACCATATGGCCATCCCACCAGACCTTCCAGCTGCACCCTTCCCCACACAGTTTGCTTTCCCTGACAATCTAAGAAAGTCCCAGACTTGGCCACTCTCTTCCTCCAAATGTGTCTCTTGGATAAGAGCACAGTCAATTTCCCACTCATAAAGATATCTGATTAGAGACACCCTTCTCACCTTGTTGCGCAACCCACTCACATTCCTTGTTAAAACTTTCATTCCTTGCACGGCTGATCCCCTTGAGCCAAACTGTCCACATACTCAGCCATGATCGACTTTGCGACAGTTTCCTCCACAATAGGGGTCAAGTTCTCCTTCCTTCACCTTCTGAGCATGTAAGGGGAGCGCCCAAGCCCCCTTTTCTGATTTGTCCCACTCCCAAACTTCAGTTCACCAGGGACAATGAACTGCACTTGATTCACCTCCTTCAAGGCACTTCTACCACTGCTGACTACTATTTCCATACCTAATTTTACCTCCTCATTTCTACTAGAATTGCTTGAGACCCTCTCTAAGACAATTGCATCAGCCATGGACCCCTTGCCTTTGGCCACAAGGGTTTAGTTGCTACATCCCAAGACAGTAACATCATCCATAGGCATTAAGTCCCTCTCTGAGGAATCCATGTGACAATCCTTCCTCTTCTTTGATACAGGGGCCTCATCTGATGACTCACTACCCAGCAGTTCAGCATGTTGCACCTCCTCAGATCTAACCACAGACGTCTTAACATAGCCCTGTTCTGGTAACATAGAGACCTGCCCAGCCACTGATAAGCGAATGAGCCACGAGGAGCCCCCACACCTGAGAGTAATTCTGTCAGGACCCTTTGATCTCAAGAATCACCCTCCTAGTTCCCAACCTCTGGGGGGGCGGTCAGGGAGTGCCCCATCAAAGGGGGAGACCATCCTCCAGAGCACATTGATATTTTCAAAGGAGCTCAATCAAAAGCACAACCTTTCCACATCTAACATCCCCAGACCAAACACAAGAAAATGAGTTTGGGATAGCATTTCCA
The DNA here is from genome assembly GCA_037157565.1 of Thalassia testudinum. Lineage (NCBI taxonomy): Eukaryota > Viridiplantae > Streptophyta > Magnoliopsida > Alismatales > Hydrocharitaceae > Thalassia > Thalassia testudinum. The sequence continues at coordinate 155,587,784 of JAZHRO010000077.1, read as the reverse complement.
CCTTCCAGCCCGATGACACAAGTTGCAGGGAACTCACCAGTTGTTGAAACCTCTCGATTGAGGGATTGCCGGTCATGATTTGACCAATCAGCGCTCCCCTCAGCATGATCTCGGTAGAGAAAATCTCCTAAGTTAATGGAATCTCCACTTCTATTGTATGACTACCAAGTGTCGGCGGTGGTGGTAGTTGGGGCTCCTTCACCGCTTCCTGAACTGGGTGCTGAGAGGTCTTCTTTGTATGCGGCAGCATCACCCTAGGGCATGAATCACGCTTGTGCCCTTCACCCCCACATGCCAGACTGACAAGAGGGTTTCTACATACCGGAGCCATGTGACCTCTCCGTCTACATCTAAAACACAAAACCTCTCCATTGGATCTCCTCTAGGCCCCTCTTGGAATGAATTTGAATGCCCTACCTTCATGCGACTGCCATCCCCTCTCCCTCCTTCTCTAGTTTCTCGATCTCCAGGTCTTCCACTCACCCCCATCTCCAGCCCTAGTCGCTTCCTCGTCGTCGCCTCTTGTCGCCCGACGCCATGCACCTTCTCTCCCTCTCTCCCTCATTTTTTCCTCATGTCTAAAATGGTACAAGGAAGTCATTACTTGGACTATAGCTAATATCAAAGGGGTTGACCCGATTCTTCACATGCATCACATTTACATAGATGAGTTTGTGAAGCCCTTCCGAGATATGCAGAGACGGTTAAACCCAAACATACAGCAAGTGGTGGAGAAAGAAATTCTAAAGTGGTTAGATGTGGGGATAATTTATCCCATATCTGATAGTAAATGGGTCAATCATATCCATGTGGTGCCTAAGAAGGCGGGATTTACTGTGGAAACAAATGAAAAGGGGGAGAAGGTTACCACCAGACCCTCGACTGGTTGGAGGGTTTGTATTAATTACCATCTCCTAAACACCGCAACCTAGAAAGACCATTTCCCTTTACCATTTATTGATCAGATACTGGAGAAGTTGGCAGGGAATAAGTACTTTTGTTTTCTCGATGGGTATTCTAAGTACAATCAGATCATCGTCTTTCTAAACGATCAGGAGTGTACTACTTTTACGAGTCCTTATGGCACATTTGCTTTCCGTCAGATGCCATTTGGACTATGTAACACTCCGGGGACATTGCAGTGGTGTATGATGTCCATGCTTTCGGACATGATGGATGAGTTTGTAGAGATTTCATAGACAACTTTTCCATCTGCGACACATCTTTTGACCACTGTCTGTTGCTTTTAGAAAAAGTTCTCACCTACTACAAAGAGATAGGATTAGTGCTTAGCTAGGAGAAAAACCATTTCATGGTCCAACAGAACATTGTTCTTGGGCATGTAGTGTCTAAGCGAGGCTTTGAAGTGGACAAGGCCAAGATTGAGTCCATCTCTTAGCTCCCACTGCCAACCAATGTCAAGCAGATCTAATCATTTCTGGGCCATGCAGGCTTTTATAGGTGCTTCATTAAAGATTTTAGCTAATCTTTTAGGCTACTTTGTGACTTATTGGAGAAGGACACTACCTTCGCTTTTGATGAGAAGTATGCCAAGACCTTCCAAGTACCACAATCATGAAGGAGGCCCTCATGATTGAGCCTTTTCTCCAAGCACCCAATTGGACCCTCTCATTCGAGTTGATGTGCGATGCATCCGATTTTGCCGTAGGAGTGGTCCTTGATCAAAGGGTTGACAAACAGCCTCATGTACTTTATTATGCTAGCAAGACCCTTACTGGTCCATAGTAAAATTACATTGTAATAGAAAAGAGCTTCTCGTAGTTTTTGCTTTGGAGAAGTTTAGGTCTTATCTACTGGGATCTAAGATTGTGGTGTATACTGATCATCTACCTTAAAGCACTTGCTAAGAAAGACACCAAACCTAAGCTTACTAGATGGATTCTACTACTACAAGAACTTGACCTTAAGATTTGTGACAAGAAAGGAGTCGAGAATGTAGTAGCAAATCATTTATCCAGGATCTCGATCGAGGCTTCAACCTCATCAGGAGACATTCGTAAGACCTTTCTTGACAAAACTGTTATGGTGGTATAACCATAACCCCTTCATTTGCTAATGTTGTCAACTACTTGGTCACAGGTGAGACTCCCAATACATTAGATAAGTAGAAGTGAGACAAATTTTTTGTCGATGCTAAGCATTATCACTGGGAGGACCCCAAACTCTTTAGAATAGGTTGTGACCAAGTCTTCCGTAGGTGTGTAGTAGAGGAGCAGATAAGTGTCTTGAATTTTTATCACACATTGCACTGTGGAGGACACTTTAGTGCTAAAAAGATTGCCTTTAAGATTCTCCAGTTTGGTTTCTGGTGGTCCTCACTATTCAAAGATGCTCATACTTATGTGAGGGCATGTCTTCATTATCAATAGATTGGCATGGTTGGGAGGCAGGATGAGATGCCCTAGCAGCCTATTCTTCATGTTGAGATATTCAACATCTAGGGCATAGGTTTCAAGGGCCCTCTCTCATCGTCATACGGTTCTGAATATATCCTCATAGTAGTTGATTATGTGTCAAAATGGATAGAGGACATTCCGACTAGAACCAACAACCACTCTATGGTCCTGGATTTTGTTAGGGCCAATATCATTTCTTAATTTAACTACCTGAGGATGATTATTGGTGGTGGGGGACCTCATTTCCGGAATGCCCACTTCACTCATCTACTCAAAAGTCTAGGTGTCACCCATAAAGTGGAAACCCTGTATCATCCACAAATGAGTGGATAGTTAGAAGTGTCTAATAGGGAGATCAAAAGAATTCTTGAGAAAATTGCAAGACCTGATAGGAAAGATTGGTCGAAGAAATTGAACGATGCATTATGGGCTTGTAGAATTCCATATAAGACCCCCCTGTGCATGTCTCTCTTCTGGATAGTGTATGGCAAAGCATGCCATTTTCCTATAGAGATAGAGCACAAGGCCTATTGTGTTATTAAGAATGTCAACATGGATCTTGAGAAAATAGGCAAGGCACGTTTATTAGAACCCACTAAGCTTGAGGAGTTGAGGAATGAGGCCTATGAGACTTCTCATGCCTACAAAGTGTGCACTAAGGTCTTTCATGCTAAGCTCCTTAGGAAGACCTTTGCGTCCAACCAATGGGTTTGGCTTTTCGATTCTAGACTCAAGCTATTTCGTGAAAAGCTTAATTCCCATTGGGATGGGTTGTACACTGTCATGCAAGTATTCCCTCACGGTGCTATTGAGATTCAAAATCCTTCCTTTGGTGAAATGTGCAAAGTAAATGGCCAGCATTTGAAATCATAGGATACTCTATCTAATGGCCAGGTTGTGGACACCTATAGGTTAGAGGAGCCTTAACTCCAACCACTCTCTACCTTAGGTACTATTTTTCCCTACTTTTTCCTTTCCAATGAGGACATTGTAAAATTTAAGCATGGGGGGTGTAACATGAGGTTGTGCATAACATTTATACATACTTTGCATGCATGTAGCTAATGCATTGATATATATATATGCACAAAAGAAAAGGTGAGATATTGAAAAGAGAGAGAAAAAGGTAGAAAAAATCGTGTTAGTCCCAGCATTTGATTATGGAAGAGTTTACCTAAATTATGGACTGGAATGAATGATGAGGTAAGACCTGAAGTACCTAATCTTAGGAGATAAGTGAGATATTGAATTTAGGCCTCTAAGGTCAGTATGGCTTAAAAATTCAAGTATTTATTAAGATACGGATTATTCTTCAAGTAATTGAGGAAGCTGAGAAGCTAATCTATTAAGTCAGACTTAGGGAGTATCTGACCGTGTGTCTGCCCTATGGTTTGTGGATTCTTAGTAACTTAAGCATCCATTCCTCTCACACTTTAGTCTAGTTCAATATGCTTAGCGAAGAAAAACCATAAAAAATTCTCCGTTTGAAAAAGTGTTCCCTCGAGGATCTAACTTAGGAGAGGCTCAAAAACACAAGTTGTTTAGAAGAGTTCCCATTGCATGAGAGGAGTATATACTTCCCTTGAGGATGCAATATAAACATGTCATCACCTCGGCACTTATCTCCCAAGATATTTAAATATCCTATCAGGGGCATATAAGTGCATTGGGCAGTTCAAGTGCCATTGGTGGCATTATCCCAAAATGTCGATTGTCAGGGCCTGGATTAGCTTAAGAATTCTATGGGCGGCACTATCACAAAGTGTCAATTTCCAAGATTCTTAGGGTTGCCATGGGTGGGCCTATCTCGAAGCATCAATGCCAGGGACCCATCAAGGATCGATGATGGGAATAAGGAATCCAATGTGACTGTACAGGGAGCCTATAGAATCTAATAGGTCTACACTAGAGGGGGATGAATAGTGTACCAAGGAAAAATATAAATTTTAAAATAAATCAATCACCACAAACAATATAGATCACACCTAATTTTTAGAATAGAAACCCTTTTGGATAAAAATCACTACCTAAGCCTCCCAACTTAGGATTTCACACCTAGTCGACGCTAGTCAAATCCACTATCGCACCACTTGAACAAGGGCGGCACAACCTCTTACAATACCTTCTCCTTTACACCTAAATAAGAGAACAATAGGACTCGCAACAACTTAGGTCCCAAATCAAAGCAACAGGAATATAAATAACAATATATCCTATGAACCCTTAAAGAAATATGCAAAACATGGATTTCGAAGTCACAAAAAGGTGTTCTTTAGAAAGCATTGAAAGCAAGCATAGGGACACGAAAGCACAAGAGACATAGAGCACTTTTTGCTTTTTGGAAGCTCTGAAAGGTGTCTTTTCAAATTGGGGTGGAAGGGTCCTATTTATAGGTGTTTTCAAGCTTGATTTAGAAGGTCTGCAAAAACACCGTTGGTCAATCAAAATTATATATTTGTCGATCAAAATGAACATTGGTCGATTAAAATAATACTTTGATCGATTACAAGTTGATCGATTAATCTAGAAATTTTATCGACTTAAAACACAAATTCAAGATCTGACCATTAGAAGATTAATTGACTAAAGGTATAGGTTTTGTCAATCAATTGAATCTGGTCGATCAACAGTATTGAAAACTTAGAGTTTAACCTATGTTTGTTATTTATCCAAGGTTAAAATAAAACATTTGATATTTTCTGAGGTTCCTAACAAATTTTTAGACTTAATAAAAATAAAATAGCAATTATAAAAAACAAAAACTTCTTGAGTCCAATATATCTTGCACATAATCATTCCTTTGAGAATCCATCTTAATGTGAATGGAATTGATCAGTCCATAACAAAACATAATTTTGTTACATCAAAATGAGGGTACCAACATCTGACACAGGCTGTGTTGAGAGGCAATATGAGGTTAGATTTAGAGGAATCACAAAAAAATTACAAAAGGAAAAATCTCAAAAATATTTTTTCCCTCTATTCTAAAAAAGGTGCTGGTAAGTTGAATGAAGACCACTTGCATGAACGCACATGTGTTTTATCCTTTGTGGTTAACAAACCCTTGGGTAGGCTTTGGGGCCAAAGAAACCTTTGTTGAAGACCCAAAGCCTAAGCCAATGATGGGAACACCATCATAGGCTATAACTGGCCATTTTTAGTCAGATTTGCTAGATAAATGCTCCTACATATTCATCTGAAGGTCATAATTTCATGTTATTCTAATTTGAGAGGAAAATAGGAAATCAGCATTAATTATGTAGTTTTAAATCACATCATGAATTTAGAGTAACCACAAGTTTTCCAGGGGTTAATTGAAGGTCAATTGAGCATTAAAGTCATAAGAGTGGGTCCACACAGATAGAAATAGGGTTTCACGCATTTCGAGAACTAAATTAGAACCCAAAATCCTAATTTCAGACTCGCTTAAATTAAAGAGGTTCTGGTCAGAATAAAATTCATCTAAACCTCCTAAAATTCTTAGAAAAATATTATGAGAGGTTTGATATGCTTGGTTTGACCATTTGAACCTATTTTGACCTTGAACAGAGTCGTAGATGAAATTCTACCCTAATTTGGGCTTCTGTGCAAATTTCCTAGACAAAAGTGGTCAAAACTGAAATGCAACTTCACCATTAGATTTCTTGGATCAAAATTAGGTTGGTACCAAAATTTGGGTCAAATCTGAGTCTATCTTGACCTAGTTTGCAATTTGATCCATTAAAACTCTATTCCTCTCAATCAAGCTCCCAGCTTTCGAAAATCTTTGTAGAAAGGCCCCTAACTTTCTTATCTTCTTTACGGATAGGTCCCTGCTGCCATTATAGGTCAATCTACTTTCAGGAAAGTTTTGACAGCCTCAAAACCTAATCAAACTAACACCAAATCCCACCAAATTTGGTGGGATTGATGTTCACATTGCAGGGAATCTTCTAAAAGTGATTTGGGATCCTAACTCGCTAAATCTAGCCCTAGAGAGCTCATGAAATTCGTGGGTATCTTGTGCCTTATTCTCCAAGAAATTTGAGCCTCTTCCCTTGTTTAGAGCTTGAACTTGAGCTCTATATAAACTCCAGATTTCTCGGCGCCCAAAATTATCTCGGTTAAGGCCTCAAATTCTTCAAATCCTTCTTCTCCGGCCACCTCCATCGCAGCTCTGGCAATATCCTCCAACCTCCATCTTCTTTCTCTGCCACATACCATAGGCAGAGGGAAACATCCTCCCTTCTTCGTCCGCTTCTCGCAATTCCAGCAGGAGCTCCCCAGACCCCTTCTTCCTCGCCGTCTCCCTCACTAGAGGAATTCACCTTCTCCGCGATCGACCAATCAATGTAGGCATAATTCCTTCCCCGTTTGTCCCTAACTTAGGTTCCCTATCTTCCTCTCTTTTTCTACTTCATTCCCCTCTCTTTAGATCTTAGGGTTGACCGACAAATCACACTCTCCCCTTTCGTCTTCCCCGACTCCAGCTATGCCTCCGGCGTGGTTGCCCAACCACATCCGACCACCAACAACCCTGCATCACCTCCAAAATTATCACCACATCACCCTCATGAAAACCCTTCACGAAGTATCTCTCAACACTCAACTAATAGCTCCAGTGAAGGAACCCACCATTATAGCCATTCTCCACCTTTGCCCGTCCACAAAATCGCACACAACCACCACCAACGCACTCCTCAACTCACGGCAAAGCTTCTGAGCTTATTTGACTAGGCTGCAAGGCCATGTTCGTGGAATTTCAGGTTTTGCCACCGCCGCCATTGCCGTTATCAGTTCCACCTCCGTCCACCCTATTCCGACCATGCTTCTTCCCAGCTTCACTTCCAGATGCTACAGCTTCATCTCCTGAAGGCATCCGCAACCTCAATTGAGCGAATGCGAAGGGGCAGCAGCACCAATTGACAAGAGCATGCGACTATGAAGGAAGCAGAAAAGATAGTCCCACATCATTTATCTACGAGTTGCCTGTGCTCACATGGCCTTATCGTCCAGTGCATGGGGGGTCGGGTCCCCCATGCACTAGTCACGCACCCTCGCTTACCACCCACTGCCAGTGAGCTTGGATCCGTTACTGTTTATGAACCGATTACCCGAATGCAGATCTAATTATGCTTGGTTATGAGATAAGGAGAGAAGGGAATTTGTGAGGAGAGGGGGGAGGGTTTTGCTGTAGCTCTCATGACCTCAGGGTGCATGCTCAAGGGAGCCTTGGTACTTAGCGAGAATTGAGAAGAGGCTCTTATGAGGCTTGGCACTCTTGAGTGCCTTACTGTGGTTCTAAGCTTGACACTTAAGGCATCTGGTCATCAGATCCGACGTCTAATTTGGTTCTAAAGTACTGTTGAATTATTGAGATGCATGCTTGATTAAAGGATTAAGTGGTGATCTAAATCACCATAATTTTTGAGGTTCCATTCTTTTGTGGATCATTCATTGCATATCTTTCTTACCATTAATTCTTATGCTCATTTGATTTATATTGAGATTAGTGCGTGAATTCCATATTTGCTCCCTGCAAACGACCTCGGTCTCACATTGTTTTCGAGCTTTATAAATTTAAGTGTTTTATGCGAATTTCATCCTATACTATGACGCATATTTCTACACATCGACGATTTTCGCATCCAATAGCCGATCAAGTCTATATCTTGACCAGTACTTGAGTACCTTAAGGTCTAAGGGTTGTATTTCAAACTTATCTCTAGAGGCGAGACACAATAGGGCATCTTGACAATGAAATTCCAAGCTAGAGATCCAGTACTTCCCCATATGATTTTGCTAGGCACTAGTAAAACTTAGGTATGGGGGTATTTGATAAATCCACTTTAGTGGACTATAATTATGGCTAAGAACATTCAATTTGGAGATTAAAGTAAATTTCGAGATTTGCATTACATTGGAATATTAGTAAGCTCGTAAATTGTTGTTCTTGCACTTGCATGTAATTAATGTATTTCATTAGGTATATATTTCTTCACTTGATGCAAATTTGTATTTTATTATATTAGTTACATGCGCATGTTCTTGTAGGATTTAATTAGTAACTAACTATGGAAAGACAATTTCAAAGATTTAATGCTATATGTGTGCATGACTTTTCATTGAGAAACAAAGTTGGAAAGGCCAACTTGACATTTTTTTGACACCAAAAATAATGAGGATGAATTAAAGAGAGATGGAGACGGCTGGAAGCCTCTTAAACATTTTTTTCTCTCTTGTTGTCTAAGGGATTGATCGTTGCGTGTGTTTTGCATCGAGTTAAGAAATGTATGCGTCATAATATAGTCAATGCAAACGCAACAGCATTTAAATTTATAAAACCCGAAATCGATGTGAGTCTGAAGTCGTTCACAGAGTAAATATGGAATTCACGCACTAATTACAATTTATAATTAATGAGCACAATAGTTAATTGTCACAAAGATACGCAATGAATAAACTACTCAGATTGATATTCAATTATAATCAGTAGTATCTAAAGAAATCGCTATGATAAAAAGAAGAGAGAGAAACATTAAAAATGGTGATTTAGATCACCAAGGATATCTCTGAAGTTAAGCACATATCAAAGCATATCAACTTAATGAAATATCTCAACAGAGGTCTTGAACCACTAATCTCCAAATAGCAGATCAGATATCAAGTATCAACTCAAATAATGTCACAATAATCAGAACTAATTTAGATGTCGGATATAAGGCTCAGACACCTTAAGTCTTAGGAGAACAGGGCCTTAGCATAGAGCACCACAGCACAAAGCCTCAATAGAGACCTCATAGTTGCTAAGTATAGAGCAGGCATGCATGCATCTCAAGGCAACAAGACACAGATCTTGAAGTAAAACCCTCCCACCTCCTCAGAATTTTCACCTCTTAGCTCATAGAACCAAGTAATCAAGTTTTAAGCAAGTATCGGATCTGGGTAAGGTCCAGGCTCACCAGGCATGAGGTAAGCGAGGAGTGGATAGGTGAGCGGGGACCTCACTCTCGAGTATACAAGACGATAAGCCCTATACAATTTTCCCTTTTATGTGCAACAAATATCTCATCCATACCCGATGTGGGACTTTAGTTCATGCTCCCTTCGCGCAGGCTGCTGCTGTGAAGATTGCTTCAGTTGATGTTGCTGCTAAGCTTCCCTCTTTGATTCAAGGCCTGGAGAGTATCACGAGGCTGTTCTACATCGATTGAGAGTGGGGGCGAGACCGAAGGTGGCCGGATGACGGTGGTCGGAGACGTAGGCAACGATCAGCAACGGCGATACCTGAAGATAGGAGTACGGCCTCTCGACCTAATTAGAATAGCTCAAGAGCTTCGTCTTAAGACGAGGAAGTTGACGGTGGTGGTGAAGTGTTTGGAGCTTCGTGATGGACGGACGGAATCGGAGATGGTGAATGGATGGTGTGTTGTTTGGTGGAGCAAAGGGGTGAGCAATTGGTGGAATTGGGTGAGGGCTTTTGGTTGGAGGCATAAGGCAGAGCTTTTGGGAGTGTTGTGGGGTAGTTTGGTGGGGTGGTGTGGTGTGGCGTGGCAAGCTTGTCGGAGCTATGCCGGAGGCGGAGAAGATGACGGGGGAGAGAAGCGAACGTCAATTGAAATGAAGTAGGGAAGGAGTAATTCTAACCTAAAGAAAGAGAGAGAGAGAGAGAGTTTGGCCTAATCTAATGGATGAAAGGGGGAGGAATTTGCGGTGGCGTGACTTGTCGGCGCCATGGACGAAGAACTCTCCGGCGATGGAAAGCGGTAAGGATGAAGGTGGAGAAGACTCCTACTTTGATCGACGAGGAGCAGATGAACTTAAGGGAGATAGAGGACCTCCCAATTTGATCATTAGGAGGCTTGAAGAAGCTGTGTGAGAGGCTTGTCGGAGTTATGGTTGGAGATGGCTGGAGGAAGAGGATTCTTGGCCTAGACCGGACTGGAAAGGACCACTGAACATCATAGAGCTTAAATAGAGCTCATATGTGTTCTATAATTGGAAGAATTTAGCCGTGGGAATAGGATTTTATGAAGAAGAGGAATTGGCAGTGTTTGAGATCACCAAAGCTCTCCTCTTCGAGTTAGGATCTGGAATTATGCTTATTAGGTTCCTGTGACTTGATGACCAATCCCTCCAATTTTGGAGGGATTTGGTGAAGATTTGATTAGTCTTCCTAATGAAAGCTGGCTGCTATGGGTTGACTCAACAATGGTGGTTGGGGTATAAGTGCGAAGAAGATGAGAAACTTAGGGACCTGAGTGCAAGACATTTCAAAAGCTAGGGGCTTAGATGTGAAGAATAAAGGTAGGGATTGAAGTGCAAACTAGGTTAAGATGAACTTTGATTGGGCCTAAATTTTGGCCTTAACCTAATTTGAACCCAAGGAATCTGATAGCGAAGTTGGATTTCAGTTTTGACTACATTTGACTAGGCAATTTGCACAGGAGCCCTAATTAGGGCAAAATCTCGTCTAAAGCTCTATCTAAGGTCAAAATAGGTTCAAATGGTTAAACCAAAGGTACCAAACCTCTTATAATATTTTTCTTTGAATTTGAGAAGGTTTAGATGAATTTTATCCTGATCATAACCTCTTTAACTCAAGCATGTTTAAAATTAGAGTTTTGTTTTGGTTCTCGAAATGCGTGAAACCCTATTTATATCTATGTGGACCCACCCTTTTGATTTTAATGCTCATTTGACCTTCAGTGAACCCCTGACAAACCCCATGGTTAATCTGCATTTATGATGTGATGTTAAAACTGTAAAATTAACCCTAATTTAATGTTTTCTTCTAAAAATAGATTTGCATGAAATTACGACTCTTAGGCGATTATGTAGGAGAATTTGTCACTTGATTTTCACTAATTTAAGTTATTTATGGATAATGATGGTGTTACCATCACCGACGACCCTCTAATTTCTTTAAATGCTCCCTTACCCTTGCGTTAAATCTCTTTCTATCTCTCTCTCTGTAGAAAAAGAAAGTGCCACCACTGCAACCTCCACCCACACCCTCAACTCACCACAGTAGCACAACACCACCACAACAACGACACTAATCCCATCCTCATCTCATTTTGCCCTCGCGAGCAGCAGGTGGAGTCCCACGTTCGCAGCAACCACCGCTGCATCGCTTTCCCTCTGCTTGACCCCACCACGCGTTGACGTCTCTCTCATCCTCACAGCAGTAGGGTGATAGCCACCATCACAAAGACCACACCTTCCATGTGTCAGAAAGCGTGGTGATAGCTACTTGCCGATGCAAAGTCATGCTCTCGATGTTCCCGTCATCACACCACATCTGCGATCACGAATTCTCCACGTCACCACGACTACTCCGTTTTAACCTACTGAGTTTACTTCGACCATTGTATAAACCAATTTGGGTATAAGCCTCCCTATGGAGACAACATACTTTCTTCATGGTTTATTGAGTCTGATATATGTTTGCGTTGATTAAATATTTGATACATGCAGGTCTGATTATTCTTTGATTGGATATCAACGACATTTATTTGATTTCATTAGTTCATGTTTTGATTGGGATTTTTTCCACCATGATTTATACTACCGACATACACTTATTAGTATTGGTATTATTATTACTACTACTATTATTACTATTATTAGCTGTTGCCTAAGCGAAAATTCGCTGCATCAAGGGTTTAATCCCTATTTGTGTCTACTAGACGAGGGTTAGGAAAGGGGGTTATCCTATGATGTGATGGCAGGCATAAGTAATTTTGGAGGTTTAAGTCAAGGTATAAGCTAACCCCCCAACAAACCTGAGTTAGCTTATCCCGTGATAAGGAGGCCATGAGGGGTTAGATTATCCCATGTGGTAAATAGGGGTTATCCCTTAAAAAGATGGGATAACCCCCTTTGTAAACCAACCCTTAGATCCTAATCCAATGGCCTAGTTCAAAACCTAACGAACCACTTAATCATAGCCCTTAGTTAGATCCCATGGCCTACATTTACCTACATTCTCTATAAAAGTACCATGACCCTGGCCCCACCATTTAATCTTATCCTCTACCTTAGCTCCACCATCAATAGTGCACGCCCACCATCACCATAGGTCCATCTCCATGGCTGAGACTACATCTAGGTTCCTTCCTAAGTTCTCTGTTAGTCGGGAAATTTTTGCTTGTAAAATGATATGTTAGAAAAATAATACGTCATCGCAGTATAAATCACATGGTGGAAAAAATCCTGAACAAAAATATTTATCAGTGAAAACTAACCACCAAGTTAGGATGTCATATCCACAGGGAGGAACAAATGCAATAAACTCATGGATACTTTCCCATTATATTTGGCCAATCATGTACGGAATCCATGCCCAGATCCAATGCGAAATGAGGTGAATAACAATAGCCAAACAAATATGAGAATGAATGAGTGCGATGTCACAATTTCACCTCAATTTAATAACCAACAAAAATGAGAAAAATAAGTTCTGGCAATGGCATATTTTATCATTTTTCATGGAACTCGAAATAGGGGATTGCTTCCCTTTATGTGTGTGCAAAGAGGAGGCAATGGCGAACTACGGGAAGCTCAGAGGAGGTCGTTGTTGACGAGGCCATTCCGGTGGTGGTGGTTGCACGGCTAGCAGCAACTGAAGTCAGTCAGACGACGGAGAGAACCTCATCGGCGGTGGAGTTCCCATGCTCGTGTGTGGGTTTATGGACGGCTCGACTGAGGGCGTGGTCGATCTCAGGGTGGCGTGCGTGTGCGGGGAAGTCGACGGTGCGAAGAATCATGGCCCGTGGTGGTGGCTGCATGTAGAGGTTGCCCGGTGGTGATAGGTTCTCCTTTGTTGGCGGTGATAAAGAAGGAGGAGGAGGTGGCTTGTGGTCTGAGGTGGCTACGCGGTGCGGCTGGGTTGCACTAGGGTGAGCAACGCCGGTGGGCACAGGTGGCATGGCCTTAGGCTGCTCACAGGGTGAGCAGCGCCAATGGACGTAGGCAGCGCGGCCTGCTGTGTGCAGAGTACGTGTGCAGTGGTCGGTCGTAGAGGGGCTGCTGCTGCCGTGCATGGCGCAGTGGACATGGTTGCTGCTGTTGGGGGCAAGGGGATGGACAACACAGTGCGATCGTGAGGGGTGGGATGGTTGTGCGTTGAGGTTGCATGAAGAGGATGGAGATGAAGGAACGTAGGGTCTCCTCTTAGTTGTGCAGTTGCTCCTATTGGTGGCAACCGGTAGGAAGATGATGGAAGGGGAGAGTGATGAGAGCCTCATCATGAGCCATAACTAGCTCATTTTGACATAATAAAGAGAATAAATGCTCCTACATAACCTAGAAGAAGGACTAAATGAAGGAATAAGTGCTCTGAGAAGAAAACATGAAATAAAGGTTAAAACTGCAATTTTACCATTGCAGTACATAAACGGGATTTCTCAGAGGCAAAACATAGGTCAAATGGTCTAAATGAGATAAAAAGTGGGTTGAGTCAATTAGAAATGGGTTCATGTGCAATCTAGGAATTAAATGACATTTGATAACCCTAAAACAGACCCGCTTAAATCAACAAGGTTCCAGTCAGGATAAAAATCAAGTAAACCCTCTAAAAATCATTGAAAAATACCCCCTAGGGTTTAGAATACTCAATTTGGCCTTGTGAACCCAGTTTGACCTAGATTAGGGTCCTAGCTCATTAATTGACCTAATTTGGGTTTTTATGCAAAATGTTTAGTTAAACGTGGTCAAACCTAAAATCCACTTCACTATTGGATTCCTTAGGTCCAAATTAGGTTTGTACCAAAATTTGGACCTAAGGGGAGGTCATCTTGACCTACTTTGCAATTTAGTACACCCAAATCATAATTTGGTCCCTATCTTTTGAAATCATTGCAGAGAGCCCCCTAACTTCCTCGACACCTTTGAAATCAGGTCCTTCCACCATTGTTGGGGCAGAATCCCACTCCGGCGAGGATTAGAGAGGGAATACTCTCTGATTCCTCAGAGATCCCCTCCCAGAAATGGAAGGGGGATTCTCTGAGGAATTCCCTTCCATCTAAGGCCAATCTTGATCCCTGGTGTGAACCCAATCTCTCGTGCGAATGCACGAGGGATTTGAGTACCCACCCTCTTTCCTTCTCCGGCGAGCCGGCGGAGGTAATGACGTGCCCTCCACGCTCTGAAAGCACGGCCCAGTGCCTATAAAAGAACCCCCAAACCCGGCCGCTCATTTTTAGCTTGACTTGGTCGGACTTCCACCTCAACTTCTTCTCTTTCTTCTCCAGCCAAGGGTCCAGCGAGCTCTGGCGAGCCCCCCTCCCCTCCCTCTTCGCTCTGCCACAAAACCAGTGGCAGAGTCATCTTCCTGATTCTCCTCTGCGTCGCGCAATACCCGCGCATGCCGCCTCAGCCCCGTCGTCGCCGCCGTCTTCCTCCATTGGGCAGCTTCTTCTCCGGCGACAGCAGGTACAGCTGTCCGCCTCTCTGTCCCCCTTCATCCTTGTAGTTAGGCTTAATACATTCTCCATCTTCCCCTCTCTCTTTTCCCCCTTTTATTTCATTTAATTGCCCCTCGACCGTCGCTGACCACCTCCATCTTCCTCGCCTCCGACCGACCTCCGGTGAGTCGCCCCCACCATTCCACCCCTCCACACGCCTCGCCAACCGTCTCATAAGCTCCGCCTCACCACAAGGAACAACCTCCGTCCATCCGCCATCCCTCTACGCCTCCACAATAGCCCCCTGAACTCACCCACACCTTCGGTCATAGGATGACCTAGGCACGCACACCTAGGCCATCCCACGACCTGCAGCACCGTGCACCACCTTCGCCGTGCCATGGCGAAGGTGCCTAGCTGGTCTGATTAAGCCGAGAGGCTTGTTTTGTGTTTGACAGGATTTCAGCCCCTGCCGCCATTGACGGTTGGAGCAGCTCCAAGCTTCAGCAGCTCCAGGCGTCAGGTTCTCCAATCTTCAGGTGCAGCATTGTTGAACGTTTACGAACCTACGCTAACGAGATTGGTTTTGGAAAACCTGTCGTTGTAGTTCGAAAGCGAAGAATTCGCGTTCAACAAATAAAATTTATACCGAAATTAAAATTCCGGGTCGAACACAGGGAGGCAGACGTTTGATTTAAAAACTACGCATTTCTTTTTATTTGTTACAGAATAATTAAATTTAGAACCATCTAATTATTTACAATAAATAGAAGAGAGAGAGAGAGTAAGAGAGAAAGAGAATATTACACAGAGAAATCAAAATGAGATGTAGAATAAACAAGGAATTTTTGTATTGAAGAGATTGTTCATTACAACTAGAAAGCATAAAACAATTACTCTAGAAAGCGATAAATTTACTTTAGAAAGCATTAAAAGAATGGAGAGAGAAATGACCTCCTCGACGATTGCTTGGAGGACGAGTAGCTTAATCTAGAAAGCAGTAAATCTACACTACAAAGCGGTAAAAAGAATAGGGAGAGAGAAATCCTCCTCGACGGTTGCTTGGAGGATGAGCCGGACGGGACGACGCCTGGACGAAGGAGAATGAAGAGGGACGAAGGAGGACGAAGCAGAAGAACGGGAACGAAGAAGCACGCTGTCGTCGTCGCGGGATCCACTTCCGAAGGGGAACGAAAATTGGACTTTATCTCGCGAGAAGCATCCCGGGTGTGGGACAAGCTTCTCTTGAGCTTTGGAGGGGTAGAGAGGAGAAAGAAGGGATGAAAATTTCGTATGGAGGGGGTCCCCTTTTATAGTTGCAAGGAGTGGGGGCAAAATAGACATTACATCTTCAAAATAATAAATAAGGGGTCTTTAGTGACGGATAAATCCGTCACTAAAGCCCCGACGTGGCCGTCGCCGCCGCGCCCACGCGCGCCTGCTCGGCTGCCTGCGTGCGTAACGCCTACGCACGTCCACGAAGTCTCAGCCGTCCGATCGCGAGATCGGACGGCTTAAAATCGCGCTTCACCGCTGCCGCCCGCCCGCCTGTGCATGCAATCGCACGTTCACGCGCACGTCCAATCGCGCGTCGGCGCTATCGGGCGTGCGCTGCCATTGGATCACGATCGTGCGGTCGATTGGAGGTGCGCCACCGCTCCAATTTCTGCGGGGCGCGGCTCGAACGCGCGTCCCTGCTTCGCGTTAGAGCGCTCGACCGCTGCGCTGCGGTCGCGTTTGTGTCGAGCGCTTGACTTCAGCACGGGCGCGTCGCAGCCGTTGGATCGAGATCCAATGGCGGAGAGGAGACGGGTGCGCGGTCTTCACAAGATGCAAGCGGCCGTTTGGGCGGCTGAGATGGCGCCACGTGGCGTCATCTTGGCCGTCCATCTTCTGGAAGTTGTAGATGGTGCCACAGATGTCGGATTGACTCGATTTTTCTGTCGTTGGGCTGCGATCGTCGATCCGAATTCATCCGTGTGGTCGGATTTGTCGTCTAAAGTGCGGATTTACACCATCCTGGCCCTTGATCTTCTAGGGTTCCCTGATCTCTATCTAATGCTACGGATGCCTGATTAGGGCGATCTTGGAGTCGTTGAACTCCAATCGTCGCCCTGATCACATCCATACGGTTAGATCTTTGATCCGAGGCCCCGATAAAATGTTTGCCCTGTCCAAGCACATAAAAGGAGACAATTAACCTCCATTTTATTCAAACTACTCTAAATGCGAGATGATGCATGTTATGCAATATTTATATCATGAAATGCAATCCT
Source organism: Thalassia testudinum (assembly GCA_037157565.1). Lineage (NCBI taxonomy): Eukaryota > Viridiplantae > Streptophyta > Magnoliopsida > Alismatales > Hydrocharitaceae > Thalassia > Thalassia testudinum. Next base: position 155,570,702 of record JAZHRO010000077.1, on the reverse strand, counting down.
ATGCTTAAGAACATGCATAAATAGACATTTTAAGTAGTGTAAATGTGTTTACATCATACCCCCATGCCTATCTTTTGCTAGTCCCTAGCAAAAACTATATGCTATTTATAAAAGAATTAGGTTAGATTATTTGGACCTAAGTTATTTTCAATCATTAAGAAATTGTCTACTTAGGAACTGAACTTTTAAAGACACAACAATGCCCGGGTACCAGCCAAAATGGAGACCGCCTCAAGCCCTCACCTTATTCAAAGAAAATTTTCTTTTTCTCTTTTTACTCTTTTCTAATTTTTTTTTTTTGGATTTTCACATTTTAGGGTTCAAGAGTGGCTTTCTACGACCATTCAACTCACCCGAGATTTGATGAGAACCCTAAATTTTAAGCATCTTATTGTGATTGTGATAGACTCGTTGACCGGCAATTAGAACGGACTTCGGATTTCTATGCCTCTAGGTGACCTCAAAAAGAATTCTGCCTAAAGGTGTATCTTTACAACCGGTAGCTTTCTCCCTACTTTTATTTTTTAACGGGGTCAACACAAGGGTGAATCCAGTGTATATCTCCCCGGTTTATTCTACTTCTCCGCTTCTTCCTAAGTGTTTTGGGAATTTTTAGTGCATTTTCTGAGCTGGGTTCTGGACAACCGATCGATGAGTTGTTACCACCGACAACTTACCAGCCACACTCGTGCGGCGAAGTGTGGCTTATTTCTTTTTGTTCTTTTCTCCTTTTTGATTTTTTTTTTTTTTTAAGTAGGTGGCTTCCTTGATCTAAGATTTACCTAAAGGTAGCAAAAAGAGAAAGGTCCAGTGATTGGGCTCTGGACAACCTACCTATGGGCTGTTACCCACGATAACTTGCCAGCCATATCACCCTAGAAGGTTCATTAGCTACCCAATTTCCGTTAGAATCGCCGAATAACGAGTCAGTGCAAAGAAAGTGTGTAGATGCTTAAAACTCAAAATTCCCTCAAATCAGAGGGTGGGTTAATAAGACGTGTACTTATCACCCAAACTTATTTATTCCAATTATAATAGAATTAAGATGGCGAGGACTCAAAGACAAATCCACATTTTAGTGGATACACAGGCTAATTAAGTCCAAAGACCTGACGGGTCTTTGTGTTCAGATCCTAATGTAGTATTTCCTAAGATTGCAAATTTTCTTAAACCCAAATTCTCTTTCCTAATTCCGAATTTTTTTTTATAAAAGAAAATAAACAAATCTACGGAGCTGACGAATGAATTCAGAGATAAATATCCACCCCCCATGCCTATCTAATGCAATGTCCTCATTGTATTAAAAAGACATAAAACAGAGTGGAAAAGCGTAGAAAGCACCTGAATTGCGTGAATGTCATGTCCGCTCCGAGATGAAATCAAAAAAAGAACTGTATAAGTGCTGAGTTTAGTGCCTTCAGCTAGGCGCACTATACAAAGAAAAGAAATGAAGAATTCACAAGTGCAGGTCAGAATTAATATAAACAGAAGAATCCTCTGACCTATCAACAGCGATCCACAGATGTGGACCAGATTGTGGTGCAGACCCATCCCCCATAATCGAGAATATCTTAGGTTCTGGATAAAAATTACCCAAAACCTAAAATCAGAATGCAAGCTGGGCCCGGCCTGCGATTTATGAGGATGCAACCCAAGGCCAAAATGTCGGGTTACAGAGAATTGAAGCTCAAAAGGATAATCGTCGAATGTGTGCTTGAGTTGAACATCCTCGAAACAAATGTCGTAAGGGTTCTGATTTGATGGTTTCAGCTTAAAAGGAACCCTTCGACTCAATCTTCCATTTCCTCCAAAATTAACTTCCCAAATCAGAACTTCCTCGCTCCTATCCTCCTCATTCAGCATATCAAATTCCAGGACCTCTTGTACATTCATCACCCCGTCTGAAATCTCCAAGTCTAAATGATGTGGCAAAATCAAAATTGACTTGGCTCTAATTATCTCAGAATTAGAATCATCAATAAGCTCAACAGGGTGTAACTGATAATCAGGGCATTGAATTGATTCTTCCAGAAAATGCAATTCTGGATCCGTATCGTGTGCCCTAATAAGATCAGTTTCCTCAGTTATTGGGCTATCAAATGATCTATCACATTCCTCAGGCCCAATCGTCTCACAAAAATCGTGATCTGAAAACTCGCGTGAGACTTCGCAACTTGAATCTTCACCATCAGGATCCGTATCAATGTATGTCCCAAAATCATTTGTCACTTTGTGTTCCAAGGAGACATACGTTTCCTCGTAACTCGGCTCAGGGATTTCAGGTGAAGAAATCAGATCATCCTTAATTGGTTGTTTTAATTCAATTTGGTCAGCTTCGTAACACGTGTCCCCCCCAACAGGTGCCTGAGCGGGTTCTGTCGTTGGCTTTCCTGAAGAGAGTTCATCTTGGGAATTATTCCAAGATTGAATCAAAGCAACCACGAATCTCATCCTCAATTTCGCTAATTTCCCAAGTAGAAACTCACCCGGGTTCTTATCCTTAACGTCCTGGAGCCAATCCAACAAAGACTTGTTTAAATCATCAATCATCTGAATCAGGGACTCCAATCTCTCAATGCAAGGTGTTGGCTGAACTTCTAAAGATTGAATGATATTTCTCAAGTTAGCCAGAACCTTATCTTGAACCTGGTTAACCTGAACCAAATGAGTTGGTTCAGGGTTGTTCGGGTTTGGGCTCAATGCAAGGGAATTAACGAATTGAGATTCGTTATACCCTTCTTGATAATAGGTCATTTTAGATTGTTGAAAAGATGGTGATGACCTAAAGGCAGTGAAATCAGAGGATGGGTAAGGATCGGTGTATCCTTCTTGATTGTAGATCGTATTATGCTGTTCATGAAAGGAAGACGATCTATAATCGATGTAGCTCTGAGAAGGATAAAAATCAAAATCAAAGTGTTCAGGGTTAGACCCTAAACACGGGGGTTCGGAATTGTATCCCCAATCCAAATTATCCCAACTAACTGATGGTCGATTACAATACGAGTTGGGATAATCGTCATGTTGAGGATAATTTACAACAGGAGGGAAAGAGCGGGAATGCGTGAAATATGTGGAAGGATTCATGATACACGAGAGGAAGAAAGGTGCCCTGCAATACAAACAATCAAACCTGTCCTTAAATAGGTTAGCCTAAAGACCTACAGACTCTCAAAACCCGTCTTGAGATAAAGGAATGATTTGATCTACTTCTGTCTGTTCAATCCAACCAGTTAGAAGGAGGGACTGGGGAGAAGGTTCTTCCTTCGGCATGCACCTCCGGTTCCTAGTGTACCCCCCAGCCGCGATCGTTTGACTCTACTCCCCTAGCTAGACATCAGATTGAACAGTAGAAATAGACTAATTGAAAATAATCTCGTTCTGGGTTCTGAAGAGCGAGTCCAATCCTTAAGGCCAACGTCTACTTTGTTTTATTTAGGGCTAGGTTTGAATGTGCTTTGGAATGTGATGGGCCCTTTAAATGGGTTGTGCCCTTAATGATTGATTGATTTGTGTGTGAGTGCACAACCAGTGGTTTTCAAGCAAGATTGTTTTTTATGTGGTGAATTTTAAGATTCAAATCTTGCTTAGTAGCTTTTAGGATTCAACTTTAGGTGTTTTCAATCAAGTTTCGTTGGCACACCAAGTTTTACAAGCACAGGTGAAGATGTTTTCCTTTAAAGTTTAAAAAGAATGTAGAGTGCCTGGTAAATCCCTAAGAGTTGAACCTAATTGGCAGCTACTTGATGAGTTTATTTTATTTGAAGTGGTGCGGCCCAATCAACTCAAACAATTGGCCACAAATGCACCACTTAATTAGGCACACAAATGATTACCTAATCTGATTTCTACTCGATTATGTGTTTGGATGTGTGTACCGGCTCCTAAGATCGGTTTACCGGTTGAGTTAGAAAATCAGATGAGGTTGTGTACCTCTGTGAGATTTTTTTATTTTTTTCTTTTTAATGTGGGGGTTGGGGTGAGTATGGGTGTCAAACAACAAACAATCTAACCTTAGAGTTTATAAAAACACCTAGGTTGATTGATGTTTGAGTTATTATGTGATGAAATGAAATCTAATGGGTGGGAGGTGGGGGGTAACTCACAAAACCTTCTACAGCACTTTACTCCAATCTACCGCTTTTGCCTGCCTCGAAAGAGTACCTGCAATTACAATAAGAAAGGAGAAAAGTGAGGTAAATGATTTGTAAGTTACAAAACGCGAAGAGAAATCAAAGATCGTTGCCTCCCCGGCAACGGTGCCAAAATGTTGAACGTTTACGAACCTACGCTAACGAGATTAGTTTTGGAAAACCTGTTGTTGTAGTTCGAAAGCGAAGAATTCGCGTTCAACAAATAAAATTTATACTGAAATTAAAATTCCGGGTCGAACACAGGGAGGCAGACGTTTGATTTAAAAACTACGCATTTCTTTTTTTTTGTTACAGAATAATTAAATTTAGAACCATCTAATTATTTACAATAAATAGAAGAGAGAGAGAAAGTAAGAGAGAAAGAGAATATTACACAGAGAAATCAAAATGAGATGTAGAATAAACAAGAAATTTTTGTATTGAAGAGATTGTTCATTACAACTAGAAAGCATAAAACAATTATTCTAGAAAGCGATAAATTTACTCTAGAAAGCATTAAAAGAATGGAGAGAGAAATGTCCTCCTCGACGATTGCTTGGAGGACGAGTAGCTTAATCTAGAAAGCAGTAAATCTATACTACAAAGCGGTAAAAAGAATAGGGAGAGAGAAATCCTCCTCAACGGTTGCTTGGAGGACGAGTCGGACGGGACGACGCCTGGACGAAGGAGAACGAAGAGGGACGAAGGAGGACGAAGCAGAAGAACGGGAACGAAGCAGCACACCGTCGTCGTCGCAGGATCCACTTCCGAAGGGGAACGAAAATTAGACTTTATCTCGCGAGAAGCATCCCGGGTGTGGGACAAGCTTCTCTTGAGCTTTGGAGGGGTAGGGAGGAGAAAGAAGGGATGAAAATTTCGTATGGAAGGGGTCTCCTTTTATAGTTGCAAGGAGTGGGGGCAAAATAGACATTACATCTTCAAAATAATAAATAAGGGGTCTTTGTGATGGATAAATCCGTCACTAAAGCCCCGACGTGGCCGTCGCCGCCGCGCCCACGCGTGCCCGCTCTCCTGCCCGCGTGCGTAACGCCTACGCACGTCCGTGAAGTCTCAACCGTCCGATCGCGAGATCGGACGGCTTAAAATCGCGCCTTCACCGCTGCCGCCCACCCGCCTGTGCGTGCGATCGCACGTTCACGTGAACGTCCAATCGCGCGTCGGCGCTATCGGGCGTGCGCTGCCGTTGGATCGCGATCGTGCGGTCGATTGGAGGCGCGCCACCGCTCCAATTTCTTCGGGGCGCGGCTCAAATGCGCGTCCCTGCTTCGCGTTAGAGCGCTCGACCGCTGCGCTGCGGTCGCGTTTGTGTCGAGCGCTTGACTTCAGCGCGGGCGCGTCGCAGCCGTTGGATCGAGATCCAACGGCGGAGAGGAGACGGGTGCACGGTCTTCACAAGATGCAAGCGGCCGTTTGGGCGGCTGAGATGGCACCACGTGGCGTCATCTTGGTCGTCCATCTTCTGGAAGTTGTAGATGGTGCCACGGATGTCAGATTGACTCGATTTTTGTCGTTGGGCTGCGATCGTCGATCCGAATTCATCCGTGTGGTTGGATTTGTCATCTGAAGTGCGGATTTACACCATCCTGGCCCTTGATCTTCTAGGGTTCCCCGGTCTCTATCTGATGCTACGGATGCCTGATTAGGGCGATCTTGGAGTCGTTGAACTCCAATCGTCGCCCTGATCACATCCATACGGTTAGATCTTTGATCCGAGGCCCCGATAAAATGTTTGCCCTATCCAAGCACATAAAAGGAGACAATTAACCTCCATTTTATTCAAACTACTCTAAATGCAAGATGATGCATGTTATGCAATATTTATATCATGAAATGCAATCCTATGCTTAAGAACATGCATAAATAGACATTTTAAGTAGTGTAAATGTGTTTACATCAAGCATATTCGGGACAGTAGTGCGAAGCACCTAAGTCCAGCAAGGAGCGCATCAACGTCCGCAGCTGTGGCGATTGCACGAAGGCTCTGTGGGTGCACGCGAGAGCAGGGCAGAACTAATAGTCCCACATCGGCGAAACGTGAAGCGCAGGTATACTTTAAATTGTTTTTGTGATATTGCCTCGTTGCCTCCGAACGCACAGGGGTGAGGTCCCTCACCTTATCCCACGCTCGCCTCGTCCGCGGTTTCACCTCGCAGATCTGGTGGGCTCCGACCCGACCCAATCTGAGCACACCTCGCGCATCACCCACCTGCCGGTGCGCCTGGTCCCGGGTGCGAAATCCGACCCGATTACCTGTGGCTCTGGGAGAGCGTCCTTGAGGGAACTTCGGGAAGAGAGCGACGTGCAGGTAGAGGGAAAGGGGTAGGTTTTGCTCTTTGTGCAGGCAGGCTGAGCGAAGAAGAGAAGAAACTTAGCCAAGGAAGAAAAGGACTACAGACAAAAAGAAGAAGAAGTCAGAAGAGAAGGAAGAAAGAAAGAAGGACTGCAAGAGAAGCAAAGGCAAGGAAGAAGAAGAAGTCTTCGCAGAAGAGAGAAAGAAGAAGAAAGGAAGAGAGACTAGAGAGAAAGAAGAAGAAAGCAAAAGAAAAAGGGAAAACACTTTTAAGACGTCTGATCACAAGATCAGACGTCCAATTTTACTCTTTTGTCATAATTACTTTTTAACCGCATACATTCATATTTGAATTAAAGTTTTGAGTAAATTAGAGTGTTCAATTGCATTTGAGATTAGTAGTAAATTCCGATTGCTCCCTGTGTTCGACCTCGGATACTCCGATTTTCGAGTAATAAAAACTCTTTATTTGTTTTGAATGCTTTTTCGGCTATATTACAACGTGACATCCTTTAAACTCGATCAAGCGCGATAAACAGAGAGTGCTTTGTTGGGTCATTTGTTGAGGAAGAAGAGGTCGTGCGTGGGGGTTGCTACTTGGTGTCAATTGTTGGTTCATGGTGATGGTCGCGGCGAGGAGAGCGAGGTCGCGATAAGGAGAGCGCGATCTGACGGAGGCTTGCGGTGATGAGAACGTCGCACGGATCACGGTGGTGGCGTCAAGGATGGATGGTCGCAGTGGCAGGAAGGAAAACGAGATGCGGTGGTGGCGTCAACACTGTCACCGCTGACCACGGTGGCAGTGTCATTGGTGCACAGGCATAGTCGTGGAGGTGATCATCATAGAGACTCACGGTGCTGGTGGGAGTCTGTAGTCTTGTGGGAAAGGAGATGAAGGTGGTAGGCAAGTTCTCCCTTCGTGGGGAGGAAGGCGGATCTTGCTCCCAGCTGTCCTCTCCTATTACAAAGAGAAAACAAAAAGAGAGAATTAGAGAATGGGAGAAATCATTGGGGAGAGAGATTTAGGGAAATAAGGAAGGGGATTGTTGATTTGATTGTTGCCCAGCATAGTAGAGCCATTATTTCCTTTTTAAATTAAGCTTGCCAAAAATGATAAGAGTGAAAATAAAGCAACCTTTAAGAGAGAATCTCTGATGATTTTCTTGAAAAATCAAATGTCACGATGGTATTCTAATTGATGCCAATAAAATTGAACTTCTAAAATTACTCCTGCATCAAAAGTAATTAATCAAATAACATAAATGAAATGCAAGAAATCCAAAGCTTAATCAATTTGATCAACATAATGCATACTCTAAATTAAATTTCCATCTCAATAATAATGTACTTAGGCACTAAATTAGTCCACTAAAGTGGACCTATCACCTTCCACCACCGTCCCTCCACCTTAGATAAAAACCTTCCCGTAGTACCATTCTTCCTCCCTAGTCCTTCCTCCTCCGTGCCACCGTAGTGGCTCTGCTGCACCTTCTCCAGTCCTTCCAGTTTGTTCCCAATGTCTTCGATCTGAGGTTCGACCAAGCAGTCTCCTACAAGCATCTAACAAGTGGCACTGCAACACTCCTTACTCTTTTCATTCCCCCTCCCTCTCATTTTATGCTTATGCTATTTTTTTATGTTTGAATCATTCTTAGTTTGTATAAACTTGGTGATAATCAATAGAAGCAATGTTTGAGTTTCAATGCTTTTCATGTTTCCTTTCCTATTTAAAACTGTCTTTTGCCTGATATTGTTGAAAAACCCCAAAATGTTGCATATGAAAAATGACCAAAAAATACAATGAAAGCTTTTTAAACTAAGTGATTGCCTCCTCATGTTTGACCTAGACTCTAATTCGTTCAGTAAAATTTTAAGTAATCCCTAGGTTTTTGTAGTATGATGACTTTGAAAATTAAAATCGCAATTATTTTAGCACATCATCTGATACTCATATCTCAATCATCAATCTAGTGATTTGATTTAGATTGCTTCGCTTGGGACACATAAATTTATCAACATCATCATTTCACAATATAAAACCATCAAAACATTACAAAAAAATGACATATAGATCACCCATAACGTCACATGTCAAGGTGATGCGAGTGGTTAATTCTCCTATGATTACTAGATAATCATATTTGGTGAGCATGATTGATGAGTCCATTTTAATGGACTATTATTACGCCTAAGTAATTCAATTCTAACATTGTATGTTGGTTAATAATCACATTTGTTCATTAAATGATTGCATGTGTCATTATTTAAGTTTACATTTCTTCTATTGCTTATTATGTAATTATATTTCATGTAGGGACCTGCAACAGCGCACTCATCTTCTCTAATTAATCTACTCTGATAATCGGGAAGAAGAGGGAGGAGGATAAAATGTGGAAAAGAATAGGGGGTGGAAAGATATTTTCCCCCCACAAATATCTCCACCAACGGCCAACGGAACCAACAGGCGTCGGGTAAAATTAGGAAGGGATTTGAAAATCCCTTGATTAGCATGGAAGAGAGGAGTTAAGAGGAGGCGAAGCACAGGAGAGGAGGATCATCTTCTTCCTCCCCCTTGAGGAAGAAACCATGCAACCGTGCTTGCACTGTGCACCATGCACCCTCCACCGCAAACACCCTACCAGCCTGCACTCCACCTGCCCTCACCACGCACCCGCGCCCTCTACAAGCGCAAGCACAGCCAAAACCCTCCAACACCCTACTGCCCACCGCGCCGTGCCCGCAGGCACCGCGCCTTCTCTACTGCAAGCTCTCACCGCAGGTACGCAACCACCAGCCTCACCTGCGCCCCCTGCACTCTTGCTTGCAGCACGCCCCCTCCAAGCCCTCCTCCGCCTGCCTTCGCGCGCGCCCAACGTGCTGCAGTAGCAGGCCACCCTCTGCTTGCCCTTGCACGCTTGCAGGGCTGCACCCACACTGCCTGCAAGCAGTTCTCCAGTGCTTCCACACCGCCACACCCCTTCAGCACCCCTCTCCAGCGCGCAACCATGCAGTGCGCACAGCACAAGCACGCAACCTCACAGTGCGCATAGCCACACGTGCAGTGCGCCTCACACCACACTGTTCATCTTCTTCCCCGAAGAAACCCATCGTCGATCGTCCATCTCCAAGTGCAACCACCTCCATGCACCACGAAGCTTTTCTCCAACACACCACGAAGCTTTGCTCCAACAGCGCCATCGACTTCGCCTTGCCCTCACAAGGCCACCCACACCCGCGGCAGACCTTCTCGCCGTCCATACGCACCCGCGCGCAAGCCATCGCCAACAACATCCAAGGCTCCGACCGGTCGCCGCCGGCCACCTCCATCGACGCCACGACCACCAACGTGAAGCCCGCATCCCAGCCGATCTACTCCGAGCACAGCGCATTCAGCAGTGGGCCCTCCTCGTGCACGCCAAGGAGAGCAATGCTCTGTTTTTCAACAGTAAAAAGCCTATTAAAAATTACAAGTATTGCCATTGTCAAAGCTACTATTTATTTATTTATCTTAATATTATATTACGGTGGAAGTGCATGAATGACCCTCAACTTTAATGGAATTGCATGCAGTCACATTAGATTCATCTCATGACTAAGCTAAATGTATCTTTGCCATGGGAATTAAGTTCTGATTTAGATAAATTTGATGACGCTTGTCAGTATTAAAGTAGCAATTCTGGTATTTCCATAGTGTGATTTTGCATGTGCACCCTCAGATTCTTGGTTAATTATCTAAATTGAGAATTTATGCTGGAAATGAGAATACTAATTAGCATGCACATCTGTTGAAATTCCCAATTACTTGATACATCATTACTCTTGTTTGATAGAGATGACCTAACTATTCGTGGTTAGATTCTGAAATTTAAAATGCTTTGAAAAATGATTTTCTACCACGCGATTAAATACAATGACACATCATTTTATGTTAAAGTTTTCAATGAAAACGAAGATCGCTCTTTTAATGGTCAATTGTTATAATCTACTATGTAAACCTAATTTGACATCTAGTGGAATGTTCTAGGCATCCCATTATTTTGGAAAATCATTAATCTAGAAAATAATCCCATTATGAATTCTCAAATTAATTTTCAAAATAATTATTTTGGTTGTTTGATTTTGAAAACAAAATACATGAATCACATGCAACATACATAAGCACAAGTAATCAAAAACAAAAATAAACATCCATCAATTCATAGCCTTTCAAAAACAAATGAATTTCACCAACATTCATATAAAATTTTTCAATAAAGGTCAGAATCAAATTCAATTTGATTCTTGGTCAAATCGCATACAAAATCAAGCATTAAAACACATCATAGTACTTGTTGTCAGCCAAAATTTGATTTAGGTGAACCAACAGCAATACCATAGGCTGACCAATGCAATCATTAGTTGACCAATGAGTACTAGATACTTGAACTTAGAGGGAAACTCTTTTACTTCACATATTGGTTGACCAACAAGCCTGTTAGTCGACCAATAACAACACCATTAGTTGACCAATGAGCCCATAAGTTGACCAATACATATTGTATCTCAGAAGGTGCTTGGGAACTCTTCCCTTCACATGTTAGTTGACCAATATCCAATATAATTCCACCAACAATAATACCATTAGTTGACCCATGAGGCCATTAGTTAACCAATAATTACTGTTTGCATATTTTAATACCTGATTTTGCCAAAAGTCATTTTTTTGTGTTAGAAAAAATACTGTACGTGACTCATAAACCTAAATTTGAATTTTTATGCTAAAAAATGGATTGACCAAGGGTTTGATACCACTATTGAATTATTATGGGGAAGACAAACAATTCATCTCAAACTCAAGGACAAATGATTCGTTCAAGGCATCGTGGAAGCATAAAAAACAAGGTGTTTTAAAATTTTCTCAATTCAACAAATCGATCAATGCCCAAAGTCATAAATCAAGAATCAAATGACCTAAACCAAAATCACATGGCAAGAACTAGCTTCTTCTCATTTCGAGGTCCCTATAGGTATTGAGATTACCTTTGGGGTGGAGTAACACAACATCCCATGTGTTGTTCCTCCTATAATAAGTCCCAACATGGCCCTAGGACCTTCTTCTTGGTGGGAGAATGAGACCCTCAATTTCGAGAACACCCAATCCTCCTCATGTTTCACAAACCCTTCACACTTTCAAAGTGATGTTCACCTCAAAACCACCCTTGCATGATTAATGAAGCACCAGCAAGGCCATGAACACACGACCCCTAACTAACCAGTTGACTAATAAAGGTCTTAGTCAATTGGTGCTAAGTGGGGACTCCTCCCAAGAGAGCGTCCCTTGTGTTGTTGGCTAACTAATAAAGGTATTGGTCGACTAGCAAGACCTACACTATTCTTCCTTCCTTGCTGAAGGTAGACCAGGAAGAGAATGGGACTCAAGGACTCATTAACTCTTCCTATCCTTACTCTGACAACGATAGGTTTTCTCTTGGACATGAGTTGGATGATTGATTAAGTACTTAGGTTTTTCCTTTGGGAGATATTTATAGGAAGTCACATTAATCCTAATATGGTCGGAGCCATGGCATTAAATCCACTGGATGGAATTGATTCCTATTTGAGATTTTCATGATTGAACCTTCAACTATTTTAGATAATGGAGTTTTAGCACCTAAAATGCATTTAATTTGCATCCAAACCTTTTGGATCAAACCAAACATATTTTTGCCCAAATAACTATCAAATCAAATACTATTTAACTCCTTAAATAATATTTGAATCCTATACAATTAGAAATCCACCAAAATCACTATTGGCTTCATTACACCAACAATAAAATGTTTAGGATTTAGGATTTATAGCAGTATAGCTCCCTTAGGTGTTCCAAATACCCATGAATCCTTCACATTGGAAGACTTGTGTAACCCTAAGGATTAATTCCCAAATCCACTATGCTTCCTACAATGGGTTACATAATTCATGTTCTCCTTGTATCTTTAAGGCGACAATGAAAACTAGCTACTTTCCAAAAAGGACTATCTTCTCTTTCATGTATGGGTTTAATCGAGACCTAATTACGGCGGATTCACATGCGTAAAGGTTGGATTTTGGAAAACCCATCGTCGTAGTTTGATTCGCGAGAAAATCCGTCGATCAGATAAAATTTATAACCGAAACTTGAAAAGTGAGTCCCAGGTCGAACACGGGGAGGCGAACGTTTGTTTTTGAAAATCCATGTTTCGCTTTTTATTTGTTTTTGTCATTTTTATCTTTTCTAATTTTTTTGGTATTTTTGGAAAGCAAGAGATTAAGTCGATGAATTCTAGCTAATCTACTTGCAAAATAAAAAGAAAGAGACAGAGACAGAGAGAAAAAAAATCATGTATTTTTAAATCAAATGTTTATTACAACTAGGAAAGCGGGAAATCTATACTACGAAAGCAATAAAGATAGAGATAGGTGAGAGAAATCCCTCTCGACGGTTGCTTGGAGGATGGCTCACACTGACGTCGCCTGGATGAAGGTGGTGAGGAGCGGGACGAACGAGGATGGAGCTGGAGGATAGAGGGCGGGGCAGGATGGCATCGTGGCAAGGATCTTCTTCCTAAAGGGAGGTGAAAAGATGACCACGGGATGCTCCATGAAGGGGGATGAGAGGCCAGAACAAATATTTATTTTCTTCTCTAGAGGAGCATCCCAGGCTTGGGACAAGCTCTCTCTAGAGCCTTGGAGGTGGTGAGAGGAAGAAAGGAAGGGATGAAGAAGAATGGGAGGGGTAGGGGTCCTTTTATAGTGGAGGAAAGAATCAAATTCGTATACAGGACATTTAGTGACAGTCATAAACGTCACTGAAGATTCGCCACAAATGTCACTGAAGACAGCCTTGCACCCACGCTGCCATTGCGGTAGTGCAAGCTCCACGCCATTGCTGCTGCACCACTGGGATGTGCTCCATGTGCCCTTGTCATGCGCGCACGCACGCTACGCGCCTCACGCCTGTGCACACTACTGTCATTGCCGCCGCCTTGCGTGTTGCATTGCTGCACCTACGTGCGTGCATGCCTTCGCGCACGCACTCCCGCGCTGCTATGCATGAGAGGTGGCACGTGCGTGCGCATGGGCGGCCTGGGTTGCACCATGTGGCGTGACCTAGGCTGTCCATCTTCTTTCTATTGTAGGGGCTGCTACAAAGGTTGGATTGAGTCAATTTTCACGTCATTGGGCTGCGATCGTAGACCCAAATCCATCTGCGTGGTCGGATTTATCGTTTGAAGCTCCAAATTACATCACCTAGTCCCTTGGCTGTTGATCTTCCTCGAACTGCATATGGTGCTATGGGACTCCAATCAAGGCGATTTCGGAGGCGTTGGACTCCGATCATCATTCTGATCAGATCTATACGGTCAAATAATCAATCTGTGGCTCCAAAATAAATCTCCTTCTCTCCTGACCACAAAAATGATGCAATTAACCTAAAATATACATAGCTACTCTAAATGTAGAATGATGCATGCTATGAAATATTTATAATATAGAATGCAAATCTAAGCCTAGGAACATGCATAAATAGGCATTTTGACCTAAATGGATGTGTCTACATCATACCCCCATGCCTATCTTTTGCTAGTCCCTAGCAAAATTAAACTACATGCTATGTATAAAAATAGAATTAGGACTCGATCGCTTAGGCCTGAGTCATTTATTAACAATAGAAAATTTCAACTAAGGTCCTAAACTACGAAAACTCAATAGTACCTGGGTGTCTGCCAGAATGCAGACCGCTCAATTCCTCCCCTTATTTGAAAAGGGAAGGTACATTTTTTTTGTTTTTTCTTCTTTTTTTTTTTTTTTGGACTTTTGAAGTTTGAGAGTTTCGAGCTAACTTTTTACAGCTACCCGACCCGCTCAAGGCTCGAAAAGGACGGTAAGTGCTAAGCATCTTGTGAGAAGAGTGAAAGACTCACTAAGCGGCCGTTAAAATGGACTTTAGGTTTCTACGATCCTTGGTGACCTTAAGAGTTTCTGCTTAAAGGTTTATCTTTCTGAATGGTAGCTTTCTCAACACAAGGACGAACCCAGTGTATATCTCCCTGATTTATTCTACTTCCACTCTTCTTGCCTAAGTGTTTTAGGAATTATTTGTGCATTTTTGTGAGCTAGGCTTTGGACATCCAGCCAATGGGCTATTATCCACGACAACTTGCCAACCATACTCGTGTGGTGAAGTGTGATTTTATTTTTTTATTTTCTCATTTTTCTATTTTTTTCTTTTTGGGTACCTTTTTTTTCTTTTTCCTAAGTAGGTATCTTCCTTGGTCTAAAATTTACCTAAAGGCAGTATGAAGAGAATGGTCGTGTGGCTGGGCTCTAGACAACCAGCCGATGAGTTGTTACCACCGACAACTTGCCAACCATACCACCCTAGACAATTCATTAGCTACCCAATTTTCGTAAAAATCATCGGAAAGTGAGTCAGTGCAAATAGTGTGTAGATGTTTAGACTTAAAATCTCCTCAAATTAGAAGGTAGATTGATAAGTCGTGTACTTATAATCCCAATTTAATCACCAAATTAAAGTAAAATTACTTAGTGAGGACTTGAGACTAAGTCCACATTCGAGTGGACACCCGAGCTAATTAAGCCCGAAGACCTGAAGAGTCTAAGTGTTCAGGTCCTATCATGTTATTTCCTAAAGTTAATAACTTTCAAATGCCTAAGTTCTCTTCTCCTAATTTCTTTTTTTTTCTTTTTGAATTTTCATTTTTTTAAGAAACTAAAGAAATTCTATGGAGTTAACAAAATGATTTCAGGAATTAATTATCCTCCTTACCATGCCTAAATGATGCAATATCCTCATTGTAAAAATAAAGATATGAAAAGGGCAGAGTAAAGATAATATCACCTGAATTTCGTGAAAATCAGGTCAGCTCTGCAGAGAGAAGAGAGTATACACATGCGCTAAGTTTAATGCCTTTAGCTAGGCATAAAATACATGCAAGGAAGAAATGGAGAATTGACAAGTGCGGGTCAAAATCAAAAGCAAAAGATTAATCCTTAGATCCGCCAGCAGAAGATGTCCATAGACGTGGACTAAGTTGTAGTGCAAACCCATGCCCTAGGGTCGAGTGGTTCTAAGGTTCTGGATGAAAATCACCCAGAACCTAAGATTATTGTGCTTGCGAGGTCGGACATGCGGTTTGGTGGTATGCAACCAAAGACTAAAGTGTCGAACAATGGATTGATCTGATTAATTAAAATCGGGTATCTACTTATAGTTTAGCTCAGGAAGATAGTCAATTATTCCAAGCTTAGGTCGCATGTGAAAGATATCGTAAGGGTCCTAATAGAAGGTAGGTGATTTTAGGTCAACAGGAACCCTTATATCCAAAATTATATTTCCCTCAGAAGTAGCTTCCCAGATTTTTCATTTCCACATTTCTACCCTCTAAAATCAATGTTCCTGGGACCTCCAAATCGTTGTACACCCCATCTAAAGTACCCAAGTCCAACAATTGTGACTAAATCAGGATTGACTTGGGTCTGGTGATCTCAAAAATATCATCATTCAGCTCTTCTGGGTGTGGTTGAAGGTTAGGGCTACCGATTGGATCATCTATTATATTAGGATCGGTATCCTCCATGTCAGCCTCAATTAGATCACAATCTTCAATAATCGGGTTATCAAATGGTTCATCTTGCTGCTCAAGCCCTTTAGTCTCACTAAAATCATTCTCGTTAAGCTCAAGTGAGACTTCACTAAGAGATTCCTCATCCTCAGAATCAAAGAATTAATGATCCTCATTAATATATGTCTTAAAATCACATGTCATTTCATGGTTCATGGAGACATATTTTTCGTCGTTACTTGGCTCAGGGATCTCGGGTGAAGCAATCGGTTCATCCTCAATGGGTTGCTTTAGCCCAACGTGGTCACCGTCGGTCTCAGAACATGTATCCCACCCAACAGGCGCCTGAGCAGGATCAGACATTGGCTCTCCTGAAGGGGGTTCATCTTGAGAATCATCCCAAGATTGGAGTAAGGCAACCACAAATTTCATCCTTAACCTCGACAATTTCCTAAGTAAAAACGCACCCAGGCCCCTATCCCTAACATTTTGGAGCAAATCTAATAAAGAGTTATTCAGCTCATCAATCATTTTTATCATAGGCTCAAATGCTTCAGTGCATGGTGTTGGCTAAGCTTCTAATGATTGGATGGTGTTCCTCAAGTTAGCCAACACCTTGTCTTGGACCTAGTTCACCTAAACTGAATGGTTCGATTCAGGTTTGGGTGGGTTTGAGTTAAATCTAGGGGAGTCAAGATATCGAGGTTCTCGGGTCCCTCCCTGATAGAAGGTTGTTCAAAGAATGGTGGCAACCTATAGTCAGTGGAATATTGGGCAGGGTAGGTGTTACAATCAACATATCTTTCCTGATTGTAGATCGAGTTGGTTTGGTCATCAAAGGATGGAGATCTATAATCATTGTAGGTGTGGGAAGGATAACGGTCATAGTTTTGTTGTCTAGGGTTAGGCCCTAGACACTAAGGTTCGGTATCGTATCCCCAATCAAAGTTATCTTGGCTAGTGGATGGGTAATTATAAGTCGAGTCGGGATAGTAATCATCTTGGGTATAAGTGGTGGTAGGAGGGTAGGATGGGAAATGAGTGTAGGATGTGGAAGGATACATGAAAGAATAGGAGGGGAAATCAGAAGAAAGAAAGGAGCCCTACAGTACGAGCAATCAACTCTGTCCTTAGGTGGGTTAGCCTAAAGACCTATAGACTCCCAGGACCCATCTTAAGATTATAACCGATTTGGTCTACTTTTATCCGATCATCCAACCAGTTAGAAGGAGGGGCTAGGGAGAAGGTTCTTTCTTTGGCTTGCACCTCTGGTTCCTAGTGTACCTCCCAACCACGGTCGTTTGACGCTACTCCCCTAGCTAGACATTAGATGGACTAGCAGAAGCAAATTAATCAAAAAAAATCTCAGTCTGAGCCTCGAAGAACGAATCAATCCTTAAGGCCAATGTCTACTTAGTTTTAATTAGGCTTGGGATGATTGTGCTATTGGAATGTGATGGGCCCTTTAGATGGGTTGTGCCCTTAATGATCAATTCAAATGTGTGTGCGTACACAACCAGGGTTTGCAAACAAGGTTATTTGATGATGTGACTTTTAGGGTTTAACCTTGTTTAGTAGCTTTTAGGGTTTAGTCTTAGGTGTATTCAATCAAGTTCAAGAGAACACTCCAAGTTTTGAAAGCACTGGTGATGATATGTTCCTTTAGAAATCAAAAAATAATGTGGAGTATTTAGTTCAGCCCTAAAGATTAACCCTAAGTGGTAAGCTACTGATGAATGACTTTTATCTTTAATGATGCGACCCAAACAGCTTAATCAATTGGCTTGTTGCACCACTTAGTTAAGACACACAGATATTTAACCCATTCAGATTTCTACCCACTTATGTGTATTGAGTTGAAGTGTACCAGGTTCACAGGTCAGATCCCAGTTAAGTGGTAGAATCAAAATGATTATGTGCCTTAGGATGAGAATTTGTGGGTGATAAGTGTCTCTTTTAATTAAATCTCACAAGAGAAGAGTATTTTTTTTATTTTTTAATATATGCAGGTGGGTGAGGTGAGGCGAAGTGACAATCAAACAATTAAATCTATCTTAGGGTTTATGCAAGCACCTAAGTTGATTTGAGTTTGAGTTATTAGGTTATGGAATGAAAATCTAGTGGGTGGGTGGGGGGAATAACATACAAATGTCTCTACCCGAACTTTACTCCAATCCACCGCCTTCGGCTCCTCGATCGGGTTCCTGCAAGACAATAAATCGAAGAAGAAAGATAGGTTAGAAAAATATGTAAGTAATGTGAGAAAGTGTGAGAAAAAACCACCAAAGAGTGTTGCCTCCTTAGCAATGATGCCAAAATGATGACGTCGGATTCGCACATGGATGGGATTCGAGTTTGGAAAACCAATCGTCGTAGTTCAATTTGCGAGAAAATCCATCGATTAGATAAAATTTATAACCAAAACTCGAAAAGTGAGTCCCGGGTCAAACATGGAGAGGCGAACGTTTGATTTTGAAATTCCATGTTTCACTTTTTATTTGTTTTGTCATTTTTATCTTTTCTAATTTTTTTGGTATTTTTGGCAAGCAAGAGATCAAGTCAATGAATTCTAGCTAATCTACTTGCAAAATAAACAGAGAGAGAAACAATCATGTATTTTTATAATCAAATGTTTATTACAACTAGGAAAGTGGGAAATCTATGCTATGAAGCAATAAAGATAGAGATAGGTGAGAGAAATCCCCCTCGATGGCTGCTTGGAGGATGACTCGCTCTGACGTTGCCTGGATGAAGGTGGTAAGGAGCAGGATGAACGAGGACGGAGCCGAAGGACGGAGGGCGGTGCAGGATGGCATCACGACGAGGATCTTCTTCTCGAAGGGAGGTGAGAAGATGGCCAGGGGATGCTCCACGAAGGGGGATGAGAGGTGGGAACAAATATTTATTTTCTTCTCTAGAGGAGCATCCTGGGCTTGGGATAAGCTTTCTCTAGAGCCTTGAAGATGGTAAGAGGAAGAAAGGAAGAGATGAAGAAGAATGGGAGGGGTAGGGGTCCTTTTATA
Organism: Thalassia testudinum; assembly: GCA_037157565.1. NCBI lineage: Eukaryota > Viridiplantae > Streptophyta > Magnoliopsida > Alismatales > Hydrocharitaceae > Thalassia > Thalassia testudinum. Next base: position 155,551,630 of record JAZHRO010000077.1, on the reverse strand, counting down.
GTGGAGGAAAGAATCAAATTCGTATATAGGACATTTAATGACTGTCATAAACGTCACTGAAGATCCACCGTAAACGTTGTTGAAGATAGCCTTGCGTCCACGATGCTGCTGTGCTAGCGTGCTCCGCGCCTCTACTGCCACACAGCTGGAGCTCGCTCCACGCGCCCTTATTGCGCGCGCTACGCGTCTACCGCCTCATGCCCGCACACGTTGCTGCCGCTGCCTTGCGTGCTGCACTGCTGCGCCTACGTGCGTGCATGCCTCCGCGCACGTGCGCACACCTGCACTGTTGCGCTTGCGTGCGTGCATGCCTCCGCACGTGGGTGCACACCCACACTGCTATTCTCGTGCGGTGGCGTGTGCGTGGGCATGGGTGGCCTAGCTTGCGCCACATGGCGTGACCTGGGCCGTCCATCTTCTTTCTATTGTAGGGGCTACTACATAGGTCGGATTGAGTCGATTTTCATGCCATTGAGCTGCGATCGTTGACCCGAATCAATCCGCGCAATCGGATTTGTCGTTTGAAGCTCCAAATTACGTCACCCAGTCCCTTGGTCGTTGATGTTTCTCAGACTGCATATGGTGTTATGGGACTCCGATCAAGGCGATTTCGGAGGCGTTGGACTTTGATCGTCATCCTGATCAGATCCTTAGGGTTGGATCGTAAATCTGAGGCTCTGAAATAAATCTCCTTTCCTGACCATAAAAAGGACATAATTAACCTAAAATATACACTACTACTCTAAATGCAGAATGATGCATGCTATGAAATATTTATAATATGGAATGCAAATCTAAGCCTAGGAACATGCATAAATAGGCATTTTAACCTAAATGGATGTATCTACATCAGGACCCATATGACCATGCATGGAATTTCGTACATCCTAATATATGCGGACTGAGCCCATATCTTCCAATCCACTATGTACTATAATGGCAAATCTGGGTTATCCCTTTAAGAGACCATGTGTCTCCTATTCTCTCATATACACACCAACTTTCCAATCTCAGCACCAAGGTGGGTGCATTGATCATCAGTCCACCAAATGTATATATTCTAATACAGAGACACATATCTATCTCAAGTCAAAGGATACGCCCTCTCTATGATATTGATAAGAGAAGGAATTCCAAATCTTTGTCTCATCGAGCCAACTCCATGACTCAACTAGTGTTAAAACCCCAAATCTCCATTCTTATGCAAAGGATGTGCATTAAGGGAATTAGTCAGGTAACAGTCTCTTGAGAAGATTGCCATCCCTCCTCAGATTGGAGACAATTATTTGATATCATGATGGTTGTTGATGACTAATCAAAATCCTCAATCCAAACAATTTAGATCTTCAATACCTATCATTGGTATGTCTAACATGGCAACAGTACATTCTCCCAATTATACTAAGGGACACAAACTAACCACATTATTGTGTCCATGTAATCTAACACTCAGATCTGAATTACCGATCAAGTGATTCCACTTAGGTTGGGGCTCTCCAAGGGCACCTAACTCCAACATCCTTAAGTTCAAGCCTTATATGAGGATCCTAGAAATCTAAAATAGTCCCCAAGAAGACTAGAAGAAAAATACTTGGTTGTAGGATCTAATATGGATCTATGCAATCTGATGGCTATGCACACAAACAAACTCAATGTTAATATTAGTAATAACAAAAAGATTTGCACAAATAATTCAAACCACAGAAATTGACACAATATGTATAGTGATTTCCCACTCACTTGGGTACTCTACTAGCTAAGCCTCCTAACTTAGGATTTTTAACCCAATTCCCTCAACCCTGAGTGAATCAATCTACTAAATGAGGTAATTAACAGGCACTACAACAAAGAAGGGTTTTGGTCACGGTTAAAAATCGTCACCAAAGGGTTTGTAACCATCACCAATTAGCGTCAGCAAAAGTTGTGTTGTGGAAGGGTCTTTAGTGATGGTTCCACCAAGAACCGTCACCAAAGGCGGAGATATTTGGTGACGGTTCCGCCCAAAACCATCACCAAAGCCCCCATCGTAGCTAGGTTCCATAGCTTTGGTCATGGTTATAAATGTGACCAAAGGATTTAGTGACAGTTTCACCAAGAACTGTCACCAAAGGTGGAGATATTTGGTGACGGTTCCACCCAAAACCGTCACCAAAGCCCCCATCGTAGCTAGGTTCCACACCTTTGCTCATGGTTATAAACGGTGACCAAAGATGTTTAGTCATAGTTGTAGAACCGTGACCAAAGAGAAAGCTTTGGTCACAGTTCCTTAACCATCACCAAAGGCTACCTTTGGTCACAGCTAATAAACCGTGACCCAAGGTCTCTTAAAACAAAAATATTAATCCCAGTAGATTCCTATCCATCTTGTTGTGGCCATAAATCAACTTCATCAATTATACATGAGTAAAATCCTTACAAGTATTCTAGAGATTATGTCACCAACTTAAATACCAAGAAATTTCAAGAGAATCTTATTTCATTCCTTTTATTTTTGCATCAGTAACCAAAACTTGGATGCGAACAAGCAAAATTGCTGTAAACATGGATGTGAACAAGCAAAACTGCTGCACATATGATTGATACAAGAGCATCGTTTTAGAGTAAAATAACCAAGAACCACAGTGTGATACATGTTTAACAGGGAATTTGACAAAAAATGCTGCATTGAGGCACTCACAGGAACTTAACAGGCAATGCCAATAACATTTTCAAGCGATTGTTCTAGGCATAAAAATTACAAACCCTGGCAAATGACATTTCATCCCAGTCAAAACAAGAATTCAAATAAAAGCTCCCTTGGACACTCCATTCACATTAGAAGCTTGCTTCTCTACACTCATTTAGACAATTATCTTCATCAAAACATGCACTTGAAAAGAAAAAAAAGGATTACAATTACGTACACTAATGTCCAAATATAGTAATGCCTTTATTAAGATTGCAATGGCATTCCAAGGAGAGTGTAGAAGATGACTATTTTTTCAAAGGGAAGTTATAGGGCATTTAGCAAACACATTATTCAGGGAAAAGTTTATAAATGAGCACAGCAAACTAAGCGATAAATTTTAACATCAGTGTTTAATTCAATGATGTCTTGTATACTTCTATACCAATGAACATTTTGTTGGAAATTACTTCGATAATGTTGCCACTCTACCATGAAAATTGTTGAGGGTGACAAATGCAAATCAGGTATTGTCAAAGTAGACCAGCTAAGGCCCCTAAATGATTGCTCAGTGAGGTTAAATAGAAAAAAAAAAACTATAGCAAACATAGCTTAACCATGAGTGTATGAGAAGATTCATCATATAGCTATACACATTTATGTGAAACAACCAAACATTTTCATCAGAGTCAAAAGGTTCTCTAGGATTATCATCAAACAGGGTACATAAATAAATCACGAAAATGTGATTTACAATAATAAATGACAGCCAACACACGAGGTATACAAATTACTATGTACCTATTGCTACTGCATCCGCACTTGCTGCTGCTATTGCTACATTTGCTACTGCTGCTGCATCTACATCTGCTGCTGCTATTGTCGCATTTACTACTACTGTTGCTACATCTAAAATGGTGTACCTACTGTTGCTGCATCTGTTGCTGCTATTGCTGCTGCTGCTGCTCTACATCTGCTATTGCTATTGCTGCATTTGCTACTACTGTTGCTGCATCTGCATCTACTGCTGCTACTGTTGCATCTGGAAAGGTGACTCTTTTTGGAATAAAGATAGAAAAGAAGCAAATATATATAATACCTACTAAGCTCCAAAATCTATCTATCTGCCTAGGAAATAGACCACTGAAGGAGGAGCATCTCTGCTGCATCTCTACTACTGCATTGCTGAATTGAATGCTCTAAAGGAGGAGCTGAAGGCTACAAACGAGCACTTGGTTTATCTGGAAAATGATCATCATATTAACGATTTCCTCGACTTTACTGATCTACAACAATGCTCTTGCCACCTATTCATATATCAAACATGATAGATCATGGTCTAACAGCACGATCACATCCTGAGCACCGTATAGATCGTAGAACCATTTTATTGTTATTTATGAATAAATCATGAGGCAAACAAATCCCGGAGCCCTCAGATCGTCTGCACTTGCATTCAAATTAGTTCAATGCAAGCAAGTGCAATCAGGAATTTAAGATGAAAAAGATGACCAACTCTAGACAACTTCGCTACGGAAGAAAGTAGCCCAACCAAAAAGGATAACTTATCAAAGAAATTAGAGAACCTTAACATTCAAATGTAAGGTAAGAGACTCTAATACCATCCAAAACTTAATAGTCATCTTTATCTACACATTAGGAACCAGGAAGAAGGTTTTCCTTGGTTCAGTTGGCTACAAAGACCCATGGACCAACCCGAGACCAAAAAGTGGCATGTCAGTACAGCGAAAAAGAACATGAATAAATAAACACCCAGACAAATAGCACATTATCAGGTGGCAAACAATGTGATTCAATTACCAGTTCTGCAAACTATAGCTAAAAAGTAAAATTGATATTCAATAAAGAAACAAATGGAAGCCATGTGCAAGCACAGTACCAAAAAAGACATTTAAGCATTGAAGTTAAAACAACAGAGGTGAGTACTGGAATGAACTAATACTGAAAGCATGTTTTCCTTTAACTAAATAGTTAGACATCCTAATCAAAGAGACTGAAACCCATATCCTCATCTGACTCCTCAGACTTCTCTTTCTTCGGCTCTTCTTTGGTGACCGTAGTAGCAACAGCAGCAGGTGCAGCGGCAACAGCAAACTTACTTGGGTCCTGCATCATCATGTAATATGTTTGATTAACCAGGAAAGTTAATTTACCATATGAAAAAAGAGAGATTTAATCAAACCTTCAAGTACTCTTTGACAGTTTCAGCTTGCAGGAACGAGTACTCAATCGCAACCGCAATAGAAAGAACATTCTTATAAGCATTTATAAACATGTGGGGAGCAGTAGCCAGGGTTGGGTAGGAAATGGACAGGGATAGAGAAGTGACCATGGAAACACCAATAGCAAACTTCTCAACCAGATCTTCAGTCAAATCCAAAACCTCAAGGCTAAAGACTGAGCCATCATCATAAACAGACACAAGCACGAGGCCATATGAGAATGGCCTGATGCCAAGTTTGGCAAGCAGGATAGCCTCGGATGATCCAACCTTATCGCCTTTCTTTATAAGTTCAACTAGGGTAATAATTTCAACAGTTCCCTTGTTAATCTTGGTGGGAATGTTGAGAACCTAGAGGAGACAAAAAGAGAATGTTGTAGAGCAGTTATAATTAGTCTACGAATGTTTAATCAACAGAGAAGAGGCTAATATGGTGCACCTGGAAGAAAGATGTCTGGGAGGGATCCAACCCAGTATTCCCAGGAGGGACAGCAACATCTATGGGTGCAATAAGTCCAGCACTAGCAGAGGCACCAACCTGATAACAATTACCACATTATGTTAAGTACAAAATCATCAAACATTGTTAGACTAAGTTATGTATTTAGATTTGGGCACCATGCAACAGATACACAACTGTATCATGCATGGCAAACCCAGAGAGATGATTACATCACAGGTGGAATTCAAAAAACCAGTTAAGAAACAGTTTTCCCTAGATTGGCAGTCTGAGAGATTGAATTGTGTAAAGAATTGCCAATTGGCATAGAAACCTCATGAAACCATGTTGTAGTTGCATCATTTCAACCTTAGTGTTTTTTACTTTAAGGCTTCAACTTAAGAAATTTTCTACTTCATATTGCTATCATTATCAATGAACATGTTTCCAGATATCAAAATCACCGAAAACAATTTGCCAAATAAACGAACAATGGAGCCTGATAAAAGGAAAACAATCTCTCTCTAGTCACTTATATCTTAATGATGTTTTACATGTGCCAAAGGCGAATAAAAATTTACTATCTATTCAACGTTTTGCTCAGGACAACTCTTGTTATTTTAAATTATATCATCAGCATCTCGTAGCCAAGGACACAAAAACAAACAAAGTTCTTCTTGGAGGGAAGGCTGTTAGGGGTCTCTATCAACTGTGGTTGCCAATCTCTATCACCCAGCAACTTCATAAATTTCCAGCAGCTCCTTTCTTGCAGCATATCTTTCTCAGAAGGCCTCAGTGGATATATGGCATTGCTATTTAGGACATGCCCACAATAATATTATAAAAAGAATTATCTCTCAGTTTCAACTCCCTACTGTTAACTCTTCTGTTACTAATGTAAGTCCTACCTGTTAAATGGAAACATGCCATCGCCAACATTTATATCAAACACCTACTATCAGGAATACAGCATTTGCCTTGGTATTTTTGGATGTCTGGATTTCTCCCCTTTTGTCATTCCAAGGGCATAAATACTACGTAACATTTATTGATGATTTTAGTACATATGTTTGGGTGTTTCCCTTGCATACCAAAGCTCAAGTTTATGAGGTTTTTCTTCAATTTCATGCATATATCAAAACACAATTCAATACTGGCATTAAAGATTTGCACACTATTTGAGGTGGTGAATATTCGCGTATACACCAATGGTGCAAAGAAAATGGAGTTAGTCATAGGCTTTCCGCTCCCTATACCCTAGAGCAAAATGGGGCTACTGAATGTAAAAATCATCATTTAACTGAGGTAGTGCTTGCTTTATTAAACCATGTTGCTATTCCCCATTGTTATTAGCCTCTTGCATTTCATTCTGTTGCACATATTATTAATAGCCTTCCCAAAGCCGTTACAAATTACAACTCTCCACATCAACTATTATTCCAGAAAGACCCAGATAGAGTTTTAGCTTCAGGGAATTGGTGCTTGCAATATCCCAATGTAGGGGTGCTAAACTTATCGGCATTGGGTAGTGACCATAGTCGAATATTACTCAGATTATATAGAAAAATCAAAAGTACATCAAAGGCATGGAGGCTGGGGGTAGAATAGACATTGTTACAAGATTATCAGTGGGAGGTGCAGAAAGCTTAGACAGATAATGAACTAGAAGGGTTCTGAAAATATGGGAATGGAGTGAGCAGATAACGAGGAAATTGTAGGTTTAGCACAAAAAATCAAATGTAAACTGGAAGAAAGGAAAGCAAATATTGAGTTTGAGCTTGCTAATTTACAAGGGAGGTTAGCAGAAAAAAGTAATTGCAGTAGGGAATTGGAACTTCAAAAGCAATATGACGAGGTGCTAAAATAGGAGGAGGTGCATTGGTACCAAAGGTCAAGACATGAATGGGTTCAAAGTGGTGATAAGAATACAAAGTTTTATCACTTGTACTCTCATAATAGAAAGAGGAAGAATTCAATCAATTGGATCACCCTCCCAAATGGAGAAGAAACTGTAGCCCAAAGTATTATCAGTAATTGCTTCTACAATTTTTTCAAGGAATCATAGACCACCCAGAATTAAGAAATCAGACTTGATGAATTATTTTCTAATCATCATTGGCCATCAGCGGTGGAAAGCAACTGGTGCACACAAATCCTAGAGTAAGATGAAATTCATAATGTCCTATTTAAGATGCATTCGTGTAAAAGCCCAAGCTCTGATGGCCTCAATAAAATCATCAGGTGGAAGATGGATATGCCAACAATAAAATTGATGAGGGAAATGGTAGATAAAATTCAGTTTAGCATTTACATATCATGGCTCAAGCAAATCAGATTACATGATAAGTTATGGGCTAAGACAGATATTATCATGCGTGATAGGCAAATGAAAATTTTAAGCATAAAACTGTAGGTCATCATCGCCATGATCATGGCTTGGATTGCATCCGACTCTAAAATTTGTTTCAACCTTATCATAAGTGCGAGGCTTATAAAAATGGTATGTTCCTCTGAGTACACAATAAGCACATATTTATGTGTACTTCAAGACCAGATGAATACATGCTCCTTTTTACAGTCCATCCGGCCACTAGATCTGATAACCGGGGTGGTAGAACATTGGGTTGCCACTAGATGGACTAGTGACAATGAAGAAGGGTGTTGAGGCTTGTCGCTTTAGGAACAAGCGACAAAGTTGATAATTATAATTTGTGTTCTTGTTTAACAAGTTGCAGAATGAAATTGACCACCATACATAAAGTCAGCCAAAGTACGACACAACGTTTCGAAAACTTTTTCACATTCAATGCAATATGGCTACTTACTTCAAGCACTTGTTGTTGGACATGCAAAGTATGATATACACATTCAATTAAACTGGGCAACAACCAAATTAACAAACCAAAATTTAAAGAAATCTATCTGCTGGTGGGATTATTTGGATACAAGGTAGGTTCTAATTACCCTTCCAGGTAGGATTATTTAGAACTGTTGCTTTACCCTTCTAGCTTGCATGATCTGGAAGGTGACTTTCATAAAATCCAAAGTCATCAAGAACTGATGTCTTGCTAACATGATCCTTGAACAACTTGAGAATTTGATTACCTTAATCAAGTCTCACCTGTTGATCAAGAATAGGAAATTGAGATTAGAATGACCTTTGCTAAAAGAACACAGTGACTGGAATCTATTTGGTGCTTCATGAAAGTATACCAATTGAGTGTCTCTACTGTTTATCACAGGCTTATTCTCATTATTTTCCAAAATAATATGCTTGAGAGTACTTTAGCACATCAAACACATCTAGCATGATTATTACTTTAGCACTACCTGAGAGTGAACTAATGCATAATATGACTAATCAACATACACAACTACTGGAAAACATGATCACAAAGGCAATGGAAAGTACTGAGCCTAGGGAGTTGGCTCCCTCATCATGCAGATAAGCAAGGCCTTGAGCCATCCCAAGAATTATGTTGAATCTTTGTTTCTAGTTAGGGATCCATTCTGTTCATCTATTAGGTAACTGCTAAAAAAAGAACACCACAAGTCAGAGTTAAACAAAAATGGGTGAAAGAAGGAAAAAATGGTAGGTAGATCTGATACCTAAGCTCTTTTTTGCCAATCACAGAATAATAACCAGAGTCCATTACTGCTGTTGGTGCTACTACCACTGTGAAAGCTTCATACATTCACCACAAATGCAAACATACTCATATCATTATTTCCCACATTCATATACCACAAATGTAGATATATATTTTTACCATTCATTTATATATTCCATCAGTCACCACATGCATGATACTCATTCATAAATAAAACACATGTATATATAAAATGTTTTGAAATGTATACATATTAATGGAGATAAAAATCATGTGCATATCTTAAAGCAGAGTGAAAGATCCTTGTATTACCATCAATTTCTTCCCAAAATTAATAAATCTTCAAAAATTAAACATCACCGTAGCTTGTGATGCTATTAGTGGTCTACAAGGTTAAGCTTAAGGCTAGGAGTTATGAAATGAAATTGAGTTTGATTAAACTCTAAGTGGGCTTTGAGCTCCGCGTAAGGTCAAAATTGACTTTTAGTGTTCGAACTTATAACTTCTGAGTGCAAAGCATGTGAAAAGGGAATATTAGCAGTAGCAATCTCTTTTGCACACATGTGATTCTCTCATTGTCAAGAGCGTAAATAGATGCATTGCTTGCATGACAAAGGGACTTACCCAAAGTGTACAATTTATTTCTTTCAATGGCAAATCAAATTGATAGTAACTTTCAACAATGTCTTTTTTATAAAAAAACTATCAACAATGCCCTATGCGTAACACTCACAAGTAATACTGCATTGCTGACATAATGGGCATTTAACTTTCTAGTAGAAAATGGAACTATAGCAAAAGTGCAAACTTATAAGGGGTTTCAATTATAGAGATATTTTTTTCTATGGATAATTACCCATCCAATTTCCAGTGGAGATTTCAGAAAAAAACTTATACAAAAATGCTAGCAGATAATGATTTCCATTCCAATGAAATTAAATTGATTGGTGTGTAGGAGAAGGATTGTTGGGGGTGTCTTGGGATAAATGGGCAAGATTACACATAAGGGTGTACAAGATTCTTTGTTATGGAAGCACACCTTGGCACCTATTCAATTGATTGTAAAGAAAGGGCTTTTCTACTTAGATCTCCTTGCAACCTAACCTTGTCTGGGTCTTGACATGCTAGTTTCCATCATTTCAAATGAACAATGCCAGAAAAGAGAGCTGAGTAGAATGAAGCTTTTTGAATTGGATGCTTTTGTTCTGACTAGCTTTTTGAATCTGTATTACTCTCAGGTTTGGAAAATTGGCAAGTTTGAGATATTGAGAGGAAATATATGCGATTTTACGGAGTCAAAGTTAAACAAAAAAACTCTCTTAATTAGATATCTTGAGCCCTTACAATTTCCTCAGCACCATCCTAATTATGCCAGAGCTTAACTATGTCTAAATTTATTGAACGAACATAAGAACTAGGCAAATGCTTCCTTTTTTTCCTTTGTTGATTTAGTTGTCTGATGATTTAAGAGTCAGAAAGAATTCTATTCATTCTATGATCAATACTTTGAGAATAGGGAAAACATGTATGAACTTTCTTCACTCTGATTATAAAGGACTATGCTTACCATCTAGCCATGCTATTTTGACATGGAAAGTGCCTTTTCTATTATATATGTTTATGAGATTTGTTCGTTTAAGGAAGCTTCTCAGATTGAAGGATACAGAATAATGCGGCTAGGGTATGTTCTTTGATCATGCTTATTAATAATATAGAATGTTGCAATCTTGACACTATTATAATCTTAAAGCTTCCCAGATGCATGTTGTCGATGACCAAAAAAAGGTTCCTAGATGCATGTTGTCTATGACCAAAAAAGCCTTCCTAGTTTCAAAACTTGTTGGCATACCATCAAACACCTGATGTGTGTGTTACCCCTTAAGCCAATCCGAGGTCAGTAGATCTCCTTGAGCCAATCCGCAGCCAATAGATCCACAAAGTACTACAACAACAATAATAATAGGAGATCAAGAGAAGTGGAGTTGGAGGAGGAAGAATGAAATGAACAAAAAAATAAAAAGAAGGAAGAGTGGTGGATTAACCCTAGTTGTAGTAGGGGCAGTGGTAATGGAGGTGCTACTGGGGAAGATGAGGGAGGGAGAGAGGTAGCGATCTCAAGGGGGAGGAGACATGCCTTCGTCAGGGGAGGTGCCTTCGTCAGGGTAGGAGATGGGTCTTGAGGTAGCAGTCTGCTGGGGAAGATGGTTAGGGGAGGTGCCTTCGTCAGGAGAGGGAAGGGGGTTAGGGATGGTAAGGGGAGTTGACATTGTCAACGAGGCAGTCAGAGAGTAAAGGGATGGGGAAGGTAATGGCAGTGGGAGTTGATTTTCGGTGGTGATCTTGAGGGCTAGGAGAGGTGCTGCTGGAGATCTTGAGGGGGAGTCAGGGGAGGCACCACCGTCATCGGGAGAGGGAAGGGGGCTCCTTGCAGGTCGGGGGAGCTGATGCCATTGGAAGGGGGTCGGGGAGTCGGGGGAGGAGGATGGTGATGGGGACATGAGTGGGCTTGAGGAAAGTTGTGATGAGGAAATTCGGGAAAGGGTGCACGGGAAATTTTTTGAGGGAGCAATGGTGACGGTTTCACTTGAAACCATCACTAAAGGGAACTCTATGGTCACGGTCTCACTAGGAATCGTCACCAAAGGGAAGGCCATGGTCACGCTCCCACTTGGAATCGTCATTAAAGGAAGCCTATGGTTACGGTCTCACTTGAAACCATCACCAAAGCCTTTTGTCACGGTTCTCATACCCATCACAAAAGGTTAAAACAGAAAACAAATCCCACTCTCTCGCAATGGTCACGTTTTTTAGTGGAACCGTCACCATAAGTTATTTTTGGTGACAATTACCAAAACTGTCACCAAATACCCATCACCAATTCCCACTTTCCTAGTAGTGAGGTTACCTTAACCCAAGTACAAGAAACAGGTTTATTACAACCCAACGAGAAAAAGCTCAAGTATAAAATATGAACTAGTGTAAGACAAGTAAAAATCTTACAACAAAATACCTAAGCCTCTCAACAATGATTAAAAATAATACCAATTGGAGAACCTAGGAAGGACGTGAAATGCTTCGTAGATACATGACAAAAACATGTCTTTGAGTTTGCAAAGCTCTAGAATTTTCCCTTGTATATCTTGTGTGCAAACTAAGAGTCCTAGGGTCTTTTTATAAAGTTAGGACCTTAGTAATACGTCTACCAGATGTTGGGGTTTAAATCCCAATGTTCATATTGCCAAAATTAATTTTACAACCATTCAGGTTTGAGCCAACAGCTAACTGGTACCGATACTGAAGTACGGATACCGATACTAACTACTCATTGTCTTTCTGCAGCTAGCATATATGAGTCCTGGTACTGGTACTCATCATGGGTACCGATACTTGAGACTCCCAGGTTTGAGACTCACTAGGCACTGTGACCTACCTGTACCGGTACTCATCATGGGTGTCGGTACTTGTAAAGTTCAGGCCAGAACTGAGTCTTCAAACTGTGACCATCAGGTACCAATACTCTTGATTAGTACCAGTACTTGTTGTTCATAGTTTGAGGCATAGGTTCAAACCTGTGCCTTGCATATACCGGTATTGATGAACAGTACCGTATTTGCTTATAAGTACCTTGTTTTAATGTAGTACTAATTAGTTCATTAGTCTGCTTTAACCACTAAAATAATATCTTTTAAACAATACATATTTTGAATTATCGTAATGTTAATCCTAATTTATCTCTAATTAATTTTACGATCTAAGTTATATTTCTTTGTTAAGAGGCATACATTCTAAGAAATAAAAACCTAATCTAAAAAACTAAAGATCAAAGATGATATTCTCCTCCTTGTCATCTTGCCTCGTTGTCATCATGCCTCCTTACCATAATTTTCTGTTTGCCCTAATCTTTACCTAAATATGAAATATCACTCAATTGCAAACATTAATATACAATAATTTTGTTAACACCAAAATAAGATGTGGAACAAGGTTCCAACAATCTCCCCCTTTTGGTGTTGACAAAACTATCTTACAAATAGATAATTATAAGACAAAAATTATTTTTAGTAATTTTATATGAAGGAAATTTAAACTAGTTAATTCTCCCCCTCAATATATGCTCCCCCTAAAAATATGACTATTTCCTTTTTATTTTTCTCCCCCTTTTTGTTAATCATCAAAAATTGAAGGGGTAAAAAGAATGACGTACCATATTGAACTATTTATTAATAGTAAAATGATGTATGTGGATACCAAGCTCCACTAGCCTAGCTTTCCTAGTTTTCATACAATCTATAGAAAGGTTGGAGTATTCCATTGATTGCCTTGAACACCCACTAATCACTTTGATCTAGTCCTGCAAAACAATGTAAAATGTCTTTTTTAGGTATCCATTTTGTTGTGGATCCTTTCGGGTTAGTACCTTTCAAATCCTAAGTTTTATAGACCTCTTTAGTTTTAGATCTATAGTTCTTGGGATTTTTTGCCTTTTGATACATCCATGCATGCCTAGGTGCATGTGATTTATTTTGTGTATTCCGTTTACTTTGAAATTTGATTTTTAAAGAATCAAAAAAATCTGTATTTAACCTATATAGTTGTTTTAAGATTGTTTAAGGTTCCCTCAAAATGCACATAAATATCCTCTAACTATTATTTTTGCATGTAATTGTGAATTAGCATCTTTTGTCATATCTAACTTTATTTCTAAACATGATTTTTCTATTTCTAAGGTCTTATAGTTATTATGCAAAACTTTATTTTCCTTTTTAATTAACCTAGCTTTCTGATACAAATCTTCATATGCTTGCAATAATTTATTAAAAGTAATTTCAGATTCTACCTCATTTTCTGAGCTGATGTCGTTTGCCATCAAACATAGATGGGAAACTTCATTTTCCTCGGATTCTTCAAAGGAGGATTCCGTGTTGGAATCATTATCATCCGAAGTCGCTTTATATGCCTTTCTTGAGATCTTCTGATCAACTTCTTTGTCTTTCTTCTTTTCTTCCTTTTTCTTCTTGATCAACAGGCAATCTTTTCATGCATGTCCCTTGCTGGTCCCTTCATAGGTGACCTCGAGAGTATTCCAAATTTCGTACGTGGATTAGCATACCGAAATTTGGTTGAACTCTTCTTTTGATAATGCATAATACAATGCATTCATAGCCTTCGCGTTGCTCACAATCTTCTTCTGATATGCTGTCCACGCTACACCTTCTTGTGGCTCCAGATCTGAATATCTCTCTTGAATAAGGGTCCATGACTCCTCATCCATCACCTTGAGGAAGACTTGCACCCTCCTCTTCCAATACCCATAGTCCGTCCCATCAAAATAGGGAGGACGGGTTGATGATTGTCCCTCAGTGCACTTTGTTGTAAATGATGCCATTGCGAAGAGTTTTGTTACATCTTCTTCGCAACTCGCTCTGATAACACTTGTAGGATCTAATATGGATCTATGCAATCTAATGGCTATGCGCACAAACAAACTCAATGCGAATATTAGTAATAACAAAATGATTTGCACAAATAATTCAAACCACAAATTGACACAATATGTATAATGGTTTCCCACTCACTTGGGTACTCCACTACCTAAGCCTCCCATCTTAGGATTTTTAACCCAATTTCCTTAACCCTGAGGGAATCAATCTACTAAATGAGATAATTAATGGGTTACCTCAACCCAAGTACAAGAAACGGGTTTGTTACAACCCAACGAGCAAAAGCTCAAGTACAAAATATAAACTGGTGTAAGATAAGTAAAAATCTTACAACAAAATACATAAGCCTCTCAACAATGATTAAAAATAATACCAATTGGAGAACCTCAGAAGGATGTGAATCGCTTCATAGATACGAGAAGGAAACACATCTTTGAGTTTGCAAATTTGTATAGAGATTGAGGGCAGCAGACACACTTTCTTTTCTTCAATATTTGGTGGAAATATGGAATTCAAAGCTCTAGAATTTTCCCTTGTATATCTTGTGTGCAAACTAGGAGTCTTAAGGTCTTTTTATAGAGTTAGGACCTTAGTAATACGTCTACTAGATGTTGGAGTTTTACAGCCGTTTAGTTTTGAGCCAACGGCTAACTGGTATCGATACTGAAGTACGGGTACCGGTATTAGCTGCTCACTATCTTTCTACAGTTAGCACATATGAGTCCTGGTTCCGGTACTCATCATGGGTATTGGTACTTGTGACTCCCAGGTTTGAGATTCACTAGTCACTGTGACCTACCTGTACCAGTACTCATCATCGGTATTGGTACTTGTAAGGTCCAGGCCAGAACTGAGTCTTCAAACTATAACCATCAGGTATTGGTACTCTTGATTAGTACCGGTATTTGCTGTTCACAATTTGAGACATAGGCTCAAACCTGTGCCTTGCATATACTGATACTGATGAACAATATCGGTACTTGCTTACAAGTACCTTATTTTAGTGTAGTACTAATTCGTTCATTAGTCTGCTTTAACCACTATAAGAATATCTTTTAAACAATATGTATTTTGAATGATTGTAATGTTAATCCTAAATTATCTCTAATTAATTTTACGATCTAAGTTATATTTCTTTGTTAAGAGGCATACATTCTAAGAAATAAAAACCTAATCTAAAAGACTAAAGATCGAAGATGATCTTCTCCTCCTTGTCATCTTGCCTCATTGTCATCATGCCTCTTTAACATAATTCTCTGTTTGCCTTGATCTTCACCTAAATATGAAATATCACTCAATTGCAAACATTAATATACAATAATTTTGTTAACACCAAAACAATATGTAGAATAAGGTTCCAACAACGGTCCCTAGTTTCAGTAAGCAAAAAGCTCCTTATACTATTCTTCCTCAAGGATTCAAGTCTTATAGGAGATTTTAAGTCTCTCCAAACTCAAGAAGGTTACCAAGGTACCCAAGGGGAACCATAAAGATAGAATGAGGAAACTTAAAACCAGTTCTTGAAAGCATTTTACTCTGTACAAGTGATAGGAACACCATCGTGAGCCATAACTAGCTTAATTTGATCTGATTAAGTCATTAAATGCTCCTACATAACTGCTAGAGAGCCATAATTCACTGCATAATCATTCTGAGAGAAAGATAAGAAACTAAGGTTAAAACTGTAATTTTACCATCATATCTTGAATGCAAAACAACCACAGGTTTTCCTAGGGGGTAATGAAGGGTCAAATGGTTTTAAAAGTCTAACAAGTGGGTTAGAACAGACAGAAAAGGATTTGTGTATGTTTTGAGAATTAAATGACTTTTGAAATCCTAAAAATAAACTCGCTTAATTAACTAAGGTTCTGGTCAGAATAAATTCATCTAAACCCTCTAAAATTCATAGAAAAATATTCTCTATGGTTTGGTGCCCTCAACTTGGCCATCAGAACCCATCTTGATCCAAAACAATCTCAGATTGACATTTACCCTAATTTAGGTTTTTGCATAAATTACCCAGTAAAACTTAGTAAAAACCAAAATCCAACTTCACCATTGAATTCCTTAGGTCAAAATTAGGTTTGTATCAAAATTTGGACCTAATCTGAGATTATCTCGACCTATTTTGCAATTTGGTCCTGTCTAATTCTTTTATATCACACATGCCCTTAACTTTCAAAATCCTTACAAAAAGGGCCCTAACTTTGTCATCGTTCTCACAAGTAGGTCCTTACACCATTTTTTGAAGGTTAAACCTTCACCATCGAGTTTCGAGCGATGATTTCTCACTCGATTTTCAATCAATCTCTCCCAAAATTGATACGGGGATTCCTTAGGAAGTTACCTTCCATTTGATTCGCACCTTGGGCTCTACGTCTTTCCCAAAAGGTCATGCGAACCTTTAAAATTTTGGGTATCCGACATGTGCATAACCTTCCAAGCTTGGGAGCTTCTTTCCAAGCTTGAAAGGGCTTCCTATGGCCTATAAGAGAACCCCTGTTGCATTCTGCTTCTTTTTAGCAAGTCTTAGCATGTCAAAAGGCCCTAGAAACCTATCTCCGACCACTATAGACCCCTGCTCCGGCGATCTCCTAGACTCTCCTCCTTCGGCTGTCTAACCATCAAATTGGAAGGCTGACTAGCTTCCTCTCTTCCTCGCGACCCTCCCTAGCCAAAGGGAGGGCCTATCTTCGTCTACCTCGTCGTCGCCGCCTCGTCGTTCCCTACTCCTCCGACACCGGTTGATCAAAACCGTTTGCCTCCCCCTCTCTTTCACCTAGCTAAGTTCCTCTATCACTCTCTCTCTCACTCTATTTCTCTCTCTCACACCTACGACACATGCACGACTGCCAACCACCACCCTTGCACTTCATCTTCTCCACCTCCGGCCACATCTCTAGCGAAGCGTCTCCGCTGCTCCACAACTCCATCCGCTTCACCAACCTGTCCAAAACTTTTGCTATGACTCATTAGGGTTTAACACCCTCTACCTTCCTGCCGAACACACCCACTATCCGCCCTCATCCACCTCATCGTCAGCCCTCCACACATGCATACACACCAAACCACGACCACCGTTACACTCGTCATGGTCCGGCAAACCTTCTGAGCATACTGACTAGGGCGTTTAGCCTGTGTTCTTTGTTTTAGGTTGCCATCGGCACTTCGTCATCGCTGCTTCCTTCGGCCGTGTTCTTCATCAATTCCACGCCCAGGCGACGTGCAGCATCTACAAGACCCTTCCCAGGTCCTCACTGAAGACCATAACCACTCCACCTTCAATTGGAGGCATTACCTCCTGCAGCTACACATGAAGAAAGAGGCAGGGACATAGTCCAACCTCATTTGCTGACAGGCATGCGAAGGTGCATAAGATGATTTTGTGCTTACGGCTTATCACCTCAGCACGCACAAGGGGTGATGTCCCCGCACGCACACCCTCGCCTGTGCTCATGCCTTGCGGGTCTGGGCTTGGTCCGTTTACCCAGATATCCGGGTCTAGTCTGGTTTGCTGGTTCTAAGAGTGGAAGAAGAGAAAAAGGAGAGAGAGGGGGGTTTTGCTCTGCTACCCTCCTCTCGACTCTTATGAGATCTGAGAGGGGGTCGTTTCCTCTGCTGGCATGCTGAGTCCAGTGCTGTGCCTTCTCTGAAGCTAAAGGAAAAAGAGGAGAATGAAGAGAAGGAAGAGAAGAAAGAAGAGAAGAACTTGAAGAAGAAGAGGCCTTTGCCTCTGTTAAGGCGTCTAAGCCTGTTCTATCATCTGATATCTGCTGATACCTTGGTTCTTTTAGTTAAATTGAGATTTGCTTAGCTTATATGATCTGTTACTTTGAGTAGCTTGCAAAGATTAACATTGTAGGGTATTTTGGTGATTCAAATCACCATTTTACCCTCTCTTCTTTTTGCATTATTGACATCAGATTTCATTTATATATCATTCTTGTTTGAAATTCTCATATTGCATTTTAATTGCGATCTTGAGAAGTATTTTGCCAATTGCTCCCTGTGTTCGACCTCAGATTTCTTTCGAGTATAAATATTATTTATTTTTCACATTGATTCGAACTATATTGCAATGCGACAAATTTTAAAACCCGTTTCAGAGCGAACAAGCAACAAGCTTAAGGAATCTCAAGCTTAAGCCTTAGGGGAGCCAAACATCTCCAATAATCAAGAAGTGCCCACTCTACTCGAGGTAAGCAAGCTGAGAAAGAATGAGATTAACCTTAGAAGGAAGAACATAACCCTAAGAAGTTACTTTCATTTCTAACTCGTTAGCAAGAAGAGTGGAGGCAAATGCTGATATCATATTTTCCCAAATTTCCTAGAGGATCCACTTAAGGAAAATCCAAGCAAGGATCTAGATTGGGACAAGTCACTTCTTGAACTCGGCCCATGAAGCTCCCAAGTTAGTAAAATGAGGCGAAGTTCTCCAAAGCATACAAACATGGAACAAGGAGCCTAAGGATTTGACTAGGTTTTTATTCTCCAACCTTTTCCAACATCCAATTTTTTAGGGAAGCCTCAAGGTTAAGTTGGATGCACTTGCATCCAATCAGCTATCCTCAATGAATGAAAAAGAAGCTTCATTTCCAAGCAAACCCTCCTATAGAGATCACCTTGCTACTATAAGATGCATGTCATGGGATAACAAAGATAGCTTAGTAGCATGAAAGAGGAAACCAATGAAGAAAAATGTATGAAGAGAGCTTGCCTTCACAAGGAAGTCACTGCTTTCACCTACAAGATGTTGAGCAATCCAGCATTTGCTTAACACCCCCATGTTGTTGTTTGTTGGGGTGGTAATCGTTGTAGTTTAGAAAAACACGTCGTAGTATAGCAACAAAAATTGAATTGACATTTAAATTTATAGTGCTAAAAAAACATGAGTTCCGAGGTCATTCGTAGGGAGCAAATAGAATTACAATCCAATCACCAATCAAGTAAGAGATGAGCACAATGAACAATATTCAATTTTCGAAACTCAATATATATGAATAATCAAATTGTATATCAGTGGCACAATATGGAGAAAGAGAGTAAAAAGAATGGTGGTTGGAACCACCAAATTAACACCTAAGCTTAATCACAATTATCAGCCCTTTCTCTTCTCTTCTCTATTTCTCAACACTTAGCCAAATCTCGAGTTCAACTCTCTACTCTTTCTCAACTCAAAGCCTTAGATTCAACAATATTAGATGTAAAAATCATCAGATGGCTTACATATCCAAATCAGACCTAAGTATAGCCGTCTAGTTGCAACACAGAGCAAACACCCCCCCTTTCCTCTCAGCAAAGTCTCCTCTCTCTTTCCTTAAACCCAAACCAGACCAGATCAGCTCAGACCTAATTCAATGCATAGTGGGGGGCCCCGGTTCAACTTGCAAGGCATAGGCTAACTAAACCAGAGTGCATATGCTCGTGAGGAGGGACCCGACCCCTCGTGGCTAAGCTGATAAGCCAATGAGCACAATTCAATATATTTTTTTTCAAAGTCCCTGATGTGGGATTATTCCTTGGTCCTTCTTCACGTGCATGAAGTCGTGAAGCTTTGTCTAATTCGAGTTGCTACTGCTATTGTGCTGCTCAATTGAGAGTCGCAAAAGCTTCGTGAGGTTGATCTGCGGCTACTGAGTGTTGCGATGAGGTTGATTGTCAGCGGTCAACGGTGATCATGGTAGAAGAAGATAGCCACAGCGGCAAACCCCTACAAGCATGAAAACAAGCTGAAAGCCCCAAGTAAAGGGTTCAAGAACTTCTCTGAAGTGCGGCAAGTATGGTGGTAGTGGTTTTGTGGTGTTTCAAGGTTTGTGGAGGTGTGGCGACATCAGACCTGATGGAGTTTTGGTGGGTTGGTCGGAGATGTGAATGGGTGGTCAATGTGCCTAATTGATTAGGGCTTTTGGTTGGTGAAGGGTGAGGAAGGTAGTGGTGGTGGTGGCTTTGTGATTGGTGGCATGTGGCAACCGGATGAAGCTCATCATAGCTTCGCCAAACGCGAAGAAGAAAGGGAGAGTACGGGGAAAAGAATGCGGTTAACCTAAGCCTAACAACCTAAGAGGATTCTAGGAGGGAAGAGGAAGAAGATGGGAAACTTATCAAGGAGAGAGAGAGAGAAAGACCACGTCAGGCATTGACCGGCCAGACATAGGGAAGACGAGATCAACAGTGAGGCAGCAGCGAGGAAGAAGGGGATAAGGGAACTCCTGCTGTAGCTGGTGAGGAGCAGAAGGATTTGAGGAAGATGTTAGGCCTCTCAATTTGTCTGTTGAGTGGCCGGAGGAAGGGGATTGAAGGGACTCACCGGTGTGCTTGATAGGTTGGCCGGGGGTGAGGGAGAAGAGGATTTTTGGGCCCATTCACGACTCGAATTGATTGTAGAACCTCGTGGAGTTTATATAAAGCCCATTCAGACCTTCAAATGCCAAGAATTTGCAATTTTTCTTTGCAATTTTGGACGGTTCAATTCTAGAAATTCACGAGCTCGACTGAGCTCTCCTGTTTGCATTAGGACCCTAAATCTAGTTTATTGGATTCCCCTCGGTCTGAACACCAATCCCTCCAATTTTAGAGGGATTTGGTGAAGATCTAATGAAGATCTTTCCCTTTGAAATAGCCTTGCTTTGGGTTTTAGGTTTCTGATTAGGAAACCTATTAGAATCAGGCAACAGGGACTTGATCGTGAAGAAGACGAAGAAGTTAAGGGCGTATATGTAATAAAACATGAAACCTAGGGGTTTAGATGTGAAAAATAGAGATTTTAAGTGTAGAAATGCACACTAGGTCAAAATGGACTCTAATTGAACCCAAAATTTGATGTTAACGAAATTTGGACCCAAGGAATATAATGGTGAACTTAGATTTGCATTTTGACCACGGTTGACTAGGTAAATTGCACAATAGCTTAAATCAAGGTAAATTCCTGTCTGAATCTCTATTTTTGGTCAAAATAGGTTTAGATGGTCAAAGTGAAGGCACCAAACCTCTTAGAATATTTTTTAATGATTATTAGGAGGTTTAGATTGAATTTATCTCTATCAGAATCCTTTTACTTTGAGTGCGACTGATAATCCAGGTTTTTAATATTATTTTAATCCTTGAAATGTGTGAAATCCTAATTCAGTTATTCTGAGACTACATTTTATTTTTTAAGTTCATTTTACCTTTAATTAATCCCTGATCAATCCCTTGGTTAATCTACATTTGTGATGAGATGGTAAAACAGTAGAATTAACCCTGTTTTCCTACCTTCTTCTCAAAGCAGTTCAGTACGGACTTACGATCCTTAGACGATCATTAAGGAGCATTTAATACTTGAATCTAACCAATTTCAGTTAATTATGAAGAATGATGGTGTTACCATCATATCCCCATGCCTAACTTTTGCTAGTCCCTATCAAAATCCTATGGACCAAACTAGATCTCTGAGCTGAATTTTAATCGTTAGGATGCCTTACTAATCCACATCTCTAAAAATTAGATCGAAATACCAACAATAGGCCTAGAGGTACTCAAGTACCATCCAAGATCCAGACCTGACCAGCCTCAGCCTTGGGTCTGCCACGAAGGTTTTTAAGGCTTGCAAAAATTGCCTAGAGGTTCGTTGACCCTAGTGGTTAAAGCACCTGTGCGTATACGTAGCAAGTCTAGGTTCAGTTTGCCAGTGCATTTTTTAAGAGAGATAGAAAGGGATATTTATTTTATGAGTTTTCTCTCTTTTCTTTTTACATTCCCCTAAATCCAAACTTGGATTGGCTCTAAACATGATCTGTATCGGATTCCTTATCCCTACCATCAATTCTTGTAGGGTCCCTGGCAATTGATGCTTCTGGATAGCACTGCCCATGGCAACCCCTAAAACCCTAGCTTTTGACACTTCGAGATAGTGCTGCCCATGGCATTCTATAGCTAAATTTAGGCATTGGCAATTGATATTTCAGGATAATCCCGCCTATGGCACCTAAGCCAACATAAGGTGCTTATGTGCCCTCAGTAGGATATGTAGATGTCCTAGGAGACAAGCACTAAGGAAATGGTATGGTATAATGCATCTTTGAGGGGAGTATTTTTCATTCCTCCTTTCCACGCTGGGAACTCGTTCAATCAACTTGTGTCTTCGAGCTGCTCCTAAGTCAAATCTTCGGAAAAACATTTTCAGAACAGAACACTTTTTGGCATTATTCTTCATTAAGCGCACTGAACCAAACTGGTGTGTGATTTTTGGGTGCTAGGTTACCAAGTCCCACAAACCAAAGGGCAAGCAACGAGGCCAAATAATCCCTATGCCTTCGACTCAATACATCAGCCTCACAACATCCTCAACCTCTTGAGGAATAGTCCAAATCTTAATAAATACGTAAGTGTTTAAGCCCTAGAATAGGCTCAAGAGGCCTAAAGTCGATATCCTTCAATTATCTCTTAAGATTTAGCCCTTCAGATCTTAATTCATCATCCGATTCAGCCTAGAACTTAGGTAAGTTCCATAATCAATTGCTAGGTCTATTAAATTTTTTCTATTGTGTTCCTTTTTCATTTTTTTGTATTTCCACCCCTTTTTCCTCCTCAAATCTCTCAATTCAGCTCTCTTATCATCTTCTCCCCTTTTTTTGATGAAACCCTTCAAAAAATTGAATTTCACAGCGTTTTACACTTTAATAGCCCCCATGTCTAAGATTTTCCTTGAAAGCAAAGGATGGAGAACTAGGCCCAAATGTGGAATGATTGGAAGAGATTTCGATCTGATTGGAAGGGAACCCAAACAATTGAGCCAGGGCTTAACCCTGACGAGGGTGAACTGCTAAGGGAGGTCTCAAGGCTAGTCCTAAGGACCTTCTCCCATGCATGCACTACAGAATCAGATGAGGGACAGAATGTGTCTTGGACCCAATCAAGGCACCCAACAAGGTTGGGTGACTATGGCAGTTCGAGGCAAATGGTCCTCTGGATTAGAAACTCACCCACCCGAGAATTACTTGGGCAGCCAGAAAGGGGGAGTCCCACAAAGACCCCTACACGATAGAGTGTCCCCACGGGTTATAGGATTTCCCATACCAAACCTTTGTTGTCATCGCAATTCCAAGTAGATAGGAATGTGAGAGCTGAACCCTAAGTCTACCAATTTTAACCATGCTTGTGCCTTCAATTTCACTTGAATTTAGAAGTTAATTTGATTTGTGACCTAACTTGAAGGTTGGTTGATTCACAAAATGAACCAACTTCATCTGTCTTGTCCTAAAGTTGAGGATGAGGTTTGGGTCAAATACCCAAATCACCCTAAATTGGTTCTCAAACAGGTTATTAGGTCCTAAATTTTAGTGATCCAAGTGATTATAGAGCCTTGATTTTAGGGTCTACTTGATTACATCACTTCAAACAAGGGCTTGGGTAGCACATACACAATGTGGGAATATATTTCCTTTTTAAGTAGGCAAGTGTGTACTAGTCTTTGAAACCCTATTGTAAAAACCCTAGATTGGCTCTATTTCCCAAGTCCAATTCTTCCAAAGATGGTAACTTAGGCTCAATCAAGAAGGTGAATAGCCCAAGGAAACTTATGTCCTTAATAGCTACAAGTATCAAGATGGGGATCTTTAATCAATCAGTTGAATCAAATCAGGAAACTTGAATGAGGATTACTAAGTAAATAAGGCAAGTTGGTCCTGATTGATTTCTTTTTCAATCTTTCCAAGAGAGGAGGGACCCAAGGAAGAAGGAAATGTGGTTACCGACCCTTAGTGTGGTTGCTTGAGCTGTTGATCCTCAATTTTAGGTTGACCTTGCAACAACACAACAAATAGATATAGCAAGTTAGAATCAAATCTGAATAAGAGCGATTAGTGATCAAAATGCACGTTGCTCCCCGACAATCACTAATCAAGTAAGAGATGAGCAAAATGAACAATATTCAATTTTCAAAACTCAATATATATGAATAATCAAATTGTATATTAGAGATAAAATATAGAGAAAGAGAGTAAAAAGAAAGGTGGTTGAAACCACCAAATTAACACTTAAGCTTAATCATAAGTATCAACCCTTTCTCTTCTCTTCCCTATTTCTTAACACTTAGCCAAATCTCGAGTTCAACTCTCTACTCTTTCCCAATTTAGAGCCTCAGATTCAACAATATCAGATGATGGTAACAATCATCAGATGGCTTAAATATCCAAATTAGACCTAAGTATAGCCATCTGGTTGCAACACAAAGCAACCCCCCCCCCCTCTCGTCTCAGCAAAGTCGCTTTTTCCTCAAACCCAGATAATGTAAACACGTTTATATCACATAAACCATCTATTTATGCGTGTTCTTAGGTGTATAGTTGCATTATATATTATAAATATTGCATAACATGCATCATCTTGCATTTATGTTATATTGTATAAAGTTTAGGTTAATTTTCTCTTTTTATGGTCAGGTAATAGTGTAATATTATATTGGGGCCACGATTGAAGATCCAACTGTATGGATCTAATCAAGGTGACAATCAGAGTTCAACGACTCTAAGATCACCCTGATCAGACTTTCGTAGTATCAGATGCAGTCCAAGAAAGATCAAAGGTTAAGGAGCCAGGTGTTGTAAATACGTTCTTCAGACGACAAATACGACCACACAGATGGGTTTGGATTAACGATCGCAGCCCAACGACGCGAAATCGATCCAATTCGACATCCGTGGCACCACCTACGAGCATATGAAGATGGACGGCCAAGATGGTGTCACATGGTGCCATCACAGTTGCCCAAATCGGCCACAGCATCTCTTCTTAGCTTCTAAAGGCACGAGCGAGGTGAGATATCAACCGTTGGATCTTGATTCAACGGCTGAGAAGGCGCAGTTGTCAAACGATCTTTGCGCCAATCCAAGGAGACAGCAAAGTGGAGAATGCCCCCACGTGCAACTCCATGACGCGTGTTTGAATCCACGCGCCTCAAATCACGGGTGCAGGTAAATTTCCATTGTTAGATGAAGATTGAGCAGCATCAGCAGTGGCCACATGGCTGCACGGATGGGCTTGTGGCACGTATGCGCGATCCAACACACTGTTGACACTCGATCTCGCGCGCAGGCGCATGCTAAAGGCGCAATGTCTTTTAAGCCATCTAATCTTGCGATCGGACGACAGATATTGCACAAACGTGCGCATGCATTGAGCGTGCGAGGAGAGGTGGAGGGGTAGCCGGTGCATGCACATAAGCCCACGTTTAGGGTCTTTAGTGACGAATAAATCCGTCACTAAAGACCCTAATATTAATATTTTGAGATGAAATGACCCATTCACCCCTCCAATCCTCACCTATAAAAGGCCCTACGACCCCCACATATCAATCATCCCTTCCTCTCTTCTCTCACCCTCTCAAAGGCTTTATGAGCTGGTCCCAAACTCGGGATGCTCCATTAGAGTTACAAAAATAATTTTCCATCTTCTCACCTCCTTCGTGGAGCATCCTGCGGTTGTCTTCTCCCTACCGTTCGGAAAGCGGATCCTGCTGCATTGTAGCTCTACCCCATTTTCCGTCGTCCGTCGTCGTTCTCCTTCGTCCCGCATCTCACCACCTTCGTATGGGCGCTCCGTCAATGCAGCTTGTCCTCCAAGCGGCCATCGAAGAGGATAATTTCTTACCTCCCTTCTCTTTACTGCTTTTTAGAGTAGATTTACCGCTTTCTAGTTGTAAGATTTCCTGCTTTCTAGTATAACGAGTAGTTGTAATGAACTTGATTCAATGATTAAGAAATACTTGTTCATTCTCTCTCTATTTCGTCTTTAATTGTATTATTCTCCCCCTCTCTTCTAGTCTTTATTCTTTAAGTAGATAGCTAATGTAGATTCAATTCAACGAGCTAATATGCTTCGTGACAACAAATCAAATGAGATTTTTAATCAAACGTCTGCCACCCTGTGTTCGACCTGAAATTCCTTAAGTTTCAGTAAAATTATCTATTGACTGCGACGAGTTTTCCAAACTCAACTCTTTTTACGATGATTTTTTGATTCAACACCAGACCAGACCAAACCAGCTCAAACCCAGTTCAGTGCATAGTGGGGGCCCGGTTCATGTCGCAAGGTGTGGGCTAACTGAACCAGAGTGCATATGCTCATGTGGAGGGACCCGACCCCTCGTGGCTAGGCCGATAAGCCAACGAGCGCAATTCAATAAGTATCAGAATTCCTTTTAAAAGTCCCCAATGTGGGATTATGCCTTGGTCCTTCGTCCCGTGCATGAAGTCATGAAGCTCTGTCTAATTCGAGTTATTGCTGCTATTTTGTTCAATTGAGAGTTGCAAAAGCTTCGTGAGGTTGATCCTCGGCTACTGAGTGCTGTGATGAGATCGACTGTCAACGATCAATAGGGGTCGTGGTCGGAGAAGATAGGCACGGCGGTGAAACCCTATGTTGCGACACTTTTGTTGAGTTTTATGAAATGTGCATTGTAGTATGATCAACAAAAATGCAACAGCACTTCAATTTATAAAACTCGAAAACACAAGAAAATCCGAGGTCGTTCGCAGGGAGCAAATGTGGAATTCACACACTAATCACAATATAAATCAAGGAGAACAAGATAAATATATTCAATGAATAATCTACTAAAAAATATATTCAATAATAATCAAGAGTATCTCAAGAAATAATAGGATAAAAACAATGAGAGAAACCCTAAAAAGTGGTGATTTGAATCACCAATTAATCACTCAAATTAAGCATATAACCCAAGCATATTAATTAAAGTGTTAGGGCATTTAGGCATGCATCTCGAGAAATGAATAGTGTAAAACCTACCCCTACCCCCCTCAAAATTTCCTCATTCTCTTCTCAGAACTAAGTAACCAGGTATGCAAGCGGGTAATTGAATCATGAGCATAGGGAACCAGGCTCACTGGGCATGTGTAGTGAGTGAGGTGTGAGAGGGCATGAGAGAGCGCGTGGGCGAGGGGACCTCACCCCCGTGTTCGAGGCAATAAGGCCTGCACACAAAATCAACTTATATGCTGTTAGAGGCTTTGTTCTTCACGATGTGGGACTATGTTTTCCACTCTCTCCTCTGTGCAACTGCTGAAGAAGCTTGTGTCAATTCGGCTACTGCTCAGGCTCTCCTGCCCAAGGGAAGACCTGGATCATGTCGCGGAGGGATTTTGCAGCACCTGGAATTAGAATGGCAGCCGAGGGTGGTTGAAGTAGGGCGGACGGAGGTGGAGATGACGGCTGTGACAGGCGAAGATAGCAAGCACCTAAAAACACAAACATGGGCTTATCACCCCAGTTAGAATGCTCAGAAGCTTCACTAAGAGGTGGCGAGTGTACTGGTGGTGGAATTAGGGCGTGAGATGCTCAGCAATGGCCTGTCGGAAGTGGAGAAGATGACTAGAGGAGGTGATCTTCGGTAGGGTGTATTAGTGTTCAAAGCCCTAAATTGGGTGAGGGCTTCTAATGGAGTCAAGGCAAAGCTTTTGGGAGTCGTAGGTGGTTTGGTGTTCTGTGGCGGTCTCACGATGTCGTCGGAGCTTCGTCGGCGTTAAGGAAGATGGAGGTGGGGCAGTGCGTTCGGCGGTAAAATTTAGATAAGAGGTAAGAACTAACCTAAGGAGATAGAGGGAGAGAGAGAACCTCATTTACTGGACGAATGGGGGAGGATTGCATCGGCTTTGATTGGCTGACATTGGGGAAGGTGAAGTCCTCCGGTGGTGAGAACGGCGAGGAAGACGAGTCTAGGAGCCTTCACTTGGTATGGTGAGAAGCGAAGGGAGGGAAGAAGATCCCTCTACCTATTGTATGTGGTAGAAGGCAACGATGGAGGATTGAGGATGTTCACTGGAGTCACGGCAGAGGCTGCCGAAGAGAGGGAAAGTTGAAGAATTTGAGGCCTAGACTGGACTAAGGAGCACGTTGGAAGCTAGGGGAGTTTAAATAGAAGGAAATCTGACCCTCAAACGTGCGAAATTCACATGTTTGCTTTCGAGTTTGGAAACCTAAACTCTTGATTTTTCTCGCATTTGCTAGAGCTATAGGATCCATCTTAGGATTCAGGATTGAGTCCAATCGCTAAGGAATCTACTAAAGATCATTCCCTCCAATTTTGGAGGGAATTGGATCTGATTTGAGAGAGATTTCCTCTCTCGAATCTCGGTTAAAGGTGCTTTCACACCTTCAATGGCGATAGGGGCATTTTTGAAAGAACAAAGACAAATTTAGGGACCTGATTGTAATAAAATAGAAAGCTAGGGGTCTAATTGAGAGAAATAGGGATTTAAGAGACTGAAATGAAAACTAAGTTAAGATGAACCCTAATTTGGGCCCAAATTTTGGTAACAACCTAATTTGGATCTAAGAAATCTAATGGTGAAGTTGGATTTTAGTTTTGATCACATTTGACAGGTCAATTTGCATAGAAGCCCAAATTAGGGTAAAATCCCATCTAAGACTCTATTCAAGGTCAAAATAAGGGTACTAATCCTCTTAGAATATTGTTCGATGAATTTTAGGAGGTTTAAATGAATTTTATTCTGACCAGAACCTCTTTAATTTAAGCGGGTCTGAAATTAAGGTTTTGTGTACTGCTGTGGTTCTTGAAATACGTGAAACCCTGTTTCTGTCTATATGAATCCACTCTTTGAACTTTAATGCTCACTAGACCTTCAATTAACCCTTGGGAGACCCCTGTGTTACTCTGCAATTATGATGTGATGTTAAGACTGCAAAATTGGCCCTATTTTAACATTCTCTTGTCAAAATGGATTTGCATGGAATTACAGCTCTCAGGCGATCATTCAAGAGCATTTGTCACTTTATTTCAACTAATTTAAGTTATTTATGGCTAATGATGGTGTTACCATCACCCTACAAGCATGAAAATGGGTCGAAAGCCCTAATTAAAGGGTTCAGGAACTTTACTGAAGTGCGACGAGTATGGTGGTAGTGGTTTTGTGGTGTTTCGAGGTTTGTGGAGTTGTGGTGATGTTGGTGGTGATGGAGTTTTGGTGGGTCGGTCGAGGGTGTGAATGGGTGGTCAATGCACCTAATTAGATTAGGGCTTTTGGTCGTTGAAAGGCGAGGAAGGTAGTGGTGATGGTCGTTTTGTGATTGGTGGTGTGTGGCAACTGGACAAAGCTCATCAGAGCTTCGCCAGATGTGAAGAAGAAAGGGAGAGTACACGGAAAAGAATGAGGTTAACTTAAGTCTAACAACCTAAGAGGATTTTAGGAGGGAAGACAAAGAAGATGGGAAGCTTATTAGGGAGAGTAAGAGCAAGACCACGTCCCACATTGACTGGTCAGACGTAAGGAAGATAGTGAGCCAGCAACAAGGAAGAAGGGGATAAGGGAACACCTGCTTTGGTAGGCAAGGAGCGAAAGGATTTGAGGAAGATGTTAGGCCACTCAATTTGTCTGTTGAGTGGCTGGAGGAAGGGGATTGAAGGGACTTGCCGATGTGCGCGATAGGTTGGCCAGAGGTGAGGGAGAAGAGGATTTTTGGGCCCATTCATGACTCGAATTGATTGTAGAACCTCGAGGTGTTTATATAGAGCTCATTTAGACCTTCAAATGCCAAGAATTTGTGATTTTTCTTTGCAAATTTGGAAGGTTCAATTCTAGAAATTCACAGCTCGCCTAAGTTCTCCTATTTGCATTAGGACTCAAGATTTAGTTTATTGGATTCCCCATGATCTAAACACCAATCCCTACAATTTTAGAGGGATTTGGTGAAGATCTGATGAAGATCTTTCCCTTTGAAATTGCCTTGCTTTGGGTTTTAGGTTTCTGATTAGGAAACCTGTTAGAATTAGGTGAGAGGGACTTGATCATGAAGAAGACGAGGAAGTTAGGGGTGTATATGTAATAAAACATGAAACCTAGGGGTTTAGATGTAAAAAATAGGGATTTTATGGGTAGAAATGCAGACTAGGACAAGATGGACTTTGATTAGGCCTAAATTTTGGTGTTAACTTAATTTGGACCCAAGAAATATAATGGTAAACTTATATTTTATTTTTGACCACGTTTGATTAAGTAAATTTCATAGAAGCCCAAATCAGGGTAAATTCCCGTCTAAATCTTTATTTTTGGTCAAAATGGGTTTAAATGGTCAAAGTGAAGGCACCAAACCTCTTAGAATATTATTCAATGATTTTTAGAAAGTCTAGATTGAATTTATCTCTACCATAACCCTTGTACTTTGAGTGCAACTGATAATTAGTGTTTTCAATACTATTTTAATCCTTAGAATACGTAAAACCTTGATTCAGCTATTCTAAGCCCACTTCTTGGTCTTTTAAGTTCATTTGACCTTTAATTAACCCTTGATCAACCCCTTAGTTAATCTGCAT
The DNA here is from genome assembly GCA_037157565.1 of Thalassia testudinum. Taxonomy (NCBI): domain Eukaryota; kingdom Viridiplantae; phylum Streptophyta; class Magnoliopsida; order Alismatales; family Hydrocharitaceae; genus Thalassia; species Thalassia testudinum. Next base: position 155,520,908 of record JAZHRO010000077.1, on the reverse strand, counting down.
TTGTGATGAGATGGAAAAATAGTAGAATTAACCCTATTTTCCTATCTTCTTCTCAAATCTGTTTAGTATGGAATTACGATCCTCAAACAATCATTAAGGAGCATTTAATACTTGAATCTAACTAATTTCAGTTAGTTATTGCGAATGATGGTGTTACCATCATTGTTCAAATAGGAGAGAATACCTACTATAGCCATTTGCCATTAATAAAAGGCAAAGGGCACAACCATAGAGGAGGAAAATTAATGAGAGATAAGTACATCCTTAGTCAATAGATCTCCAGCCAATCCTAAAGCACCAAATTGTAGATGTTCAAGCTTGTCCAATCAAGATAATATGGTTTGTCTTTTTTCCTATTTTCCCATTGTAATCCTCAGGGTTCCATATTTAAGGACCCACGAGAGCATGTATAAAGGCATGCATGGATAGCTACATGTATGCATCCCATGTTGTAAGGCTATGAAAAGATCCCAATTTATAACACATCCCTATGTAGTACACATAGGAGCAATTCTCCCTAGAATATAGGTCATTGCTTTTAGGGCGAACCTAACTAAAATTTGTCATGTTCAATCTTCCCATTTACTTCTTTCATGCTAACCTTGTTATACTACTGAAGGATCGGAAGATTGACTATGCTGGCTTAGAAAATCAAAATTTAAAGACTCTTCAAGCTTAATCATTTTTCGATATTTTCGCAATGAATTTGTATAGCATGTTGCAGCAAGGTTCATAACCTTCCAACGATTCAATTGTAATGCACTTAAATTTAAGGGGGATAAAAATATGATCCAACTCACCAATAATAGTAATGAGCATTAAGAAGATAAAATGGCACCCATCCACAATGTTGTTAATTTGAAAAATGGCAACATTAAAATCATCCAAGCTTGGGTGCCTAATCAAGCCACGTAGCAAGTAAATATCAAAGCCCATTATGAGTCGTCTATTCTCTGCGCCTAGTTTACGATCCAAGTTAGTGGTATATTCGAATTTAATTGCTTAATTACTACCTAATTATTGTTAATTCAAGGGTAACTTGGGTCATATTGCATTGCATTAGGTTAGATTAGTCATTGGGCATCATTTTGTAAATATTTCATTTCTAGAGGTTTTTGTGCAATATTGTTATTACTTATATTTGGTGCCTTGATGAATCTATTCGTATGTTTGTAGGTGCCTGGTAAGGAACTGATTAGAGCTCCACTATAATGCAGAATCCAATGGATCTCCTTTACATCAATCAGGCTTAACTTATTTCTTAGACCTTAGCCCAATTGATACCTAGACCTAGCCTATTTAGGAACCCAATTTCCCACCTAACCTAGCCCAAATCCCACCAACGTTGGTAGGCCACTACACCCAAATTTCCTACCTTAATTGGTTAGCCAACATTAATCAAACCTAAGCTATGATTTTCTAACTCAACAAACTGTTGGTGCTAGAGTACCACGATCATTTGTTTTGATGATAACAAAACACGTGTCATTTAACATTTGCACTTAGAGTCTTAGATTTCAGGAAAATTGCAAATGGAGACGTGACCAGACGGAGTTCGAGCTCACATCCAGGATGGATTGGAGGAGCTTGATGGAAAACAGAGAAGATTCGCGAGGAGCGATAGATTGAAGAAGGAAGGAGATGAAGAATAGGATAGATTTCCTTCTCTTGTACTCCTTGTATTTTTCATTTCTTTTGTTGCTCTTTATTTTTGTTACTTAGATTCATGTTAAAGAGCCTCAAAGTACCCTAACAGTAGTCCTAGGAACACCGGCACAACCCTAGGATACTTAGGTTTTCTGTAGAGAACTTAGAAAACCAATATAGGGTTCAAACAGCATTTCCAGACGTCTAATTCCATAATCAGACGTCTGATAATGTGTTTTAAGACGTCTGACTGTTGATTCAGACGCCTGATAACATTTAGGCTGGACTTGATGTTCTGTTTGATGAAATTAGACGTCCAGACCTTAGACCAGACGTCTTAGAAGGCGTCTGATGACTTTGCCAGAAGTCCAATTAGTGGACTGTTGGCTGGCTCAGCAAACATTCAAGGATATGACAGTTAGAGCCTTATCAGATGTCCTTAGGCCTTTCCATATGTCTGCTAAATGACCGTTTTGCCTCGGCTGACCCAAAATCTCTTCTCAGAGATTTTCTAGCCGTTGCACTCTCTTGGAAATCCATTCCCACGAAAAAGCAGGTTTCCAGACATCCAGACATAGTGCCAGACGTCCTGTATGTCGTCTGATGGACTTACGCTAGAACCCTGTTTAGATCTGTTTCAAGTCAAGAAGAGACCCGCCCAAAATCAAACGTCTGACCTTAGTTTCAGACATCTTAAAGTGATCTTCCTGACGTTTGGTGCTAGGATCAGACGTCTGATAACCCTGTCACTGCAATCATTGTTCTTGATTTCGGCCTGATTCTCTTGGACTTTGCTCCCAATGGCTATGAAAGCTTTCCTAAGCCTTCCAAAGCCTTCCTAAGGCCTCTATAAATAGAGGGGAACCTTTTACACACCTAGATACACCTAGATACACAAGAAACACTTTGTAATACACTCTCACACTCTTTTGTGTCCAAGCAAGCTCTTGCTCTCTAAGCTCAAGTTCTTCATCTATAGAGCATCAAGCTGTTGTGCACCCACTCTCCCGCCGTAGTTCACGAGAGCGACGTTGCGTCGTCGCGTGGCTCACACACCCGCGTCATCGATTCGATGCACTCCTTGCAAAGGGGAGTTTCCTAATTCCTATAGAAGCTTAGGTTAAAAATTACTTTGTTGGCTCTATAGGATTATTTGTTATTTTATCTTTGTTATTTGGTTAGTTATTCGCTTTGCGAATTCCCGTCTCCTTCGAGAGACAAAATCCTTCTCGTGAAGAGAAAGGGTTGAGGAACGCTACCCTCGCACTTGTAGCGTGGTTGTAATTGAGGTTGAATCACCCTCGTTTAAAGTGATTCGTTTAGTGGATTTGATCAACTTGGTTGATCAGAAAGTCCTAACTCGAGAGGGTTAGGTGGTGGTTTTCACCCGATTTGGGTTTCCACCAAAAAATAATTGTGTACTTTATGTGTTTGTCTATTTTGTGAGATTGCTTTACATTATATTCCGCATCTTTTACGTCACGCTGATCTCACCCCCTCCGAGTAGGGAATTATACAAACCTCATTTGGTCATCCCTTTTATTCTCCAATAAATACTATTTTGGATGACCAAAATACACCATAATTTATCCACCACTAGATCTAAACCCTAGGGTCATTAATTGTCAATCTAAATCCCTATCTTAAAACCCTAAACTAAATCCCATTCCTATGCTAATCTTAATCCCGAAATTCGTAACGGCTTGACACAACTTTAGTATTTTTGCCATAACTTTTTCATTTTAAATATAAATTGAGTGATTCAAGTTGCATTTAAAAGCTTATTTCAAGGGCTACATTATGTGCGATTTGAAATTCGAAACAAAAAGAGGCCAAAAGTTTAAGACAAGTGAGAAAACTCCTATAAGAATATTGCAACACCTGCCATCCTAAACCTCTTATAAGAATATTGCAACATCTGCCATCCTAAACCTAATTAATCTCCACCCTCCATTCATCATTTGATCTAGTCCCAACTCTCTCTCTAACTCCAACAAAAACTAACTCTTTTATACACATCTAACCTTTAATCTTGGCCTTCCATCCCTCCCTTTGATTGCATCCTAGCCCTTGATCTTATTCTTACAACAACCAACCCTATCCTTAGATCCCAACCATTGATTTCTAAGATCAAATCTTAGCCCTCCATCACAACCTTCCTAGCCTCTATTTAAGGACGGTGGTCGCCCCCCCTCCATTCTTCACCTTCCTCCACCCTTCTCTTCCTCCTCTAGTCATCCACCATTGCCTCTACAACTCTGCTTCCCACCGACCTTCTACACCTCCGCATCTTCAAGGAAAAAAGATCAGGTGAATCTCTCCATTGCCACTCTGACGCTTTTGTACCCACCTCTGCATTCTCTGCAACTCTTTCTATGTAGTTCTAGTTGCATTTCTAGTAGTTCTAGTCATTTACTTATTCTATTTGCAAACCTTCCTTCATTAGTTGTAATCAGAAGTTTGATTACTAATAAAAGTTATTGTTTCTATTTTAGTCTCTCTATCTTTAGTTGTTTACATTAGTGATAACTAATTTTCACTATAAAATTAGAAATGATAATGACTTTATTGTTGCCAATTGGAATAAAGTGCTTATTTCATTGTCAAAGGAGGTGTTGATGGAAGTGCGATAGAGGCATCCCTGGATGATCGGCCCTCTCCTTTTGATAGTCGCTCCCAACCAATCCCCTGATTCAAGGGATTGTTTTTGAATATTTTTTAAAGGCAAACCCATCATAGAATGTTAGTTGGTCGTAGAGGCTCTCTCGCTATTCTCACGTTGACGAGCCTGCTGTGTGGGTATCTTGCGAAGATGCCTTGACTTCTTGTACAAATAGCTCCTAGGACCAGAACATTTAACCTGCATATACAAATTGGCAACATGAATGCAAATAAGTACGAATTAAGCAAATAAAAATATACTAGCTTCACATGTGTAACGACCCGATTCCCGAGTCCCTGCGAGACACGAGAACCGGACCGACTCGACTAATCCCAAGACCCAGTCGTCCAACGAGGAAGTAACCAAAAGACAGTAAAATAAACCACATTCAGCATGAATATAACTAACAGTAAGAAAGTACAGCAGTAAGGAAAGAAACTACTACAGTAGGCACCACCACAACAGTAAAACAACATTTATCATATAACAAAAACTGCAGGTAAAGAAGGTACAGCGGAAACAAAAACTACTCACTAGAACAGAAAAAAAAAGGGTACAAAGCTGTGGTAACTCTACTGGACCCTACTCGGCCCAGCGTCCTCTGCAGCCGCCGACCCTGGCTGCTCAACACCTGGTCCTGAAAAAGGTAACGAGTGTAACACGTCAGCAAAACGCTGAGTAGAGTGGCAAACTAACTAAAGGCAACAGTAGAGTGTGCAGGAGCTGTTATGTTCTATTACTTCCTTTATTTACATCTTTCAATTTTTCTTACTATTTCATTTATTTCTCAGATCCTTTACTTGATCTCGAATGTCCTCATGGGACGATCTTGATTGCAGTCTTTTCCAAAAGTAGAAGTAGCACGTGGTGCTCTCCTGGCCGGGAGAGTCCCCCGTGGTGATCCTACCCTCAGTCAACCACCCCAAGGTCACTGACAGACGTAACGGTGACTACGGCACGCGCGATAAACGCACAGGTAGCTAGCCCGTACTGGCACGCGGTCAGTCGTTTCCGTTAACGGGTGCGCCCAAAGCACAGCACGGAACCAGGGCAGAGCCCTCTCAGTAACAGGGGTCCAACCCCTCCACAGTAACCAAACCGGGGCCTTGCCCCTCCACAGTCCGCGCACCCTCGCCTGACTACCCTGGTTTGCCCTAGTGGGCCTAACAAGTCGGTGAAGGAGGCTAGCAGAACCCCGGGGCCCGTGGGGTAGCTAGTACTCTCCTAACACTACTAGCTCTCCTCGGTACTACGTACACGAGGGCCAACAAGTCGGTACAGAGCGGCCAATCCTAACCCCGGGTCCCTGGGGCGGCTGGCCCCACTCTGCACTAAAACAGGTACAGGTACTTCCCTTGGTACTGCGTACCAAGAGACAGTACAACCTACATCTCAGTTCCATTCCTTTTCTTTCCAGGAGTTCCACTCCTAATTCCCCGTAGGGTTCCAGCTCTTTATCTCAGAACATCATATGTTTCACTTTCCAGATTCACGTTCTCAAATTCCATGATCTCAAACATGTTTCTTTATTCATAACAGGCAGCTGTTAATTAAATTTACAGGCAGCTTTATATATTCCTTTCCATTTTTCCAAGACTGCAGTAATATACATTCCACTAGTTTTTCCATCCTAGGATTCATGCCATATCCTAGGATCTATCATACAATCTAGTTTTCCGGCCCTAGGATTCATGCAACACCTAGGAGCTACCATTCCATATATTTCTCATTCCTAGGATTCATGCAATGCCCTAGGTTCTAGTTATGGTTCCATACTTTAACAAATTTTATTAATACTTAAAGCCACTCTACCAGGTACAACGGGAGTAATGGGGGCGTGATCGGGAATCCCGCGCGCCTCCGCGACTCTCAAGACTGCAACCGAACGAGGTCCTATCACAAGGATCAAACACAAGGAGTGTCTCAAAACAGTGTATAGCTACTGTAGGCGGGTAGAGGAATAAATTCTGAAACGAACGCAACTCGAATCGCGGAAAACGGAGCCCAAACGGGCCCTAAACGGGTCGAGAAAGACAATACTGTGCAAAATCAGACGTCTGGAACTCCTTCCAGACGTCTTAAACGGTGGATCAGAGAATTACCTGTTCGGCTTGGTTCCCCGGACGTCCAGAAGTCTGTGGGGACGTCTTTCCTAGATCCCAGACATCCGATGGTTACTCCGGACGTCTGAAGGTCACTCCCGCCGTCTGGTACAAATTCCAGACGTCTGATTCGCAAAGATGACGAATCAGAGGACCTGCGCACAGCCAACCCCCCTCCCTCAGTACGGTCAGTCGACAAAAAGAAGAAGAAAGCGGAAACTCACCTTTCAGACGTCTGTATGATCTCACAGACGTCGACCCTGCCGTCTGGATATCAATCCAGACGTCTGATTCTGAAAATTTTTCCAGAATCAGAACCTTGCTCGGCCTCCGCTCGCGACGCCGCCCGCGTCGCACCTCGCGCGTCTGCTGCTCCACCCGCAGCAGGTCCCTCTCCACGACGCTCTGCGCCCCCTGCGCCCTCCGCCGGCCGGCCAAGCCGCTCCTGGCGAGCTCGCCCTCACGGCAGAGCCCCGCCTTCGCACGCCGCAGCTCCTCCGCGCTCACTGCGGCTGCCGCTGCCGCTGCGCCCTCGCGTCCGCTCGTTCTCGCGCACAGGCAGGAGAAGAAGGAGGAAGATGGTGGAGACGGGAGGGGAGGCGCGCCCCCTCCCCCCTTTTAACGCCGCGCGGAGAGGAGAGAGAAGGCGGTCGCAGCCGCCTGCAGCCGCAGAGAAAAAGGGCAGAATCGCAGGTCTGCGCGCACAGGCGCGCAGACGAATATCCCGTGTGAGCATAACTGTTCGCCAGACGTCTGTAAACTATCCCGGACGTCTGGTCAGACGTCTGGATGTGATCCCAGACGTCTTGACAGACGTCTGGGCCACCTCCCAGACGTCTTAAAAGGCGTCTGGGGCACGCGCTCGTTACAACATGTAGATTAAGACTATTAATTCCTAAGACCTAGGCACATAAACACTTGAGCATTACGATTGGATTGTACTTAGGTCTATATTTAGTTGAATAAATGAGACTCATCAATCAATTTATTTGCTTTCATATTTACTGTCATAGTTAAGTTTAGTACTTCAGTTCTATTCATTTTTGTATTTGCACTTGTAGTCGTAGTTTCGTAAACATTTATCTCGTATTGCTTCCTTATTTTAAAAATATCAAAAAAATCTAAAGATACAAAAATATTAAAAATATTTTTTTGAGTAACTTGTATATGATAGTAACTCAGATTTCACTCCTTACAAACAACTCGACTTCTAGTTTCTACTTGTCAAATTCTTTGAGTTCGACTTACAAATTTAAAATTTTTACATATTTTTCTACTACAACGACACATTCTTATCGTATTAGGATTTACTTGATTAGCTAGCTAACCCACATTAGTATCCTTGCAAGAAGAGATAATACCATATTTGTGTTTAGTTTAGAATGTAGGTTAAATCTTGTTTGTGCTTATTGAATGAGGATTAACCTCCGATGTGAACAGAGGATATTGATTTGATTTTAGGGGTTAGAATGGGGTTTAAGATAGGAAAAGATATGTTTACCTTTGAGATACTAGTATATTAGTTTGAATCTTTTTTTATATTAAATAAATATAACACAAATCTAATCATGATTTATTTTTTATATCAAGCTACGAGGGATTTTTCAAATATCACCGATGAAAATTTAGTTTCGAATCAAATATCATGTGATAAATTGTATTATAACCTACATTATATTGTAATTATTTTCTTTATTAAATACTAATTATCTTATGTTGCAGTTGATAATTATGCTACAATAGTGATTAAGTTATAATATTATGATTATTTGTTAATTAAGAAGCATGTACTAATTTCATTAGTTAGTTATTAATTTATTATAATAATAATATGATTATTTGTTAATAAAGATATGTCATTTTAGTTTAGCTATTTGTAAAAATTATAAATATATTGATACTATAGTTGTGTAGTAACTATGATAAGATAGTTGTTAAAAGAAAATATGTCTGATGATATCTATCTATACAGTAAAAGAAGGTGCGATGCACCCTGTTTCACCATGTCATCCGATTATAAAAAACAAAACCAAAATCCTCTCCACCCTTACACAGACTAACATCATCCTATTATAAAAAAAAAAGCCCTCTCCTCCCCTTATCCGAGTAAGTTCTCTCTCTCTTCCCCGCTCTCCCTCCCCGTTCCCCATCTTTGTCACTTGCTCTGACATACAAAATAAGTCTCCTCTAAATCTTGCACCATCAATAATTTTTATCCCTGCATGCGTGCATTTATGGGCTTAAGTGCATTGATGAGAATAAGTGTGCATACTGGCACATATTTAACACGTACGTGTATTTTTGATTTTGCGTAACTGTTCTTACTTTCTCTAATTTAACTTCTTGAAAGTATCTTATTTTTATCATTGTAAATTTTACTCGTAACGTCTAAAAGATTCACAAAAATATCTTTTTACTTCTAAAATAAGTTTCATAAAAAAATGTTCACTTTCTCTTAAATATAAAATTTATGAAAGACTCCATTATTATATATTTTACTTCAAAATCAACTAGATGGTTGTTGATTGAGAAAAATCATATGTAACGCCTATTATCTTTTTCTGAAATTTTGACAATACTCACATAATTTGTATTATTATTAATCATCATATTTAATATAAATAAAAGTCAAATTATAATTTAAATTTCATTGGAGTAAACCTTTTAGATATTTAGTTAAATCATATATTATAATTAGATATATGAAAATTTTATGAACTCCCACATATTACTAGCATTAATTAGTGTAAATTAATTAAATAAAGATGTAATAATTTTTGTAATTTGTAAAGTAATTATCTTACATTGTAAATGTTAATTATATTATAATAGTAATTATGTTATAATGCTATGATTATATAGTAATTAAGAAGTATACACTAATTATTGTAGCCACTGATTATTTGGTAGTAGTAAAAATATGATTATTTGTTAGGTTAAATGTATTATTATAGTGTAAAAATAAAGTTAATTATTTAATTATATAATAATTATTAATTAAATTGCGTCACCAAAAATGAGGAGAGAAAAGATACAATGAAAATGATGTGTTGGGACGAGGATGGAGAAAATATAGATTTAGAAGGAGGTTATCTTAACTTGTCATCGCATATCTTGCATTTTAGAGGCAAATGGGAACAATCCTAAAATTAAAAAAGAAGAAACCTCCGCGGTAAATTAGTCCTTGAAATTTACGCTATTATTTACCTCGTGTTGTTCTAATCAGTGCACCGTGGTCTGAAAGGAGGTCAGAGCCGCACGAGTTGGAGCAGAGTAAATGCATGACAGACAGTCAGTGCATCGTGGTCTGAAATAAGTCTGAGACTCGAGCCGCACGAGTTGCAGCAGAGTAAATGCGTCACAGACAGCAACAGAGGAGGTCAGGTCTACTTGGCTCGTGCACCTACTGCCTCGTGCACCTCATGGTCAGGTATATAAAATCTCAAATAATAATAGCCGTTTTGGCCATCTAGCGGGACCATAGCCACAGGCTACCCTAGGGTGACGATACGCTCCTACCACGACAGTACCTCTCTGCAAACCGCATCCCTCTTCGCTTCACATGAGGTTCTACTCGTAATTAAAACAGTAATTTACCTCATAAACAGTAAGATATTTTTTTAACCGTGCACTCAACATGGCCCCAATTCAGAGAGACCCCAATTTACGCTTTGCCTTTTGGAGCTGGTTGGGTAGAAAAATGCAAAAAAAAAAAAAAAAAAAAAAAAAAAAAAAAAAAAAAAATATATATATATATATATATATATATATATATATATATAAAGGACACCGAGAAAATAGAATTAGAAAAGAAATTCAATATTTTTTTTGCTTTAAAAACAATACATCATGTCAAGAAATTAAATATTCATGTCATGAATTATTTGAGAGGTCTTCCAAAATTAAATTGTAAATTTTGAAATATAATAATTCATTAATTTACATCACCAAAGGAGAAATTTTAATGCCAAATCCTCTTTCGGAATGGTTGTAAGTTCAAAAGCACAAAACAATGCATGAACGACTAGACACAAAAGATTTATGAAGTTACATTTAGTTAAAACAATCCTAACCCAATCACTCAAAATGACGCCAAATCCTTCCTCTCTTACTTTTATTCTTGTGTTCATATATATGCATTTGTATGTAGTAGGGCAATCAAAGAAAAGATTGTCATCAGAATAACATGTGCAAGCAAGCTCTTGGAGATAATTGCCTATGGAAAAGAATTCTAAACCCCTTCAAACTAGTGGAAAGAGTTCACATAGGCTTGTTTAAGAGAGTGCTTAAATGATTGCTTTTCACACTAAATCTAGCTCTCAAAAATGGGGTTGCTCTTATAAGTTAGCTTTCTTCTTTTGGTAGTTGTTTTCCTAATTCTAGAATCATTTGGGTGCATGCTAACTAACCAAAACTCTTTGCCATAAGATCACGTCCCCCATCCATTTTGCCACTATGAAGTCTATATTTATGAAAATCATCCTTTTTCCACATTTATGCAATTCCTTATTAACAGCTCCTAGATCGCAAAGGCTTTTGTCCACCATATTTTTGTACCATGCTATGATGACCTAAGTTCCATCAATCGGTGAGACCTGAGTCATCAAGAGCTAGTACCAAGCAATAATAGAAAGTATAGGATCATAATCACCCAACATATAGTCATAAAACATTAACGATCAAACTTTCATTCATGTGCATATTAACTTGTTACATGCACGTGCACATGCACCAGGCATTGTGCACTTGGCTTGTACATACTAGGGAACACAACATGTGCAAGTGCAAGTGTTGCATGCATATGTTTGTTTTGTCTATATATATTTTGTACATTTCAAGTACTTTTCTCACAATTTTTGTGCCATTTGGACCATAATTTATTTGTATAAGTGTTAAGAGCCAATGCCTCCTTTAAGTTGTGATTTTGCATTTTAATTATGAGGAACATATTTTATTCATTTTTAGCATATTTTAAGGGCTTTTCATGCTTTTTAAGTTTGTAAATGGTCTTTCTAGGCTACCAAAGCAATTTAGGCACCATCTTCTTACATAGACTCGACATTTGTAATGAGTCTTTTACTTTTCATGCCCATGATTCAACCCACTTTATTAATGTAGAGGTGCCAACAAACCTTTAGTAACCTAATTTCCTGTTGGGTTCTCATTTTGCATGTTGACATTTTCCTAAGTCTTGATGACACGGATTAAGTGTGTAACACTTGATTCTTCAAGCTGAATTATTCTTCATGACATTTTGTCAAAGCTTTGTTGCCCCATTAAGTGTGTACTCATGCAGAAACCACATTGAGCAATAATAGAGAAAATCTGGAAATAGAGCACAAAAGAACAACCTTAGAGTGTCAACAACTGATCTAGTTTTGAAATTGTAGTTGTGCAGGAAATGCCACCTAGGCATCGATGGCAAGCCCAGGACCCACCTCCCATGATTGACTCGATCCAGGTCATGTAGGATTATCCTCAGGACCCTGAAAGAGATCCAACATAGGCTACCACCCCTACAGCCTATGTACAACAGCCTTGGTGAGCAAAGTGTCGAGTAGGACTCACCCATCATGCCCCCACACATGGAACAAGCCCTTACCCCACCCCCTTTTGAGGTGTCTCCGTCTGTGCCACCGCCGGAACCACCATAGGCAAATCCAATTCATGACCACGTGACCCTATTTACTACTTTTCGGAAGATGGTTCTATAGTTCAAAGACCATTGAGTAGAAGACTGGATCATTAAAGTGGAGAAGGGGTTCAAGGTCAATGCCTATTAATCGGTGAGATCGGAGTTTTAAAATCGTTTTGTTGTAGCAAGTCGAAATCGCTCGAAAATACTTAAATTTGTAACTCAAATTTCAAAGCGAGTATCCGAGGTCGAACATAGGGAGTAAATATGAAATTCACAACATTAATTGAAATCAATGAGCACAATCAATTGAACATTCAAATAGATGTTCAATGAATAATAACCTATCAAATTATTTATTTAATGAAATCCAATGCATCTAGAGATTGCATGGAACAAAAAGAAAAGAGAATAAAAAATAATGGTGATTTAGATCACCATTAATCCTCTTAATTAAGCATGCATGCAATTACCTCAATTAGAATTCAATTGTAAACTATAGTACTTAAATTATTCAACAGTAATTCAAATAATGCTCAATCAGATGACAGATTGGTCAATGAAATGACTTAAAGTAATCAAGGCTCTTAATGCCTTGTTCTTCTTCTTTTTCTTCTTCTCTGCAGCTTCTCTTCTTCTCTTCAGACCTTCTACATGAGCCTTCCTTTCTTTCCTTCTCTCTTCTTCTTCAGAGCCTTCCCTCCTTCATGCAGAGGCTAAGTGTTGGCCTCTCCTATTCAAAGCACAAGGGTAGACTCCTCAGAGAGCAAAACCCTCCCTCGCTCCCTCACAATTTCCTTTCTTCCTCTTCTCTCTCAAACCCAGACCAAGCACATACTCGGATCCACAAACTCGGGTATTCAAGTCTTGAATAGTGTCCAGGGTTACCAACGTGTGTGGTGACTAAGAAGTGGTACAGGTCGGGTAAGCGAGTATGTGCGAGGGTAGTGAGGGACCCGATCCCTCAGTGACTGGGCAAAGAGCTAAAAGCACAAAATCAATTTATGTGTGTGTGTTCTCTCCTCATCCACCGATGTGGGACTATAATCCCATACATTCTCCTCGCGTTCAGGTAGCAGCAACACCTTCTTCAATTGGAGCATCTAGGAGTTCGGGTCTTCAATTGGAGGCCTGGGGCAAGCACCTGGAGGAGTGCGTGAGGCCTGGAGGTTCAATTAGGCCTTAAGCTTCATCTAAGGACTGAGAGAAATGCTGGAGATGATGGTGGTGGCGGCAAAGTGCGACGAACACCTGAAATCATGAGAACGGCCTCTCAGCCACAATAAAATACTTCAAGAGCTTCGCCTAGGCATAGAGAAGGTGGTGGTGGGTGTTTTGTGGTGTTTGAGGGCGTGTGGCGGTCAGCAGAGGTTGAAGATGAAGGGCGGAGGATGTGGTGTTTAGTGGGTCGTGTGAGTGGGTGAAAGGCGTAATAAGGATGGGGGTTTGGTTCGGGTGGATGAGGAGTTTGGTGGATTGTGGGGGTGTGAAGGCCTCACTGGAGGTGTGGCTAGACATGAGGAAGATGGTGGGCATAGGTTGAATTGAGGGATAACGAGAGGGAAAAGATAATAGAGTGAGGAAGGAACCTAACTAACCTAAACTAACGAACGAAAGGGGAGAGAGTGTCCTTGCCAGGGGTACGCCGGACTTGGAGAAGACGAAGCCTCTGGTGGGGGAGAACGGCGAGGAAGAGGGAGGAAGATGACATTTGCTAGTATTGTAAGACGCGGACGAACTTGAGGAAGGAGAATTGGCCGACCATGGTATGTGGCGGCTGACGAGAGGTGGACGGAGAAGCTCTTCGGAGCTTGTGGAGAGTTCAACTGGAGAGAGGAGAAGAAGGTGGAATCCGATCCAAAACCAAGCTAAGGAGTGAGGGAACTTAGTCAAGGTCCTTTTATAGGGTTATAGTCGAGCTTCCAAGCTTGAAACAAGCTCGAAAGCTTGAGAAATTAGGGATTAGGACTTGGAAACCTTCAAGAGTTTGCATGAACCATAGGCTAAGACCCTAGGGTAAGAATCAGAAGACAAGATCGAGTTCAGATTGAAGGGCATCTCTTCATGAATTTCCCTTCCAATTTTAAAAGGGTTTGGCCACGAAATCAGGGAGCAATCCCTGATTGAAGGTTGGTTGTTGATGGGTTTAGGAGTTCTGCATACATGAAGGCAGCGGGGACCGGTTGGTGAAAAAGACGATGAAGTTAGGGGAGTAATTGTAATCTTTTCGAAAGTTGAGGGGCTGATTGAAGGAGAAAGAATCAGACTGGACCAAAATGCAAACCAGGTAAGGATGGACTCTGATTGGGTCCAAATTTTGGTACAAACCTAATTTAGACCTAATAAATCTGATGGTGAAGTCAAATTTTGGTTTTGATCAAGTTTGATTGGGTAATTTACTAAAAATCCAAATTAGGGCAACTTCTTGTCTGAAATTCTATTTTAGGTCAAAATGGGTTCCAATGGTCAAACTAAGTGTAACAAACCTTATGGAATATTTTTCTATGATTTTTAGAATTTTTAGATGGAATTTATCTTGACCAGAACCTCTGTTAATTAAGTGGATCTGAAGTTAGGATTTTGGGTATTTGTTAATTCTTGAAATGCGCGAAAACCCGTTTCTATCTGTATGAACCCTCTTATTAATCATTAATGCTCATTTGACCTTAGTTTAACCCCTGGGAAACCTCGTGATTATTCTGCATTTTTGATTGATCGGGAGTTTTCGCTTGTAGAAATAATGTATCAGAAAAATATGTCGTCGCAGTAAAATCACATGGTGGAAAATCCCAAACAAAAATATTTCAATAAAACTAACCACGAAGAGTCAGGTCGTATCCACAAGGAAGAACAGATCAATAAAATCACTAATAATTTTACCTTGTATTCGTCCAATCGAATGCGAGATTCGTGCTCAAATCTGATGCAAAACGCGACGAAAATAAGAAGACAATAATTTAAGAATGTAAGGTTATGTGTGCAATTTTTCCTCAATAAAATATTCAGTAAAGATGTGACCAGAATTTCACATAATTTCAAGTTGTATACTGCTAGCAAGGAATTATTCAAAATCCAAATCCAAATCCAAATCCAATATGAACCGATGCACATAACATAAGTCAAGCTAATTCAGGAAAACGTAAGTGCCTTGTTGCAATTTGCCTCAATATATTTAATGCATCAAATCAATGAATAGTGATTGGCAATGGCATGTTTGGTAAATAGAAATTGAACCCAAAATAAGGGATTCCTTCCCCTTGTGTGCGCGCGAAGAGGGAGCGACGGTGGAGGCCGAGGAGCTCGAGGAAGGTCGAGGTAGACGAGAGCTATGTGGGGGCGGTGACAGTGCGTCGAACGGTGATCGAAGCTCTCATCGGCGATGAGGAGGGCCGACGGCGGTGGCAGCGGCTCGCTGACGTGCACAGGCTGTCGTGGGCAATTCTGAGGGCGTGGCCATGCTCGTGATGGTGTGGCGAGTTTGTTGCAGTCGATGGAGTGGCGAACCGAGGCCCGTGGTAGTGGCTACATTTTTGGGTGGTTTGGGTTCCCCCCCTCTATTGGTTGACGGAGAAGAAGAGGAAGAGGGGGTGCGACCGGCTGCTATGGCTGTGAGCGCGAGCGTGCACACGCATGCAAGGAGGATGCGCTGAGGCTGAGGGTGCGACTGTCGTAGGTGTGTGAGGGGATGCGCTGTTGCGCCCGCATGAGGGCGGAGCTAGACTTTGGACATTTAGGAACCGTCCTGGACGTCTTAAATTAAAGGGCAAGGAGGCGTGTGCACGGTGGTGGAGATGGAGCGCAATGGGAGTTGTCGTCGAGGTAGAGCACGGTCGTAAAGTTGGAACGTAGTGGCGGATGTCGTCTAGGCAGAGCACGGTTGTGAGGATGGAGTGTAGTGGCGTTGAGAACGTAGTAGCCGACACGGTTGCTGATGTCAGTGCTGTCACCACCGACCGCAGTGATGGATTTGGCATAGGCAAGATGCGGTGGTGGTCAGTCATCTTCGGTGGCTCGCGGTGGTCTGTTGGAGAGAAGATGAAGATGGCGGTTGCCTGTAGGGAAGGAGACGGGTGAGGTATCTTGATTAACCCATATTTGTGGGCTATTTAAGTATTTAAGTGTCTAGATATTAAGTTAATTTTAACATTTAGATAGCATACATTAGGATGTAAATAAATTAATTCATATTTTTAGCTTAAGTGCATAATTCATGTGTGGCAACCATATCTAAATGCATTTAGAATTACCCTAGGATTGCATGCATTTGATTAGTTAATTAATTAGGTGAATTACATACATTATTTTAATTAACATAGAAGTTAAGGAGTTATGTATAAATAATCCTAATTATTTTATTATTCTTCTTCTCCTTCTGCAGGTAACCACTCCGCCTCTGCCTCCTCCTCCTACGCATTCACTCTTCCAGCATTCACTCAACGGTGGATCTCCTCTCTCCTGTTTGAATTTCAAATCCTTGTAGCCACATCTACAAAGGAGGAGGAACGGCTGCCATTCAGAGGAGGCCTCCATCCCCACTCCTCACTGTGCAGAGAACTTGTTCTCATCCGCTCCACTACCATCAGCCAACGGCAGCGGAGCTTCGCCACCATGGGCATGCAGGGTGACAGCCCACACCGCCATCGCAAAGCTTCGCACTACAAACTCATAGTGCAACTGCCTACCACCAACTCCACATCCCCCACCACTTTCTCCTCTGTTTCTCTTCCACCTCAAAAACAAACCCAACTTCACTCGTCGTCGCCCAGCTCACACAGTAGCTACAACTGTAGCAACAGAGCACAGCCTCCGCATGCCACCCATGACACTGCCCCTCACCTTTAGACACGCGCACCTCCTCACCGCCCTGCAGAAACGTCCTGTGCAGCAAGTCCTTCGCTGGCTCCCCGTGCAGCTACACGCATGCACCCACATGCCTGCCGCATGCATCACCAGCAGTAGCTCCACCTGCGCGCAGAGCATGCTAAGCCTCCACCTGCGCCTCCTGTGCCGTGCACAGCAGAACCAACCCACTGCACGCCTGCAAAGCCTTCGCGCCCCCTTGCTGCCCTTGCCTGCAGCCACTCCAAGTGCTGCTCCATCAACAATCGAGCACCCCCCCACCGGCCCTTGCCTCCAGCCCATGCGCGTAGAGTGCGCGCTACTCTAGCACCTCCGCTCACACGTAGAGCGTGCGTCCTTCAGCACCTCCAACGGCCACGCGCACGCCTAGCAGCGCAGCATCCTCAGCGGCCACGCAGTAGGCCGACCCATTGCCGTCGCCCCTCTCACTTGTGAGCGCCCACCGCCAGCCACCTTTGGCCACACCTCCTACGCCATCGTGAAGGCCTCGCTCTGGCCGACCTTTTCCCAGAGTAGCTCCTCGAACGAACCTCTCTCATGCGCGAGGAGGAGAGAGGTAGAATCCCCTGTTTTAGTTTGCATTTCTATTTACGGAAATTGCCATTGTTAAGAATCATTTTTTGATTTCTTAGATTAATTAAATTGTGGTGAAATTACGGCTTTATGCTTATTCTTCAAGATAATTGTTAAGCCTTTACGATTCATCTCGATATGCATTACATTTAATTTTGAATTACATTTTAGTATGCATGCAAGTAAAAAGTACATGATATACCCTTGCACATGGATAATTTTCTTACATGAAAATTACGTCAACAACCCTTGACTTCTCCATAAATTTAAAGTTTACATTCAGAGCGACATATGCATTGTTTGATTTGACGAATATTTCAGCGAACTCGACTTCTACCTAATTGTGATTTTAATAGGCCTCTGCCTCCTTGTCAATACAACCCGCTCTCCTATGAGTGGTTTAATTTTTAATTATTTTGATTAGTTGATTTTCCACCACTTAGAAATCCAGCAATAAATCTTCTTAATCATCATTTTCGAAAGCGAAAATCGACTTATCAAATGATGCATGTAACGACCCGATTCCCAAGTCCCTACGAGACACGAGAACAGGACCGACTCGACTAATCCCAAGACCTAGTCATTCCAACGAGGAAGTAACCAAAAGAGCAGTAAAATAAACCACATTCAATATGAATATAACTAACAGTAAGAAAATATAGCAGCAAGAAAAGGAACTACTACAGTATATACCACCACAACAGTAGAACAACATTCATAACTAAATATGAACTGCAGGTAAAGAAAAGTATAGCGGAAACAAGAACTACTCACTATACGGAACAAAAAAAGGTACAAGAAACCGTGGTAACTCTACTGGACCCTACTCGACCCAGCGTCCTCTGCAGCCGCTGACCCTGGCTGCTCAACACCTGGTCCTGAAAAAGGTAACGAGTGTAACGCGTCAGCAAAACGCTGAGTAGAGTGGCAACTAAACTAAAGACAACAGTAGAGTGTACAGTAGCTGTTATGTTCGATTACTTTCTTTATTCACATCTTTCAATTGTCTCACTATTTCATTTATTCCTCAGATTTTTACTTGATCTCGAATGTTCCTCGTGGGAACGATCTTGATTGCAGTCTTTTCCAAAAACTAGAAGTAGCACGTGGTGCTCTCCTGGCCGGGAGAGTCCCCCGTGGTGATCCTACCCTCAGTCAACCACCCCAAGGTCACTGACAGACGTAACGGTGACTACGGCACACGCGATAAACGCACAGGTAGCTAACCCATACTGGCACGCAGTCAGTCGTTTCCGTTAACGGGTGCACCCAAAGCACAGCACGGAACCAGTCCAGGGCAGAGCCCTCTCAGTAACAGGGGTCCAACCCCTCCACAGTAACCAAACCGGGGCCTTGCCCCTTCACAGTAACCAAACCGGGGCCTTGCCCCTCCACAGTCCGCGCACCCTCGCCTGACTACCCTGGTTTGCCCCAGTGGGCCTAACAAGTCGGTGTGGGAGGCTAGCAGAACCCCGGGGCCCGTGGGGTAGCTAGTACCTCCCTACACTAGTAGCTCTCCTCGGTACTACGTACACGAGGGCCAGCAAGTCGGTACAGAGTGGCCAGTCCTAACCAGTCCTGACTCCGCTCTGCACTAAACAGGGGGACAGTCGCTCTCCTTGGTACTCCGTACTCAAGGGCCAGCTCACTTCCCCAATTCTATTCCATTCACTTTCCAAGAGTTCTACTCCTAATTCCCCGTAGGGTTCCAGCTCTTTAACTCAGAACATTCCAGTTTCACCATTCCAGTTTCACGTTCATACATCCCATATTCTTAATCATGTTCATTTATTCATAACAGGCAGCTGTTAATTTAATTCACAGGAAGCTATTATTTCCTTTCCACATTTTCCAAAACTGCAGTATTCATACATTCCACTAGTTTTACCATCCTAGGATTCATGCCATATCCTAGGATCTATCATACAATCTAGTTTTCCAGCCCTAGGATTCATGCAACACCCTAGGAATCTACCATTCAATCTATTTCTCATTCCTAGGATTCATGCAATGTCCTAGGTTATATTTATGGTTTCATAATGTAACAGATTATACTTAAAGCCACTCTACCAGGTACGACGGGAGTAATGGGGGCGTGATCGGGAATCCTGCGTGCCTCCGCGACCCCCAAGACTGCAACGGAACGAGGTTCTATCACAAGGATCAAACACAAGGAGTGTCTCAAAACAGTGTATAGCTACTGTAGACGGGTAGAGGATTTAATTTCGGAAAGAACGCAACTTGAAACGCAGAAAACGGAACCCGAACGGGCCCTCAACGGGTCGAAAACGACGACACTGTGCAAAATCAGACGTCTGAGACTTCTTCCAGACGTCTTAAAAAGTGGATCAGAGAATTACCTTATTCTGCGTGGTTTCTCAGACATCCAGAAGCCTGCGGGGACATCTGGCCTAGTTCCCAGACGTCCGATGGTCACCCCGGATGTCTGGAGGTCGCTCCCGCCGTCTGGTACTACAGCCAGACGTCTGATTCGCGTTGGATGGCGAATCACCGAGCCTGCGCACACCCATCTCTCTCCCTCAGTACGGTCAGTCGACAGGAAGGAAGAAGAAGACTGAAAACTCACCTTTCAGACGTCTGGACAGTCTTCCAGACGTCGACCCCGCCATCTGGCTATAAGCACAGATGTCTGATTCTGGAAATTTTTCCAGCACCAGGGCGCAACTCGCCCTCCGCTCGCGACGACGCCCACGTCACCCCTCGTGTGCCTGCTGCTCGAGCCGCAGCAGGGCTCCCGCGTCGTTCTGCGCCCGCTGCGCTCCCCGCCGGCCGGCCCTGGCAGCCCCGGCGAGCTCGCCCTCACGGCTGAGCGCCACTCTCGCACGCAGCACCCCCTCTGCGCTCACTGCGGCCGTCGCTGCCGCAGCAACCCCGCGCCCGCTCTCGCGCACTGGAAGGAGAAGAGGAAAGGGGTGGAGGTGACGGGAGAGAGCGCGTGGCCTTTTAAGGCCGCGCGAGGAGGAGAGAGAGAGACTGTAGCGGCGAGAATCTGCAGCGGTAGGAGCGAATAGACGTTGGCCTTAAGGACTGATTCGCTCAATCAATCATTAAGGTCACAACCTAATTTAAGGGCCCATCACATTCCATAAGCACTACAATCCCAGGCCTTAATAAAATCGAATAGACATTGGCCTTAAGGACCGATTCGCTCTTTGGAGCCTAGTCTGAGATTGTTCATGATTAACCTGCTTGTATTGATTAATCTGATGTTTAGCTAGGGGAGTAGCATCAAACGACCGCGGCTGGGGGGTACACTAGGAACTAGAGGCGCAAGTCGAAGGAAGAACCTTCTCCCCAGTCCCTCCTAACTGGTTGGATTGAGTAGACACAAGTAGAGTAAATTATTTATAATCTTAAGGCAGGTTTTGGGAGTCTGTAGATCCTTAGGCTACCCCACTTAAGAACAGGCTTGTTTTGTTATGCTGTAGGGTCTTTTTCCCCAGTCCTTCCGACCTTTTCCTAGTTTATGCTGGGAAGACAGTCATTGAATCCTCAATTGGAAGGACCACTAGAGTATTCTAGGAGGCGTAAATTGGATTTTGGTCAAATTGATCCCTTGGCTGATCAACAGCCTCCTTTGCCTCGGGATCCACAGGAGGAATTCCGAAGGTAGTTGGAATAAATGCAGAGAATGCAGGAATGGTTCTAGAGAATGCAAAGCGCTCAGCCCTTGAAGGATTTTTATGATCCTTCAAATTACAGGGAACGTCCCAGTGTCCAGATTCCGGTCGGAGACATAAAAATCAAGCCATAGGTGTTAAGCCTGATCAAACATTACCATGGGCTTGACTTCGAAGACCCGTTTCAGCACTTGGAGGACTTGACCACTTTGGTCCAGACCACCAAGGCACGAAACTTGAACAAGGAGCAAATGATCATGAGGCTCTTCCAACACTCTCTCAAGGATAAAGCCGCTCATTGGTACAGGGCTATAGGAAGACCAATTGCAACTTGGAATGAGTTGAAATCGACCTTTCTGAGGAAATTCTTATCTGTTAGACGTACCAATGCTTTGAAACGGGCAATCACTACCTTTACCCAGCGGCCGGGGGAGCAGTTTCATATGGCCTGGGAGCGATTCTAGGACCTATTGCGGAGGTGTCCACACCACGAGGTGCCGAAATGGCAACTCATACAGATCTTCTACGACGGGTTGACTGAGCAACTCAGAAATCATGTGGATGCTTCTTGCGGAGGTAATTTCCTCAACAAAGACGCAGGTAGTGCACATGATTTGTTTGAGGAAATGAGTGAGAATTCAATCAATCATGCTTCCATGGATACTTTTAACTGGTCCTAGTAGCCCAGATCGAATGTTAATGAAGTCCATGACTCTCATTCATTCGATATGGAATTGATTTGTAACAAACTTGATAAGGTGGACTTGGTTGCTAAGAGAATGGAAGAGTGGATGGCTAGAAATTCAATGAACAACTCTCGATCCACTCAATCCCAAAATTTGGGATTCCATTCGTCACGAGCTCCTTCTGGACGGGAGTTCGTAAATCAACTTGATGCAGTTCAACTTGCAAGTTAGCATTATTCGGAACCCCACGAGTTCCAAACTGGGGCTGTTGATCCCAGTTTTTCTGAACCTTCCCTTTCTTTCTCTCCATCCTCACCCTACGAGGATGTCTGTGCTGTACAGGAGAACATTAGATCCAACCCCTACTCTAATGCTTATAATCTGGGTTGGAGAAACCACCCTAACTTCTCTTGAAAAATCCCAGGGCTACAGACCTAATTCCAACCCAGCAACTATGCTCCGCAACAACCAATGGGTCAGGGTCATGTGTTGTAAAGACCTGTTCTGTTCTGAGCCCTTTATGACGTCTGGACTGTCGGTCAGACGTCTGGTCAGACGTTTGGACCCCTTCCTAGACATCTGGAAATCAAAATTTTGGTAGGAGCCTTCACGTCTGCGTGCAGGCTACGCGCAGATAGTACCCTTCTCTCTCTTTCCCTCTTCCCTCCTCCACCGAACCCTAACACAACTTTATATAAACCCTTCTTCTCCTCTCCCTTTCTCCCCACTTCACCACAGCTAGCCACCTCCTTCCCTTTCTCTCCACCATAGCGAGAGGAGCGAGCACGAGAGCGAGAGCAAGAGAGAGCATGAAGCGGCATGAGGAGAGGAGGAAGTGCTAGATCTTGCGACCTCGTGGGAGGTCACCAGAGGGTGCACGGCTAGAGTGACACGTGCAGGAGGAGGAGTGCGTTGGGGGAGCCGTCCCTAACACTTACTGCAGCTGGAGCTACAGGCGAGGAGGCGAGGCCACGACTGAGCGCGGCGAGGGAGAGTAGGAAGCAGTTCTGGTTCTGGGATTTTTTCCAGAATCAGATGTCTGGCGTGACATCCAGACGACAGGGCAGATGTCTAGTGACTACACCGGATGTCTGAAAGTAGATCTCTGTGAAGGTATGCTCCCTTTGCAGATACGGCCAAGCAGGCCGCTCCGCGGCTACATTTTGCGTGGCTAATTTTAGGCGATTTGCCTGTTGCGTGCAAAGATTGCTTCGGGAAGGCACGAGACACACCCTCCCACGTGTTTTAGACGTCTGGACAGCTTACCAGATGGCTGGAAGCACTCCCAAACGTCCGGAGAGGAGGTCAGATGTTTGGAGCCGGGTCCAGACGGTCAGGAAGAGGTTTTGGACATCTGAGATCGACGTAGGACCTGAGGTGCGTTTCTAGTTACTTTTAAGACGTCTGGACCTTGTGCCAGATGTCTGATTTGGGTTTGTAGCCCTGTTTTTGACCTGTTTAGGGTCTGTTTGAGGTTCGTTTTACACAAACAAGATATCGGCGTTTTCCTTGTGAGGTCCTCTACTTGTTAGAAGGCCTTTTATACTATTCTGAATGTTCCATTGTGGTATGTTCCTTGTTATAGAACTTCGATCAATTGTGGGTTCGGGGCTTACTAAGGCATGTAAGCTTGCCGTTCAAGCCCCCAATACTCCTGGGTTGTCTGGTAGAGTGACTTTCCCTAGTTTAATTATAAAAACCTGAATGCATATGTGGATTGAATAATTAGAACCTAGGATATGGCATGAATCCTAGGATGAGAAGTTACTTGAAATGTCTGTATGCGTGTTTGAATTGCAGTCGTGAATGAATGAATAGAAACGTTAACAACTGCCTGTTAATGAACAAGAGCTGCCTGTGAAATATGAATTACTTGTGCTAGTTAAACAGTTACATGTGACATTACCTGTTGTATACGTTAAATGATAGAAATACGAGCTGCATGTGTATAACCTGAGAATGGAAATGTGAATGATGAAACCTGGTATGGAATGGCATGAGAAATATGAGCATGAACCCTACGGGGAATTAGGAGTAGGTCTCCTGGAAACAAATGGAATGGATCTAGAAATGTGAGTGGGAAGTATGTTGGCCCTTGAGTACATGGTACCAAGGAGAGTGACTGTCCCCTGTTTAGTGTAGAGCGGAGCTAGCCGCCCTTGGGTTGGGACCCGAGGTTAGGATTGGCCACTCTACATCGACTTCTTGGCCCTCGCGTACACTGTATCGGGGAGAGCTACTAGTGTAGGGAGAGAGCTAGCCACCCCACGGGGCCTGGGGTTCAGCTAGCCACCCTACACTGACTTGTTAGGCTCACTGGGCAAACCAGGGTAGTCAGACGAGGGTGTACGGACTGTGGAGGGGCCAGACCCCTATTTGGTTTTGAGGGGCTAGACCCCTGTTACTGAGAGGGATAGGCCCTATACTATTTTGTACTGTACTTTGGGCATACCCGTTAGTGGAAACAACTGACTGCGTGCTAGTGCGGGGTAGCTACCCATGCACTTATTGCGCGTACCGTAGTCACCGCTATGTCTGTCCGTGACCTTGAGGTGGTTGACTGGGTGTAGGATCACCACGGGGGACTCTCCTGGCTAGGAGAGCACCACGTGTGCCTTCTACTCTTCGAAAAAGACTGCAATCAAGATCATTTCCACGAGGAACATTCGAGATCAAGAAAGAGATCTGAAAATATAAACCAATGGGTAAAAAGGAATAACTGGTGAAATAAAGTAACTGGAGTAGATAATTTACCTGTTAGCTTTTACTGCTTTAGTTAGTTGGTTGCCACTCTACTCAGCGTTCGCTGACTTTGTTACTCATAACCCTTTTCAGGTCCAGGTGTTGAGCAGCCCGAGTCACCGGTTGCAGAGGGTGCTAGGCCCAATAGAGCCCAGTAGCAGTAGTCTTCCTTTTGTTGTACCTTCTTTTGTTAGTGAGTTCAGACTCTTGTTACTGTTTATGTTTTGTACTTTGTTTTCGCTTTATTGTTGTGGTGGTGATATGTACTGTTAGCAGCTTTTCTTTCCTTACTGATTATACTCTTTTACTTTTAGTTACATAACATAGTGAATGTGGTTTATTTTCCTACTTTTTAGTTATTTCTTGTTGGACGACTAGGTCTTGGGATTAGTCAAGTCGAGCCGATCTCAGGTCCTATAGGGATTCGGGAATTGGGTCGTAACATGTGTATACTCAGTTGCCCCCAAATCAGGTCAATCAGCCAGCTTGGAATGCCCGTCAACCAGTAGGGAAGGCTAATTTGAACCGAAAAATGGTAGAGATGCAAGGATCCATGCTCCAGCTTATGCAACAAATGGAAACCTTGCTAGAAAACTTGCAGACCGGGCTCATTGCTAACTCTCATCAACCCGGATCTCTACCATCCCAACCCATACCCAACTCGCGAAATATTCTGAATCCGAGCAACCAAGCCCATGGGTACGGAAATCAGAGGGACCCACACACACATGCTCTGATGGTTGAGTAGGGTCCTTCCTCTTCTTCTTCTTCTTCTGCACATCAATAATTCTTGGCTAATCAAGCCCCTCCAATCTTTCCTAACCCTCCCCAAGACCCAAACTCTTATGCATCAACAAATTCTGTTACCTTGAGGAGTGGTAAGCAGACTCAGGATCCACAACCACACTGTTCTGATCTACCAAATCTTGAAGAACCTGATGAGAGAGTGGAGAATTCTGGAGAAGAAATGAAGGCTCAAGAACCTGATTCCAAAGATCTGACTCATGTTCCTTTTCCTGAAGCCTTAATCAAATCAAAGAAGAAGAAGTCTGTTGATAGCAATGAGGAGCTTCTAAATATTTTTAAGAATGTTGAGATCAATATCCCGCTCCTCGATGCTATCAAGCATATACCAGCTTACACGAGATTTTTAAAGGATTTATGTACACAAAAGCGTAAGTCGAGAGAATCTATTTCGAGGAAGGTGGTACTCTCTAAGTAGGCTAGTTCTGTTATCTTGCACCACCTCCCTCAGAAAAAGAGAGATCCAGGTGCTCCGTTGATTTCTTGTGTCATCAGATATTACATGTTTGATAGAGCACTTCTGAATCTGGGTGCATCCATCAACCTAATTCCGACTTCTCTTCACGAGAAGTTTGGATTAGGTGAACTTCGGTCGACTTTAGTAACGCTACAGTTAGCGGACCGTTCGGTCACAAATCCGTGAGGCATTATTGAAGATGTTATAGTTAAGGTCAAGAATTTCTATTTTCCTATAGATTTCCTTGCCCTTGACATGGATGTACCGGAAAATCTGAGGAACATGCCCATTAGTCTGGGGCATCCATTCCTGGATACCGCTAAGGCCAACATTAACTGTGAAAGCGGTAGCATGGAAATCGCCTTTGGGGATCAATGAATGAAATTGGATATTTTTAAGGCGATTAATAAATTTGAGGATTGTGGATTTATTGAGGAACTTGAGGAGAATAATGTGAACATTGAAACTTGTTTGATGGTTTCTTCAATTGAAAGTTCCTCCTTTAATGATGAATTGGACCCGCAACCTTCTATGGCAGACCTGCCATCTTCTGAAGAGGTTATTGATTTTGTTCACTCTCAACCTCTTCCTCTTGATGAGTCTTCAGTATCTTCCTTACCTTCAATCATCACCCTGCCCCAGCTTGAACTGAAACCATTGCCTGAGAATTTGAAATATCAATTTTTAGGACCACAGAAGATGCTCCCTGTGATTATCAGTGCTAAATTAACAAAGGAGCAAGAGATTAAATTGATCAAGGTCCTGAAATGAATACAAGGAGGCAATTGGTTGGATCATTCATGACCTTAGGGGGGATTGATCCATCTTACTGCAATGATAGAATATTCTTGGAAGATGGATCCTGAAAGGTCGACTTTTCGCTTAGCGTTATAGTATTTAAGTGGTGGAAAAATCGATAAATCAAAAATAATGAAAATAACCACTCGCAGAAGAGAGGGTCGTGTCCACAAGGAGGCAATGATGCAATCAATACTTAATTATTTTATATTATTTCGGATAGTGCGAAATTCCTTATCAAATTGGACTTAAAATGTGAAGGAAAGTAGGTTTGCAATAACTTAAAAAGTTAAGGGTGTAAGTGCAGTTTTCCCTCACAGAAATCCTCAATAAATTTAGGATGAATGAGTGCAATTTTCATGTGATGTGTACTAAAGACAATTAGTACTTAAATCAAGTCCAAAATCAATATTTAAACTAGCCAATATTAATACCATGCAATTAAAAAGAACTGTGAGTGCTTGAATGCAATTCTGTCACAATATAATAATAATAAAAAAATAAAATCGGTGGAAATGGCATTGAATGTAATTTTTAATTCTAACAAAAACAGAGCATTTGCTCTCTCTCTTCCTCGCGAGAGAGAGAGCACCGACGGGGTAGTTGCTAGGCTCAGAAGGACGGCGAGGATGGGGGCTCTCCGACGGTGGCAGCGGCGGCGGCGGAGGTGGCCGGAGGTAGCCGGAGACTACTGCAGTGCACGGCTGCTGCTGCGGCTGTTCGAGCGGTGAAGGCCGGGCGGGTGCGTCGCTGCAGCGCGGAAGGCTGTGCGGCGTGATTGCAGAAGAGCGCGCGGTTGCTCGCAGAGGTTGGAGCAGGCACTGCAGGGTGGTAGGACTCCTGCTGTCCACTTGCAGGAAGGTGGAACGACGGGGCGCGTGGTGCCACACGCGGGGTGATGGCGTGCATGGGCCTTCAGTAGCGAGCGGGCGGAGGGGAGTCCATGGACGCGCAAGGAGCGGATGTTGGGGCGCGTGGTGCCGCGCTTGCTGATGAGCGTGCGGGCTGCGGGGAGGAGGATGCGCTGGTTCTGGAGAGGGCGGAGTGGGCAGAGGTGGAGTGCGCCTGTGGGTGCGCCGGGGGATGCGCCTACAGATGGATCGAGGCAGACGCGCGGGCGAAGTAGGCACGCTGGCGGGGTGGCGTGAGCGGTGCGCACGCTGCGGTGAGCTAGAGACGAGGAGAGCGCTGATGGTGTTTGGCTTGCAGGCGCGTGAGCGGGTAGGTGCAGGCACAGTGTACACGAGTTACACAGTGTCCATCCTCTTCCCCCGTGAAGCTGTTCCCCGCTAGCTGGTTGGAAAAAAATGATCCCCGTTCTTCTCTTCTCTTTAACTCCTCTCTCTCCCTGCGTGCACCAATCCTGGGATTTCCAAATCCCCTTTCTGTTTTCAACCGGCGGGCGTTGGAGAAGAGTTACACTCACCGAAGGAAAGGGAAAAGGCCCGCCGGTTGTTGGGGAAAATTGCTCCCCAACCCTTATTCTTCCTGAATATTATTCCTGCGAATAAAAAGAACATAATCATGGTGTAGAATACACATTAAGTCATAGAATGTTATAGAATTAAATCATGATGCATACAATTATTCTATAACTTAGTGTAGTTATTAACAAACCTAAATTGTTAAAAGAGAATTACTTAGGCTTACTATTAGTCCATTAAAATGGACTCATCAAATACCCCAATGCCTAAGATTTGCTAGTCCCTAGCAAAAATAATAGAAATAATAAGAAGATTTCTTCTTTTCTTATTTCAAAACTTTAGAAACCCAGACAAATATGAAGTGCTGATAGCCTAGGTAACAGATCGAAGTGAAAGAGTCGATTTGCATTAGGAGTTCGTACATCTCTCTTGGCAAAAATTTCTGTTGAGAAAGGCAACTACTTCCCTCGGGGGTAAAGCAGACGATGATCTGTAATTTGACCTCGGTGTTTGGCTTAGGTAGGAGATAATAAGTTGAATGGATTTGTATTTGGTGGCACACACTCTACTGGTGCTACATATAGTCTAGTACTGTAGACTCTAGCTCTCTAGACTATTAGACAAGTCAACTCTGAGAGAGGCTACATAACTGTGCTCTCCTGATGTTCCTGGGCAATTTTTTTTTTTTCTCTTGAGATCACAAATCTCGCCAGATTTAAAAATTGTACTCACTATTTGGTAGCCTCGAATGGCATCCACACTTCAATTAAAGTCCTAATAACTCTACAACTAAGTTAGAGTCCTCAACCAGTATTCGAGCGATCAGAAATACTAGAAGGTAGGTATGGGTCATATTTGGTGGAATGCAATAGGTGTTCTGTTGCCTCAGAAACATTAGAAACTTGGACCCCCCCTTTTTTTTTTTAGTTATATAACTATTTTTTTTCTTTTTCTTCTTTTTATTTCTTCTTTTTCTTCTTCTTTTCTCTCTTTTTTTTTTTTAATTTTTATTTCTTCTTGTTTTTATTTCTTTTTCAATCAGCACAACACGATACAGACTTTTATTTACGAGGCATTATTAGGGATGATGACGGTCAAGAGGAAGTTGTGTGGCTTATTTGGTAGAAGTGCCTATTCTCGGCACCGGGAAAGAATGGATAGGACAGCCGTATTTCTGACCTTTGACACTATTACCCTCCTTCAGCTGAGGACTCTACGAAGGACGGTCGTAACCATCCACCATAGTTATAGCCTTATTAAGACTCAATCTCTGTGTATCCGCCTTATTTGGTGACTCTCAGGAATTCTCTCAAAGTACGTACATAGGAACAGAGAGTCAAAACTACACCTAACTCTGAAGTATCATTATCTAATTATCCAAAACTTAAGAGTCCTTGCACTAGACTTAGCACACCAGTAATCTCTCTACTTCTTCTCACAAGTATGAGGTGGATTTACTAGAAGATAGTATGCCTGACTCTCTACGAACTGTCCAAGAGTTCAGTAGACTACAAATGCTCATTGGTTTTCCTCAAGGATCCATTACCAAGTCTACGTGCACGTGAAATAAATGTACTGGATTCTAAACTTAAGAAGTAATAAAAGAAAAACCTCCAATAAAGGTATTTTGCTAGGGACTAACCCAATCAGCTCAAGAAAAGAGATTATTTTTTTTTTAAATATGTATGCAAATATTATAAATGCTATAAACACTATAAACATTCTCAGGTTATATCCCCCCATGCCTAAGACTGACAATGTCCTCATTGGAAAAATATAGACATAAAAGAATACCACCTGAGGAGGAGAGTGGAAGGAGCTAAGGCTCCTCAAGTCGTAGTGCATCCAAAACCTGGCCATCTGAAAGAGTAATATACGGTTTAAGTCGCTGGCCATTTACTTTAAAGTTCGCACCTGAAATAAGGTTCCTGATCTCTACAGCTCCATGAGGGAAGGTATTAATCACAATGTAAGGCCTATCCCAACGGGACTTGAGCTTTCCAGGAAATAATTTAAGTCTAGAATTGAAAAGCCAGACCCACTGGTTGGGTTCAAAAGTCTTTCTAATGATGTGCTTGTCATGGAAGACTTTTGTACGTTGCTTGTAAGCTTGAGAAGTTTCATAAGCTTCATTACGAAGCTCCTCAAGGTCACTTAATTCTAACATACGTGCTCTTCCCGCTTTATCCAGATTTAAGTTAACGTTTTTGATGGCCCAATAAGCTTTATGTTGGATTTCAACGGGAAGGTGGCATGCTTTTTCGTAGACAAGACGGAAAGGAGACATTCTCAAGGGAGTCTTATATGCAGTTCTGTAGGCCCAAAGAGCGTCATTTAGTTTTTTAGACCAATCCTTTCGATCAGGCCTGGCAGTTTTTTCTAAAATTCTCTTAATCTCCCTATTAGACACTTCCACTTGCCCACTCGTTTGGGGATGATAAGGTGTGGCTATCATGTGATTTACTCCCAAATTTTGGAGTAGTCTAGTGAAGTGTACATTCTTAAAGTGAGATCCTCCATCACTTATGATCGTCCTTGGGCACCCATACCGAGAAATGATATTAGCCTTAATAAAGCCCAAGACCACAGAATGGTCATTGGTTCGCGTGGGGATGGCTTCTATCCATTTTGATACATAATCAACAGCCACATGGATGTATTCATATCCAAAGGACACAGGAAAGGGACCCATGAAGTCAATGCCCCAAATATCAAAGATTTCAACAGGGAGGATAGGTTGTTGGGGCATCTCATCCCTTTTTTCAATGATTCCCGTCTGCTGGCAACGTAGACATGCGCCCACATACGTATGTGCATCTCGGAATAATGTGGGCCACCAAAAACCAGACTGAAGAACCTTATGAGCAGTCTTCTTCCCACTAAAATGTTCCCCACAGTGGAGGTCATGGCAGAAACTCAGAACACTTCTTTATTCCTCATCAGGGATGCAACGGCGAAATAGCTGGTCAGGGCCTATTCTAAAAAGCTCAGGTTCCTCCCAGTGATAAAATTTAGCATTAACGATAAACCTGTCTCGCTTTTGCTTGTCCCAAGTACTAGGGGTGATGCCCGTGACCAGATAGTTCACTATGTCAGCGAACCAAGGAGTTTTAGTTTCCACGGCCATTAGAGACTCATCAGGGAAAGTCTCTTGAATACCGCCAGCGGGGTTTGATGCCTCAATAGCGATCCTAGACAAATGGTCTGCTACCACATTCTCAACTCCTTTCTTGTCTTTAATTTCCAGGTCAAATTCTTGAAGTAGCAAAATCCAACGAATTAGGTGAGGTTTGGTGTCCTTTTTAGCCAGAAGATGCTTAAGGGCCGAATGATTAGTGAACACCACAACCTTGGATCCCAAAAGATAAGGCCGAAACTTATCCAAAGCAAATACTACAGCAAGTAATTCCTTTTCCGTGACCGTGTAGTTTTGCTGAGGATCCGTAAAGGTCTTGCTAGCATAATGCAGCACATGAGGTTTGCCATCAACCCTTTGACCTAAGACCGCTCCCACTGCAAAATCAGAAGCATCGCACATAAGCTCAAATGGGAGGGTCCAATCTGGCGCTTGGAGAATCGACGCGGTAATGAGGGCTTTCTTCAAAGCTTGGAAAGCCTCGCCACATCTATCATCAAAATCGAAGGAAACATCCTTCGCTAACAGGTCGCAGAGTGGCTTAGAGATTTTACTGAAGTCTCTAATGAAGCGCCTATAAAATCCAGCATGGCCAAGGAAAGATCTAACCTAACGAACATTGGCGGGCAATGGAAGCTTAGAGATGGAATCGATTTTTGCGGTGTCCACCTCTAATCCTTTCTCGGAAACTACATGCCCTAACACAATGCCTTGCTAGACCATAAAGTGGCTTTTCTCCCAACTAAGCACTAGTTTTGCCTCTTCGCAACGGGTTAAGACTTTATCAAGGTGGGAAAGGCATAGGTCAAATGAAGAGCCATAAATGGAGAAGTCATCCATGAAAATTTCAACGAACTTGTTGATCATATCAGAGAAGATAGCCATCATATAACGTTGGAAAGTGGCAGGAGCATTACATAACCCAAATGGCATTCGGCAGAATGCAAAAGTGCCATAAGGGCTCATGAAGGTGGTACGCTCCTGATCATCAGGAAAAACGGCCATCTGATTGTACCCAGAGTACCCATCAAGAAAACAAAAGTACCTGTTTCCCGCCAATCGTTCCAAAATTTGATCGATAAACGGTAAGGGGAAATGGTCTTTCTGGGTAGCCTTGTTTAAACGGCGGTAATCAATGCAGACCGTCCAACCAGTTGAGGGTCTAGTGGTCACCAGTTCTCCTTGGTCATTCTCCTCCACAGTGATTCATGCCTTTTTCAAAACTACATGAATCGGACTGACCCATTTACTATCTGAAATGGGATAGATAATCCCTGCATCTAGCCATTTTAGAATCTCCTTTTTAACCACCTCCCGCATACTTGGATTGAGCCTTCTCTGCATGTCTCGGAAAGGCTTCACGGACTCTTCTGTGTAAATATGATGTATGCAAAGAGAGGGATCAACACCCTTAATATCAGCAATTGTCCAGGCAATTGCTTCCTTGTGCCTTTGTAAACACTCAAGCAGAGCTCCTTCTTGCAATTTAGATAATGTAGATGAGATAATAATGGGGAGCGTGTTATTAGGGCCAAGGAAAGCATATTTCAATGTGCTCGGGAGGGATTTCAACTCCAATTCAGGAGTCTTTTGGATTGAGGGTTTTAGTTGAGATGTCCCCGCTTCAGGCAGCGGATGTACCTTCACAGTCCAGGGTGGGGACAGAGACTTAGTGTGTATCCCCAGCAACTCTTCTAGTTCAGTCATTTTCCTTTCAGTTTCTTTACTAATCAAGGGATGGTCCTGAGTTATGACCTTCTGAAGGGGATCTCTACATAAGAGTGCTGGAGTAGTCTCTTCAATTATTTCATCAATGACCTCAATCTGAGAACAATCTTCAAATCTAGGTTGCTTGTAAGTATCAAAAACATTCAACCGAATCTTCTTGTTCCCAAAGCCCATTTTAAGTGCGTCGGATCTGTAATTTATAGAGGCATTGGCTGTGGCCAAAAAGGGGCATCCCAGAATAATGGACGGCTTTGTGGGCTTATTAGACGGGTCAGTATCAAGTACCAGAAAGTCAACGGGGAAGAAGAAATCCTCCACTCTCACAAGGACATCTTCCAACAATCCCCGCGGTGTCTTAAGTGATCTGTCTGCAACCAGGAGGATTACTGGACTAGGCTTCAGCTTTCCTCCTCCCAACAGGTCATAGACAGAGCTCGGTAGAATGTTTACCCCCGCACCTAGATCGAGCAGAGCCTCGTCGATGTGTTGGTTACCTATAACCACTGAAATATACGGGGCCCCTGGGCCTTTCATTTTGGGGGGTGCTCCATGCTAAAGAACCGAGCTAACGTGATCAGGTAGGATGACCTTGGTTTGGGCCTGTTTCCTAGATCGGTGCTTCTGGGTGCATAGGTCCTTCAGAACTTGGCATAGGACGGAATCTATTTAATTTCTTCCAACAGAGGCAAGTTAATCTGGACTTGCCTAAAAGTATCCATAATCTCTTCCGTCCTATCCTTGGCTCCAGATTAGCCAACAGAAGATTCCCCAGGAGCAGATAGGTGCTCTGGATAGGGCACCCTCGGCTTCTGAGTAGAGGGGTCGTCATGGTGGGAAAGGGGTGGTGGTAGGACGACATACTCATTGTGGATGATTTTTTGTGAGGGAGAGTGGTGTGGCTCTTCCTCGGGTGAGATGGAAGTAGGGTCAGGTGTGGAAGGGGAATTCTGAGATGTAACCGTAGGAGTGTTATCAGGCTTGTCAATCTTTTTCCCCCTCCTCAACACGGTCACTGCTTGGGCGTGCTCTCTGAATACAACCCCCTTGCCCTTAGGGTTTTCCTCAAAGAGCTAGGCAGCTTTCCCGGATCATGTTGCCTAACTGCCTCAGTAAGATGACTGTTGAACGCTACAAACCTACGCTAACGTGTTCGATTTTGGAAAACCTGTCGTTGTAGTTCGAAAGCGAAGAATTTGTGTTCAACAAATAAAATTTATACCAAAATTAAAATTCCGGGTCGAACACAGGGAGGCGGACGTTTGATTTAAGAACTACGTGTTTCTTTTTATTTGTTATAGAATAATTCAATTTAGAATTATCTAATTATTTACAATAAATAGAAGAGAGAGAGAGAGAGTAAGATAAAAAGAGAATATTACACAGAGAAATCAAAATGAGATGTAGAATAAACAAGGAATTTTTCATTGAAGAGATTGTTCATTACAACTAGAAAGCATAAAACAATTACTCTAGAAAGCGATAAATTTACTATAAAAAGCATTAAAAGAATAGAGGGAGAAATGTCCTCCTCGACGATTGCTTGGAGGACGAGTAGATTAATCTAGAAAATAGTAAATCTATACTAGAAAGCGGTAAAAAGAATAGGGAGAGAGAAATCCTCCTCGACGGTTGCTTGGAGGATGAGCCGGACGGGATGACGCCTGGACGAAGGAGAACGAAGCAGGACGAAGGACGACCAAGTAGAAGAACGGGAACGAAGCAGCACGCCGTCGTCGTCGCGGGACCCACTTCCGAAGGGGAACGAAAATTGGACTTTATCTCGCGAGAAGCATCCCAGGTGTGGGACAAGCTTCTCTTGAGCTTTGGAGGGGTAGAGAAGAGAAAGAAGGGATGAGAATTTCGTATGGAGGGGGTCTCCTTTTATAGTTGCAAGGAGTGGGGGCAAAATGGACATTACAACTTCAAAATAATAAAAGAGGGGTCTTTAGTGACGGATAAATTCGTCACTAAAGCCCCGACGTGGAGGTCGCCTCCGCGTCCACGCGTGCCTCCTCGGCTGCTTGCTCCTCAACGCCCGCGCACGTCCAACGCTTTTCAGCCGTCCGATCGCGAGATCGGACGGCTTAAGATGCGTCCGCGCCCGCGCGCTGTGCACCCCCCGTGCGTCTGATTGCGCGCCCAATCGCGCGTCGGCGCTATCGGGCGCGCGCGGCCGTCCGATCTCCATCTGACGCTCCAATTGGTCGCGCCCGCCGCTCCTCGCCACGGCTCGAACTCGCGCCCCGTGCTCGCGATAGCGCGCTCGACCGCTGCACTATGGGGCGCGG
This sequence comes from Thalassia testudinum, assembly GCA_037157565.1. Lineage (NCBI taxonomy): Eukaryota > Viridiplantae > Streptophyta > Magnoliopsida > Alismatales > Hydrocharitaceae > Thalassia > Thalassia testudinum. The sequence continues at coordinate 155,485,725 of JAZHRO010000077.1, read as the reverse complement.
ATGGTCGAGCGGGCGTTTTTAAGTGCAAGCGCCCACAGCCGTTGGATTAAGATCCAACGGCGGAGAGCGATTGTGCGCGTGGCTTTCACAAGACGCAAGCGGCCGTTTGGACGGCTGAGATGGCACCACGTGGCGCTACCTTGGCCGTCCATCTTCTGGAAGTTGTAGATGGTGCCACGGATGTCGGATTGACTCGATTTTTGTGTCGTTGGGCTACGATCGTCGATCCGAATTCATCCGTGCAGTCGGATTTATCATCTGAAGTGCGGATTTACACCATCCTGGCCCTTGATCTTCTAGGGTTCCCGGGTCACTATCTGATGCTACGGATGCCTAATTAGGGCGATCTTGGAGTCGTTGAACTCCAATCGTCACCCTGATCACATCCATTTGGTTGGATCTTTGATCCGAGGCCCTGATAAAATATTTGCCCTATCCAAGCACATAAAAGGAGATAATTAACCTCCATTTTTTTCAAAGTATTCTAAATGCAAGATGATGCATGTAATGCAATATTTATATCATGAAATGCAATCCTATGCTTAAGAACTTGCATAAATAGTCATCTTAAGTAGTGTAAATGTGTTTACATCATACCCCCATGCCTATCTTTTGCTAGTCCCTAGCAAAAACTATATGCTATTTATAAAAGAATTAGGTTAGATTATTTGGACTCGAGTTATTTTTCAATCATTAAGAAATTGTCTACTTAGGAACTGAACTTTCAAGGACACAACAGTGCTCGGGTATCAGCCAAAATGCAGACCGCTTCAAGCCCTCGCCTTATTAAAAGAAAGATTTCTTTTTCTCTTTTTTCGCTTTTCTTATTTTTTTTTATTTTCAAATTTTCGGGTTTAAGAGTGGCTTTCTACGGCCATTCAACTCACCCAAAATTTGATGAGAACCCTAAGCTTTAAGCATCTTATTGTGATTGTGATAGACTCGTTGACCGGCAATTAGAACAGACTCCGGATTTCTACGCCTCTAGGTGACCTCAAAAAGAATTCTACCTAAAGGTGTATCTTTACAACCGGTAGCTTTCTCCCTACTTTTATTTTTTAACGGGGTCAACACAAGGGTGAATCCAGTGTATATCTCCCCGATTTATTCTACTTCTCCGCTTCTTCCTAAGTGTTTTGGGAATTTTTTTAGTGCATTTTCTGAGCTGGGTTCTGGACAACCGGTTGATGAGCTGTTACCACCGACAACTTGCTAGCCATACTCGTGCGGTGAAGTGTGGCTTATTTCTTTTTGTTCTTTTCTCCTTTTCTTTTTGATGATTTTTTTTTCTCTCTCTCTCTTTTTTTTTAAGTAGGTGGCTTCCCTGGTCTAAGATTTACCTAAAGGCAGCAAAAAGAGAAAGGTTCAGTGACTGGGCTCTAGACAACCTACCTATGGGCTGTTACCCACGATAACTTGCCAGCCATATCACCCTAGCAGGTTCATTAGCTACCCAATTTTCGTTAAAATCACCGAACACCGAGTCATTGCAAAGAAAGTGTGTAGATGCTTAAGACTCAAAATTCCCTCAAATCAGAGGGTGGGTTGATAAGTCGTGTACTTATCACCCAAACTTATTTACTCCAATTAAAATAAAATTCAAGTTGGCGAGAACTCAAAAAATAAATCCACATTTTAGTGGATACACGGGCTGGTTAAGTTCAACGACCTGAAGGGTCTTTGTATTCATATCTTAATGTAGTTTTTCCTAAGATTGAAAAATTTTCTTAAACCCAAATTCTCTTTCCTAATTTCGATTTTTTTTAATCAAAATAAAACAAATCTACGGAGTTGACGAATGAATTCAGAGATAAATATCCACCCCCCCATGCCTATCTAATGCAATATCCTCATTGTATTAAAAAGACATAAAACAGAGTGGAAAAGCGAAGAAAGCACCTGAATTGCGTGAATGTCAGGTCCGCTCTGAGATGAAAAATTAAAAAGAACTGTATAAGTGCTGAGTTTAGTGCCTTCAGCTAGGCACACTATACAAAGAAAAGAAATGAAGAATTCACATGTGCAGGTTAGAATTAGAATGAACAGAAGAATCCTCTGACTTGTCAGCAGAGGTCCACAGATGTGGACCAGATTGTGGTGCAGACCCACACCCCATAATCGAGAATATCTTAGGTTCTGGATAAAAATTACCCAAAACCTAAAATCAGAATGTAAGCGGGATCGGACCTACGATTTCTGAGGATGCAACCCATGACCAAAAAGTCTGGTTACAAAGAATTGAAGCTCAAAAGGATAATCGTTGAATGTGTGCTTGGGTTGAACATCCTCGAAACAAATGTCGTAAGGGTTCTGATTTGATGGTTTCAACTTAAAAGGAACCCTTCGACTTAATCTTCCATTTCCTCCAGAATTAACTTCCCAAATCAAAACTTCCCAGCTCCTATCCTCCTCATTTAGCATATCAAATTCCAGGACCTCTTGTATATTCATCACCTCGTCTGAAATCTCCAAGTCTAAATGATGTGGTAGAATCAAAATTGACTTGGATCTAATTATCTCAGAATTAGAATCATCAATAAGCTCAACAGGGTGTAACTGATAATCAGGGCATTGAATTAATTCCTCCAGAAAATGCGATTCTGGACCCGTAATGTGTGCCTTAATAAGATCAGTTTCCTCAGTTATTGGGCTATCAAATGATCTATCAGATTCCTCAGGCCCAATCGTCTCACAGAAATCGTGTTCAGAAAACTCGCGTGAGACTTTCCAACTTGAATCTTCACCATCAGGATCCATATCAATGTATGTCCCAAAATCAGTTGTCACTTTGTGTTCCAAGGAGACATACGTTTCCTCGTAACTCGGCTTAGGGATCTCAAGCGAAGAAATCAGATCATCCTTAATTGGTTATTTTAATTCAATTTGGTCAGCCTCGTAACACGTGTCCCCCCAACAGGTGCCTGAGCGGGTTCTGTCATTGGCTTTCCTGAAGAGGGTTCATCCTAGGAATTACTCCAAGATTGAATCAAAGCAACCACAAATCTCATCCTCAATTTTGCTAATTTCGCAAGTAGAAACTCACCCGGGTTCTTATCCTTAACATCCTAGAGCCAATCCAACAAAGACTTGTTTAAATCATCAATCATTTCAATCAGGGGCTCCAATCTCTCAATGCAGGGTATTGGTTGAACTTCTAAAGATTGAATGATATTCCTCAAGTTAGCCAGAACCTTATCTTGAACCTGATTAACCTGAACCAAATGAGTTGGTTCAGGGTTGGGCGGGTTTGACATCAATGTAAAGGAATTAACGAATTGAGATTCGTTATACCCTTCCTGATAATAGGTCATTTCAGATTGTTGAAAAGATGGTGATGACCTAAAGGCAGTGAAATCAGAGGATGGGTAAGGATCGGTGTATCCTTCTTGATTATAGATCATATTAGGTTGTGCATGAAAGGAAGACGATCTATAATCGATGTAGCTCTGAGAAGGATAGAAATCAGAATCAAAGTGTTTAGGGTTAGACCCTAAACACGAGGGTCCGGAATTGTATCCCCAATCCGAATTATCCCAACTAACTGATGGTTGATTACAATACGAGTTGGGATAATCGTCATGTTGAGGATAATTCACAACAGGAGGGAAAGAGCGGGAATGTGTGAAATATGTGGAAGGATTCATGAGACTCGGGAGGAAGAAAGGCGCCCTGCAATACAAACAATCAAACCTGTCCTTAAATGGGTTAGCCTACAGACCTACAGACTCTCAAAACCCGTCTTGAGATAAAGGAACGATTTGATCTACTTCTGTTTGTTCAATCCAACTAGTTAAAAGGAGGGACTGGGGAGAAGGTTCTTCCTTCGGCTTGCGCCTCCGGTTCCTTGTGTACCCCCAGCCGCGATCGTTTGACTCTGCTCCCCTAGCTAGACATCAGATTGAACAGTAGAAACAGACTAATCGAAAATAATCTCGTTCTGGGTTCTGAAGAGCGAGTCCAATCCTTAAGGCCAACATCTACTCTGTTTTATTTAAGGCTAGGTTTGAATGTGCTTTGGAATGTGATGGGCCCTTTAAATGGGTTGTGCCCTTAATGATTGATTGATTTGTGTGTGTGTGCACAACCAGTGATTTTCAAGCAAGATTATTTTTGATGTGGTGAATTTTAAGGTTCAAATCTTGCTTAGTAGCTTTTAGGATTCAACTTTAGGTATTTTCAATCAAGTTTCGTTGGCACACCAAGTTTTACAAGCACAGGTGAAGATATTTTCCTTTAAAGTTTAAAAAGAATGTGGAGTGCCTGGTAAATCCCTAAGAGTTGAACCTAATTGGCAGCTACTTGATGAGTTGATTTTAATTGAAGTGGTGCGGCCCAAACAACTCAAACAATTGGCCTGATGCACCACTTAATTAGGCACACAAATATGGTTAACCTAGAATGATTTCTACTCTTTTATGTGTTGCTTTATGTGTACCGGTTCCACAGATCAGAACTCGGTTGAGTAGAAACAAATCAATTTGGTTGAGTGCCTTTAAATGTGGATGTACGTTGTTTTGTTGAAAATTGCCCCACGAAATTATCTTTTTTTTTTTTACATAAATGGAGGTGGAATGAATGTGAGTGAGAATCCAAACAACCAAACTATTCCTAGGATTTATGCAAACACCTAGGTTAATTGGGATTTGGATTTAATGTGGCAAATGAAATCTATGGAGGGGGAAAGAATGGGGGAGCACTTACAGTTGTCTTCAACTGCACTTTACTCCAGTCTACCGCTTGTTGATTCCTTGATGGAGGTCTCTGCAAAACAATAGACACAAGAGAAAGTTAGTCAGAAAATAAATAAAGTGCAAGAAATGCGAAGAAAAGATCGAAAATCGTTGCCTCCCCGGCAACGGTGCCAAAATGTTGAACGCTACGAACCTACACTAACGTGTTCGATTTTGGAAAACTTGTTGTTGTAGTTCGAAAGCGAAGAATTCATGTTCAACAAATAAAATTTATGCCGAAATTAAAATTCCGGGTCGAACACAGGGAGGCAGACATTTGATTTAAAAACTACGCGTTTCTTTTTATTTGTTACAGAATAATTCAATTTAGAACTATCTAATTATTTACAATAAATAGAAGAGAGAGAGAGAGTAAGATAGAAAGAGAATATTACACAGAGAAATCAAAATGAGATGTAGAATAAACAAGGAATTTTTCATTGAAGAGATTGTTCATTACAACTAGAAAGCACAAAATAATTACTCTAGAAAGCGATAAATTTACTCTAGAAAGCATTAAAAGAATGGATGGAGAAATGTCCTCCTCGACGATTGCTTGGAGGACGAGTAGATTAATCTAAAAAGCAGTAAATCTATACTAGAAAGCGGTAAAAAGAATAGGGAGAGAGAAATCCTCCTCGACGGTTACTTGGAGGACGAGCCGGACGGGACGACGCTTGGACGAAGGAGAACGAAGCAGGACGAAGGAGGACGAAGCAGAAGAACGGGAACGAAGCAGCACACCGTCGTCGTCGCGGGATCCACTTCCGAAGGGGAACGAAAATTGGACTTTATCTCGCGAGAAGCATCCCGGGTGTGGGACAAGCTTCTCTTGAGCTTTGGAGGGGTAGAGAAGAGAAAGAAGGGATGAGAATTTCGTATGGAGGGGGTCTCCTTTTATAGTTGCAAGGAGTGGGGGCAAAATTGACATTACAACTTCAAAATAATAAAAGAGGGGTCTTTAGTGACGGATAAATCTGTCACTAAAGCCCCTACGTGGCCGTCGCCTCCGCGCCCACATGCGCCTCCTCGGATGCCTGCTCCTCAACGCCCGCGCACGTCCAGCGCTTTTCAGCCGTCCGATCGCGAGATCGGACTGCTTAAGATGCATCTGCGCCCGCACGCTATGCGCCGCCCGCACGTCTGATTGCGCGTCCGAATGTGCGTCGGCGCTATCGGGCGCGTGCGGCCGTCCGATCTCCATCTGATGCTCCAATTTCTCGCGCCCGCCGCTCCTCGCCACGGCTCAAACCTGCGCCCCGCGCTCGCGATAGCACGCTCGACCGCTGCGCTATGGGGCGCGGATGGTCGAGCGGGCGTTTTTAAATGTGAGCGCCCACAGCCGTTGGATTAAGATCCAACGGCGAAGAGCGATTGGGCGCGTGGCTTTCACAAGACACAAGTGGCCATTTGGGCGGCTGAGATGGCACCACATGGTGCTATCTTGGTCGTCCATCTTCTGAAAGTTGTAGATGGTGCCACGGATGTCGAATTGACTTGATTTTTGTGTCGTTCGGCTGCGATCGTCGATCCGAATTCATCCGTATGGTTGGATTTATCATCTGAAGTGCGGATTTACACCATCCCGGCCCTTGATCTTCTAGGGTTCCCGGGTCACTATCTGATGCTACGGATGCCTGATTAGGGCGATCTTGGAGTCGTTGAACTCCAATCGTCGGCTTGATCACATCCATACGGTTGGATCTTTGATCCGAAGCCCTGATAAAATATTTGCCCTGTCCAAGCACATAAAAGGAGACAATTAACCTCCATTTTATTCAAAGTATTCTAAATGCAAGATGATGCATATAATGCAATATTTATATCATGAAATGCAATCCTATGCTTAAGAACATGCATAAATAGACATCTTAAGTAGTGTAAATGTGTTTACATCAATGACCAATTTGGGATTGCATATCAGTAATCATCTTATTCTGAGATTGGATAACCATATTCTGATGCTCTTGCATCGCTTTCATCATGGCCTTCAGTTCATCCATCTTAGAGGGCTTATTCGGAAGAGGGTTTTCATAAGAAGGTTGGTATGTGGGCTGGGTGGTAAGGGTCTTGTATTCCCTGAGTTAGAAGCATCAGCTTGCTTCCAAGAGAAGTTTGGATGGTTCCGCCACCCTGGATTATAAGTGTTGGAGTAAGGGTTATTACGAGGCGGGCGGAAACCTTTGGCCGCATTCAAGTCGGCCTGAATCAACTCAGGGAATTGGGTTGCCTGATGACACTCCGCAGTGGCGTGCGTTGTGCTTTGGCAGATGGAGCATTCTCTTGAAGGCTGAAAAATAGAGGCTGCTTGTGGGTTCATGTCGGGGTTTGCTAAAAGCCTATCAAAGTTTTTATTCAATAGTTGAATCTGATAAGTCAAATCCTGAGAAGCCCCGACTTCATGGGCCTCTATCTTCCTCTGCAAGATTGATGGTTTTCTTTCTTGATATGCAGAGGACAAATGTATGGAGTTGTCGCTTAAAGTGTTAAATAATGCCCAGGCTTCATCCTCAGTTCTGGTCATGAAGGTTCCTGCACAGGCTACATCAATGGTTTGCCTATGCCTTTCAGATAATCCGTTATAGAACCTTTCGACCAACTACCATCTTGGCACTTGATGGTGGGGGCATAACCTAAGAAGGTCATTAAAGCGCTCCCAAGTCTCATGAAATTGCTCCCCTTCTTGTTGAGTAAAACCCATAATCTCTCTTCTGTAATGGTTGGTTTTACTCATGGGAAAATACTTTTTTAGAAATTCTCCCTTAAGGGTAGCCCAATCATTTACCCTTGCATCGAGGGTATGATACCAGTGCTTGGCCTTATCATTTAGGGAGAAAGGAAATAGAGTCCTCATCAAGGCTTCATCAGTAAAGCCCTGGAGCTTCACCGTGGAATAGACCTCGGTGAATTTCTCCAGATGCCGGTAGGGGTCCTCCCTAGTAGTACCATAAAAAGAGGGCAATAAAGATATGGTACTGCTCTTGATCTCATACGGATTATCCCCTGCCGGTCGTTTTAGTGCTTGTGCAGGTTGGTTGGTAGGAATAAAATAGTCCCTTAGGGTCCTTTGTTGATTTGCACCTTGCTCAGCCATTTCTTCCCTTTCTTATCCTAGGTGAGCTCTCCTAAGAATTCTCTCGGGCTCAGGATCAAACACTAGACTACCCTCAAGAGAGCGTCTACCAAGCATACAAAACACAATTCAGCAAAATTTTTATTTTATTATTGAGTAAGTCAAACCTCCACTCTAAAGATAAGTCAAAAGATCAAGACTTATCCCTCCGTTCCCACGTAAGTGGTATAAGAGGGGTGTGGACTTGAAATCTTAACCTTCTTTATTGTGATGTTGAATTAGTTAAAATAAATGGCCAAACAAGCTTTTCACTACAATTACGTGCCTTAGTTCAACCTTCGAGTGCCCTAGGACCTATACTTTGCTTAGATGATACTCCCAGGTGATCAAGGGAGAAGTTACTCCAAGGACGAACAAAGGGATGCAAGTAGGGCGAACCCTTCCTTTGAGGCGATGCGTATGCGGTGCCCCTTAACTACCCTTTTGTTCCTTTAAGGGGTGTCCCCCTCCATGGAGTATCAAAACACTTGATCAAAAGATAGTATCACCACTACCACAAAGCACAATAGGAGGGTCTGCACCGATAAAGAGATCGGTGCCTATAGCCTTAATGGATCGAGCCTTAGTGCGGTGCCTAATGTGCGTGCTCAGTGTCAAAATGTGCAACACACCGTAAATCTTTATAATTTCTTTTTGAAATCGCATACAAGTCCCTTAGAATTAGATCAAAAATGAATTGCTTTTAGGGTTGAATCTGATTATTAGTTCCACTTTTAGTTATGTGACCACTTAATTAGTAAATTTAAACAATTTGGTGGTCTTGAATTTAAATTGGAATGCAAATGCGTGAACAGAAGCTAGATGCAAAAGTTAGAAAGATATACCTGTCTTCAGTAATCTTCGTGCTAAGATGCTTGCAATGCAATAATAAGATCTAATATGCTGCTTCAATCACCCCTAAATGCGCGCACCTAAGGTCATGCAACTTCTAAATAAGCAGCTCAATATTTTTTTATTGGTTTTCAAAAGCAAGCAAACAGAAAATATAATCACGCATGCACCAGAAATACTGTAAGCCCTAGTAGCTGAAGAATGCGGGGACAAACCCCCAAAACTTTAACCCCAAATTACAAAGGTGAAAAGACAGAATTAAATTGTGACGATGGAGAATCCTCTGCGAAACATGATCTTGGCCTCCTTCGTCTTTTCCTCATGTGGCTTAACTCGTGGTTGCCATCGCTGCTCTGTTGCACCTCGTTGCTTCGGCGGATTCCTTGCACAATAATCAAAATGATTAGATAATTTCGCAACTCAAAAGATTCAAAAATAATAAAGTAAATATATTGCGTCTGTTGCCTCCCCGACAACGGCGCCAATTTGAAAGGTCGACTTTTCGCTTAGCGTTATAGTATTTAAGTGGTGGAAAAATCGACGAATAAAAAACAATGAAAATAATCACTCGCAGAAGAGCGGGTCGTGTCCACAGGGAGGCAATGATGCAATCAATACTTAATTATTTTATGTTATTTCGGATAGTACGAAATTCCTTTTCAAATTGGACTTAAAATGTGAAGGAAAGTAGGTTTGTAATAACCTAAAAAGTTAAGGTTGTAAGTGCAGTTTTCCCTCACAGAAATCCTCAATAAATTTAGGATGAATTAGTGCAATTTTCATGTGATGTCTACTAAAGACAATTAGTACTTAAATCAAGACCAAAATCAATCTTTAAACTAGCCAATATTAATACCATGCAATTAAAAAGAACTGCGAGTGCTTGAATGCAATTCTGCCACAATATAATAATAATAAAAAAATAAAATCGGTGGCAATGGCATTGAATGTAATTTTTAATTCTAACAAAAACAGAGCATTTGCTCTCTCTCTTCCTTGCGAGAGAGAGAGAGAGAGCACTGGCGGGGCAGTTGCTAGGCTCAGAAGGATGGCGAGGACGGGGGCTCTCCGACGGTGGCAGCGGCGGCAGCGGAGGTGGCCGGAGGTAGCCGGAGACTGCTGCAGTGCACGGCTGCTACTGCGGCTGTACGAGCGGTATAGGCCGGGCGGGTGCGTCGCTGCGCTTGCTGCAGCGTGGAAGGCTGTGCGACGTGCTTGCAGAAGAGTGCGCGGTTGCTCGCAGAGGTTGGCGCAGGCACTGCAGGGTGGTAGGACGCCTGCTGTCCGCTTGCAGGAAGGTGGAATGACGGGGCGCGTGGTGCCATGCGCGGGGAGATGGCATGCGGGCGCCTTCAGTAGCGAGCGGGCGGAGGGGAGTGTAGGGACGCGCAAGGAGCGGATGTTGGGGCGCGTGGTGCCGCGCCTGCTGATGGGTGTGCGGGCTGCGAGGAGGAGGATGCACTGGTTCTGGAGAGGGCGGAGTGGGCAGAGGTGCAGTGCGCCTGTGGGTGCGCCGGGGGATGCGCCTGCAGATGGATGGAGGCAGACGCGCGGGCGAAGTAGGCGCGCTGGCGGGGTGGCGTGAGCGGTGCGCATGCTACGGTGCGCTAGAGACGAGGAGAGCGCTGATGGTGTTTGGCTTGCAGGCGCGTGAGCGGGTAGGTGCAGGCACAGTGCACATGAGTTACACAGTGTCCACCCTCTTCCCCCGTGAAGCAGTTCCCCGCCAGCTGGTTGGAAAAAAATGATCCCCGTTCTTCTCTTCTCTTTAACTCCTCTCTCTCCCTGCGTGCGCCAATCCTGGGATTTCCAAATCCCCTTTCTGTTTTCAACCGGCGGGCGTTGGAGAAGAGTTACACTCGCCGTAGGAAAGGGAAAAGGCCCGCCGGTTGTTGGGGAAAATTGCTCCCCAACCCTTATTCTTCCTGAATATTATTCCTACGAATAAAAAGAACATAATCATGGTGTAGAATACACATTAAGTCATAGAATGTTATAGAATTAAATCATGATGCATACAATTATTCTATAACTTAGTGTAGTTATTAACAAACCTAAATTGTTAAAAGAGAATTACTTAGGCTTACTATTAGTCCATTAAAATGGACTCATCAAATACCCCCATGCCTAAGATTTGCTAGTCCTAGCAAAAATAATAGAAATAATAAGAAGATTTCTTCTTTTCTTATTTCAAAACTTTAGAAACCCAGACAAATATGAAGTGATGATAGCCTAGGTAACAGATCGAAGTGAAAGAGCCGATTTGCATTAGGAGTTCGTACATCTCTCTTGGCAAAAATTTCTGTTGAGAAAGGTAACTACTTCCCTCGGGGGTAAAGCAGACGATGATCTGTAATTTGACCCCGGTGTTTGGCTTAGGTAGGAGATAATAAGTTGAATGAATTTTTATTTGGTGGCACACACTCTACTGGTGCTACATATAGTCTAGTACTGTAGACTCTAGCTCTCTAGACTATTAGACAAGTCAACTTTGAGAGAGGCTACATAACTGTGCTCTCCTGATGTTCCTAGGCACTTTTTTTTTCTTTTTTCCTGAGATCACGAATCTCGCCAGATTTAGAAATTGTACGCACTATTTAGTAGCCTCACATGGCATCCACACTTCAATTAAAGTCCTAATAACTCTACAACTAAGTTAGAGTCCTCAACCAGTATTCGAGCGATCATAAATACTAGAAGGTAGGTATGGATCATATTTGGTGGAATGCAATAGGTGTTCTGTTGCCTCAGAAACATTAGAAACTTGGACCCCCCCTTTTTCTTTTTAGTAATATAACTATTTTTTTTCTTTTTCTTCTTTCTGTTTCTTCTTTTTCTTCTTCTTTTCTCTCTTTTTTTTTTAATTTTTATTTCTTCTTGTTTTTATTTCTTTTTCAATCAACACAACACGATACAGACTTTTATTTATGAGGCATTATTAGGGATGATGACGGTCAAAAGGAAGTTGTGTGACTTATTTGGTAGAAGTGCCTATTCTCGACACCGGGAAAGAATGGATAGGACAGGCGTATTTATGACCTTTGACACTATTACCCTCCTTCAGCTGAGGACTCTACGAAGGACGGTCGTAACCATCCACCATAGTTATAGCCTTATTAAGACTCAATCTCTGTGTATCCGCCTTATTTGGTGACTCTCAGGAATTCTCTCAAAATACGTACACAGGAACAGAGAGTGAAAACTACGCCTAACTCTGAAGTATCATTATCTAATTATCCAAAACTTAAGAGTCCTTGCACTAGACTTAGTGCACCAGTAATCTCTCTACTTCTTCTCACAAATATGAGGTGGATTTACTAGAAGATAGTATGCCTGACTCTCTATGAACTGTCCAAGAGTTCAGTAGGCTACAAATGCTCATTGGTTTTTCTCAAGGATCCATTACCTAGTCTATGTGCACGTGAAATAAATGTACTGGATTCTAAACTTAAGAAATAATAAAAGAAAAACCTCTAATAAAGGTATTTTGCTAGGGACTAACCCAATCAGCTCAATAAAAGAGAGTTTTTTTAAAAAAAATATGTATGGAAATATTTATAAATGCTATAAACACTATAAACATTCTCAGGTTATATCCCCCTATGCCTAAGACTGACAATGTCCTCATTGGAAAAATATAGACATAAAAGAATATCACCTGAGGAGGAGAGTGGAAGGAGCTAAGGCTCCTCAAGTCGTAGTGCATCCAAAACCTGGCCATCTGAAAGAGTAATATACGGTTTAAGTCGCTGGCCATTTACTTTAAAGTTCGCACCTGAAATAGGGTTCCTGATCTCTACAGCTCCATGAGGGAAGGTATTAATCACAATGTAAGGCCTATCCCAACGGGACTTGAGCTTTCCAGGAAATAATTTAAGTCTAGAATTGAAAAGCCAGACCCACTGGTTGGGCTCAAAAGTCTTTCTAATGATGTGCTTGTCATGGAAGACTTTTGTACGTTGCTTGTAAGCTTGAGAAGTTTCATAAGCTTCATTACGAAGCTCCTCAAGCTCACTTAATTCTAACATACGTGCTCTTCTCGCTTTATCCAGATTTAAGTTAACGTTTTTAGTGGCCCAATAAGCTTTATGTTGGATTTTAATGGCAAGCTTAAATGGCCCAATCACGGATAAAATCAGGGTACAAAATGTGGTGGCGGATCATTTGTTGAGACTTCTAAGTGATTCTTCCCATCCGGACATCCCAATTGTTGACACATTTCCGGACGAAGCTATCCTTGCAGTTTCAGGTGTCCAAACCTCGTGGTTTGCCGACATTGTTAATTATTTGGCCGTTGGTCAAATCCCCTAGGATTATACCAAGCAACAACGGGATAGACTTAAATCTGAGGCCAAATACTACTTCTGGGAGGACCTTGAACTGTACCGCATCGGCTCTGATTAGATTATTCGCCGATATGTTCCGGAGAATGAATTCAACAGTATACTCGAGTTCTACCACACATCTGCGTGTGGTGGACATTTCTTCGGGAAAAAGACAGCTGCAAAAATTTTGCAATCTGGCTTCTATTGGTCGCCTTTATTTAAAGATGCCCAGCATTTCTCAAGGTCATGTTCTCGATGTCAGGTACTCGGGAGCATAACTAAGAGAGATATGATGCCCCTAAACCCAATTCTTCCTGTCAAAATCTTCGATGTTTGGGGCATCAATTTCATGGGACCCTTTCTCCCTTCATTTGGACATCAGTACATTCTTGTTGCTGTTGATTATGTGTCTAAATGGATTGAGGCGATTCCCACCCGAACCAATGACCACAAGGTGGTCATCGATTTTGTCAAGAAAAATATCTTTAGTAGGTTCGAGATTCCGAGGGCCATCATCAGTGATGGTGGCACTCATTTTACTAATGCCTAATTCTGAAATTTGTTGGCCAAATACGGGGTTAATCATCGAATCTCCACACCTTAAAATCCCTAGACGAATGGACAGGCCGAGAGTTCCAATCGGGAGATTAAGAATATTCTGCAGAAAATGGTTAGGCCTGCTCGCAGGAACTGGACTCAAAAGGTTGAGGATGCTCTTTGGGCCTACCGTACGGTGTGTAAAATGCCCATCGGTATGTTTCCATTTCGTTTGGTGTATGGAAAGGCATGTCATTTACCCATAGAGATTGAACATAGGGCATTCTGGGCGATCAAGAAATGCAATTTAGATCTGAATTTAGCTGGGAAGACCAGGAAACTCCAACTATTTGAGTTGGAAGAGCTTATAAATGATGCATATGAGAATGCCAAGATCTATAAGGCTCGGACCAATGCTCTACATGATCAATTGATTTCCTGTAAGAGCTTTGAGCCGAACCAAAAGGTCTGGTTATTCGATTCTCGACTTAAGCTCTTTCCCGGCAAACTTAGATCTAAATGGAATGGCCCATTCATTATTGACCAGATTTTTCCAAATGGAGCCATTCAGATCTCTGACCCAAAGACGAGTAACAATTTTAAAGTCAACGGTCAACGTTTGAAGCCTATTATTGACCACACTCTTCCAGAACCTATTTCAGACACAGTTACTCTAGCCATATTGTGACATCTTTGGCTAGACTTCGCCTAGCTGATGGCATTAAACTCAGCAGTTGTACATATGACACAAAGCTGACCCAAGCTTCATATTCAAGTGATATCTTTCATGTCTCTTTTTTCTCAATGTGGCCATTGCATCAGCTAGGCATGGGGGGTGGATTCATTTTTTAATCATTTTGTCAGCTTTGTGAAATTCTTATATTTCTCTTTTTATATATACATAAAAAAAATTGAATTAGGAAGGAATCCTTGGACATTAGGACTTTTCAATCTTAGGAAATATTACATTAGGGTCTAAACACAAAGACCCTTCAGGTCTTTGGACTTAATCGACCCGTGTATCCACTAAAATGTGGATTTGTTTTCCGAGTTCTCGCTAACCTGAATTCTATTGTAATTTGAGTAAATAAGTTTGGGTGATAAGTACACGACTTATCAACCCACCCTCTGATTTGAGGGAACTTTTGAGTCTAAAGCATCTATACACTTTCTTTTCACTGACTTGTTGATCGACAGTTTTAATGGAAATTGGGTAGCTAATGAACCTTCTAGGGTGATATGGCTGGCAAGTTATCGTGGGTAATAGCCCATAGGTAGGTTGTTTAGAGCCAGTCGCTGGACCATTCTCTTTTTACTACTTTAGGTAATTCTTAGACCAAGGAAGCCACCTACTTAAAAAAACAAAAAAGAAAAATGTCAAAAGAAAAGAAAAAGAAAAGGAGAAAATAAAAAGAAAACAAAAGAAATAAGCCACACTTCGCCGCACGAGTATGACTGGTAAGTTGTCGATGGTAATAGCTCATCGACCGATTGTCCAGAGCCCAGCTCATAAAATGCACTGAAAATGCCTAAAACACTTAGGAAGAAGCAGAGAAGTGGAATAAACCGGGGAGATATACACTGGATTCACCCTTGTGTTGACCCCATAAAAATAAAAGTAGGGAGAAAACTACCTGTCGTAAAGATACACTTTTAGGCAGAACTCTCTTTTTAAGGTCATCTAGAAGCGTAGAAACCAGAAGTCCGTTCCAATTGCCGATCAACGAGTCTATCACATTCACAATAAGATGCTTAGAACTTAGGGTTCTCATCAAATCTTGGGTGAGTTGAATGGCCGTAGAAAGCTACTCTTTAACCCTAAACTTAAAAAATCCAAAAAAATTAGAAAAGAACAGAAAGAGAAAAAGAAAATTTTCTTTGAATAAGGCGAGGGCTTGAGGTGGTCTGCATTTTGGCAGATACCTAGGTGCTGTTGTGTCTTTGAAAGTTCAGATCCTAAGTAAACATTTTCTTAATGTTGAAAATAACTTATGCCCAAATAATCCAACCTAATTCTTTTATAAATAACATATAGTTTTTACTAGGGACTAGCAAAAGATAGGCGTGGGGGTGTGATGTAAACATGTTTATATTACATAAAATGTCTATCTATGCATGTTCTTAAGCATAGACTTGCATTACATACTATAGATATTGCATAGCATGCATCATCTTACATTTAGATTAGTTTGAATAAAATGGAGGTTAAATATCTCCTTTTTTGTTCAGGGACAGGGTGACTTTTTATCGGGGCCTCGAATCGAAGATCCAAGCGTACGAATCTGATCAGGGCAACGATTGGAGTTTAACGACTCCACAATCGCCCTAATTAGATATCCGTAGCATCAGATAGAGACTGAGGAACCCTAGAAGATCAAGGGCCAAGATGGTGTTAATCCACACTTCAGACGACAAATCCAACCACACGGATGGATTCAGATCGACGATCGCAGCCTAACAGCGCAAAAAGCTACTCAATCTGATACCCGTGGCACCATCTACATCATCCAGAAGATGGACGACCAAGATGGCACCATGTGGCGCCATCTCGGCCGGCCAACCAGCTGCACACAACTGCTGAAGCCTCTAGCACCAGCACTTCTCTGCTGTTGGATCAATATCCAACGGCTGAGAGTGGATCTCAAATTGGCGCCTTCATCTTCTGAGGCCAAAGGAGGATACAATCTTGACCGTTGGATCTCAATCCAATGGTCCAGATTGCATGCCACTAAAACATACCGCTCTCCCATCCACGTGCGTAGCGCAGTGGATAAGGTGCTCGGTCACCTTAAGGCGCGGGTTCGAGCCACGAGAAGCACGTAGAGGTAAGCGGGCGAGTAGGTGCTATTAATCGCAAGATGGAGATCGGGTGGTCATGTGCGCCCAATTAGATCTACACCCCATATGATGCGGCAAGGAAACGCGTCATCGCACGCAATGAAGCGAGCGGTTGAAGCGGCAGGGATGTGTTCTTCGCCGTTTGATCTCACGATCGAACAACCAAGACTAAGAGATCGTGGAGAGGCGTTGAGCATGGGGAGACAAGTAGGCACGTGCACGCTGCCCACTACAGTCACGTTCAGGCCTTTAGTGATAGATTTATCCGTCACTAAAGGTGCTGAATTAATGATTTTCAACATAAAATGATCAAATTGCCTTCACTCCTTGCAACTATAAAAGGAGACCCCCTCCATACGGAATTCTCATCCCTTCTCTTCTCTCCCTCTCCAAAGCTCAAAAGAAGCTTGTCCCACACCCGGGATGCTCCTCGAGAGATAAAGTCAAATTTTAGCCCCCATTTCGGAAGCGGATCCCGCGATGACGACGACGTGCTACTCTGTTCTCGTTATTCCAACTTCGACCTCCTTCTTCCCGGTCCATCCTTCGTCTTCCAGGCATTGTCTCATCCGGCTCATCCTCCAAGCGATAGTCGAGGAGGATAACTTCTCTCTCCCATTCCTTTTTCCTACTTTCTAATGTAGAATTTTCCTGCTTTTTAGTGTAATTTCTCGCTTGCCTAATTGTGTAAACATTTTGAAGTATTAAGTGAATGTTTTCTCTCTCTCTCTCATTCTGATTGTTTATAGTGCTTTATTATAATTACTCTACTTTTCAACAAAAACACGAAAAAAATATAATTGCGCATCTAGATCGACGTAGCCTCCCTGAGTTCGACCTGGGATTTCTATTTTGGTATAAATTTTATTTGTTGAACACAAGTTCTTCACTTTCAAACTACAACGATAGGTTTTCAAAATCAAATACGATAGCGTAGTAACCCGTAGCTTCAACAGTGCCTTAGCTCTTGTCATTCTCCACCTCAGGTAATATCTTCCTTTGACTATTTTGTTTTCAATGAGGACATTATTTGAACCAGGCATATGGGAGAGGACCTGAGGCATCTGTTCATAGCATGTCTACATTTTGCATTCATTCATGCATATTGCATTCAAAAAAAAAAAAAAGAAGAAAAACATTTTGTATTATTGAGCTTAACTGGCTGGGCCCTGCATTCTTAAGCAAATCAGAACTTTAGGTTAGACTAAGTTGATTCTAGGTGTCGAACTTTAGAAGCTAATTGAGCTACTAGCTTTATACCTTTAGGGTCTTTTGTGAACTTAAAAACTTAAGTAGGAGTTAAGTTGTGGACCATTCCTCAAGAGGTTGAGGAAGGAAAGCTAGGGATTGAGTTAAAGGCTGGGTAGTACCTGGAGTCTTTTTCTACCTTTTGGTTTACGAGTTCTTGTAACCTAAGCATCCACATTTCACACACACTTGGTCTTGTGTAAATAGTGATCACCCTAATTCATTTCTTAAAGAAAAGTTGGTTCTCTTAGTTTTGACTTAGGAGAAGCTTGAAAACACAATTTGATTGGAAGAGTTCCTGCCACAGGAGAGGTGGAGTATATACTCACCTTGATGATGCGATGATAACATGTCACCTCCTCGGAACTTGTCTCTTAGGATATCCATCCTACTAGGGGCATGTAAGCGCATTATGTGGTTCAAGTACCATGGGTGGCCCTATCTCGAAGTGCTGATTGCCACAGGCCTGAATTCATTTAAGAATTCCATGGGCGATACTATCTCGAAGTGTCAATTGCCAGGAGTTCTTGGGGTCACTATGGGCGGTGCTATCTTGAAGCATCGAAAGCCAGGCACCCTTCGAGGTTCAGTGATGGGAACAATGAATCCGACACAGACCGTGTTGATGGTTGATCCAAGGTTAAGCTTAGAGGAATCAGAAAAAAATATATAAATTACAAAAATATATAATAATAATAATACTCACTTTCTAGGTTGGCAATCATACCAACCTCAAATAACTCAGACCAATGCACATGCATGGATGCTTTAATCTCTGGGACAAATAAACCCTAGGGTAGAGTTAGAAATTAGGGAAACTTGTGCCTGCAACTCGTCTTTAGTTGAACTAGTCTCTAACATAGCAACTACTTGGGAACCTTAGGTCTACAGTCTGAACTTAACATGTTTCTAAGGGAAGACCGATTGGGTTGGCTAGTCTACTTGGAGTGCTAGGTTATTACTTAGATTTGCTAGGGACTAGAAAAAAATTAGGCATGGGGGTATTTGATTAACCCATATTTGTGGGCTATTTAAGTATTTAAGTGCCTAGACATTAAGTTAATTTTAACATTTAGATAGCATACATTAGGATGTAAATAAATTAATTCATATTTTTAGCTTAAGTGCATAATTCATATGTGTCATCCATATCTAAATGCATTTATAATTAACCTAGGATTGCATGCATTTGATTAGTTAATTAATTAGGTGCATTATATACATTGTTTTAATTAACATAGAAGTTAAGGAATTATGTATAAATAATCCTAATTATTTTATTATTCTTCTTCTCCTTCTGCAGGTAACCGCTCCGGCTCCTCCTCCTCCTCCTGCGCATTCACTCTTCTAGCATTCACTCAATGGTGGATCTCCTCCCACCTGTTTGAATTTCAAATCCTTGTAGCCATAGCTACAAAGGAGGAGGAACAGCTGCCATTCAGAGGAGGCCTCCATCCCCACTCCTCACCGTGCAGAGAACTTGTTCTCATCCACTCCACTACCATCAGCCAACGGCGGCAGAGCTTCGCCACTGTGGGCGTGCGGGGTGACAGCCCGCACCGCCATCGCAGAGCTTTGCACTACAAACTCACAGTGCAACTGCCTAACCACTAACTCCACATCCCCCCACTTTCTCCTCTGTTTCTCTTCCACCTCAAAAACAAACCCAACATCACTCGTCGTCGCCCAGCTCACGCAGCAGCTGTAACTGCAGCAACAGAGCACAGCCTCCGCACGGCACCCACGGCATTACCCCTTACCCTGAGATGTGCACATCGTGCGCACCTCCTTACCGCCCTGCAGAAACGTCCCATGCAGCAAGTCCTTCGCCAGCTCCCCGTGCAGCTTCACGTACGCACCCACTGCCTGCCACACGCATCACCAGAAGCAGCTCCGCCTACGCGCAAAGCACGCTGAGCCTCCGCCTACGCCTCTCGTGCCATGCGCAGCAGAACCAACCCATTGCATGCTTGCACAGCCTCCGCACCCCCTTGCTACACCTCCACCTACAGCCACTCCAAGCGCTGCTCTAGCAGCAACAGAGCACCCCCCACCGACCCTTGCCTCTAGCCCACGTGCGCAGAGCGCGCGCTACTCCAGCACCTCCACCTGTGCACAGAGTGTGCGTCCTCCAGCACCACTAGTAGCCACGCGCACGCCTAGCAGCGCAGCATCCTCAGCGGCCACACAACAGGCCGACCCATCGTCGCCGCCCCTCTCACTTGTGAGCGCCCATCGCCAGCCACCTCTGGGCACACCTCCTACGCCATCGCGAAGGCCTTGCTCCGGCCGACCTTTTCCCAGAGTAGCTCCTCGAACGAACCTCTCTCCTGTGCGCGAGGTGGAGAGAGGTAGAATCCCATGTTTTAGTTTGCATTTCTATTTACAAAAATTACCATTGTCAAGAATCATTTTTTGATTTCTTAGATTAATTAAATTGTGGTGAAATTACAACTTTATGCTTATTCTTCTAGATAATTGTAGAGCCTTTAGGATTCATCTCGATATGCATTACATTTAATTTTGAATTACATTTTAGTATGCATGCAAGTGAAAAGTACATGATATACCCTTACACATGGATAATTTTCTTACGTGAAAATTACATCAACAACCCTTGACTTCATAAATTTAAGGTTTACATTTATAGCGACATATGCATTGTTTGATTTGATGAATATTTCAGTAAACTCAATTTCTATCTAATTGTGATTTTAATAGGCCTCTGCCTCCCTGTGGATACGACCAGTTGATTGCATCACAAAAATACGCCTGCAATTGTGCCGTCTTGTGCTATTTCCTAGCATTACCAATGCATATTAGGTCTCCATAGTTGCATTGTAAAAATACACGCATGCATGCATTTAATTAAGAGGGGAGGAGAGTAAATAAATTGGCCTCGCAATTTACATTTTCTTCATGTGCTGCTTTACAAAATTCCCATCTTTATTTTTATTTCCATTTGATTTGGAAATCTTTCTTCCCACGACTGCTGTGCATGGATTGACTTCTCCTTGCGCCATGCTTCCCTGCAGCAGCCCTCTCCCTGCCAGCTACAACAGCCCACTCCCTGCCAAGCCATGCGCAAGCCATGCACAGCCAGGGCATGGCTGTGCATGGCTTTCTTCTTCTATAAAAAGACCATGACTTCTTCTTCATCAGCAGCTTGGTCCCCAGGCAAAGAACCCACAGCAACTTCTTCTCCTTCCAGGCCACCATCTCCTCCCTCTCCCTCCACACGTCGGCCCTCCTCCTTCGAGGAGACACCCGACGGACAGGAGCAACTCATGGTGGTGCACAACCACCACCGTGAGTCCACCACCACCTAGCTCACCATAGAGCCGGTGGGCGTGGTGGCTCTTCCCTGATTTTTACGTTTCCAGCACCTTTAGCCATTGGAGCGGGAGCTTCAAGCTTGAAGCTCAAGGCTCCAGCAGCAGCGGCAAGGCGGCAGCAGCACGTAGCACAAGCCACCAGCCCGTTCCGCGCACGCCTGTAGGCCACCCTCGCCCTCCGCACGCACCTGCATGCACCATCACCTCCCTCTTCTCCGCCCTGTCGCACTCTCTCTTCCACCCGCAGCTGGCCATCGCGCGTCACTGCAGCGGCAGGCCAAGCACCCCAGCAGCGCTCGCGTCGCCCTCGCCCTCCCCCGCGCACGCCAACTCCCTCTCCGCGTGCTCTGTCGTGAGCTTCTCCGCGCCTGCAACGAGCCGACTCAGACCTTCTTCCTCGCACGCCAGCCCGTGCGTGCCAGCCTCGAGCTGGCCGCACTCACAGCACCTGCAGTTCCCGGTTGCGCGGCGCGGCCTTACATTGTAGCCATTGTTCATGCCAGTCTGCGCGACACTATGGCTACAGTGGGTGACCGGTGAGTTTCTCACTTTACCGGTCACCCGGCGTGCCGCAACCGGCCTTCACCCGTGCGTGCGCCCTCCCGCGTGTCTGCCAGCCCGCGTATGCCTGCCTTCGCCCGCCCCACTCGCCCGCGTGCACCCACGTCACCCGTTTCACTCGCCCACGTACACCTCTCCGCGCAGCGCTGTGTGCTGCGGCCCCTCCTCTCCGCACCACTCCCTCCAGCGCACGTCCTCTGCGCGCATACGCACCTGCACGCGCGTGGAGACCTCCAAACGAAGCCCGCTGGTCTGCAGATGCCTTAAAACCTTCGGCCTTCACTCCAACAGGATGCACGCGGCTATCCTCTCTCTCTCACTCTCTCTTTCTCTCTCACACAACACTCTCTCACTCTCTTCACCGATGCTTACACACACATACACTCACACTTCCACACACACACACACACCCCTATACACTATTGTCTACATATATATATATATATATATATATACGTATACATATATATATTGATATATATATACATATATTTATATACATATATATATATATATTTATATATATATATACTTTTATTTATACATATAGTAGTACCTATATACTTATGTATTAGTATACATACATACATACATACATACATATATATATATATATACTTATATATATACATATATACATATATTTATATACAGATATATATATATATATATATATTTATACATATATCTATACATATTTTAGTACTTATATAAATATGTATTAGTCTATATACATACACACACACACACACACACACACACATATATATATATACTTATATATATATACATATACTTAATACATACATACATAGATATATATATATATATATATATATATATATATATATATATACATATATTACTATATACATATATACATATACACCTATATAGTATCATATACATACATATACATATATATATATATATATATATATATATATATATATATATATAACCACATATATATAGATATATTTACATATATACATATATAGATATATTTTCACATTATTTACCATACGTGGTATCGCGGGAATATCTGCACCAGTTGCTGATATTCCTCGATACATGCGTACAAAAAGCATGTTTGCATTCATCTTCCACCATCCATCCTACACCTTACACGTGGCACTTCATCCCGTTGGTTGCATCTTTCTAGACGACGACCGACTCAACACCGTGCTACACTCCATCTCCGCCTCCACCCCCACCCCTTTATACATAAATAATATATACCTATATATATATTATATTTACTTGATTTCTGTTTCTCTTTCCTATTAGTAAAAAGATAAAAAATTTATAAAAGAGAAAAGATAATCTTTGACTTGCAGGTAATCCATCTTGCAAGTAGCAAGACCAGTTTTGGAACCCTATTTTGGTTGAAAGCCAAGAACTTAATTTTGAGGGTGTGCCTCAAGGACAAAGATTACTAGAAAAAAATTCTAAATAGAAAAACACCAAAAACACAATAAACGAACAGAAGAGACTCGTTGTAGGAAAGGCGTAGAAACTTGACTTGTAACCCCACTTCCTTGAGTTCGACCCTGGGCCTAAAAGTGACCAAGATAAAATCAAGTAGGCCAGGTAAAAAATTTTGTAAAGAGATGGTTAGGTCCGATTTAGGTTAACCACTATAAATACTTCAACGATAAAATCACCATATTAACAACCTATTCGGGTCCGACACCATACCTTTTCTGGCGCCGTTGCCGGGGAAGTACGCCTTCAAGTAAGTTTCTATTCCATTCCTCTCTTTTTTTTTTTCTCTTCTCTCTTCACGGGTGTTTTTGTTTTGCTGTGCAGGTAAAACCTGTTGCAAGGAGAAGACAGGCAAACGAAGTCGGAGACGTAGGCAGATCCAAGGTGGGAACAAGAGCGTGAAGATGCCGACACCGCACTGATGCTCCGCACACGTTGCTGCACAAGTAGGTTCTTCTTTTCTTAGCAACTTAGGTTAACTTGTCACCCTAAAAAAAAAAAAAAACTAAAAACTAAAAAACTAGAAAAACTTCTTGGGATCTCTTGGGGCAAGTGGATTAAAATTCACTTGTTAGATTGATTGCCCTTACTCCCACCTCCTCGGGATTTCTCGCCCTACTTCGCATAGCGAAAATCCAAGAATCTTGATTCTTGAATTTCTTGCCGTGTGAAGTATTCTTTGAGGCAAACATAAAAAGATTGATTGCACCCCTCTTTTGCCTCACTTATCTGCAAATTCGAGATCACCTTTTTGGTGGGGAGACTTGGAATTGAGTTGATTCCAACCCCACCACGACTTTTTCAACTTGCCTAAGATTCGATCCTGAATATTTCAACACCAACAATTTTAGTTTCTTTATCTGTTGATTGAGCCTTTTGTGGAAATCTTTCTGGTGATTGGGAGCACTTGAATTGAAGTGCTTTGGCTCCCTTTCACACTAATCTAAAACTAATTCGTGCATCCACACATAGAAATCTCCATTTAGGGTAGCCCATTGCATTTTAGCATGCATTAACCAATTAACATTGAAGAAGGGTTTGTTGGGCTTAGAAGAAAACTTATATTTTTGCAAAACCCGGAGATTGGTTGAATTTGTATTTCAGCGAAATCCTAAAATTCATACTACTTAAGGATGAACTCTAAAAATCATTCACCAATAAAATCTTCAATTCAGGGAGATTTCCCCGTTGCATGCTTGTTTTACACACTCTGAAAATCAATCACTTGGACATTACCCATAAACAACGCCCTTCACATTCCAAAAGCACTTGACCCTAAGCCTCTAACTAAAACTGGTAGTAACTTGACCCTTCTTAAGGATTGGAGGTCTAACTACTTGTGTGTAGCACCTACGTGCTGGTGAGGGTTCCTGTGTGCTATCGGGTGTCTAAGACTGGGGCAAACGGCCTTTCAATCTGGCCCGGTGGTTCCGTGGTACTCGCATTCGATTCCGTAGTTCTTGATAGTAGGTAACTTAGATCTTTAGGTCTAAGGGCACACTGTAGAAGTTAGGAATTTGATTGTATTGATTTGTCATCAAGTGTGCCTTTGCAGCGTCATTTCTCTCATCTCTTTTCCCTTCTCATCCCCCCAATTCTTCCTACGGTAGTGCATGTTTGGGAGGTCACAAAACCCTAAACTGTTTGAATTGCCTGATAAATCTAAAAAAGAAGCTGAATCATCCTCCTCTTCCACAAACATGGTTGCACACCCACCCCCAAATCTCGAGGGAGGAAACCGCCCTTAGAACCCACTAGGTGGTGGAGACTTAGATCCCATAACCCGCCTCCAAGCCCAAATGGAAATGTATAATGAACGAATTGAAGCCATTCGGGAAACATTGGAGGAAATGCAGAACCCTCCCGAACGGGAGGAGCTTAGGTCTCTTAGCTCATATCAGAATCCCACTGCTACAGAGACCATAGGACAAATTCAGGGCCCTATGGGTGAGGATGACTTTGAATTGAAACTGAACATAATTGGCCTAATAAATTTTCACTTCCATGGTCTTGCAAGTGAAGATCTTTTTCTCCGTTTGGAAGACCTAATCCGACTGGCTGAAATGGTTAAACCAATAAATGTCGGGTTACCTATAGTCCTCATGAAGATGTTCCCGTTTTCATTGCGGGATAAAGCGTCGCAGTGGTTAAGCACCCTTGGGAGAACCATCCACTCTTGGGAAGAGATGCGAACAGCGTTTCTCAAGAAGTTCTTCCCAATCGGGAGAACCAATGCGCTCCACCGTGCTATCACCTCTTTTACACAACAAAACGATGAACAATTTCATGAGGCATGGGAGAGGTATAACGACCTCCTCAGGAAGTGTTCGCACCACGGTCTACCTAAGTGGCATATAGCCCATATTTTCTACTATGGGCTAAATGAGACTTTGAAGCAGATTGCAGATGCTTCCTGCGGAGGGAACTTTATGAATAAAGACGAGAATGGAGCATTTGAATTGTTTGAAAATATGAGTGAAAACTCGATGAACAATGCTTCCATTGTCGCCTTTAATCGTACCAGCTAGCCCCGAAATGTCCACGAAGTTGACACGAGACCCTCCCATTCATCCACTAATCTAAGCCTTATTGCTAAAAAATTGGATGAAGTCTCCGTCATCCACAAGAAGCTGGACGAGCTTTTGGCTAACCCCGCCTGATCTATGGCAAACACCACTTCTTCACCATTTCTTCACAATCCAAATTCTTCCAACACCAGGCTTATCCCGAGAAACCCCGTAAGACCTTCCTTATCGAGTGTCGCACCAAGCGACTCGGTAAGTCATGTGGAACTGGCTTCTGTGAGCCAGTATTTTGACATGGAGGACCAAGCCTCCGTGTGCTCGGATGCCTATTTACATGCGGACGCATCTTCTGGCATAGAAGACGCTTGCACCCTAGGGAACAACCTGTTCTCTACCATGTATAACCCAGGTGGTGCAATCATCCAAACTTCGCATGGTCCAACAACCCGCAGCGCCAAAACCTCGTGGGTGGACCAATGCGACCGTTCGCACCCGTCATCCCAAGGGCCCAGTCTAATCCTATGGCGAATCCACCATCAGGCCCTTGCGTACCGCAAACCGAACACGCATCAAGTCCTCTTGACAAATTGATGCGAATGATGACGGAAATGTCAAAGCACCATGAAGAGAACATGACCTCTCTTCAGCACCAATTGGTGCAGCAGAATGCTGAGATCAGTCAACTACGCATGGCGACTCGATCTCAGGACACTCTTCCCGCCCAACCTGTTCCAAACTCGCGAAATTTCGTACCCTGTGGTCCTCAACCACAGGTACGACCTTCTCAAGGGCAGGTTCATCAAATTCTACAAGCTCCGAGCATTCCACCAGGATTTCAGGCTAATCTCGCTGCAGCACCTCACTCTTATGTCCCTGTTGCGAACCCTCCTCCGCCGTATGATCCCACTGGACCTGCATCGTCCAATGCTATCACTACGAGGAGCGGCAAGCAGACGGTCGATTCACCTTGACCTGATTCTGGCCCGTCTTCTTCATCGCCCTCTCATTCAGGATGCGCACCGCATTCGCGAGAGGACGATACACCCAAAATGTTGCTAGAATTAGACCCATTCCCTGAGGCTCTAGTGAGGGAGCCAAAAGGCAAAAAGAAAGATACGCAGGTGTTCGCGACGCTTTTGTGCGGTTTGTTAAAAGATAATATCGCGTTGTAGTATAGCCGACACAGCGTTCAAACAAATAGAGAATTTTATTACTCGAAAACTGGAGCATCCGAGGTCGAACACAGGGAGCAAATGGAATTTACTACTAATCAAAATGTAATTGAACACTCTAATTTACTCAAAATGTTAATTCAAATATGAATGTATGCGATTAAAAGTAATTAGGACAAAAAATATGAAATTGGATGTCTGATCTGGTGATCAGACGTCTTAAAAGTATTTTCCCCTTTTCCTTCTTCTGATCTTGCTTTCTTCCTTCTTTCTCTTCTTTTCTTACGAAGGCTTCTTCCTGCCTTTGTATCTTTTCTCTTGTTTCTTCTCCTGCCTTGCCTTCCTTCTTTCTTCTTCTTCTTCTGATCTTTGCTATCTTCACTTGACCTCTCTTTCGTTCTCTGCCTTGCTTCTGCATCTTCCCTGGTCTCCTTCGCTCAGTTTCTTCTTCTGCTTCTTCTCTTCTCCTGGAGGCTAAGTCTCTTCACACTCAGTCTGCCTGCACAGGAGCAAAACCTATCCTCTTCCCTCTACCCGCGCATCTCTCTCTCTCAGCAATTCACTCAGGGACGCTCTCCCAGAGCCACACGGATAATCGAGTCGGATCGTACCCGGGACCAGGTGCACCTGCAGGTGGTGTGATGCGCGAGGAGTGCTGAGGTTTAGGTCGGGTCGGATCCCGCCAGATCCGCGAGATCAAGCCGCGGACGAGGCGGGTGTGAGGGCAGGTGAGGGACCTCACCCCTGTGCTTACGGAGGCGTTAAGGTAATATCACAAATTCAATTTATGGCGCAGCGGCGCCTCGTCTCTCCACGATGTGGGACTAAAGCCTCTGCCCTGATTTCGCGTGCGCCCGCAGACTTTGCGTGTCATCCCCACAGCTGCTGGCTCTGCTTGCGCTCCTTGCTGGACCAGGGCACTTCGCGACACTCGCACGACTACGCAGCACCTGCAGCCTGGGAACCCTGGCGCCTAGAGCTGCTACGGAGCTTCTTCAACTGTCGTCCATGGCGGCAGGAGCGTCGACACTGTTAGACACAAAACGAGCCTCTCGACCCAATCAGACCAGCTAGAGACCTTCGCCGTGGCACGGCGAAGGCGATGGACGGTGCTACAGGCCGTGGGATGGCCTAGGCGTGCGTGCCTAGGTCAACCTGTGGCCGGAGTTGTGGGGTTGGTCGGGGGGTGATTGTGGAGGTCTGGAGTGGCAGTGCAGGGGTGGAATGAGTTCCTAGTGGTGAGGCGGAGCTCACGAGAGGGTTGGCGAGCCGTGTGGAGGGGCGGAGTGGTGTGGGCAGCTCGTCGGAGGGCGATCGGAGGCGAGGACAATGAAGGTGGTTAGGCACTGTCGGAGGGTAATTGGATAAAATAGCAGGGGGAGAAAAGAGAGGGGACTGTGGAGAAGGTATTTGGCCTAACTACAGCGATGAAGAGGGACGGAGAGGCGAACACCAGTACCTGCTATTGCCGGAGAAGATGCTGCCCAGTGGGGGAGAACGGCGACGAACGACGGGGCTGAGGCGGCGTGCGCGGGTATTGCGCGACGCGGAGGAGAATCAGGAAGATGACTCTGCCACTGGTTTTGTGGCAGAACGAAGAGGGAGGGGAGGGGGGCTCGCCGGAGCTTGCTGGGAATTTTGGCCGGGTAGGAGGAGATGAATTGGAGGTGGAAACTCGGCCAAATCAAGCTGAAGATGAGCGGCCGGAGGTGTGGGTTCTTATATAGGCACTGGGCCAGTCGTTCAAGGCATGGAAGGCACGCAATCGTCTGAGGTCGGTCATCGGAGATGGAAAGAGTTTAGATACCCAAATCCCTCGTGCGTTCGCACGAGAGATTGGGTTCAAACCAGGGATCAAGATTGGCCTCAGATGGAAGGGAATTCCTCAGAGAATCTCCCTTCCATTTCTGGGTGGGGATCTCTGAGGAATCAGAGAGGATTCCCTCTCAAATCCTCACCGGAGCAGGATTCTGCCCCAATAATGGCGGCAGGACCTGATTGCAAAGGTGGCGAGGTAGTTAGGGGGCTTTCTGTTATGCTTTTCAAAAGATAGGGACCAAATTATGATTTGGGTGTACTAAATTGCAAAGTAGGTCAAGATGACCTCCCCTTAGGTCCAAATTTTGGTACAACCCTAATTTTGACCTAAGGAATCCAATGGTGAAGTTGGATTTTAGGTTTGACCTCGTTTGACTAGACATTTTGCGTAAAAACCCAAATTAGGTTAATTGATGAACTAGGACCCTAATCTAGGTCAAACTGGGTTCCAAAGGCCAAATTAAGTGTTCTAAACCCTAGGGGATATTTTTCCATGATTTTTAGAGGGTTTAATTGATTTTTATCCTGACCGGAACCTTGTTAAATTAAGCGGGTCTGTTTTAGGGTTACCACATGTCATTTACTTCCTAGATTGCACATGAACCCATTTCTGATTGACTCAACCCACTTTTCATCTCATTTAGACCTTTTGACCTGTGTTTTGCCTCTGAGAAATCCCATTTATGTACTGCAATGGTAAAATTGCAGTTTTAACCTTTAATTCATGTTTTCTTCTCAGAGCACTTATTTCTTCAGTTAAGCCTTCTTCTAAGTTATGTAGGAGCTTTTATCTTCTTTATTGGGTCAAAATGAGCTAGTTATGGCTTATGATGAGGCTCTCATCATACCCCCATGCCTAGATTTTGCTAGTCCCTTAGCAAAATTTCAAAGTTTTAACTTCCATTCTAGACCCTGAGTGTCTGTCAACAATGATAAGTGCTTCTCCTTTTGTGATTAGGTAGGAATGCCAATAATAGGCCTAGAGGTACTCAAGTACCAACCAAAATTCGGACCTGTTCTGCTTTAGCCTCAGTCCTCCGCAAAGGTTTTTACAGCCCACAAAAACTAACCTAGGGTTTGTTGGACTCCGCGGTTAAAGCACCCGTGCTTGAGACATTTTTAGCCTAAGTTCAGTTTGCAGTGCGTTTTTGTAAGAGAGAGATAGAATATTTATTTGTTTGGAGACCTTTTCTCTCTCTTTTCTTTTTATTTCTAGCTTCGGATTAGCTTCTCAACACTGTCTGTATCGGATTCCTCGTCCCCATCATCAATCCTCAAGAGTCCCTGGCTTTCGAGATTTCGAGATAATCCTGCCCATGGCAACCCCCAGAACCTTGGCTTTTGAGATTTCGAGATAATCTTGCCCATGGCATTCCGTGGCTGAATTCAGCCCCTGGCGATCGACATTTCATGATAATGCCACCCATGGTATCTGAACCAGCAGAGTGCTTACCTGCCCCCAGTAGGATATTTAAATATCCTAAGAGACAAGCACCGAGGAGACGATATGTTGTTACGCATCTTCGAGGGGAATTTCCCGCCTCTCCGCGCTGGGAACTCGTCCAAATCAATTTGTGTTGATTGGCCGCTCCTAATCTAGGTGACTTCTGTAGAACATTTAATGCTTTTGCGTGATTTGGATGTTTATGCGCACTGAACCAGACTGTGTGTAAATTTGGGGTGCTTAGGTAACCGAATCCCGCAAACCGGAGGTCAGTTAGCGAGGCCGAATACTTCCTAAGCCTTAGACCTAATACTTAAGCTTCGCATTTTCCTCAACCTCTTGAGGATTATCCAGATTTTAACGGATACGTGAATTTTTTAAGCTAAAGATTAAAAAGCCCAAGAGGCCTAAGACGAGCGTTCCCGCTAATCTCTTGTTATGTTTCCTTAGCACTTTTTCTTTTGTTTCTTTTCTTGATCTAGTCTAGAACTTCAGTTAATTCCTTAATCTTTTACTAATGACTATTTCTTTTTCTTTTTCATTTTGTGCTCCTTTTGTCATTTTTGCGCTTTTTCTCCTCCTTATGAATATGTGGCTCACAAAATTTCCTCCCTCCCCCCATTTTTTGTTCTTTTTCATAATTTTTCAATTTTTTTGTGTTTTTGACATATGCAAATTTTTTTGTGTGTGAGAATCCTTCTGATTTTTTCTTAGTTCTGTATGTATGCACTTTATCACCCCCCCAAGCCTAAGTTTTGCAATGTCCTCATTGTAAACAGAGGGTGTGAATTAGTGTTGAGGTCAGGGGCTTATAACAGGATATATCGGGTGGGTGAATGGGTCGTAAATGACTGATGCAGATGATTTCAAGCTCTGATACATGTACCAGAGGTGGGATCAACTGTCTAAGGCTGGTCTCAAGGTGCAATAGATGTGGAGTCCAGATGGATAATCAGACGGGTCTCTGTGTTTGGGATGACGGGTTGCCTCCCGTTAAGCACTAAATTTAATGCCTTCAGCCGAGCGGAAAAAGGGGTGGAGAGGGAGTGGTCAAATCAATGGAATTTTGGAAAACAAGCACCTTAATTAAGAGCTTGGTTGGTCCAACCAGGTGTTTGTTAAGATCAGCGGGCTGATGATCCAGCCCGAACCCAATAAGTCTGGTGGGTTGATAGATGTAGATCAGCAGATGCGGAACCCACCATATGCAGTGAAGTTCTGATGGATATGGAAGTGAAAACTCGGGTTCAGGCTGAGTCGAATTAGCCTGGTCAAAGTAGGGTTCCGAAAAATTATCCATGTAAGGTGTGGAATCCCTACAGGGGTGATCAAAGGATGGAGGCTCCTGATTTGTGGTCTGATCAGTACCCGATACCTGGTCTAGATATAGAGTTGAATCATCTGCAAACGGCTCAGTGAGAGGTGAATCGGAATAGAAATTGAGTCCGGTTGCGGGTCGGGGTGGGGAACGGGGTTTGATTGGTTCTGTATATGTGGAGCAGGTGGCTTCAAAGAAGATTGACATGTTATAATCAGGAGGCAGATTTTCTCCAATTTTATGGTCAGATTCGAAATCGTCGGTGAGTTTGCGAAAATCAAAATTTGAATGAGATTCTAGATCATGAGTTCCACCATAGAATAAATCATATGTTGTATATTCAGTAGCCTGACTGGGATCTAGCCTAAATGTTAATTCTGAGCTTAAAATGGTATCCTTATCTGGTAGAGGCTTAGATTCTAAGCTAGTAGGGCAGACCCAATTGAAACCCTGCTCGTCCAACTCCTCTGTTTCTGTGTCGTAGATTGGCATGTCTTCCGCAAAATCGATTCGTTCCTCTGAGGAGGTTGACGAGGGATATTCATCAAATCGAGGCCCAAAATCATATTCTTCATTAAGAGATTGATTTTCTTCATCTGGGGCCTTGAAATCTTCAAAATATGTTTCAGATCTAGGTTCTAGGCTTAGGATGTGGGTTGAATTACTAGAATTTAGGTCTGAATAACCTTCGAGGGTCACCTTATCAGAATAAGGGACGGAATTTATACCCTCGAGAGGTTCAGTTCTACTCTCATACTTGCAGGGGTCTTGGGATTCTAAAATGGTCTCATTATGGTCTTTTCCTGCATTTGGAGCTTCCCAACCTTCTTCAATATCAGGTGCATTATACTCCATCTGGGTTGGGAATCCACAACCATTTTGTGCCTCAACCTCGAGATCAGATTTATCCTCGATGTTGTCCCAAGATAGTTCATCCTCTGTTGGTGGTATGTACGGGTATTTCTGATCAATCACTTGTTTTATTAATCTCATTATCTCTTCCCGTTTTTCAAGACTATCTTGGTGTTGCTTCCAAAGTCGAGGATTTGTCATACATTGAAGGTATTCACTATTGTGCAATTTTTTTAATCTCAATGTATGTAGTAATGAGCAAGTCACGAGTTGATCCTTTGTTGGCTTCTTCTAATAGTACTTGGGTACAAGTTATGACAAAGGTTGTGGTTGTTGGGACATCAACCTGAATGTTTCCTACTGTTGTTGAGGTTTCTTCATTTTCATAGAATCTCATGGCATCCTCAATCATTTTATCTCTCATGGATCTCTGATATTCAGGTTTCTTGAATGGTAGTCCTAGGTGGTTTGGCTGCATATTTGGATCAGGTGGTGGAATCAAGATGTGTTATGAAGAGATTAGATCTGAATAACGAGTCCCACTGAAAATGAGTATGTGTGCTCTAAAGAGAAAAGATGAGGGACTGGAGATGTTCTTGACCCAATAAAGACACCCAAAGATGTTTGGATGACTATGAAGGTTCGAGGCGGATGGACCCTTGGATCCGAAGATCGTCCACCTGAGAATTACCTGGGCAGCCAGAGAGGGAGAGTCCCGCAAAGACCCTACACGGTAGAGCGTCCCTACGGGTTACAGGGTTTCCCCCACCCGACCTCTCTTGTCACTGAGATTCCAGGTAGACCAGAATGGGGACCTTGACCTCTTAAGTCTATCACTTTTTATTTCAAAGGTGCTTTTAGGGTTCTCACTTGAACTTTAGATGTGTTTGGTATTGTGACCTAATTTAGAGGTTGGTTGACCCAAGGGGTCAACTTCACCTGACCTGTCCTATAGATGGCAGAATGATTCTAAGTTTGGAGCCTAGAGATCACCCTGATTTGACTCCCAGGTTATTAGGTCCAAAAATTTTAAGATTCAAGTGATTTTAGAGCTCAATTTTAGGATTTGTCTTATTTAGCTCTCTTCAATCAAGGGCTTGGGTAGCACACTGATGCAGGAGGGTTTATTTCCTTTTATACAGGCATGTGTGACTAGCGCTTCAAGACCCTAATGTGGAAACCCTAATTTGGTTCTATTTCCAATCCTCTTTTTCTTTTTCACAAAAGTTTTCTTTGGACTTATAAACAAGAAGTGTGTGGTCCGCCGAGATTAAGCGTTATTTCAATTAGGCACAAGAATTTGTAGGATGGAATCTAAAAAAATCACTCCAACTTCAAGAATATTTACAGAAATTTTCGCAAAATCAGGGAATGTTTTTGCCTTAGAGATGGTGATTACTATATAAAGAAGGCAATTGATACTTAAATTGATTTTCTTCCTTTTGTCTTTCAAAGATTAGGGGATGATTAAGGAAGACAAGAAATTACCTGCCCTGGAGTGGTTGACCTGCGGGAGAGATTTTCTCATGAAGTACCTACAAGATCACATCAAAGCAAGGTAGGGCAAGTTAGTGTTCAATATGATAAAAAGAATGTAGAGACTAGTGGTAAATTGCATGTTGCTCCCCGACAACGGCGCTAAAATGTTCGCGACGCTTTTGTGCGGTTTGTTAAAAGATAATATCGCGTTGTAGTATAGCCGACACAGCGTTCAAACAAATAGAGAATTGTATTACTCGAAAACTAGAGCATCCGAGGTCGAACACAGGGAGCAAATGGAATTTACTACTAATCAAAATGTAATTGAACACTCTAATTTACTCAAAATGTTAATTCAAATATGAATGTATGCGATTAAAAGTAATTAGGATAAAAAATATGAAATTGGACGTCTGATCTGGTGATCAGACATCTTAAAAGTATTTTCCCCTTTTCCTTCTTCTGATCTTGCTTTCTTCCTTCTTTCTCTTCTTTTCTTGCGAAGGCTTCTTCTTCCTGCCTTTAAATCTTTTCTCTTGTTTCTTCTCCTGCCTTGCCTTCCTTGCCTTCCTTCTTTCTTCTTCTTCTTCTTCTTCTTCTTCTTCTGATCTTTGCTGTCTTCACTTGACCTCTCTTTCGTTCTCTGCCTTGCTTCTGCCTCTTCCTTGGTCTCCTTCGCTCAGTTTCTTCTTCTGCTTCTTCTCTTCTCCTTGCGGCTAAGTCTCTCCATGCTCAGTCTACCTGCACAGGAGCAAAACCTATCCTCTTCCCTCTACCTGCGCGTCTCTCTCTCTCAGCAATTCACTCAGGGACGCTCTCCCAGAGCCACACGGATAATCGGGTCGGATCGTACCCGGGACCAGGCACACCTGCAGGTGGTGTGATGCGTGAGGAGTGCTGAGGTTTAGGTCAGGTTGGATCCCGCTAGATACGCGAGATCAAGCCGCGGACGAGGCGGGTGTGAGGGCAGGTGAGGGACCTCACCCCTGTGCTTACGGAGGCGTTAAGGTAATATCACAAATTCAATTTATGGTGCAGCAGCGCCTCGTCTCTCCACGATGTGGGACTAAAGCCTCTACCCTGATTTCGCGCGCGTCCGCAGACTTTGCATGTCATCCCCACAGCTGCTGGCTCTGCTTGCGCTCCTTGCTGGACCAGGGCACTTCGCGACACTCGCACGACTACGCAGCACCTACAGCCTGGGAACCCTGGCGCCTGGAGCTACTACGGAGCTTCTTCAACTGTCGTCCATGGCGGCAGGAGCGTCGACACTGTCAGACACAAAACGAGCCTCTCGGCCCAATCAGACCAGCTAGAGACCTTCACCGTGGCACGGCAAAGGCGGTGGACGGTGCTGCAGGCCGTGGGATGGCCTAGGCGTGCGTGCCTAGGTCAACCTGTGGCCGGAGGTGTGGGGTTGGCCGGGGGGTGATTGTGGAGGTCTGGAGTGGCAGTGGAGGGGTGGAATGAGTTCCTGGTGGTGAGGCGGAGCTCACGAGAGAGTTGGCGAGCCGTGTGGAGGGGAGGAGTGGTGTGGGTGGCTCGTTGGAGGGCGGTCAGAGGCGAGGACGATGAAGGTGGTTAGGCACTGTCGGAGGGTAATTGGATAAAATAGCAGGGGGAGAAAAGAGAGGGGACTATGGAGAAGGTATTCGGCCTAACTACAGGAATGAAGGGGGACGGAGAGGTGAACAGCAGTACCTGCTATCGCCGGAGAAGATGCTGCCCAGTGGGGGAGAACAGCGGCGAACGACGGGGCTGAGGTGGCGTACGCGGGTATTGCGCGACGCGGAGGAGAATCAGGAAGATGACTTTGCCACTGGTTTTGTGGCAGAGTGAAGAGGGAGGGGAGGGGGGCTCGCCGGAGCTTGCTGGGAATTTTGGCCGGGCAGGAGGAGATGAATTGGAGGTGGAAACTCGGCCAAATCAAGCTGAAGATGAGCGACCGGAGGTGTGGGTTCTTATATAGGCACTGGGCCAGTCGTTCAAGGCGTGGAAGGCACGCAATCGTCTGAGGTCGGTCGCTGGAGATGGAAAGAGTTTAGATACCCAAATCCCTTGTGCGTTCGCACGAGAGATTGGGTTCACACCAGGGATCAAGATTGGCCTCAGATGGAAGGGAATTCCTTAGAGAATCTCCCTTCCATTTCTGGGAGGGGATCTCTGAGGAATCAGAGAGGATTCCCTCTCAAATCCTCGCCGGAGTAGGATTCTGCCCCAATAAGGGCAGCAGGACCTGATTGCAAAGGTGGCGAGGAAGTTAGGGGGCTTTCTGTTATGCTTTTCAAAAGATAGGGACCAAATTATGATTTGGGTGTACTAAATTGTAAAGTAGGTCAAGATGACCTCCCCTTAGGTCCAAATTTTGGTACAACCCTAATTTTGACATAAGGAATCCAATGGTGAAGTTGGATTTTAGGTTTGACCTCGTTTGACTAGATATTTTGTGTAAAAACCCAAATTAGGTTAATTGATGAACTAGGACCCTAATCTAGGTCAAACTGGGTTCCAAAGGCCAAATTAAGTGTTCTAAACCCTAGGGGATATTTTTCCATGATTTTTAGAGGGTTTAATTGATTTTTATCCTGACCGAAACCTTGTTGAATTAAGCGGGTCTGTTTTAGGGTTACCACATGTCATTTACTTCCTAGATTGCACATGAACCCATTTCTGATTGACTCAATCCACTTTTTATCTCATTTAGACCTTTTGACCTGTGTTTTGCCTCTGAGAAATCCCATTTTTGTACTGCAATGGTAAAATTGCAGTTTTAACCTTTAATTCATGTTTTCTTCTCAGAGCACTTATTCCTTCAGTTAAGCCTTCTTCTAGGTTATGTAGGAGCTTTTATCTTCTTTATTGGGTCAAAATGAGCTAGTTATGGCTCATGATGAGGCTCTCATCAGCAGGCCTTTGATAACCTGCGTAATTTGTTTAAGGATGTAGAAATCAAGGTACCCCTGCTCGAGGCTATCGACCACATACCTACTGTCGCCCGATTTTTCAAAGACTACACAACACCCAGGCGACAGTCAAAGAAAACCAAGAATCCAGTGGTTCTCTTGCCTCATGCGAGTTGTGCTATACTGTCAAACCTACCACCGAAGCAAAAAGATCCGGGCACACCACTTATCTCCTGTAGCATCCAAGGCTGCAATTTTAACCATGCCCTGCTTGATTTAGGATCTTCCATAAATCTTATACTGACCATCATGCTCGAAAAATTTTCCTTGGGAAATCTGAAACCCACCCCTATCACGTTACAGTTGGCAGATCGTTCTATCAAAATCTCGAAGGGTGTGGTGGAAGACGTGGTGGTTAGGGTCAACAGTCTCTGTTTTCTTGTTGACTTTCTTGTTTTAGATAGGGAAGTTCCTAGTTCACTTTCTGATTGTCCGATCATCCTCGGTCAACCTTTCTTGGCCACAGCCCGTGCCCTTATTGACTGCGAGTCGGGCTGTATTGAGATTGCCGTTGGATCTAAAAAGCTCAAACTTAACATCTTCAAGGCAGCCAAGAACTTTGATTGCGATTTCATCGAGGATGACACGTCTGACGAGGACATGACCGTCAGTGCGTGTATCGGACTAATTGGGACCTATTCTGATTGCTGCGGATTGCCTATAAACACTGTCGACTACCTGACCAACACATATTGTGACGTTCCCCCATCCCTCCCTTGTCCCGTACCTTCTCCTGGCCAGACTTCTGACGAGGTTTTCTCCGCTTCCCATACCTCGTGGTCTGAGTCATATCCGGGCTGCTCACCGTCGGTCCACACTCCTGAAGACTGGATTGCCCTTTCTTTCTCGCCAAATCAGGCGGATTTACAACTCCACACTGGGACCTTGAGCCCACATCCTTCTCACTGGGCTATTCCTTTTTGGATCCATCTATCCAAGAAGCCCCTCTTCTTGGCCAATCTAAGGGTCAATTTCTAACTGGTGCTCCGATCCGCCTGGGACACTCTCGTCCCATGAAATGCCAGACCTTTCACCATCCACCATCACTTTTCACGCCACTATCACGATCACTTCACTTTTCACTTGACCACCCACCATCCACCCACCCTACCACCCTGTTGTATACCCTGCACCTCAACTTTCATTACCCGATCTTTCATCCTTTCTCTACCTTTCCCTGCATGCATATGAGGACATAGCATTGTTTGGCATGGGGGGGTGGATAGGCATCCATAGGATCTGGGTATTTTCTGGTATCATGCAGTTTCCACCTATTTATAAATATGCAAGAAAAAGAAAAAGAAAAAAAAAATATAATAATAATGGTGTTTAGTAATGATCTAAAAGCTGAAACAAAAATACAATAAGTGTTTATAGATATTCAACCTCTGTTTTGAAGACTTTCCAGGCCACAGAAGCTTGATTCGCTCATGCTCAGCTTAATTCACTTGAGCATTGACAAGATAGAACGGAATCTCTCCTAACTAAGGATGTATTCTTGTACCTAAGACACCAGTACAGGATTCGTTGGTTTGCTTCTACTTGAGAGCTTAAGTAAACTTGGTTCACACTACACATATCAGGAAAGACCAGGTGAACATATGATCCAACCCTAGTGTTAATTAGGGAAGGTGGAGTCCTTACCTGTGTGTGCAGGTAGACTTTTTATCCCAGGTTTTAGTCTTGTGTTTAGGAGAAACTCTTTCTACCAAAAAGAAACTCTCCCACCAAAAAGAAAAGTGTGCTCCTCCAAATAAATCTGTAAGAGATATACTGACACGTGTTTCAAAAAAAAAAATGATGCAAATAAGTCAGTATATCTCACAAATGTTTGTAAAATCTTCCTACGAAAAGTTCTATTTTCCTTGTGCCACAAATGTCAGAAAATGGGAGTTGAGTTTTCCATCATCTTTTTAAAGGATCAATCCGAAGACACGAGCTGAAACTAGGACCAACCTTTACTTAAAAATTCGTGAAACCTTGGGCTTGAGTCTTAATGTTCATCTGGTCAGTCTTGATCCTTCACTAAGCACAAGCCATAACCTCTTGAACTCTCGAGTACGGCAAAAACCTCCTGGGTCCTGGAAATCGTACTTAAGGTTTAAATATCAAGAGTCCTGGTTAGTCGAGAGATGATCTATGTCATGTGAGACTTAATGTACTGGTAGTCTTCTCTACAATTGGTTCTCACAATATCCAACAATAAACACACCTATGTTGCCTCAGGAGAAAAACTTCAGCTTAAAGATCATTTCTAAATACAATACAAAAAAATGTTTTGCAAGGGCGAAGATAGGCATGGAGGTATAATTGGACCGCAAAAATACGCCTGCAATTGTGCCGTCTTGTGCTATTTCCTAGCATTACCAATGCATATTAGGTCTCCATAGTTGCATTGTAAAAATACACGCATGCATGCATTTAATTAAGAGGGGAGGAGAGTAAATAAATTGACCTCGCAATTTACATTTTCTTCATGTGCTGCTTCGCAAAATTCCCATCTTTATTTTTATTTCCAGTTGATTTGGAAATCTTTCTTCCCGCGGCTGCTGTGCATGCATGGATTGACTTCTCCTTGCACCATGCTTCCCTGCAGCAGCCCTCTCCCTGCCAGCCGCAGCAGCCCACTCCTTGCCAAGCCATGAGCAAGCCATGCACAGCCAGGGCATGGCTGTGCATGGATTTCTTCTTCTATAAAAAGACCACGACTTCTTCTTCATCAGCAGCCTGGTCCCCAGCCAAAGAACTCACAGCAACTTCTTCTCCTTCCAGGCCACCATCTCCTCCCTCTCCCTCCACACACTGGCCCTCCACCTTCGAGGAGACACCCGACGGACAGGAGCAACTCACGGTGGTGCACAACCACCACCGTGAGTCCACCACCGCCCAGCTCACCATAGAGCCGGTGGGCGTGGTAGCTCTTCCCTGATTTTTACATTTCCAGCACCTTCAGCCATTGGAGCAGGAGCTTCAAGCTTGAAGCTCAAAGCTCCAGCAGCAGTGGCAAGGCGGCAGCAACAGCACGCAGCGTAAGCCACCAGCCCATTCCGCGCACGCCTGCAGGTCGCCCTCGCCCTCCACGCGCACCTGCAGGCACCATCCCTCCCGCTTCTTCGCCCTATCACGCTCTCTCTTCCGCCCGCAGCAGGCCACCGCGCATCCGCAGCCGGCCAAGCACCCGAGCAGCGCCTTCGTCGCCCTCGCCCTCCCCCGCGCACACCAACTCCCTCTCCACGTGCTCTGTCGCGAGCTTCTCCGCGCCTACAACCGGCCGACGCAGACCTTATTCTTCACGCGCCAGCCCGCGCATGCTAGCCGCGAGCCGACCGCACTCACAACACCTGCAGTTCCCGGTTGCGCGGCGCGGCCTTACACTGTAGCCACTGTTCATGCCAGTCTACGCGACACTGTGGCTACAGTGGAGTGACCGATGAGTTTCACACTTTACCGGTAACCCGGCGTGCCGCAACCGACCTTCGCCCACGCACGCGCCCGCCCGTGCGTCTGCCAGCCCGAGTACGCCTGCCTTCGACAGCCCCACTCGTCCGCGTGCGCCCGCGTCACCCACTTCACTCGCCCGCGTACACCTCTCCGCGCAGCGCTGTGCGCTGCGGCCCCTCCTCTCCGCGCCACTCCCTCTAGCGCACGTCCTCTGCGTGCATACGTGCCTGCGCGCACGTGGAGACCTCTAGAAGATGCCCATTAGTCTGCAAACGCCTTAAAACCTTCGGCCTTCACTCCAACAGGACGCACGCGGTTGTCCTCTCTCTCTCTCCCATAACACTCTCTCACTCTCTTCACCAACGCTTACACACACATACACTCACACTTCCACACACACACACACACACATACAGTCACACTTCCACACACACACACACACCTATACACTATTATCTACATATATATATACGTATACATATATATATTGATATATATATACATATATTTATATACATATATATATATACTTATACATATAGTAGTACCTATATACTTATGTATTAGTATACATACATACGTACATATATATATATATACATATATCTATCTATACATATACTTATATATATATATATTTACATACCAATATATATATACATATACATATACATATATATATGTATGTATGTATATGTATATGTATATGTATATGTATATATATATATACATATATATATATATATACATATACATATACATACATACATACATATATATATATATATAACTACATATATATACCTATATTTATAACCATATATATATATATAGATATATTTACATATATACATATATAGATATATTTTCACATTATTTATCATACGTGGTATCGCGGGAATATCTGCACCAGTTGCTGATATTCCCCGATACACACATACAAAAAGCATGTTTGCATTCATCTTCCACCATCCATCCTACACCTTACACGTGGCACTTCGTCCCGTTGGTTGCGTCTTTCTAGACGACGACTGACTCGACACCGTGCTACACTCCATCTCCGCCTCCATCCCCACCCCTTTATACATATATAATATATACCTATATATATATATATTATATTTACTTGATTTCTGTTTCTCTTTCCTATTAGTAAAAAGATAAAAGATATATAAAAGAGAAGATAATCTTTGACTTGCAGGTAATCCGTCTTGCGAGTAGCAAGACCCATTTTGGAACCCTGTTTTGGCTCAAAGCCACGAACTTAATTTTGAGGGTGTGTCTCAAGGACAAAGATTACTAGAAAAAAAATCTAAATAGAAAAACACCAAAAACACAATAAACGAACGGAAGAGACTCGTTGTAGGAAAGGCGTAGAAACTTGACTTGTAACCCCACTTCCTTGAGTTCGACCTTGGGCCTAAAAGTGACCAAGATAAAATCAAGTAGGCCAGGTAAAAAATTTTGTAACCACTGTACATACTTCAACGATAAAATCACCATATTAACAACCTATCCGGGTCTGACACCACCCGTCTCCTGTGAGTGGTTTAATTTTAATTATTCTAATTAGTTGATTTTCCACCACTTAGAAATCTAACGACAAATTTTCTTAATCATCATTTTCGAAAGCGAAAATGGACTTATCATATCTCCCCTTTCGAGAGAGATGGATGGAGGCTGTCTACCTGCCTGCAATATATATAGAAAGAGAGAGAATCAGAGAAAGAATTAGCGAGAAAGAGAGGAAACAAAATTGTCATTTTATGTCGCCAAAAAAAGTGAGAGATTGAGAGAAATTTGGGGTAGAGATATTCGTGAGGGAGAGAAAGAGATACGTCTATCAATTTGTTTCCCCGTATATTATTTTTTCCTTTTCTTTAATTTTTCCCTTTTGCATGAGACTTCCAAAAAAAGGATTTCCATGGAAAATAATTCTAATGGAAAGTGGAGAATTTTTCCTTGCATGTGACAAATCAAATGGCATTCGAAATTGAGTAGGATTCCACTCAAATTACCCTTTCATAATGATGTAATGCATGAAATGTTGATTTTATCTCTTACCTAATTTTGTTAATATAATGGATACTCTAAATTCACTTCTTATCTAAATGACCACGTACTTAGGCTTTAATTTTGTCCCCTAAAGTGGACCTATCAATGATCTTCTATTAAAACTGTAGATTTAACTCTGATTTAATGCACTCTTCTCAGAAAGGATATGCAATGAATTATGAATCTCTTGCAGTTATGTAGGAGCAGTTGTCAATTGATTCTGACTAATTAAAGCTAGTTATGACTGATGATGACGTTATCATCATACCCCCATGCCTAACTTTTTCTAGTCCCTTAGCAAAATCTTATGAAAAGAACTAGACTTCTAGACCATGCATTGAAGTTCAGATGCCTGATTCTTATTACTTTTTTTTAGAAATTAGGTCAAAATGCTAGTAGTAGGTCTAGAGGTACTCAAGTATCAATCAAGATCCAGACCTAACCAACTTCAGTCTCAGTCTGCTGCGAAGGTTTCTAAGGCCCTCAAAAACTGCCCGGAGGTGTGTTGAACCTAGCGGTTAAAGCACCCATGCATAAACGTTACATGTCCAGGTTTAGCTTGCCAGTGTATTTTTGTAAGAGAGAGGGGTAGAAGTAAATTTTTCATTTGGAGAGTTTTCTCTCTCTTTTCTTTTCAGATTTCCCTAGATCCAACCTTGAATTGGCCCTAAACACGGTCTGTATCAGATTCTTTGTCCCCACCATTAATCCTTGAAGGGTCCCTGGCAATCGATGCTTCAAGATAGCACCGCTCATGGCAAGCCCCAGACCTTGGCATTCGACACTTCGAGGTAGTAACGCGCATGGCATTCTGTAGCTAAATTCATGTCCTAGTAATCGACATTTTGGGATAATCTTGCCCATGACACCTAAACTAGCACAAGGTGCTTACATGACCCTGGTAGGATATTTAAATATCCTAGGAGACAAGGACCGAGGAGATGATATGTTATTACACATCTTCGAGGGGAATTTCCCACCTCTCTGTGTTGGGAACTTGTCCAAATCAACTTGCATTGTCGAGCTGCTGCTAAGCTAGATCTTTGAGATGATTTTTCAGAACAGAACACTTTTGGTAGATTTTTCTTTATTAAGCACACTGAACCAGACTAAGTGTGTGATTTTTGGGTGCTCAGGTTACCAAGTCTCGTAATCCAAAGGGCAAGCAACGGAGCTGAATAATCTCTAAGCCTTAAACCTAATACTTTAGCTTCGCACTTTCCTAAATCTGTTGAGGATTAATTCAGATTTTAATGGATACGTGAATGTTCAAGCCCTAAAATAAGCCCAAGAGGCCTAAGATCAGCACTCATACTAATCTCTTTGTCTCTTTGTCATTTCAGGACTTAATTTTTTTCTGTTGGTTAGGTCTAGAACTTAAGTAATTTTCATAATCAAGTGCTAATGGCTATCATCCTTTTGTTTTTTAAAGTTGCTCCTTTTTGACATTTAAACTCTCTCCTCTTTTCCTCCTCATGAATGATATGCAATCAAAATTCTCAAAATTTTCCTCCCCTTTCCATTTTTTTGTTCTTTTTTAATTTTTTACGTTTTTGGTTTTTTGAATATGTATTTTTTTGTAAGAACCCCTCAAAAACTTAAATTTCCATATGTCTGTACTTTAACACCCCCCATGTCTAAGTTTTGCAATGTCCTCACTATAAATCGGAGGGTAAGAAATCAGCCTGGTTCAAGGTTTAGAATAGGATCAAAGGGTGGGTAAACGGGTTGGGATGACTGTTGTAGATGATTTTAAGCTTTGATACAAGTACCAAAGGTGGAGTTGGCTATTTTAAAGTTGAACTCAAAAAGTGCAATAGGAGTGTAGCTCAAAAGATGATCAGAAGGGTCTCGGGTTTTTGGAATGATGGGTTGCCTTCCGTTAAGTGCTAAATTCAATGCCTTCAGCCGAGCAGAAGGTGGTCAAGGAGAAGTGGTGGTCAAATCAGAGGAGTTTTATAGCATAAACACCTCGATCAATAGCCTGTTTGGTCCAACTAGGTGCTTCTTCAGATCTACAGGCTGATGATGTAGCCCAAACCTAATTAGTCTGGTGGGTTGATGGATGTGAATCAAAAGATGTGGAGCCCACCAGATACTTTGAAACTCAAATAGATATGGAAATGAGAATCTAGGGTTTGGCTGAGTTGATTCATCCTGGTCAGAGTAGGATCCTCAAAAGAAAATGGAGTTGTAGAGGATATAGGAACCCTGCTGGTAGGATCAGAAAAGGATGGAAAGTGATTATCGATCATATCAATGTCCAAAACCCGATCAAAAGATGGAGAAGAATCATATGCAATCGGATCAGAGAGAGGTGAATCAGACTAGAAGTTGATTTCGATGGTGGGTCAGGGTTGAGAATAGGTTTTGGAAGGCTCTGTATGTGGATCAGAAGGTGTGGCTTCTATGAGATTTGTGTATGTTGAGGGCTCCTCTAGAAAAGATTCAAAGGTAGGTTCGTCTAGAGAGTCTTCATGATGCTCGTCAAAATCAAAGGTAAATGCCTAGAGAGTGCTTATAGGATCATGGAAATCTGAGTCAATAAATGATTCGAATTCTAGATTGCAGACACTCTCTGCAATTGTTGTTTCTGATTCTTGCTAATCAAAAAGGAATGATTCCATCTCAATGGAACATGATTTTGAATCAATGATCTCTGGATCAGGGACCTTAGAGTCTGAGTCAAAGAATGGGTTAAGGGTGCTGAGGTCGTAAATTGGGTCGTAGTTATCAAGAAACAAAGGTTCTCCGAAATCAGAGTAAGATTTGAAATCATCGAAGAATTTACTAGAATCGTGTTCTGAACCTGATTCCAGATAAGAAGTTCCACCACAGAATGAATCAAGATGT
This sequence comes from Thalassia testudinum, assembly GCA_037157565.1. Taxonomy (NCBI): domain Eukaryota; kingdom Viridiplantae; phylum Streptophyta; class Magnoliopsida; order Alismatales; family Hydrocharitaceae; genus Thalassia; species Thalassia testudinum. The sequence goes on along the minus strand of JAZHRO010000077.1, from coordinate 155,440,779 downwards.
GTGGAATCAGCAACCTGACTTCGATCTAACCTAATTTCAAATTCTAAGCTTAAAGAGGTGTCCTTATAAGGCAAGGGCTCAGGTTCTTGGTTCCTAGGATAGACCCAATCGAATCCCACACTAGTAGAAAAAGGACTGTTCACGATGGATATTTTCGACCGTTCAAGTAACGGTTGGCAATAATGTTATTCTTGACCATTTTAATATGAACGGTTGCCAGAAATCTGGTCATTAACTTTTCCATCTGAAAAAAAGTCGAGGAGGTTGAGACCATTCTCGATCGTTATAAATGCTCGAAAATAAAAATTTACTTGACCATCTCTATGTAAATGGTCGAGGATAAATAATCCTCGACTATGTAATATATAACGATCAAGAAAGTGAAGTAAAGTTAAGACATCTGATTGACACTATTTTCGACCGTTATAAATAGTCGACAATAATAATATAGTTGATCATTTCCATATTAACGGTCAACGATAATGTTTTCATAACCTGCCAAAGTGGGTGGGCAAATTTTCAAAGTCTATTGTCGACCGTTCAAACATAACAGTCGGAAAAAGAGTTATTTCAGACCGTTACTTACCATTGGTAATAAGACCAGTATCGACCATTTATTAAGAATGGTCAAGAATGTTGAGTTAAATCCCTAATGCGGACTCGACTCCCTCCCCCTTCGTCCCAAATCGAAAGCAGTCTCCTCCACCTCGCGACCTCCTCCTGCTCCTCCCCTCCGCGAGACCTCCTCCCCTCGACTCCTCCGCGAGCGTTGCTGCGTCTCCTCCTCTACCTCGGCTCCTCCTTCGCGACCTCAAGGGGTAGCCGTGCTGCTCCTCCTCCGCCTGGCTCCTCCTTCCCCTCCCCCTCGTCGCTGGCCTGAGGCCTTCTCCCCCTCTCCCACCACTCGCACCACCACCATCGCCACCACCAGCACCTCTGCCACCACCACCCGCAACACCACCAACCCCTGCAGCCACCACCAACACCACCACCACTAGCTGCCACCACCTCCTGCCCCTGTCGCCACCACCAGCACCAGCACCACCACCTGCACCACCACCCACCACCAACACCACCACCCCCTACCACCACGGCCACTCCCCCTGTAGCCACCATCACCACCACCAGCACCACCACAACCTGCCACCCCCTCCCCCTGCCAGCAAACCACCACCCCCTACCCCAGCCACCAGCACCACCACCCCTTGCCACCACCACCTTCCCTCCCCCTAGCACCACCACCAACTCATACTCCTCCTCCCACCTCCTCCCTACCACCACCACCACAACCATCTCACTATATTTTTTAAAAAGTAGTATGTCTTGATTGTATGTTTTAATTAGTATTCTTATGCAATTGTGCCCACATGTATATTTAGTTTGATTACATTATTTTGTGTGAGTGAATGTGTGTTAATGAATGTTTTCAAATTATATGTTTTAATTAGTTTGCTTTGAATGTGTTAATGAATGTGAATGTGAGGAGGAGGACGAGGAGTAGGGGTTGTGGGTGGTGTTGGAGGAAGGGAGGGAAGATCGAGGAGGAGGGTACTAGAGGTGGGCAATGGTGGTGAGGGGGGAGGTGGGAAGAGGCAGGCGACATAAAGGAGGTAGGGGGTGCAAGGGGGAAGGAGGAGGTGGGAGGAGGATCTTGAGGTGGAGGAACTAGAGGAGAGAATTGAAGGAGGAGGGAGGAGGATAGGGGAGGTGGGAGGAGGAGGGTCTAGAGGAGGGCTTAAGGGAGAGGGAGGAGAAGGGGAGAAATGAGTGAATGGAGTGGAAGGAGGTTTAATGTCATGGGTTATGTGATGGATTTATTTGTGGGTTAGAGTTTAGGGCTTAGGATTTATGGCCTTCGGTTTAGGGTTACAATGTGAATGTTTAAGGTCTCAAGCTTAGGATTTATGGCCTTCGATCTTGCTTAGGATTTAAGGTTTACTTTTAGGGTTTGGTGTTTAAGATTTGAGTGTTAGGGTTATGTGTTTAGGGATTCGATTAACAAACTTAATGTTTAGGGTTTTATAAAGGAGGGAAAGATGAGAATGGAGAGGGAGTAAGAGCAATATGAAGAAGATTAGGAGTTTAGGAAGTGAGGAGGAGGAGAGGGTTGGGGTGGAGGCAGTTATTGTTAGTAAAGTATAATTTATAAATGAACATTTGATATTTATGTTTGATTATAAAATTTTTAGTACAACTTTGTAGATACACACACTTGCACAAATTTAAATGCACTTGATGACAAACAATAGAAATTCTAACCCCTAAGTAACAAGTTGTAGGAGGGATATAGTTGTGTCAAAATACTAGCCCGTCGAGACTTATGATCATGTTATATGGACAAGGCAGAGTGTGTGTATACCTCACTTACATGCACGATGCGTTGTCTTTATAACATGCCATAAGTGTTGTCATCCTTTGTTCGAAGTTCTAAACAAAGGGGGGTCATTGAAGATTTGATCACAACTTAGGGTTACTTCTTGCATGTAGCTAGTGTTTGGAGAAATTTCGATCTCATTTTCTCGCTCTTCTCCAGTATACCAACTAATCTTAGCTCCGTTCCCAAAGTGCCCTTTAGTGGGGGCTATTGGGGATGTAGTTAAGGTTAGTCTTGGGGGTTATACTGAAGAAGTGCAGGGAAATGCTATCGAAATTTCTCCAAACACTAGTTGCATGTAAGAAGTAATATTGTGATCAAATCTTCAAGGATGAGCTATCAAGTGAAAATCTTCTTAAAATATACATTTCTTCCTTATTCGAGTCTAACTTATGAGTGATCTTAACATACACATTTTTACCTGATTCAAGTCCAACTTATGAGTGGTTGTCTTTCACATTTAGGTTAATTATCATGGATAAGTAATGAATCAGTATGAGGAATTTGAATTACCACGGATACAAGAGTGGAGTGATTTCGTTTTTGGAGTGAGCATTTCATGATGATAGGAAGACATTTAGACGAGGAGAATTCCTTCAGCTGATTTTATGCCCATGTAGGCACTGTTTGAATAGGTTTTTCTATGATCAGGACACAGTTTTGGAGCACGTGATATGTAACGGTTAGTGGCAGCATGACGTAAATTGGGTAGCTCATGCTGAGCAAATGAGGGAAGTTAGAAATGAGAGAATTGAAGCCTTTAAAGGAAGTGATGATAATCAAGGAGATGGATTGGATGAAATGTTACATGATATGAGAGCAGCAGGTGATAAACGCCAGTTTATCATCATTCTTATTCATTAAAACAAACCTACCTCTTAGGATTTTACTCCACAAATGGGTTTTGGGCTACATTTAGTCATTAATTAGGTTAGGCATGCATTGCATTTTTTATTATCTTTTGATGTGTTTTTGTGAGTGTTAGGGATGACTAGATATATAGATCCCTAAAACCCTAGCACTCAAGAAGGAAAATGGTGAAGGAGGAGCTCAGACTAGATGGAACTCAGCTTGATCCAACTCACCACAGCTAGAACCTAGCTCACTTGGACTAGGGTTAGCTCATCCCAACTCCATTCAGCTAATCTCAACTGAATGGCAGCTCAAGAGAGCTCATCTTAGCTCACCCTAGCTCAGGTCAGCTCAGATCCAGCTCAACTTAGTTGAGTCTAGCTCATCTCACCTCCCACTAGTCCACAAGGAGCTCTAGCTAGCTTAGCTGAGTTGACTGGAGTTCACCCCAGCGCAGATCCAGCTACATCCAACTCCACTCAACTCCAGCCAGCTGAAGATGAATTCATCCCAGCTCAGGAAGCTCAAGTCCAGCTCCTGGGGACTCAGCTTAGCTCAACTTAGTTGAGCTAAGCTACCTTAGCTGCCTCAACCAGCTTGATCCACCCCGGGAGCACCAGACCCAGCTTACCTTAGCTCTTTTTGGCAGAAGCTAGCTTACTTTAACTTGGCTTAGTAGCCAGCAAAGAACTAGCAAGCTAAGCCAGCTAGAGTAGCTCCATGCCACCCTCTTCAGCAGCTGCCAGCTCTAGTTTAGCTCCAGGCTTCTCCCCCTCAGCTCCTCCCTCCAAACCCTAGCTCTAACACCTCCTCCTCTACTCCATTATTATCTAAGCTAGCTTATCTTAGCTTAGCTTAGCTATGCTCCAGCTCCCTTGGCTTTTACCACCTAAAAACCCTTCCCAACTAGCTCCACCTAAGCTCTACCTAAGCTCCACATAAGCTACCCGTACTTCCACCTCACCTTGGTGCCAACCTAGTCTTCCCACTACCTCCAAAAGAGACCATAAAGTGGCCCCAAAACCACCCTAACTACCTCCTTATTGGCGCCACTTTTTCCTTTAAAAACACCCCCACATCATGGCCCTACACATAACCCTACAACCCATCCTAGCCATCCACCTACCCTTCCTTCTAAAACCCTACTTGGCACCACCTAAGCCCCTCTTCTAGAAGCCATTTTGGTGCCAACTTCAAGGGGTGCCACCACCCATAACCACCCCCTAAGTGCCCCTTGGGTTGGCGCCAATTACCCTCAGCCATAGGATCCCCAACCACCTCCATCTTCCTATCTTAGCCCTCCATTTCAAGAGTCACCTTAGCCCCCTACCTACTCTATATAAACCCACCACCTACCACCATTTTAGGGCATCGTCCATTAGTGTTTACTTCCACTTACATCCACCTATACCTACGGCCAAGAAGAAGGAGTAGAGAAGAAGATTAAGGGGGCACATCACCAACCCCTTTGGTGCCTTCTTCTCCCCACCTTCTTCAACTTGTGCCACGCCAAGGAGGAGGAGCATTCTACTTCAAGGAGGACAGCCAGGCAAAGGAGAAGAACCTAGGGTGGACATCCACCCTTGGAGGAGGAGAATTAAAGGTGGTAGCTACCACCTTAGAGGACATCATTTGGAGGAGCATCTCACGCCAAGGAGAAGGAGTTGTCTTTTCAAGTCAAGGAGCTACTTGGCTTAGAGCAAGAAGCCCTCTTCTTCACCATCTATCTAGAGGATTTGTGTTTTGTTTTTCTTGTATTTTCAAGTAGATTAGAAGCATTCCTCTATAGGTTTTGTATGAACAATTTTGCTTTAATTCAAATTTCCTTCTTTCAATTTTTGTTGCATAGATTTTTACAATTTTTGCCTAGCATTTGTTTCACTCCCTCTCCCTAATTATTCTAGGCCTCCACGTGCCTAGGGTGAGCTTAGGGAGAGGCTCTACCTGTCACCTAAAGTTAGCTTTATTGAATTAGGCATTAGTTGTTTTCTAGTTATCAACAAAAACTTGCATGTTGCCTTTATTTCAAAAATCTATAAAAAGTATATATTGAAAAGATCAAAAAGAAAGTTGAGATTTATTTTCCAAGCATGAGATTTAATTTTTGCAAACTTGCCTCCTTGGACAACCCTAGCTACTCGCTATCTAGGAATATAAATTTAAAAGCGAATCCATTTTTGTGCGTTGCAACGACTTAAAACCCCAATTTAACAAACCACGCAAAAATGCGATCAGCAGACTATGAGGATGCAGATGACGATGAGGCATTATGAGATTGTAATGAGTTATATGATGTAGTCAAGGCAGCAGAGGATCCTATTGCTTCTGGAATAACGTCAATGTCGAAGTTGTCATTCCTTCTGAAATTATTTTAGATAAAAGTGATGAATAGAGCCACAACAAAATTAATGTTTGAGGTTCTGGAATTCAATGGAGATCTACTGAATAATCCTGCTAGGTATCCTAAGTCATGGTATGATGCAAAAAAGCAGATACATGGACTCGGACTGAAATGCGAGAAGATTGATGCTTGTTGTAATGATTGTGTCCTGTACAGAAATGAGTACTCAGGGTTGACTAACTGTCCTAAATGTGGTGAGGAGAGATATAAGGTGGGTAAGTCAACAAACACCGGTGGGAAGAAACAACCAGAGAAGGTTCTCCATTATTTTCCACTGATCCCTAGGCTACAATGCCTATTCATTTTCAGTAAAACAGCGAAACTGATGTCATGGCATCAAGATAATAAATAAAAAGATGGATGCATCTGCCATCCAACAGATTCTGATGAGTGGAACAAATTTAATGATAATCACACATTATTCGTAGAGGAGGCACGAAATGTGAGACTAAGTCTTGCAAGCGATGGGTTCAACCCATTTAACAGCTGATGATAACATCGTCATCAACCATATCTAACTTTAATTAGTCATTATTGATGTGCATAGATCTAAATAGCCAAAAATGTCTATTAATGAATGTTCTTAGTGTTATATTAGTATCATGCATTGTAAATATTACATAACATGCATAATCATGCATTTAGGTCAAATTGTATAAATTGTATAGTAATTGTCTCCTTTTATGGCCAGGGACAGGGCGACTTTTAATCAGGGCTTCGGATGGAAGATCCAACTGTGTACGGATCTGATCAGGGTGACGAAAGGAGTTCAACGACTCCAAGATCACCATGATCAGATATCCGTAGCACCAGATATAGTTCGAGGAAGCCTAGAGATCAAGGGCCAAGATGGTGTCAATCCACACTTTAGACGATAAATCCAACCGTACAGATGGGTTTGGATCGACGATCGTAGCCTAACGGCGTAAAAATCGGTCCAATCCGACATCTGTGGCATCTTCTGGAAGTCACAAAAGATGGACTGCCAAGATGGTGCCACGTGGCACCAACCCAGCTGCCCAATCAGCCCAAGGAACTGTCGTTGCCATTCTCTCCTCAACAGCTAAGATCAACGACCGCTACTCAACCATCGCGCGCCCTCTCTTTCTCTCCATCGCATGCACGAACGGATTTGGGCCGTTGGATCTTGATCCAACAACCGTAAGCGTGCCTGCTTTGGTGAGAAACGCGACAAACCGCACGCACAGCACAGCGAATGAGTCTCTTGAAGCGTAGGGTGCTCATTCGAAATGCACTACGCCTCAAATCAAGCGTGGGTGTAGGAGCGGGCTCAATTCAGCCATCAGATGGAGATCGTGCAGGCAAGGAGTGGAGATGTGGTGCGAGGAGGTGCTTTGGATCGCGTATGCGTGCGATGACGCGCTTCTGCATGCATTATCGCTTGCATGGGCACACGGTTATGCGAAGCTGAAGTGGGCAAGGAGTGATCTGAGCCGTCCGACCTTGCGATCGGACGACTGAGATTTCTTGGACGTGGGCAAGTGTTGAGCATGTAGAAGGCAAGGAGGCATGCGTGCGTGCGAAGTTGCGACGATGTGGGGTCTTTAGTGACACTTAAATCCGTCACTAAAGACCCCTTCATTTAATGTTTTAACTATGTAATGACCAAATTGCTCCCAATCCTTGCAACTATAAAAGGAGACCCCTACCCTATGAAATTCCCATCCCTTCCTTCACCTCTCTCCCTCTCCAAAGCTCAAGAGAAGCTTGTCCCACACCCGGGATACTACTCTAGAGCCAAATCCAAGTTTTCTCGCCCTCGCTCTGGAAGTGGATCCCGTGACAACGACGACGTGCTACCTCGTTCCTGCTTCTTCTTGCTTCATTCTCCTTCTTCTCGCTCCATCCTCCATGTTTCAGGTGTCGCTCCATCTAGCTCATCCTCCAAGCATTCGTCGAGGAGGATAACATCTCTCTCCCTTCTTTTTATCGCTTTTTAGTGTAGATTTCCCACTTTCTAGTGTAGTTGTAATGAACATCAGCTTGTGATAATGATATTCATGTTTATTCTACCTCTCTTTTGTCTTTATTTATAATATTCTCTCTCTATCTTCTATTCTTTATTCTTAGAGTAGATAGTTAGTTTAAATTCAATTTTACTACCTAAACTGCTTCGTGACAATTCAACAAATGCGACTTTGAATCAAACGTCTGCCTTCCTGTGTTCGACCCGGAATTCTTAAAGTTTCGATATAAATTTTATCCGTTGATAGATTACTTCGCAAATCAAACTACAATGAAAGATTTTCAAAACTCAATCCTTTTTGCGTAGTTTTCCGCTATCAACATTTTGGCGCCATTGCCAGGGAGGGGATGCTCTTTGATTCTGCGCATTTTCTCGTCTTACTTATCTTTTACCTCACTTCTCTCCTTTCTTATTGTGATTGTAGGTACTCTCTCGAGGTGAGAAAAAGCAGTAGATTGGAGTAAAGTGCGGTTGAAGGGTTTGTAGTTTACCCCTACCTCCCACCCACTAGTTTTCATTCTACTACGTAACACAAACAAAAATCAACCAAGATGTTCTATAAACTCTAAGGTTAGTTTTGATTATTTTTTTGACACCTACACCTACCTTACCCTTCGCATAGAAAAGAAAAATTTAAAAAAAAATTTCACAGAGGTACACAACCTCTTCTGATTTTCAAACTCAACCGGTAAATTGATCTTTGGAACCGATACACACACACAAACACATAATCGAGTAGAAATCAAAATAGGTAATCACTTGTGTGCCTAACTAAATTGTACATAAGGTCAATTGTTTGAGTTGATTTGGTCGCACCACTTCAACTAAAATCAACTCATCAAGTAACTGCCAAATAGGTTCAACTTTTACGGACTTACTAGGCAGTCCTCATTCTTTTAAGCTTTAAAGGAAAACATCTTCACCTGTGCTTTCAAAACCTAGTGTGCCAACTGAACTTGATTGAAAATACCTAAAGTTGAATCCTAAAAGCTACTAAGCAAGATTTAAACCCTAAAATTCACTACATCTAAAAAAATCTTGGTTGAAAATCACTGGTTGTGCACGCACACACATATCATTCAATCATTAAGGGCACAACCCAGATAAAGGTCCCATCACATTCTAAAGTACATTCAAACCAAACCCTAATTAAAACAGAGTAGACGTTGGCCCTAAGGATTGGACTCGCTCTTCGAAGCCTAGATCGAGATTATTTTCGATTATTCGATTTCTATCGTTCAATCTGATGTCTAACTAGGGGAGCAGAATCAAACGATCCCGGCTGGGAGGTACACTAGGAACCTGAGGCACAAGCCAAAGGAAGAACCTTCTCCCTAGTCCCTCCCTCTAACTGGTTGGATTGACCGAAAGGAAGTAGATCAAATCGTTTATTAATATCAAGATGAGTTCTAGGAGTCTGTAGATCTTTAGGCTAGCCTACTTAAGGACAGGTTTGTTTGTTTGTATTACATGCCACCTTTCTTCCTCCTGTTCTATCATGGATCCTTCCACATCTTATTCTCACTTCCACTCCTACCCTTCTACTACTTATTCCCAAAATTATTATTATTCCAACTAGACTTATTCTCATCCATCTTCTATTTGGGATAATCCTGATTGGGAATATAGTTATAGACCTCCGTGTTCAAGGTTTAACCCTGGACACCATAATCTTGATTCTTATCCTTCTCTGAGCTACACTGATTATAGATCATCACCCTCATTTGGACAACCTAATATGATCTACAATCAAGAAAGATGCATTGATCCTTACCCCTCCCCAGAATACACTACCTTCAGGTCATCACCACCCTATGAACAACCTGAAATGACCTATTATCAGGGAGGGTATCAAGATCCTCAATTCGTTGATCCCCTTGCACTGAACTTAAACCCACCCAACCCTGAACCAAACCATTTGGTTCAGGTTAACCAGGTCCAAGAGAAGGTGTTGGCTAACTTGAGGAATATTATACGATCTTTAAAAGCTCAGCCAACACCTTGCACTGAAGAATTGGAGCCCCTGATTGGAATGATTGATGATCTGAACAAGTATCTGTTGGATTGGCTCCAGGATGTTATGGATAAGGGCCTGGGTGAATTTTTACTTCGGAAATTATCAAAATTGAGGATGAGATTTATGGTTGCTTTAGTTCAATCTTGGGATGATTCCCAGGTCAACCCCCTTCAGGGGAGCTAATGTTAAAACCCACTTAGGCACCTATTTGGGGGGACACGTGTTACGAGATCAAGTTTGAACAAGTTGTTCTAGAGCAATCAAATAAGGATGATTTGATTTCTTCACCAGAAATCCTTGAGCCGGGGTATGAGGAAATGCATGTCTCCATGGATCAGAAAGTGGTTGATAATTTTGAGACATACATTAATGCGGATTCAGATTTCTTTGATTCTGAAGGTGAAGAATTATTATGCGAAGTCTCACATGAGTTTACAGAACACGATTTTAGTAAGATAATTGGGCCTGAGGAATTCGATGAATATTATGACGGCCTGATAACTAAGGAAACTGATCTTATTGGGGCTTGCATGGCAGATTCAGATCCTTACTTTCTAAAGGATTTAATTCAAAGCCCTAATCCTCAATCACAACCCATTGAGTTTACTGGCGATTCTGTTTTTGAAATTACTAGATCCAAGTAAATTCTAATTCAGTCTCACAATTTAGACTTGGAAATTTCAAATGGGGTGATTAATATGCAGGAGGTCTCAGAATTTGAAATCCTGATTACGGAGGATAGAAAGTGGGAAATGATGATTTTTGAAGTCGATTTCGGAGGAAGCAGAAAACCAAGTCTAGGGGTTCCAATTTGTCTAAAACTCCCAACCTTCTACTAGGACCCTTATGACATATTTTTAGAGGATGTCCAACCCAAGCACACATTCATTGATTATCCTTTTGAGCTTGATTTCTCTGTAACTTGACTTTTTGGTCTTGGGTTGCATCCTCACAAATCGCAGGCTCGACCCCACTTGCATACTGATCTTAGGTTCTAGGTAATTTTTATCCAGAACCTTAGATATACTCGACCATGGGCTATGGGTTTGCACCACAATCAAGTCCACATCTGTGGACATCTACTGGTAGGTCTTGAGGTGAATCTTTTTATTCTGATTCTGACCTGCACCTGTGAATACTTTGTTTCTACTTTATTTGTATAGTGTGCCTAGCTGTAGGCACGAACTTCAGCACATATATAGGTTCTTTTCATCTCAGAGCTGACCTATTATTCACGCAATTTAGGTGCTTTTTACACCACTTTGTTTCATGTCTTTTAAGATAATGAGGACATTGCATTTGATAGGCATGGGGGGGTGGATATTCATTTCTGAATCATCTTGTTAGCTCCGTTGATTCTTTTTATTTTCTCTTTATTTAAAATAAAATTGAATTAGGAAAGAATATTTGGGCATTATGACTTTTCAATCTTAGGAAATAATATAGTAGGATCTGAACACTAAGACCCTTCACGTCTTTGGGCATAATTAGCCTGGGTATCCACTAAAATGTGGATTTGTTTATCGAGTCCTTTCCATCTTGAATTTTATTTCAATTTGATTAAATAAGTTGGGGTGATAAGTACACGACTTATCAACCCACCCTCTGATTTGAGGGAACTTTATGTCTAAGCATCTACACACTATTCGCATTGACTTATTGTTAGAGGTTTTAATGAAAATTGGGTAGCTAATGAACCTTCTAAAGTGGTATGGCTGGCAAGTTATCGTGGGTAATAGCCCATTGATAGGTTGTCCAGAGCCCAGTCACAGGACCATTCTTTTCTTGTTGCCTATAGGTAAATCTTAGACTAGGGAAGCCACCTACTTTAAAAAGAAAGTCCAAAATGAAAAAAAGAAAAGAAAAAGGAGAAAAGGAGAAAAAGAAACAAAGAAAAATAAAAGAAATAAGCCACACTTCACCGCACGAGTATGGCTGGCAGGTTATCGTGGGTAATAGTCCATTGGTAGGTTGTTCAGATCACAGCTCAAGAAATGCACATTTAATTCCTAAAACACTTAGGAAGAAACGGAGAAGTAGAATAAGCCAGGGAGATATACACTGTATTCACCCTTGTGTTTACCCCATAAAAAGAAAAGTAGAGAGAAGGCTACCGGTGGTATAGATACACCTTTAGGCAGAATTCTTTTAAGGTCACCAATGGGCGTAGAAACTTGAAGTCCATTCTAATTGCTGATCAACGAGTCTATCACACTCACAAAAGATGCTTAGAACTTAGGGTTCTTATTAAGTCTTGGGAAGGTTGAGTGGTCGTAGAAATCCACTCTGTAACCCTAAACTCAAAAATCCAAAAAAATTAGAAAAGAAGAAAAAGGAGAAAAAGTGATCTTTCTTTGAATAAGACAAGGGCTTGAGGTGGTCTGCATTTTGACAGATACCCAGGCGCTGTTGTGTCTTTGAAAGTTCAAGTCCTAAGTAAAAATTTCTTAATGTTGAAAATGACTTTTGCTCGAGTAATCCAATCCTAATTCTTTTATAAATAGCATGTAGTTTTTACTAGGGACTAGCAAAAGATAGGCATGGGGGTGTGATGTGCATAGATCTAAATAGCCAAAAATATCTATTAATGCATGTTCTTAGTGTTATATTAGCATCACGCATTGCAAATATTGCATAACATGCATAATCATGCATTTAGGTCATATTATATAAATTGTATAGTAATTATCTCCTTTTATGGCTAGGGACAGAGCGACTTTTAATCAGGGCTTCAGACAGAAGATCCAACAGTACGGATCTGATCAGGGCGACGATGGGAGTTCAATGACTCCAAGATCGCTTTGATTGGACATCCGTAGCACTAGATATAGTTCGAGAAAGCCTAGAGATCAAGGGCCAAGATGGTGTCAATCCACACTTCAGATGACAAATCTGATCACACAGATGGGTTCAGATCAACGATCGCTGCCTAACGACGTGAAAATCGATCCAATCCAACATCCGTGGCACCTTCTAGAAGTCATAGGAGATGGATGGCCAAGATGGCGCCACATGGCACCACCCTAGCCGTCGAATCAGCCCAAGGAACCGCCGCTGCCTTTCTCCCCTCAACGACTTAGATCAACACCCGCTACTCAACCATCGCGCGCCCTCTCCTTCTCTCCATCGCACGTAGGATCGGATCTAGTCCGTTGGATCTTAATTCAACAACCATGAGCGTGCACGCTTTGGTGAGAAACGCAACAAACTACACGCACAACGTAGTGGGTGCGCGTCTCTCCGCGAAGCATAGGGTGTGCGTTCGAAATGCGCTGCTCCTCAAACCAGGTGTGGGGGCTAGAGCGGGCTCAATTCAGCCGTCATATAGCGATCGTGCGGGCGAGGAGCGGAGACGTGATGCGAGGAGGTGCTTTGGATCGCGTATGCACGTGATGATGCGCTTCTGCACGCTCCATCGCACACACGGGCACGCGGTTAGACGAAGCTGAAGCGAGCGAGGAGTGATCTGAGCCAGTCGATCTCATGATCGGACGGCTAAGATTTCTTGGACATACGCAAGCATTGAGCATGCAAAAGGCAAGGAGGAGGTGTTGAACACACGAATCGCTATGCTAACGTGTTTGATTTCAAAACCTTGTTGTTGTAGCTTGAAAGTGAAGAATTCATGTTCAACAAATAAAATTTATACCAAAATTTAAATTCCGACTTGAACACAGAGAGGCTACGTAGATCTATATTCACAATTATATTTTTTTAGAATTTTTGAAAAATGAGGCGATATAATTACAATGAAGCTATCAGACTAAAAGGAAGAGAGAGAGAGAGAACATGCATTCAATATTTCAAAATTTTTATACAATCAAACCAAATAAAAATTACACTAGAAAGAGGGAAATCAGCTACACTAGAAAGCAGGAAAATTCTACACTAGAAAAGCTGTAAAGAAGAATGGGAGAGAGAAGTTATCCTCCTCGACGATCGCTTAGAGGACGAACTGGAAGGGACGACGCTTGGACGAAGGAGGACGGAGCAGGATGAAGGAGGACGAAGCAGAAGAACGGGAACGGAGCAGCACGTCATCGTCACCGCAGGATTCACTTCTGAACGGGGATGAAAATTTGGGCTTTATCTCGCGAGGAGCATCCCGGGTGTGGGACAAGCTTCTCTTGAGCTTTGGAGAGGTAGAGAAGAGGAGGAAGGGATGAGAATTTCATGTGGAGGGGGTCTCCTTTTATAGTTGCAAGGAGTGGGGCAAATTGGTCATTACATCTTAAATAAGGGGTCTTTAGTGACGGATAAAATCGTCGCTAAAGCCCCAACATGGGCGTAGTGGCCGCTGCCCACATGCACCCGCTCGACTACTATCTCTCAACGCATGCCGTACGTTCAGCCGTCCATAGCCATCCGATCACGAGATCGAACGGCCCAAATCGCGCCTTCGCCCGCTCGCTGCGCGCCCGCCCCAACGCGTGCGATAACGTGTCAACGCTATCGAGTGCGGACGGCCACCCGATCAAGATCCGACGCTCGCCCGCGCTCGCTCGCACGTGCCCTTCGCCTACTCGCTGTGGCTCGAACTCGCGTCTTATGAACGCGTAGTGCCTCGCGATCGCTGCCCTACGGAGCGCGGATGGTTGCGCGGACGATTTGAGGCTCATGTGTTCACAGCCGTTGGATCGAGATCCAACGGTGGAGAGGGGCGGATGCAGAGGCTTTAGCAGTTGTATGCTAGCGATTGGGCGGTCGAGATGGCACCACGTGGCACCATCTTGGCCGTCCATCTTCTGGATGTTGTAGATAGTGCCACGGGTGTCGGATTGACTCGATTTTTGCGTTGTTAGGCTGCAATCGTCAATCCGAATCCATCCGTGCGATCGGATTTGTCATTTAAAGTGAGGATTTACACCATCCTGGCACTTTATCTTCTAGGGTTCCTCGGTCACTATCTGATGCTACAGATGCCTGATTAAGGCAATCTTGGAGTCGTTGAACTCCAATCGTCGCCTTGATCACATCTGTACGGTTGGATCTTCGATTCGAGGCCCTGATAAAAAGTTTTCCTTGTCCAAGCACATAAAAGGAGATAATTAACTTCCATTTTATTCAAACTACTCTAAATGTAAGATGATGCATGTTATGCAATATTTATATCATGCAATGCAATCCTATGCTTAAGAACATGCATAAATAGACATCTTAAGTAGTGTAAATGTATTTACATCATACCCCCATGCCTATCTTTTGCTAGTCCCTAGCAAAAACTATATGCTATTTATAAAAGAATTAGGTTGGATTATTTAGGCATGAGTTATTTTCAATCATTAATAAATTGTCTACTTAGGATTTGAACTTTCAAAGACACAATAGTGCCTGAGTATCTGTCAAAATGCAGACCGCCTCAAGCCCTCGCCTCATTCAAAGAAAAATTTCTTTTTCTCTTTTTCCTCTTTTCTAATTTTTTTTTGGATTTTCAAATTTTAGGGTTTAAGAGTGGCTTTCTACGGCTATTCAACTCACCCAAGATTTGATGAGAATCCTAAGTATTAAGCATCTTATTGTGAATGTGATAGACTCGTTGACTGGCAATTAAAATGGACTTTGGATTTCTATGCCTCTAGGTGACCTAAAAAGAATTCTGCCTAAAGTTGTATCTTTACAACCGGTAGCTTTCTCCCTACTTTTATTTTTTTACGGGGTCAACACAAGGGTGAATTCAGTGTATATCTCCCCAGTTTATTCTACTTCTCCGCTTCTTCCTAAGTGGTTTGGAAATTTTTTTAGTGCATTTACTGAGTTAGGTTCTAGACAACCGGTCGATGAGCTGTTACCACCGACAACTTGCCAGCCATACTCGTGCGGTGAAGTGTGGCTTATTTCTTTTTTTTTCTCCTTTTCTTTTTGATTTTTTTTTTTTAAGTAGGTGTCTCCCTGGTCTAAGACTTACCTAAAGGCAGCAAAAAGAGAAAGGTCCAGTGACTGGGCTCTGGACAACCTACCTATGGGCTGTTACCCACGATAACTTGCCAGCCATATCACCCTAGAAGGTTCATTAGCTACCCAATTTTTGTTAGAATCGTCGAACAATGAGTCAGTGCAAAGAAAGTGTGTAGATGCTTAAAACTTAGAAATTCCCTCAAATCGGAGGGTGGGTTGATAAGTCGTGTACTTATCACCCAAACTTATTTATTCCAATTACGATAGAATTTAGATGGTGAGGACTCGAAAGACAAATCCACATTTTAGTGGATACACGGGCTAATTAAGTCCAAAGACCTGAAGGGTCATTGTGTTCAGATCCTAATGTAAAATTTCTTAGGATTGAAAAGTCCTAATGTCCAGCTATCCTTCCTAATTTTGATTTTTTTATATATATAAATAAGAAGAGAAAAATAATTTACATGAATTTCACAAAGCTGACCAAATGATTAAAAAATGAATCCACCCCCCATGCCTAGCTGATGCAATGTCCTCATTGAAAAAGAGACATGAAAGAAATGGTAGAATATGAAAGATGTCACCTGAATATGAAGCTCGTATCAGCCTTGTAACGACCCGATTCCCAAGTCCCTACGAGACACGAGAACCGAACCGACTCGACTAAACCCAAGACTTGGTCGTCCAACAAGGAAGTAACCAAAAGAGCAGTAAAATAAATTACATTCAACATGAATATAACTAACAGTAAGAAAATACAGCAGTAAGGAAAGAAACTACTACAGTATGTACCACCACAATAGTAGAACAACATTCATAACATAATATGAACTGCAGGTAAAGAAAAGTATAGCGGAAACAAGAACTACTCACTACAGTGGAACCAAAAAGAGGTACAAGAGAACAGTGGTAACTCTACTGGACCCTACTCGGCCCAGCGTCCTCTGCAGCCGCTGACCCTGGCTGCTCAACACCTGGTCCTGAAAGGTAACGAGTGTAACACGTCAGTAAAATGCTGAGTAGAGTGGCAGCTACACTAAAGAAACAGTAAAGTGTACAGTAGCTGTTTTAATTTTCTTTCTTCCTTTATTTACGCCTTTCTATTGTTTCACAATTTATCTATTTCTCAGATCCTCCACTTGATCTTGAATGTTCCTCGTGGGAACGATCTTGATTGCAGTCTTTTCCGAACAGTAGAAGTAGCACGTGGTGCTCTCCTGGCCGGGAGAGTCCCCCATGGTGATCCTACTCTCAGTCAACCACCCCAAGGTCACTGACAGATGTAACGGTGACTACGGCACGCGCAGTAAACGCACGGGTAGCTAACCTGCACTGGCACGCGGTCAGTCGTTTCCGTTAACGGGTGCGCCCAAAGCACAGCATGGAGCCAGTACAGGGTAGAGCCCTCTCAGTAACAGGGGTCCAACCCCTCCACAGTAACCAAACAGGGGCCTTACCCCTCCACAGTCCGCGCACCCACGCCTAACTACCCTGGTTTGCCCTAGTGGGCCTAACAGGTCAGTGTAGGAGGATAGCAGAACCTCGGGGCCCGTGGGGTAGCTAGTACCTCCCTACACTAGTAGCTCTCCTCGGTACTACGTACACGAGGGCCAGCAAGTCGGTACAGAGTGGCCAGTCCTAACCCCGGGTCCCTAGGGCGGCTGGCTCCGCTCTGCACTAAACAGGGGGACAGTCGCTCTCCTTGGTACTCCGTACTCAAGGGCCAGCTCACTTCCCCAATTCTATTCCATTCACTTTCCAGGAGTTATACTCCTAATTCCCCGTAGGGTTCCAGCTCTTTTAACTCAGAACATCCAGGTTTCACTTTCCAGTTTCACGTTCTTACAATCCATGTTCTCAATCACGTTTATTTATTCATAGCAGGCAGCTGTTAATTCAATTCATAGGTAGCTATTATTTCCTTTCCACATTTTCCAAGACTGCAGTATTCATACATTCCACTAGTTTTCCCATCCTAGGATTCATGCCATATCCTAGGATCTATCATACAATCTAGTTTTCCAGCCCTAGGATTCATGCAACACCCTAGGATCTACCATTCAATCTATTTCTCATTCCTAGGATTCATGCAATGTCCTAGGTTCTATTTATGGTTTCATAATTTAACAGATTATACTTAAAGCCACTCTACCGGTTACAACAGGCGAAATGGGGGCGTGGTCGAGAATCCCGCGTCCCTCCGCAACCCCCGAGACTGCAACGGAATGGGGTCCTATCACAAGGATCAAACACAAGGAATTTCTCAAAACAGCATACAGCTACTGTAGACAGGTAGAGGATTTAATTACGAAAAGAACGCAACTCGAAACGCGGAAAACAGAACCCGAACGAGCCCTAAACGGGTCGAAAACGACGAAACAGTGCAAAATCAGACGTCTGGAACTTATTCCAGACGTCTTAAAAAGTGGATCAGGGGTTACCTTGCTCTGCGTGGTCTCTCAGACGTCCAGAAGCCTGCGGGGGCGTCTGGCCTAGTTCCCAGACGTCCGATGGTCACCCCGGATGTCTGGAAGTCGCTCAAGTCGTCTGTCACCTCAGCCAGACGTTTGATTCGCGTTGGATGCGAATCTCAAACCCTGCGAGTACCCATTTCCTCTCTCTCTTAGTACGGTCAATTGAAGAAAATGAAGAAGACGGAATAACTCACCTTTCAGACGTCTAGACAGCCTTCCAGACGTCGTTCCATTCGTCTGGCTAGAATCCCAGACGTCTGATTCTGGAAAAGTTTCCAGAACCAGGGTGCGACTCACCCTCCGCTCGCGACGCACGGCCGCGCTACGAGTGCTCCGCCTACTACTCGAGCTGCAGCAGGCCTCCCGCACCACCCCACGTCTGCTGCGCCCCCGCCGGTCGGCTCCCGCTGCCCCGGCAGGCTCGAGCCCTCACGGCCGACGCCTCCTCCCCCGTGCAGCACCTCCTCTCGCACCCGCCGCGGCTGTCGCCGCCACCGCTCACTCGCGCTCGCTCACGCGCACCGGCTGGAAGGAGAAGAGGAAGGGGGCGGAGGTGATGAGAGTGAGGGAGGGGGCGTGCCCTTTTAAAGTCGTGCGGGGAGGGGAGAGAGAGCGGACAGACAGCCTGCAGCCGTAGGAGAGAGGGAAAAAGAGAGAGAGAGCGTTCGCAGGTCTGCGCGCTCAGGCGTGCAGACGAAACCGTTGGTGCCAAAAATAACCGATTTCCAGACGTCTGGAATTGGTTCCAGACGTTTGTTCAGACGTCTTAAAAGACGTCTAAAGCACGCGTTCATTACAAGCCATGTGTCATACGTACAACTGCTAAGTTTAATGCCGTCAGCTAGGCGAAGTCCAGCCAAAGAAGTCACAGAATGGCTAGAGCAACTGAGTCTGAGATGGGTTCTGGAAGAATACGATCAACAACAGGCTTCAGACGTTGACTGTTGACTTTAAATTTGTTACTCGTCTTTGGGTTAGAAATCTGGATGGCACCATTTGGAAAAATCTGGTCAATTATGAATGGGCCATTCCATTTAGATCTATGTTTGCCAGGAAAGAGCTTAAGTTTAGAATCGAATAACCAGACCTTTTGGTTTGGCTCAAAGCTCTTGCGGGAAGTCAGTTGATCATGTAGAGCTTTGGTCAGAGCCTTGTAGATCTTGGCATTCTCATAAGCATCATTTCTAAGCTCCTCCAACTCAGATAGTTGGAGTTTCCTGGTCTTCCCAGCTAGATTTAGGTCTAAATTGCATTGTTTGATTGCCCAGAATGCCCTGTGTTCAATCTCTACAGGTAGATGGCATGCCTTTCCATACACCAAACGGAATGGAGACATGCCGATGGGCGTTTTATACGCCGTATGGTAAGCCCAAAGAGCGTCCTCAAGCTTTTGAGTCCAATCCTTGCGATCAGGCCTAACCGTTTTCTGCAGAATGTTCTTGATCTCTCGATTGGAGATCTCAGCTTATCCATTCGTCTGGGGATGGTAAGGTGTGGAAATTCGGTGATTAACCCCATATTTGGCCAATAAATTCTGGAATTGGGCATTAGTAAAATGAGTGCCACCATCACTGATGATAGCTCTCGGAATCCCGAACCTACTGAAGATATTTTTCTTGACAAAATTAATGACCACCTTGTGGTCATTGGTTTGGGTGGGAATCGCCTCAATCCATTTGGACACATAATCAACAGCAACAAGAATGTACTGATGTCCAAATGAAGGGATAAAGGGTCCAATGAAATCGATGCCCCAAACATCAAAAATTTCGACAGGAAGAATAGGGTTTAGAGGCATCATGTCTCTCTTAGTTATGCTTCCGAGTGCCTGACATTGAGAACATAACCTTGAGAAATTCTGGGCATCCTTGAATAAAGACGGCCAATAGAAGCCAGATTGTAAGATTTTTGCAGCCGTCTTTTTCCCAGAGAAATGTCTACCACACCTAAATGCATGGCAGAACTCGAGTATACTATTGAATTCATTCTCCAGTATACATCGACGAATAATCTGATCAGAGACGATGCGATATAGTTCAGGGTCCTCCCAGAAATAGTATTTGGCCTTAGATTTGAGTCTATCCCGTTGTTGCTTGGTCCAATCCTGGGGGATTTGGCCAATGGCCAAATAGTTAACAATGTCAGCAAACCATGGGGTGTGGACACCTAAAACTGTAAGAATAGTTTCGTCCAGAAAAGTGTCAACAATCGGAATGTCCGGACAAGAAGAATCCCCTAGGAGTCTCGACAAATGATCCACTACCACATTTTGTACCTCGATTTTATCCTTGCTTTCAAGATCAAATTCTTGAAGAAGAAGAATCCAATGAATAAGCTGGGGTTTAGTATCCTTTTTAGCCAAGAGATGTCTCAAGGCCGAGTGGTTGGTATAGATGATAACATGAGACCCTAAGAGATAAGCCCTGAATTTTTCCAAAGCAGACACTACAGCTAGTAATTCCTTTTCAGTAACAGTGTAATTCCTCTGGGCTTCATCCAGAGTTTTACTAGCGCAGTAGATGACAGAGGGCTTTCGATCAATTTTCTGACCTAGGACAGCCCCGACCGCGTAATCAGAAGCGTCGATCATGATCTCAAAAGGGGCTGTCCAAATTGGTGGTTGCAAAATTGGAGCACAGGTGACTGCCGTTTTCAGGAAATCAAATTCCTTTCGTCATGATTCGTCAAAAACAAATGGCATTTCTTTGGCAAGAAGATTGCTCAAAGGACGAGCAACCTTCGAGAAATCCTTGATGAATCTTCGATAAAATCCCACATGACCAAGAAATGATCGAATTTGTTTAACATATGTGGGAGGAGGAAGTTTAGCAATAGCATCAACCTTAGCTTTATCAACTTCAATTCCCCGTTCAGAGATTACATGACCCAAGATGATGCCCTCTTGGGTCATGAAATGACTCTTTTCCCAGCTAAGGACCAATCGTGTTTTGATACATCGCTTAAGAATCATTTCCAAATTAGCCAAACAAGGGTCAAATGAATCTCCGAAAATAGAGAAATCATCCATGAAGACTTCCATAAACTCTCCCACCATGTCAGAAAATATGGCTAGCATACACCTTTGAAAAGTTGCAGGTGCATTGCATAACTTGAAAGGCATCCTTCGAAAAGCAAAGGTTCCATAGGGACAGGTGAAAGTAGTTTTTTCCTGATCCTCGAGATAGATAGGAACTTGGTTGTATCCCGAGTAGCCATCAAGAAAACAGAAGTACTTCTGCCCGACTAATTTTTCCAAGATCTGATCGATAAAGGGCAGGGGAAAATGATCCTTTTTAGTGGCTGTGTTCAGCTTCCTGTAATCAATACAAACTCTCCAAGAGGAAGCTGAACGAGTTGTGACAGATTCTCCTCTCTCGTTAGTCACAACAATAATCCTGGCTTTCTTCGGAACAATCTGAATGGGACTTACCCAGGGACTATTAGAGATTGGATAAATAATTCCTGCATCGAGCCACTTGATGATTTCCTTTTTGACCACTTCTCGCATATTTGGATCCAATCTCCTCTGCATCTGGCGAGAAGGGCGGGATCCATCTTCCAAAAATATTCTATGATTACAGTAAGATGGCTCGATCCTCTTGAGGTCATGAATGGTCCAACCAATTGCCTCCTTATGTTTCTTTAGGACCTTGATCAATTTAATCCCTTACTCCTTTGTCAATTTAGCACTGATAATCACAGGGAGTGTATTTTGAGGTCCTAAAAATTGATATTTCAAATTCTCGGGCAATGGTTTCAATTCAAGCTGGGGT
The DNA here is from genome assembly GCA_037157565.1 of Thalassia testudinum. Taxonomy (NCBI): domain Eukaryota; kingdom Viridiplantae; phylum Streptophyta; class Magnoliopsida; order Alismatales; family Hydrocharitaceae; genus Thalassia; species Thalassia testudinum. Next base: position 155,419,006 of record JAZHRO010000077.1, on the reverse strand, counting down.
GGGTTGATGATTGGTGGTAGGGTAGATGCTGAAGATTCAACAAGAGGAAGAGGTTGTGAGTAAACAAAATCAATAACCTCTTTCGAAGATGTCAAGTCAGCCATAGAGGGTTGCGGGTCAAATTCATCATCCAAAGAGGATCTTTCGATTGAAGAAACTGTCAAACAAGTTTCAATATTATCATTATCCTCATCAAGTTCCTCAATAAATCCACAATCCTCAAATTTGTTGATCACCTTAAAAATATCCAATTTCATTCGTTGGTCCCCAAAGGCGATTTCCATGCTACCGCTTTCACAATTAATGTTGGCCTTAGCGGTAGCTAGGAACGGACGCCCCAGAATGATGGGCATGTTCCTCAGATTATCAGGTACATCCATGTTAACGACAAGGAAATCCATAGGAAAATAGAAATCCTTGACCTTAACTATAACATCTTCAATAACGCCTCGCGGGTTTGTGACCGAATGGTCTGCTAACTGTAGCGTTACTGAAGTTGACCGATCTTCACCTAATCCAAACTTCTCGTAAAGAGAAGTCAGAATTAGGTTGATGGATGCACCCAGATCCAAAAGTGCTCTATCAAATGTGTAATCTCCGATAATGCAAGAAATAAATGGAGCACCAGGATCTCTCTTTTTCTGAGGGAGGTAGTGCAGGATAACAGAACTAGCCTACTCGGAGAGTACCACCTTCCTCGGAACATATTCTCTCGACTTACGCTTTTGTGTACATAATTCCTTTAAAATTCTTGCGTAAGCTGGTATGTGCTTGATAGCATCAAGGAGCAGGATATTGATCTCAACATTCTTAAATAGATTCAGAAGCTCCTCACTGCTATCAACACACTTCTTCTTTGATTTGGTTAAGGCTTCAAGAAAAGGAATATGAGTCAGACCTTTGGAATCAGGTTCCTAAGCCTTGATTTCTCCTTCAGGATTCTCCTCTCTCTCCTCAGGTTCTTCAGGATTCAAAAGATCAGAATAGTGTGGTTGTGGATCCTGAGTCTTCTTACCACTCCTCAAAGTTACAGAATTTGCAGAAGCATAAGAATTTGGGTCTTGGGGAGGGTTAGGAAAGATTGGAGGGGCTTGATTAACCATGAATTGCTGATTTGCAGAAGAAGAAGAAGATGAGGAACCCTGCTCAACCACCTGAGCATGTGCGTGTGGGTCCCTCTGATTTTCGTACCCATGGGCTTTATTACCCGAATTCATAATATTTCGCGGGTTAGGTATGAGTTGGGATGGTAGAGATCCGGGTTGACGAGAATTAGCAATGAGTCCGGATTGCAAGTTGTCCAACGAGTTTTTCATTTGCTGCATGAGCTGGAGCATGGATCCTTGCATCTCTACCATTTGACGGTTCAAATCAGCCTGCCTTGCGGGTTGACGGGCATTCCAAGCTGGCTGATTAACCTAATTTGGAGGCAACTGAATATATACTTGACCCTGACCCATTGGTCGTTGCGGAGCATAGTTGCCGGGTCAGAATTGGGTTTGTTGCCCCAGATTTTTCCAAGAGAAGTTAGGGTGGTTTCTCCAACTTGGATTATAGGCATTCGAGTAGGGGTTGGATCTAACATTCTCTTGTACAGCACAGACATCCTCATAGGGTGAGGATGGAGAGAAAGAAAGGGAAGGATCAGAAAAACTGGGATCAAAGGCCCCAATTTGGAACCCGTGGGGTTCTGAAAAATGCTGACTCACAGGTTGAGTCGCATCGAGTTGATTCACAAACTCCCGTCCAGAAGGAGCTCGTGAGGAATGGAATCTCGAATTTTGGGATTGAGTAGATCGAGAGTTGTTTATAGAATTGCCAGCCATCCACTCTTCCGTTCTTTTAGAAACCAAGTCCACCTTATCAAGTTTGTTACAAATCAATTCCATATCAAATGAATGAGAGTCATGTACTTCATTGACATTTGATCTGGGCTGCTGGGACTGGTTAAAAATATCCATGGAGGCATGATTAATTGAATTCTCATTCATTTCCTCAAATAAATCATGTGCACTATCTGCATCTTTATTGAGGAAATTACCTCCGCAAGAAGCATCCACATGATTTCTGAGTTGCTTAGTCAACCCATGATAGAAGATCTGCACGAGTTGCCATTTCGGCAGCTCGTGGTGTGGACACCTCCGCAATAAGTCCTGGAATCGCTCCCAGGCCACATGAAACTGCTCCCCCAGCCGCTGGGTAAAGGTAGTGATTGCCCGTCTCAAAGCATTGGTACGTCCGACTGGGAAGAATTTCTTCAGAAAGGCCGATTTCAACTCATTCCAAGTTGTAATTGGTCTTCCTATTGTCCTATACCAATGCTCGGCCTTATCCCTAAGAGAGTGGGGGAAGAGCCTCATGATCATTTGCCCCTCGTTTACATTTCTTGCCTTGGTGGTCTGGACCAAAGTGGTCAAGTCCTCCAAGTGCTGAAACGGATCTTCGGAGCCAAGCCTATGATAATGTTTAATCAGGCTTAACACCTGGGGCTTGATTTCTATGTCACCGACTGGAATTTGGACGCCGGGACGTTCCCCGTAATTTGAAGGATCATAAAAATCCTTCAAGGGCTGAGCGCCCTGCATTCTCTGGAACCATTCCTGCATTCTCTGCATTTGTTCCAGCTGCCTTCGAAATTCTTCCTGTGGATTTTCAAGCAGAGGAGGCTGTTGTTCGGTCATGGGATCAAATTGACCAAAATCCAACTTACGCCTCCTAGAATGTTCTAATGGTCCTTCCAATAGGGGATTCAATGACCGTATTCCCAGCATAAACTAGGAGAAGGTCGAAAGGACTGGGATAGAGACCCTGCAGCACAACAAAACAAGGTTGTCCTTAAGTGGGATAGCCTAAGGATCTACTGACTCCCAAAACTCGCCTTAAGACTGTAAATGATTTACTTTACTTACGTCTGTTTAATCCAACCAGTTAGAAGGAGGGACTGGAGAGAAGGTTCTTCCTTCGGCTTTCGCCTCCGGTTCCTAGAGTACCCCCCAGCTGCGGTCGTTTGACGCTACTCCCCTAGCTAGACATCAGATTAATCAGTACAAGTAGGTTAATCAAAAACAATCTCAGACTAGGCCCTGAAGAGCGAATCAGACCTTAAGGCCAACGACCACTCAATTTTATTAAGGCCTGGGATTGTGGTGCTTATGGAATGTGATGGGCCCTTAAAATGGGTTGTGCCCTTAATGATTGATTGAGATTTGTGTAAGTGCGTGTACAACCAGGGTTTTCAAGCAAGATTATTTGTGATGCGTGAATTTTAATGTTCAAATCTTGCTTAAGTAGCTTTCAGGGTTTCAAATTAGGTGGATTGCAATCAAGTTTCTAGGCAAACCAAGTTGTAAAACACGGGTGAAGATTGTTTTCCTTTAAAACCAGAAAGAAAGTGGAGTGCCTGGAATAAACCTAGATTGAAAATCCTAAGGAGGAGCTACTTGATGAGTTGGTTTTAAATAGAGTGGTGCGACCTAAACAACTCAAATAATTGGCCACAAATGCACCACTAAGTTAGGCACACAAAGATGATTAACCTAGAATGATTTCTACTCTGTTATGTGTTGCTTTGTGTGTACCGGTTCCACAAATCAGAACCCGGTTAAGTAGAAACAAATCAATTTGATTAAGTGCCTTGAATGTGGGTGTATGCTGTGTGTTTGTTGAAAATTACCCCAGAAGATTATCTTTTTGTTGTTTTTTTTTTATGAGGGTGGAATGAATGTGAGTGAAAATCCAAAAAATCAAACTATTCCTAGGATTTATGCAAACACCTAGGTTAATTGGAATTTGGATTTAATGTGGCAAATGAAATCTATGGAGGGGGGAAGAATGGGGAGCACTTACAGTTGTCTTCAACTGCACTTTACTCCAGTCTACCGCTTGTTGATTCCTTGATGGAGGTCTCTGCAAAACAATAGACACAAGAGAAAGCAAGTTAGAAAACAATAAAGTGCAAGAATCACCATTTTGGTTGATGTGCTCATTTGTCCTAATTTTGGTAGTAATGACTATAGCAGAGGTGAGTGAAATGGAGATGAAGACTTTATACTTAGTAGTGACTAGTGTTTGCTCAATGGTAGTATTTTCTATGGAGTTGACTTGGTGAGCATGGTGGTATGGGGAGGGGACGGCCATTAACTAAGGTCCTAAGGGTGGAGATGGTGTTGGGGGCTAGGTTAGGATACGAATGGTTGGTTCTACTTAGGGTGTGTGTACTAATGGAGAGTGTGTGAGTGTGGTGAATAGAGTATGGTGTAGTGAAGTGTGGTGGTGGTGTGTGTGTAATATAAGAGTGAATGGAAGGTGGCGGTGGTGTGTGTATGTGTGTATTGATGGTGATACTGAGTAGGCGTGTGAGTGAGATTATCAACTAAAAAGCAAGATGAGTAAAATGGAAAGCAAGTAAATATTAAAATGAGAATGAAAATGCTACTCTACTAAGCACATAAATAAAGAGAATACTAAGCAAGTAAATAAACTAATCTACCAACAAAAATAAAATGAGAATGAAGAAGAAGAGTAGGTGTTCTCTCTAATGTTGGAACGTGGCCTATTGTGAGGAGAAAGGAATCATGGGCGTGTAGCCTATCCTTTCCTCCCCTAGGAGAACCAAAGCCAAGGGGGCATAAGGTCTAGCTGTTGGGTAAGGTTGGAGAGCACTTGAAAGAAGAAGCTTTGAAGGTGGAGATGGAGGGAAATGGAGGGGGGGCGCCTATGGGTCTCTCTCTTTTTATAGAGATGGGTCCAAGGTGTGGTACTCCTAAGGTCTAGTGTAGGGTATAGGTTAAGGGGTATAGCCTAAGGTTTGGAAGGTTCTAGCCTAAGATATAGCATAGTGGTGAGGGTACAAGTCAAGGGTGGTCAAGGGAATGGATAAGGGATAGTTGGCGTGGGAATAGGCTTGGTTTAGTGGGGGCTTAAGTGGGTTTCAGTGAGGAGTTTAAGGGGTGGTGTGGAGTTTAAGTAAGATTACGCTAGGTGTGGGTGGTTTGGGTTTTGATTAAGGTGGTAATAGGCTTCTAATGAGGGTACCTAAGGTGTAGGATGAGGTATTCAGGGTCTAGGTAGGTGCTCCAAGTGAATGGGAAGGGGATGGAACCATTAACTTCAAGTTTTAGGTTTGTATAGGGTTTTTGGACGTCCAATCATCTGTCTAGATGACTTAACTTTCAAAATTAGATGTCCAAGGTGAAATTTGGACGTCCAATACTGGAATAGTGTAAGATTTTAGGTTCCTGGATTGGGATTTTTTTTGTTTTTGCAGAGATTGGATGTTTAGCCTAAATGCCTAGACGTCTAGAACAATGCTGGAAAGTGGTTTTTAGGGTATTCTAAGGTGGGTTTGGTTCCTAACTACTTAGGTGACCTAAATAGGACCTAGGTGAGGTTTAAATGATCTTGGTGATGGAGATAGAGAGAGGTAGATCAGAGCTTATTGTGGATAGTGAGGATGGGTGATTGAAGTGAGTGTGTGTGAAGTGAAAGTGATGTGATGTGTGCACATGTGGTTGTGTATGGTTTGTGAGTGCACATAAGTGTGTGTCAAATGCATGAGTGTGCATGGGATTGTGAGGGTGTGTTAAATGGATGTGTAGGAGGGTTTGCATGGGCTTGTCTTGATGTGACGGAGCTTTTTCTGAATCTACATGCTCTTGTCTCCCTCTCTTGCTCTTTAATTGTTGCTGCTTCTTTTTGTCTCCAGAATGCAGGAATGGCTTCTCTGCATCATTTAAATCCAAATGTAGCTCTCCAATAATGGTCCTACATATATAAAATCTCAATATTACTAATAGGAACATAAAATGATAGAATTTAGGTCAAGAATGTACATATGCACTGATGCATGAAATGCATGAGATAAATGCTCTATTTACATAATACAAACTAGGTTATTATCTTAATTTAGTCAATTTAGGTCCTATGATTGCTGTGTAATAAGTCTTATTTGGTTCCTTTTGATTAAACAAATACTTAAGATTCTTGATGATTCGTGTATATCTTAAAGGTTTCTCTTTACAAGTAGTGTCTCTAGGTCTTCAATGCAGACACTCCTTCAACTTGGTCGAAGTCATAGGTAGGGTAGTTCCGATCATGCAACTTTAGCTATTTGGAAGCTTATGGTATAACCTATCCCCTCTACATTGGAATTCACACTAACCCTTTGTGTGATGCATTATTGTACACCGTGTAGCCACCATTGCTTGTAGGGATGTTGAGGATAGGACCTGTGGTGAGTCTCTCCTTAAGCATCTGATAGCTCTACTCATAGGCCTATGTCCAGTTGAAAGGAGGGTCTTTCTGTGTCAATCTGGTCAAGAGAAGTACTATGTGATAGAACCCTTAACGAACCTCCAGTAGTAACCTGCTAGCCACAAAAAACTTTGTATCTCCATAACTATCTTGAGCCACTCCCACTGTAACACTGCCTCAATCTTCACAAGGTTGACAACTATTCTCACTTTAGATATTACATGACCTAGGAAAGATACCTCCGTCAACCAAAACTCACATTTACTAAACTTGGCATACAACTTGTGGCTTTGTAGGGTCTTTAAAACTAGGTAGAGGTGTGTTCTACTCGCGAAGATAAGTGCGAAAATACACGCTTATAGTAGTAATGCACATAAAAACTTTTAATATTTCTTTCAAATCAAACTCGTAAATGTGGAAATCGAGTTTTCAAAAGTAGGAGTCCGAGTCGTTTGCAAGGAGGCTATTGGACTAACTTGCTTTTCCTTAGTTCTACAGAATAGGCAAATAAGATGAAATCAAGTCGAACTAGAACAACTAGAATTAAAGCAGTAATAACTACAACTAAAACAAGTAACAACTACATCTAGCAACTAGAAGTAATAAGAGTACTTGAAGGCAAGTAGGGAACAAAATAATTAGAACTTTTTATTGAAAATCAAAGTTGTAATACAAAATAGAAGACTAATTGCTACCAGAAATTACAACTTGAATTAGAAAGAAAATTCTACTAGAGCTAGAAATATAGAAAAACTAGAAAATGTAATTCTAAAGCTATCTAAAATCTTCAAAGTTGAGGCATAGATGGTGGGAAAGAAGCGGATGCGAAGGGGCACCCGAAGAATCTGCAAGGGGAGGGCATGTAAGTAGAAGAGAGGGCTTGAGTTCTAGTTAGAGTTTTGGAAGAGGAAAAGATGGAAGAAGGGGGGTGGCTAGGGTGTTTATATAGAGGTCAAGAAGGCTTATGGTTGGTTGATCCAAGTTTCCTTGGGTCACCAAAATAAAGGGCTAGGATTAGGTGACTAGGAATCAATGGGTAGGATGAAGGGTGTTGCAATAGCCTTAAAGGATTTCTCTCACTTGTCTCAAATTTTTGGCTTCTTTTCATTCTGAATTTAAAATTACACATAAAAAAAAGTTGTAGCACTTGTAATCAACTTTCAAATGCAACTTGAATCACTCATTTTGGATTTGCAATGAAAAAGTTATGGCCAAAATATTATAGATAATCAGGCTGTTAGGAATTTCGAGATTAAACTTAGGATTATGAATAAGATTTGGTTGTTTATTTTAAGATAGGAATTTAAGTAGGCAATTTAAGACCCCAGGATTTAGATCTAGTGGTAGATAAATTATGATGTATTTTGACCATCCAAAATAGTATTTTTTGGAGGATAAAAGGGATGACCAAATAAGGTTTGTTAGGTTAGGATTTAGGACTAGGTTGGGTAGAGAATTAGGGTTGGTTTAGTCAATAATAGCTAGTCAATAAGGTTAGAAATTAAGGTGTTGTGAAATTAGGCTAGGTTGGGTGGCAACTAGGTGTGGGGAATTAGGCTAGGTCTAAGGACCAATTAGGCTAGGCTAATTTAGTTTAGGGTTTTGGGTTCACCAACTTGACTCAACCATCTAGCCAAGTGAGCTCAGACTCCAATCTTCCTCCTGCTAAGGTCTAGTCAGCTTGATACCTGGCACCTATGCACATATAAATAAGAACATCAAAACACCAGATATAGCTAAGGAAAATATTACAAAAAAACCCAAAATTATGCATTATTTACAAGATGCATTAAATGACTAATCTAACCTATACAAATGCATCTTGACCTAATTTACCCTTGAACTAACACTAATTAGGCATAAATTATGTCAATACATGTGGAATTATCAAGGTGCTCCGAGTGTTGTTCCTTGTCTCTAGAATATATCAACAAATCGTCGATAAACACCATAATGAAGCTATCTAAGAAAGGCCCAAAGATCTTGTTCATTAAATTCATGAAAGCTATGGGTGCATTGGTCAGGCTAAAGGGATCACTAGAAGCTTGTAGTGCCCATAGTGAGTCCAGAAAGTCGATTTTGGGATGTCGGACTCCTTTATCCTTAGATATAATGATATCCTGATCCTAGATCGATCTTACAAAACAAGCAGGCTCCCTGTAGCTGGTCAAACAAGTCATCGATGTGTGGCAAGGGATATTGGTTTTCAATGGTGGCCATGTTTGGCTGCCGATAATTGATGCACAGGCACAAAGTCCATTCCTTCTTCTTTACAGACAACACAGGTACACCCTACAATGACATACTTGGCTTGAGGAACCCCTTCTTGAGGAGTTCTTGCAGTTGCACCTTAAGCACTTGTAGTTCTACTAGTGCCATGCAATAAGGGGTACCAATATGGGCTGAGTCCTCGAGATGAGAGAGATCTCAAACTCGATATCCTATATTGGTGGTAGCTTGGGTAGCTCATCAGAGAAGACTTAAAAAAAGTCCCAACCAACTGGCATTGATGATAGGTCTCTCTTTGGCTCATTAGCCAAAATCTGAACTCTGGTGTCCACGAAATGCAAAACATAGCGTTCTTCTTGTAGTAGTTGAGGAGAGTGTGGTATGCTAATAGCTAGTCCATCCCAAGGATGACGTCAAAGTCTTGCATCTGTGATGACTCTACAAATAATAGCATTAATTACATCAATTAGTGTCAATCTCAAGGGTGCATGTGCATAAATATCATAATATATTTTTCAAAAAAAACAAATATCATAATAAAGTGGGTTTGGGAGCAATGCATGCATATTGCATGATACCTACATTTAGATTGCTTATAATTAATGTTTAATGGCCATGTGTATAAGTGCATATTGAAACAAGTCATAGATGAGCAATCAAACCATACGGATGGATCCGAATTGATGAATGAAGTCCAACGGACTCCAAATCACCTCAATCTAACCTCTATAGCTCCCACAATGAGTTGAAGAAGCTCCAACAACACTTGTAGCATGCACACGTGATCTCGGCTGCACAATCTTGATCCAATGGCTATGAGCACGCTGCCCTCAACTCATCCCTACGACAATCCGTGGGTGGGGCACAGTGGTTAGCACCTCCACCCATGAGCAGTGGAGGCAAGTTCGAAGCCCTACGTGCGGATTTAATCCACTATCGCATGCGTGGGTGAAATTTAGCTGTTGATGTGGAAGCGGATGGCGAAGATGGTGGCAATGTGGTAGCTTTGGATGCGTGCAATGCGAGCATGCGTGATTTGATTTACAATCGTATGTACGATCGTATGCGCAAAGCGAGGCACAATCCGAGCGTCAATCCTCGGGTGCCTTCTGCCGTTCATCTTCGATCCAACGATCAAAATCTCTTCCCATGCGATCGGGGGTGCTTGAGGTGCGATGGCAACTGGCGTGGCGCGATTAGAAACGTTCATGGATGATCTAGCAGCTGCCAACACGCCTAGCGTGCTTCAGCGAGTGCACAGCGCTGCCCAGCTGTTGCCCGTAGCTGTCCGTGCCCGAGCATGCTGCTATCTGCACATGGTGACTGTGGGTTGGATCGTGATGGTGGGTGTGGAATGTGATTTGTGTGCGGATTTCGTTCCAAATGATTTGGCCTGAAGCCTATAAAAGCCCTTATAGCTCCCATTTGCAAGCCATCTCTTCCTATCATCTAGCAAGCACGTCCCCACCTCCATAGAGCTTCAAAGTGTGTCCCCAGAGCCATCAAGCCACCGACAGAAGTACCTCCATCGCCGTGGCTGCCTCGATGACCCTTTCTTTCGCATTTGATTGCTAGTTCTCCTTTAGCATGTAGTTGGTATTTGTTCAAGCATTCCTTTAGTTTTCATGCTTGTATTTGTAGTACATTGGCTCCATAATCTAGAGAAGTGTTTTAATTTATTCTATGTTGTTCTAATGCTTTCCAAGTGATCTTCTACTTAGCTCATCTTACACTACCATAATCATTTCAATTATGCATGTTTTGGCCAAAGTATAATAGCGACCTTTATTCTACTTCGGATTTAGAACCCTACTCTCTCTCTTTCTCTCTATTCTTTACGTAAGCAAACTGAATAAATATCATGTGGCAACAAGTGACTAAATGATTCGATTTCACGCTTCCTTGTGTTCGACACTCATACTCATCATATGATTTCTTTTAAAATTAATGTCGTAAGCACACTAATACAACACATGAATTATCCTATCGTGCTTTTCAATGTTAATCAGTAAGATGAGGAGATCGATAGGCATCTCATAGCCCCCTATGGCTACCACGTAACCCTCGTACACAAATGGTGGTAGGAGTTACTACCCTCCCAGGCCCTTAATCACAAGTGGGTCGACCAAGGTGGAGGGTACTTATCCTACTATGTGTGTGAACTTAGGAGATATGAAGGAATGTGTCGTGATGACGAGATTTATGCTTAATTAAGATGATTGCAATAAAAAGATGTGTCGCTGATGTATTTTATGTGGTGGAAATCTTGTATCAAAAATTCATTAAATCTAACAACAATGATTAGGATGTCGTATCCACAGGGAGGAATAGATGCAATCAATGCACGAATATTTCCCTTTGTATCTGCCCAATCAGTGCGAGAGACATGCTTACGTTCGAGGCGAAATAAGGCGAAAAGAAGGAAACACACAATAACTAGAGAATGTAAGGTTATGGGTACAGTTTTTCCTCAATAAAATATTCATCAAAAGATATGAACATTAGTGGCATCTCATATAATTTCCAACAGTATGCATATGAGAGAGGAATGATGCGAATATGAGTCACAATTTGATGCAATCGAAAGTGAAAAATATGCACTAAATAATAATGAGAAAGTATAAGTGCTTTGATGTAATTTCACCTCAATATAATATTCAAAAATTAAAATAAAATCAATGGCAATGGCATAAAATGTAAATACTAATAGAACCCGAAATAGAGGAATTGTTTGCCTCGTGCGTGCGCGAAGAAGAGGCTGCAATCGAGCATGCGAAGCTCGGAAGAGGTTGGCCGCGATGAGGGCTATGCATAGGCGGTGATAGCATATTGAACAGTGGCCGGAGCTCTTGCGGTGACGAGGAGGGCCGTTGGAGGTCACGACAACTCACCGGCATGCGCAGGCTATTATGGGTGGTTCTGAGGGCGTGGCCATGGTCGTAAGGGTGCAGCAAGTCCGTTGGAGTCGACGACGTGGCGAATGGAGGTCGATGGTCGTGGCTGCTTTTTTGGGTGGTTTGGGTTCCCCCACTCTTTGGGTTGATGGAGAAGAAGAAGAATAAGAAGAGGGGGCCGGCTGTGGCACACACGCAAGGGCCATGTGCGAGGAGGTCAGCGTCGGAGTGTCTACTGCTGCAACTGTGCGTGCGCAAGCTGGGAGGCACTAGTGCGGTGCTATGTGCTATTGTGCACTAGTGGGAGCGCGGAGAGGTGCACGCGGTGGCTATTGCTACTGTTGTTTGGGCGTGGGCTGAGAGGCAGTGGGCTGTGAGTCGTGCTCTATCATCGCACGATAGTAGCATGAGGAGATGGTGCACACTCTTAAAACAAAAGTTGGCTCCTTCCATGGTGCGAGCTCTATGCACAGTGAAGGTTCCCCAGCACCCATCCTCCGTCCATCCTCCTCTTTTTAAACGCCTCTCAAGTTTTGTTTCCTCCCCCGAGATCGTCTCCAACAAAATTATTGATGAGGTGGTGCCATAGGTTGTTGGCTGATCTAGGTGGCTGGGCTGTTGAGGCCGGCGAGAGCCAGCAATCACTGGCGATGGAGTTGAATTTTGGACATTTGCACACATAACCCTGCATAAACATATATGTATGAAGTTTTAACAAAATATCTTCTAATTAAGATAAACTATCACTTAATTCTACTTGCAATCTAATGAGGAGTGATTTAAATGTACTTAGGCTAATTAAGTGTCTAATAAATTGGACTCATCATGTCACCCTAGTATCAAAGGACACAAGTATTGAAAATCCATCGATGGACACTATACCTCTCACTACAATGGCTAAAGTAGTCATGTCCCTTAAGGAAAGAGTGTAGACTCAACCTTGTAGCTCTTCAACTGTGGATCCAAGTACGCTTTGTTTCCTCCTCTACCTCTAAAATCATGTTCTGCCCACAAGTCGACCTCCACCACCCCTACCCTGAGGTGGGTGGGGTGATTGCCTCACTAGTGCTCCATTGGCAATTGTTAGTGTTGTTCTAACTGTTGTCTGCCATACTCCTCTAATCATCTAACACCTCCATGGGCTACATGATCACACTCGTAGCATTGGTGCTCCTCAAGGAATGATCTACTTATGTTGCTCTGCTGGGGAGGAGTCAACTACAATGGCACAAATCCCAAGGTAGAAACCTAGCCTAGCTCTAGTAGGCTATGGAACTGTAGGGGTTAGGTGGAAAGGGTGGAACCTCTTATCCCGATATGACTGTGCCTTGTCTGGGTGTGGTCCTCTACTAAACTTTTGCTGCTCTTGTTGCCTACAGCTATCATCCTACTCTCTCTCCATCCTTGCGACATAGTCAGTTGTAGTCGACATTATATCCAAGTTTGATCCAGCTAACGGCACTCATAATTTATACCTTAGTCCCTGGAAAAATTTCCTTCTCTAGTCTTTCTTTGACAACGAAGAGGAAGAAGTAAAATGAACCAAGTTTGTAAACGAGGCCAAATACTCAAAGATTGCCATCCTCCCCTGCTCTAAAACCTCAAATGCTATGTGCTTCTGATCCTTCCAATGAGGATGATAGAAGTAGTCACTAAAAATGGCCAGAAACTCCTCCCAAGAGTTGGGGTGAACCTAGACTGATTTACACCATCTGTGTGCATTATTATCTCAGAGGTAGTTCGTGAAGAGCTCTATACATTCGATTGGTAGGGCATTGATGATAACGTCATCATCAGCCATAATTAGCTTTAATTAGTCAGAATCAATTGACAACTGCTTTTACATAACCGCCAAAGAGTCATAATTCATTGCATATCCTTTTTGAGAAGAGTGCATTAAATCAGGGTTAAATCTACAATTTTAACAGAAGATCATAAATGAAGAACAATCACAGGGTTTTCCAGGGGTTAAACTAAGGTCAAATGAGCATTAATGACTAACAAGAGGGTTCATACAGATAAAAATGGGTTTTTGCGCATTTCAAGAATTAACGGACACCCGAAATCCTAATTTCAAACCTGCTTAATTAACAGAGGTTTTGGCCAAGATAAATTCTATCTAAATCATCTAAAAATCATATAAAAATATTCTATAAGGTTTGGTACCCTTGATTTGACCATTGGAACCCATTTTGACCTAAAATAGAGTCTCGGATAGGAAGTTGCCCTAATTTGGGTTTCTACGTAAGTTACCTAGTCAAACTTGGTCAAAACCAAAATCTGACTTCACCATCAGATTCCTTGGGTCCAAATTAAGTTTGTACCAAAATTTGGACCCAATTAGAGTCCATGTTGACCTAGTTTGCATTTTAGTCTAGTCTGATTCTTTCTCTTTCAATCAGCCCCACAACTTTCGAAGAGATTACAATTTCACCAATCAGTCCCTACCACCTTCATCTATGCAAAACTCCTAAACCCATCAGCAACCAACCTTCAATCAGGGATTGCTCCTTGATTTCGCAGCCAAACCCTTCCAAAATTGGAAGGGAGATTCATGAAGAGATGCCCTTCAATTTGAACCTGTTCTTGCCTTCCGATTCTCACCCTAGGGTTCATGTGAACTCTTGGAAGTTTCCAAGTCCTAATCCCTGATTTCTCGAGCTTTCGATCTTGTTTCAAAGCTTGGAAGCTCAACTCTAACCCTATAAAAGGACCCTGACCAAGTTCCCTCGCTCCTTAGCTTGGCTTTGGATCGGATTCCACCTTCTTCTCCTCTCTCCAGCCGAACTCTCCGCAAGCTTCGGTGAGCTTCTCTGTCCACCCTCCTCATCAGCCGCCACAGTCCATAGTCGATCAATTCTCCTTCCTCAAGTTTGTCCACGTCTTGCAATACCAGCAAGAGCTGTCTTCCTCCCTCTTCCTCGCCATTCTCCCCCACTGGAGGCTTAGTCTTCTCCGAGTCCGGTGTACCTCTGGCAAGAACACTCTCTCCCCTTTCATCCGTTAGTTTAGGTTAGTTAGGTTACTTCCTCACTCTATTATCTTTTCCCTCTCTTTATCCTTCAATTCAACCCACGTCGCCACCATTTTCCCGTCATCTTCCTCATCTCTGGCCACACCTTCGGCGAGGCCTCCACACCCCCACAATCCACCAAACGCCTCGCCAACACCCTACAAGCATTGCCTCATCCACCTGAACCAAACCCCCATCCTTATTACGCCTTTCACCCACTCACATGACCCATCTAACACCACATCCTCTGGCCTTCATCTTCAACCTCCGCCAACTGCCACACACCCTCAAACACCATGAAGCACCCACCACCACCTTCACCGTGCCCAGGCGAAGCTCCTGAAGTATTTTAATGTGGTTGAGAGAATGTTCTCATGATTTCAGGTGTTCGCCGCACTTTGCCGCCGCCACCATCATCTCCGGCATTTCTCTCAGTCCTTTGACGAAGCTTAGGGCCTAATTGAACTTCCAGGCCTTGTGCACTCCTCTAGGTGCTTGCCCTAGGCCTCCAATTGAAGATCCGAAGTTCTAGATGCTCCAATTGAAGAAGGTACTGTTGTTGCTTGAACACGAGGAGAAGGTGTGGGATTATAGTCCCACATCGGTGGATGAGGAGAGCACGCATGCACATAAATTGATTTTGTGCTTTTAGCTCTTCACCCAGTCACTGAGGGGTCAAGTCTCTCAGTACCCCCGCACATACTTGCTTACTCGACCTATACCACTCCTCAGTCACCACACACGTCGGTGACCCTAGACACTATTCAAGACCCGAATACCCGAGTATCTGGATCCAAGTATGTGCTTGGTCTAGGTTTGAGAGAGAAGAGGAAGAGAGGAAATTGTGAGAGAGCAGGGGAGTGTTTTGCTCTCTGAGGAGTCTGCCCTTGTGCTTTGAAGAGGAGAGGCCAACACTTAGCCTCTGCATGGATGGAAGGCTCTGAAGAAGAAGAGAGAAGGAAAGAAAGGAAGGCTTGTGCAAAAGGTCTGAAGAGAAGAAGAGAAGCTATAGAGAAGAAGAAAAAGAAATAAAACAAGGCTTTTAGAGCCTTGATCACTTTAAGTCATCTGATCGACCAATCTGTCATCACATTGAAGATTATTTGAAATGCTGTTGAATAATTTAAGTACTATAGTTTACAATTGAATTCTGATTTAGTAATTACATGTATGCTTAATTAAGAGGATTAGTGATGATCTAAATCACCATTGTTTTTTATTCTCTTTTCTTTTTGTTCCATGCAATCTCTAGATACATTGGATTTCATTAAATAAATAATGTGACAGTTATTATTCATTGAATATCTATTTGAATGCTCAATTGACTATGCTCATTGATTTTAAATATAATTAATGTTGTGAATTTCATATTTGCTCCCTGTGTTCGACCTCAAATATTGTTTTTGAAATTCAAGTTACAAATTTAAGTGGTTTCGAGTGTTTTTGACTTACTACAACGAAACGATTTTAAAACTCCGATCTTGCCAATTAACATTTTGGCGTCATTGCCAGGGAGCAACGCACAATTCACACATTGATCTTATCTTTCTTGATTATTTATCTGAGCACTAGCTTGCCCTGTTTGATTTGATTGTGATTTTGCGAGGTACATCACGAGGAGATCTTCCATGCAAATCAACCACTTCCTGGGCAAGTAATCTCTCTTCATCCATAATCATTCCCTTAATCTTTGGAAGAGAGAAAAAGGAAGCAAATCAATTTGGAATCACCTACATTATTTTTATTGTAATTTTCATTCAAAAGGCAAGTTTTCTGATTTACGAAAAAAATTCATATCTGTTTGAAGCTTGAGCTGATTCTAATTAGATATTCCCTACCATTATTTCCAATACCTATTAGGGATTTATGCTTAATTTTGATAATCTTGGACTACTCACCTTCTTGTTTGAGTCCAAGGTGTACACCTAAAGATCAAATTGGACTTGAATAGAGCCAATTAGGGTTTCTACTGTAGGGTTTTGAAGTGTTAGTTCACACTTGCCTACATAAAAGGAAACATACCCTCCCGCATTTGTGTGCTACCCAAGCGCATGATTGAAAGGATTTAATCAAGAACCCTAAAATCAGGCTCTAAATCTTACTTGAATCCTAAAATTTTGGACCTAATAAACTGAGAATCAATTCAGGGTGATCTTTGGGTCTTGACTCTGATTTCATTCTGCATCTTTCAGGGCAAGTCAGGTGAAGTTGGTATACTTTGTAGGCCAATTAACCTCCAAATTAGGTCACAATATGAATTAATTTCTAATCAAGTAAAATCCAAGGCCCAAATTAGGAATAAAAGTTGGTAGACTTAAGGTCTCAATTCACAGGAAAGTCAGGTGGGGGAAACCCTGTAACTTGTGGATGCTCTACCGTGTAGGGGTCTTTGCGGGGCACTCCCTTCCTGGCTACCCAGGTAATTCTCAGGTGTGTGGATTTCTGATTCAGAGGTATCATCCATCTCGAAATAGCCTTAGTCATCGAAAAATCTTTGGGTGTCTTGATTGGGTCCAATTCACATCCAGTCCCTCATCCTTTCTCTAGAGCACATACATAGGAAGGTCCTTAGGTTTTTAACCTAAGAGGCCTCATTAGATCTTCTACGAGATTTTTGATTTGATCTGAATACTTCAATCTGAACCTGAACTTGAACTTGATTCTACATCCTGATGCACCACCTAATTTGAAAATGCAACTTGGCAGTTTAGGAAGACCAATTAGGAAAGCCCAAAGGTCCATGAAAGATAGAATGATTGAGGATGCCCTTAAATATTATGAAGAACATGAGAGAACCTCAAATCCAATCATCGGGATTTCAGTTAATGTTCCAAAAACAACCTACATTATGAACCGTATTCGAATGATGTTGACACAATTGACACATGGTTCAACTCGGGATGATCTCATATTAGAATATATTGAATTGAAGAAGTTACATAGCGATGACTGTTGAAGCATAAATTCTATGCAAAAGGTTTAGTTTTGAAAACCCATCGTTGTAGTGCGATTTACGAGGAAATCTATCAACAGAAAATTTTATCGAAACTTGAAAAGAATTTCGGGTCAAACATAGAGAGGCTACGTCGATTTGAAATCCGTGATTATTTTTTTTGTAATTTTTTTATTTAAAAGTGAGATAATCACAATGAATTTGATATTAATACTAAGAGAGAGAGAGAACAAAACACTTTTTATAAAAAGAATAATGTTTTCACAATTAGAAAGTGGGAAATATTACAACTAGAAAGCAGTAAATCTACTCTAGAAAGTAGTAAAGAGAGGGGAGGTGAGAAATTACCCTCCTTGATGGCTACTTAGGGGACGAGCCAGAATGGGGCGATGCTTGGAAGATGTAGAGTGAAGACAGAAGATGAAGAACAAAGCGGGAAGAACTGGGGGTGAGGCAGGATGTCATCATCGCGGGATCCACTTCCGAAATGGGGGTGAGAAGACGACCATGGGAGCTCCACAAACAGGATGAGAAGTGGACAAAATTTTACTTTTAACTCTAGAGAAGCATCTCGGGTTTAAGACAAGCTTCTTTAGAACTTTGGAGAGGGAGAGAGGTGAAGGAAGGGATGCTTGATATTTAGGGGACGTAGGCCATTTTATAGGTGTAGAGGTTGGGGGCAAATAGGACATTTTAACATGAAAACATTAACATAGGGGTCTTTAGTGCTGGATTTAAGTGTCACTAAAGACCCTGAACGTGGTCGTAGCTTGTGCGCACGTGCCGCCCTCTCCTCTTCCTTTGTTTCAATGCACAATCACGTCCATGCATTGTCAGTTATCCGATTGCAAGATCGGACGGCTTAGAAGCCATCGCACCCTTCACACACCCACATCTAATCGCACGTAACGGGTACGTTTGATCGCGTGTGAAGGATCTATGCGCTCTGGTTGCGCCACGTCGCTACTCCATCCACTGTCCGCGTCGCATCCAACGGTCGAAATCGGCTACGCCTTGCGCTGCGCTGAATTGAGGCACATGGTGAGCTTCGAACTCGCACCCTCATCTCATGCGTGGAGCACTCAACCAATGCGCCAAGGCTAAGACTTTGTTGCATTTCCAACTGAGGTGCACGGGCTCATGGCCATTGGATTAAGATCCAATGGTCCAGATCTGATCATGCGTGAGTGGAGAGAGAGAGGGCGCGGCGACTTCTCGCCATTTTAGTTGGGTCGGTTTGGGTGACAGAGATGGTGCCACGTGGTGCCATCTTGGCCGTCCAAATTCACGTGCATGTAGGTGGTGTCACGGATGTCGGATTGGACCGATTTTCACGCCATTGGCTTGCGATCGTTGATCCGAACCCATCCGTGCAATTGGATTTGTTGTTTGAAGAATGGATTTACACCACCTAGCCCCTTGACCTCTGATCTTTCTCAGACTGCATCTGATGCTACAGAAGTCTGATCGAGGTGATCTTGGAGTTGTTGAACTCTGATCGTCACCCTGATCAGATCCGTACAGTTGGATCTTCAATCCGAGGCCCCAATTAAATATCACCTGTCCCCGACCACAAAAAAGAGTAAATTACTATACAATTTATACACTTTGACCTAAATGCATGATGATGCATGTTATGCAATATTTACAATGCATGATGCTTCTACGATAATAAGAACATGCATAAATAGAAATTTTAGGCTATTCAGATGTGTACACATCAATGACTATCTATAATGTTGATCAAATCCGCCACATTTTGGAAAACACCAAGGTCTCGTGGAGGAACATGGAAAATTACTGAATATGGTGTATGAAGCTATCAATCAAAAATACCCATACATCCCCTCCGAAATTGATGAACAACCTTGGTGCAACAGTAAGGATCAACATGATTTCCTAAATCATGAGTTCAAAAATCAAGGTTGTTGTGGACCCCCAACCCAGATGGAATTAGACAAATTATATACAGAATGACACCTGATCTTAAGATGGGTTGGGAGGATCTGATTGCAGGTGTTCCCGATTGAGAACCAGCCCTAGAAAATCATGAGCCTAGTTCACCAAGCCTTGAATTTTCAGACACCTGTAATGATGAGCTTAAAACAGAACCACTCGAGAGTATAAAACCCAAGCCTTATCCTGTTAAGGTAGTTCTCGAGAATGATTCTGACATCCCTTAAGAGCCTAGCCTAGATTCTAGTGACCCAATACCTACATTTGACCTAGAATTTAGATTCGAGCATATTTGGGATTATAAAGATGCCCACTGTGATGAGAATTAGATTTTGAATCTAAATTATGATTATGGGCTTATATTTGATGATTACACCTCTTCAACCTCCTCAGAGACACAAATTGACTTTTCGAAAGTCACACCAATCTATGATACAGAAATCGAGGAGTTGGAAGAGTTGGCACTACAAGAATATTGAGTATTGCCGACTGTTAGAAATGGTTGGCAATGTTAAAATAACCGTCGATAAAAAGGGTTGAGGAATGTACAGTCGCAATTAGGTTTTCTCAACCGTTTTAGAAGAATACTGTTGGGAAAAAGGTGGACCACCACTTGATGTTTGGTTATTTCTCTCGTCTGTTTTCAACGGTCGAGAAAGTTCTTTTTCAACCATTATAAATAAATGGTCGATGAAAACCTTTACCTCGACCGGTATTTAGGCGGTCGACTAAGATCATATTGTCGATCGTTTATCAATAACCGTCAAGATTGTTCCTATTTTCATCAATTTGTGAACGGTTGATAATATTAATATTTTTGACCGTTCACATATAATTGTTGGAAATTGTAATATTCTCATATGTTCTCAAACAGTCGAGAATATTAATATTGTCGACGTTTTAAAATAATGGTCAACAATACTAATATTTCGTCCGTTCAAAACGATCGAGAAAGCATTTTTTTTTAAATATGTTTAATTTATGTGGAAGACTTGTAAAGAACTGCAAATCTAGTAAAAATATAATCAATCACACAACATAAAATATTTTTGCATCTATTTAAAACACACGAAATCAAAGTAAAAATTTCATATATGAAATAACGTATACAGTGTTCATCACAAACGATAATGTATATAAAAAATACAATCATGCTGTGGCACCAATGCCTTCAGCACCATTACCACCTAAATCATCGTCATCACGACGATCTCTATACCTCCTTTCTGAAGTAATGCCAGCAGCTCCTTGATGGTCTTATTGGATTTCTTGGTTTGCATTGCGTTGTCCCTAACTAGCGTCATCAGCTCATCGATCCGCTGGTCCTTTTTCTCATCCTTGCGGTGTAATGCTACAATCTCCTTCCTCATCTCATGCACCTCAACTAATGAGGATGATGCACCCCTTCTCCCATACCACCCCGAGACAGTCTCGCTCCTCCCTGCGCTACGGACGTACCTGCCATGCTCAGGTGGCATGACGGTCCGGTAGGCCTCCTCTGCTGTCAGTGGCTGTTGAACTGTAACACAGTTGACGTCTTCAGGAGGATGCACTAAGTTGTTCATATTATCCTGAAAGATATTGAATTGCGTTAAGTAATTTCATTTAAGTATATAATTACGAAATCAAATAAAAGTATTGCCTTTTTTAACTGACATGTCTCTGTTGGTATGTGTCGTGAAGCCACTCTCTATTTCCGTCATCACTCATCTTACTATGAGTGGTCACATATACTCCCACCCGATCAAGTTGGGCACCTTGATGCTTGGCGAACTACAATAGTTTGAAACAGTTAATTTTAACAAAATTAGAAATTTTTGTATGGTTTAAAAGAAAATAATAATTAAAGGTACTTACGTATATAGATTTCATTGAGGCTATGCTCCTCCTACCCAAGACATGGGTCTTCGGTGGAGCCTTAGCCCTATTTTCCTTATTCTTATTGGCATTCTCCTGAAATAAAGGTATAATTAATTTATTAACTTAGAAATTAGTTAAATAAATGATAACATATGAAATACTTTTACCTGCGTCGCTGGATCATGCCAATGCTCGCACGCTTCCTTCCAAGTGTGCGGTTGTATCAAAGGAGGCGCATTATGCAATGCCTCGTCATGATTCATTTTCTTATAAAACTAAAAAATATAATTGTCATGTTAGAAATAATATTTGAATTATGGTAAAGGAAATAAACAAATATAGTTAAAATTTATCTTTTACCTTATTTTTCATCTCCAATCTCCAATCTTTATAAATCTTCGGTGCATGCTTAAGGATATATTTGGCAATCGGATCATCGCCGCAATCGAAGGTGGCCTGCATTAGTAAGAGAACAGAAATTGTTACATAAATTAAACTTATATAAAGTAATGTACATAAGTTATTAATTTTTACCAATTACCTCTAACTCTCAAATGAGCTGCATTTTCAGGTCATTTGGCACCTTCCTCCAATCAAAGTAGGACAGTGGGATGATTGCCTTTGCTAGCGTACCCAGTCTGCTGACGAATGGAGGATAGTCCACTGCTTCCCCCACTAGTGTGATTCGCACTGAAGTGCAGACCCCATGCAGAATTCTCTTTAAGTCCCTGTTCCGTGTGGGACCTCTTCCCTTACGTGCTCCTATAAGACAGAATTATAACATAGAATTAAATAACAAAGAAATAAATAAATCGTAACATTTACCAAACCTTAAATTCATACTTAAACTACGGAAGGGTGGTGTGGTGCAGAACATCCCGGTTGAGAAGGATCTGGGTCAGCCGTCTACTCTAGCTGATCATCCAAGCCAACGTCCTCCTCCTCAACCAAAGTACTATCCTCCTCCTCTTCGGCAGCTGCATCCTCGTTGTAGTCAGAATCCTCTGCTGATAGATCCGTCGGAGGAGGCATCGGACTCTTCCCCTTCCCTCTACCTCCCCTCCCCTGACTTTGGAAATATCGAGCCACCTCCAGGCCTCAAAAACTGCTGGCGAGGTGCCTGGGGCTGAGTGGGCTGCTACTGGCGGTAAGCCTGAGGCTGAGGCTACTGGGGGGGGGCCTCAAGCTGTTGGGAGGCCTGAGCCTCCTCCCTGTGACTCCTATTAGCCTTCTTCTTGAAATTAACCTGCGTAAAAATATCACAAATAATTAGATATTTTTTTAAAAAAATTGGCAGCATTTCCCTTATATATTGTGATATTTCAAAAATCTTGTATAAAATAAGCATACAAATAAATGAAAATAAAATAAGCGTATATAAATGAAACTGAAAATAAAATGTTATCTCCCTTCCCCTTTCCCCTTCCCCTCCCCTCCATTTCCCTCCCATTCTCCCTTCTTCTATCCTCTCCATCTCTTTTCCTCTTCCCCTTTCCCCTTCCCATTCCTCCATTTCCCTTCCCCTCCCTCCATTTCCTTTATCTTCCCCTCTTCTCTATTTCCCTACACTTCTCCATTCCTCTTTCTTCTCCTTCTCTTTCTCCCTTCTCCTTCCCATCCCTCCATTTCCCTTATCCTCCCCTTCATTTCCCTCCACTTCTCCCTTCCTCTTTCTTCTCCTTCTCTCCCTTCTTCCCATTCCTCCATCTCCCTTCCCCTCTCCTTTATTTCCCTACACTTCTCCCTTCCTATTTCTTTTCCTTCTCTCCCTTCTCCTTCCCATCCCTCCATCTCCCCTCCCCTCTCCTCTATTTCCCTACACTTCTCCCCTCCTCTTTCTTCTCCTTCTCTCCCTTCTCCTTCCTATCCCTCCATTTCCCTTCCCCACTCCTCTATTTCCCTCCACCTTTTCATACCTCTTCTCTTTTCCTCCATTCTATCCTGCATTTCCCTTTCTTGTTCTCCACATGCAACAGAAAACATTCAATATACAAAAAGAAAATAAATGCATCATTCCACACAAAAAATAAATCTAAGTGGGCACACCCCACACAAAAAATAAACCTAAATGGGCACACCCCACACAAAAAATAAATCTAAGTGGGCTGACCTCACATTTAACATGATAATAGTATTTTAAAGAAAAAAGGAGTAAGAAACTCACCATAGTGACAAAATGATCCACAAACTGTGAAGAAAGAATAGGAGAATGTTAAGAACCTATATGAGAAAGCAATAAAAAAAATTTCAGTTTTAAAATATAAATGACCATAAGCTTTGATAAAAGATGAAATAATTTAAAGGGAATTTAAACAAAACAGACAACTAAGAATTTCTTAAATTATTTATATTTATGGTTATGGATTAATACTTTTGACAAATTATCTTATATGTCAATGTCAGTTGCACCAGGGGCAAGTTCTTCACTTTGTGGGTTTTGTTGATATGCTTCAGATTCAACATCTGGGTGTAGATCATTTCCTACATCGTATTGTTCACGCGATTGAGCTCTAACTGGTATAATCCACCCATTTTTGCTATTATTAGGCACGTAGAATACTTGTACTACCTATCAAGCTAGTGTGAATGGTTCTGACGATTGGAGGATGTGACGGCTCTTACTTAAGATCAAGAAACCGTGTTTCTTATCGACTTTGAATCCAATGCCTTCTTTAAAAACATCAAACTAATCACATTTGAATAAAACCACCTTACGGTTAAACCTGAAACTCATTTCCACAATCTCTTCAATTTAACCATAATACCCATCACAACCAGTGCTTAGGTCACAATTGACAACAACTCTCGCCTGTTGCGTGGCCTTCGCATCATCAATGGATCATACACTGAATCTGAAACCGTTAATTATGTATCCCGAATGGTAACGTCCGTATGTCAAAGGTGTATCGACAATTATATCAAAATCCTATACCCACTGTTGATCCCTATCTTCTTTCAGTTTATTTACATGATCCTTGAACCAATGAAGGAACTGTAAGTCATGTGTAGATGACACAGAGGATGCTTTTAATTCATTGTAAAATTCATCCACTTCTAGAATTTGCTTCAGAATGTACAAGTGTGCCAATCGTCGATTCATTTCTGAGATGGGTTTAACCTCCGTCCGGAGGATCGACCTTCCTCCGATGTTAAATATGGACAGACAATTTTCATCATTACCATTAAATTCTCCTTCATAGTTCCGTTCAAGATAATTAAATTGATTGTTTATTTCATTTATGTACATGGCACAGAAGTTAATACATTTTTCTACAAGATAGCCTTCAACGATTGACCCTTCTGGCTTAGCCTTATTCAAGACATAATCTTTCAGTTTCTTCAAATATCGTTCAATTAGATACATCCATCTATACTACACAGGTCCAGCAATTCTCTCTTCATTTGTAAGATGAAGCATGACATGAACCATCACGTCGAAGAATGCAGGCGGGAAAATCTGCTCCATTTTGCAAAGTGTGATCACAATTTGTTTATCCCAATAGTCTAACAATTTAGGATCTAATGTCTTTAAACAGATGACTTTAAAATATCTACTCATCTCCGTGAAACAATCGACTACTAGATCAAGCATCACTCCACATATCACTAGTGGGAATAAGATTTGCATGTACACATGAGAATCATGACTTTTTAACCCCGTAATCTTCTTTTGCACTTCATTTACGCAATGTGAAAGCTGCGATGAATACCCATCAGGAACCTGAATGTCTTTAAGGAACGAGAAAATCCTTCACCTCTGCTCTCTAGTAAGACTGTATATAGCTTCTGGAAAGTGAGACCCTCCTTCAATGTGCAACTTAGGACGAATACCCAAAATTTTTATATCATTCCTTGTTGTAACTGTATTCTTCGGGCTATTTACTAGATTTAATACATTAAGAATATTGTCCATTACATTCTTCTTGATATGCATAACATCTAAATTGTGTCGCACTGTCAAATCCTTCCAATATGGAAGCTCCATAAAAAATATGCTTTTCTTCCTAAACCCTGATCATCGCAAGGAAGCCAAGTCATTCTTAAAAAGACGACCCAAATGTATTTCTCCGAGCTGTTGCAATGTCTCCATGAATTTCATCCCTAACAGCTTAATAGAAGATGTACTGAGTTTATTCTTCGAATTCCTCGATGAATATCAACATGCTTTACCATTAAATCTATCCTTAAATTGTGATGTTCGCCAACGGTGTTCAATGGGAAAAAACCTGCGGATCCCTAAGTAACAGAACTTCTTGCTTTCAGGCAATCTCAGGTGATAAGTGATGTAGGCACATTTAATTAGGTTAAAATGCCTATTCATGCATGTTCTTAGGCTTAGATTTGCATTTCATATTATAAATATTGCATAGCATGTATCATCCTGCATTTAGAGTAGTTATGTATATTTTAGGTTAATTACGTCCTTTTTACGACCAGGAGGGAAGGAGATTTATTTCAGGGTCTCGGATTAACAATTCAAATGTACAGATCTGATCAGGATGATGATTGAAGTCCAACACCTCCGAGATCATCCTAATCAGAATCCCTTATCACCTTATTCAATTTGAGGAAGATCAGTGA
Organism: Thalassia testudinum; assembly: GCA_037157565.1. NCBI lineage: Eukaryota > Viridiplantae > Streptophyta > Magnoliopsida > Alismatales > Hydrocharitaceae > Thalassia > Thalassia testudinum. The sequence continues at coordinate 155,393,268 of JAZHRO010000077.1, read as the reverse complement.
CCAGGAGGGCAATGCGACATCCTTACGGGATTCGGATCCAAGCACCGTGGCACCCTCTCCAACAGAAAGAAGATGGATGGCCTAGATGGTGCCAAGTGGTGCCATCTCGGCTGCCCAACATCGGCCATCAATGGCTACTGGCGCCCCCTCATCATCAGAGATCTCATACCATAGCCATTGGATCAAGATCCAACGGCTGAGGTTCCTCCGCACCCGGGGCTCCCATGCTATCCTCGTGACTCAAATGCCCCCTTGCCTCAATGGTAGCTCATGAGAGTTGCAAACAAGAGGTGCGGCGTCAAATCTCACCGAGTCTCCAATCTAGCACAGCGGTAAGGCATGCTTAATTTCGACAGCTCGATCGTAGACGAGCAGCCGAGATGCAGCTACGTGGGTCCACGGATGACCACCGATCTAGTGGAGGTAATCACACGGGCGTCAACGCACATCTCCACGTGTGATCCAATGCCAGCCAAGCAGTGCGATCTCTGTGCAATCAGGACTGTCCATCTCCAATCGAACGGTCCTCCTTCGACAACACACGCGCAGCTGTGAAGCGTGGGCGTGTGCATGAGTTCGTGTGGACCTTCAACGACAGCTTGGGTAGGCTTTAGTGACGCTTGCAGCCGTCACTAATTGCCTGTAGGTTTGAGGACAGCTGCGGGCATGAGTGGTGGGGGCGCAATCTTCAGCAACAGTTGCAGGGGTCTTTAGTAATGCTTGCAGCTGTCACTACAGCCCTCTACATGAAGTTCTTCCTCTTCCCTCTATAAAAGGACCCCTACACCCCCCATTCCTCTTCATCTCTTCCTACTCTACTCCCACCTACTCCTAAGCTCAAGTAGCCTACCAAAGCTCCATTAGAGCTTACTTTTAAGTCTAAAGGCCTCCTAATAGTGTAATATTTCTATTTCCCACCAAATATTCATCCTTCATCCCACCACCTTCATAGGTTGCCTTGGTGTAGTCCTCCCACCTCCATTCCGATAGAAGATCGCCTTTGTCTCCTCCCTCCATTCTAGAGCCTCGGTGAAGCATTCCTCTACCCGGCATCCTCCTACATCTCACCTCCGTCGTCCCGCATCTCACCTTCTTCATCCAAGCTTCCACCAAGTGCCGTCGTCTCGCCAAATAGCCGATTTGGGAGATTTCTTCTCACCCCTATCTCTTTTAAGCTTTCGCAGATTATTGTAATAAACATTGGAGTGATATATCATATTTCTTCCATCTCATTTTGTGAACTTATCCTGCTTGTCCTTTTATTTCAAAAAAACACAGAAATAACAAAACCTTAAAATACCAAAAAGAAACACAACAAAGCACGATTTTCAAACAAAGTAAGCATCACCTCCCTGTGTTCGACCCGAGACTCCCTTGGAGTAATGGTTATAAATTGTATTTGATAGACGCATTTTGTGAGCTATGACGATGGGTTCTCCAACCCCGATTTTAATTCACGAAACACGATGTATCATTTTGGCGTCGTTGCTCGGGAGGCAACGGAATTTACTTTTTTGTTTTTTGCGCTTCTTTGCATTTACATATTATTAACCTTGCTTGTCTCTTATCTATTGTCTTGTAGGTACCCCAACATGGAGATCCAAGTGCGGTAGACCAGAGTAAAGTGTAGATAGAATAATTTGTAAGTACCCTCCACATCCTCCTACTAGTTTCATTTCGCCACATTCATAACCATGACCTAATCTACTTAGGTGTTTGCATAAATCCTAGGATAGAATTTGTTTGTCTTGTTTGCCACCTCCACTCATCTCACCTTCGCATATAAAAAAAATAAAAAGATACTTTTTGTGGGACGAATCAACATACATACTTCATACACCCACATTTGAGGCACATAACCTAACTTGATTTTTATCTACTCGATCGGGATTCCAATCTATGGAACCGATACACACAAATCAACACATAAAGGTGTAGAAATCAGTCTAGGTTAATCATCTCTGCATGCCTAATTGGTGGTGCATTTGGGTCACTTGATTGAATTGTTTGGATCGCACCACCCAATTTAAAACTGATTCATTTTGTAGCTGCCTCATAGGATTCAATATTTAGGTCAAGCTAGGCACTCCATATTTTCTAGATTTGTAAAGGAAAATACTTGAACATGTGATTTCAAACTTGGTTTGCCTCTTGGAAATTTGGTTGAATATAAGTAACAATTGAATCCTAAAAGCTACTAAGCAAGATCTGAATCTTAAAACTCACTTCATCTTTAATAATCTTGCTTGAAAATGTTTTGGTTTTACACATACACACATTCTCAAACCAATAATTAAGGGCACAACCCATTAAGGGTTCATCAAATTCCGAAAGCACTAAATATCCCAAGCCTAACTAAAATTGATTAGATGTTGGCCATAAGGACTAATTCTCTCTTTGAGGCCCAGATTGAGATTGTTTACGATTAACCTGCTTATACTAGTCAACCTGATGTCTAGCTAAGGGAGTAGCGTCAAACGACCGTGGCTGGGGGGTACACTACGAACCGAAGGCGCAAGCCAAAGGAAGAACCTTCTCCCCAGTCCCTCCTAATTGGTTGGATTGGTTGGATACAAGTAGAGTAAATCGTCTATAATCTTAAGATGGATTCTGAGAGTCTGTAGACCTTTTGGCTACCCAACCTAAGGACAAGCTTATATTTTTTGTGTTGCAGGGTCCCTTCTCTTCCCCATCCTTCCAACTTCCTTCCAGTGCATGATTGAAAGGAGGCCATTGAACCCTCATTTAGAAGGACCTATAGACCATTCCCGGAGGTGGAGGTCGAGTTATAGCCAAGTAGATCCCATGCTGATCAACAACCACCTCCCTCGCCCCCGAACCAGCAGGAGATGATTCAGAGGCAGTTGGAGCAGATGCAGCAATGGTTCCAATGAATGAATGGTCAGGGCGCTCGGCCCTTGAAGGATTTTTATGATCCTTCAAATTATGAGGATCATCTTGACGTTGTGATCCCCGCTAGTGATGTTGAGATCAAGCCCCAAGTTTTGAGTCTAATTAAACACTTTCACGGGCTTGGCTTTGAGGGCCCATTCCAACATTTGGAAGACCTAATCACTCTGGTTCAGACCACGAAATCGCAAAATGCGGATGAAGAACAGATGCTTATGAGGCTTTTTTCCCATTCACTTAGGGATAAGGCCTCACATTGGTATCGTACCAATTGAAGATCGATTGCTACCTGGACAGCTTTGAAAAATCGACCTTCCTGAAGAAATTCTTCCCAATTGGGTGAACCAATGCGTTGCGATGGGCAATTACCACTTTTGCTCAGTAGCAAGGGGAACTGTTTCATGGGACCTGGGAGAGATTCCAGGATCTATTACAAAAGTGTCCACACCACGAGGTGCCTAAATGGCAACTTGTGCATATTTTTATCACGGGTTGAATGATCAACTCTGTAATCATGTGGATGCTTCTTATGGAGGCAATTTTCTCAACAAAGATGCAGATAGCACGTATGATTTGTTTGAGGAAATGTGCAAAAACTCTTTAAACCATGCCTCCATGGGAACCTTCAACCGATCCCAACAAACTAGATCAAATGCCAATGAGGTCCAAGATTCTTATACATTTGATATAGAATTGATCTGCAATAAATTAGATAAGATGGATTTGGTTGCTAAACGAATGGAAGAGTGGATGTTCAGAAACTCTAAGTTTTCTAGATCCACTCAATCCCAGGGCTTGGGATTCCATTCTTCGCAAGCTCCTACAGGATGAGAGTTTGTGAACCAGCTGGAGTCGGCTCGACCTTTGGGCCAGCTCTTCTCGGAACCTTATGGGTTCCAAACTGGGGCCTTTGATCCTAGTTTTTCTGATCCTTCTTCATCCTCATCTTATAAGGATGTTCATGCTGTGCAGGAGAATGTTAGGTCCAACCCTTACTCGAATTCCTACAATTTTGGTTAGAAAAATCACCCTAACGTCTCTTGGAAAGATTAGGGGCAACAGACCTAATATCGACCCAACAACTATGTACTGTAAAAACCAATGGGTCAAGTCATGTATATACTCAGTTGCCCTTAAATCAGGTTAATCAGTCCATGTGAAATGCTCAACAACCTGCTAGGTAGGCTGATTTAAACCTGAAGATGGTAAAAATGCAAGGGTTAATGCTCTAGCTCATGCAACAAATGAAAACTTCGCTGGACACCTTGCAATCCGGACTTAGTGCAAACAACCGGCAACTTGGACCTTTATCATCACAACCTGTACTAAACCCAAGGAATGTATAGAACTGAGGCACTGGGCCTCAAGGGTTTGGTAATGGTGGGGAGCCGCATGCTCAAGATCATGCTATCTATTAGGCTACCCCAACCTCTCCCGAAGTGAACCAAGCTCCCACCATAATCAACTGGGAGCCTCCTGTTTTAGCCAACTCTCCCCAAGCCACTAACCAACAACATTTTGCCACGGCAAACACCATCACCTTGAGGAGTGGTAGTAGACACAAGGGACCTACCTAACCCCATGTCAACACCATTAGGCCTCGTAGTAAGAATTCCAGACTCCCAACTAAGAATGTGATCAACAAAACATCAGAGTCTAATTTGAGAGTATGTTGTTGTATGGGCAAACAAAAAAAGTCAGAGGAGAAATTGGAGGAAAGGATGTCCTTACTTCAGGCTTTCAAATTGACAACCATTTTACTCCTTGTGGCTATCGGATCAATCCCCACCTACACCATAGGTTTACTGAATTCATATAAAGCAAAGCGTAGAGTGGAATCTGAAAACATTAGGAGAGTAGTCTTGTCTGATAACACAAGCACACTGATCTTAAACAAGCTACCTCCTAAGAAGCATGACTCGGGAGCCCTGTTGATTTCCTGCACAATAGGAAACATCACTTCTGACCAGGCCCTCCTCAACTTAGGCACTTCCATTAGTGTGATCTCTACCTTACTGCACATGGAATTGGGTTTAGGCTACCTGAAACACACTGACATAACCTTGCAGTTAGCCGATAGATCCATTACAAAACCAAGGGGTATTTTGGAGGATGTTTTAGTCAAGGTTAATGATTTGCATTACCTTGCTAATTTCATGGTCCTGGACATGGAAGCACCAAAACAGCTCAACCACACTCCGATTATTTTGGGAAGACCTTCCTTGGCTACCACCAAGGCAAGGATTGATTGTGAATTGGCAAATGTAGAAATGGCCTCTGGGAATAAAATGAATCGATTTAATATTTTTGAGGGCTCAAAGAAGGATAAAATTAAGTATGGTTTGATGGAGAAGCTTGGCAGAATAGAGGAGGTAATGGCCATGCATACCTTAGACAACCTTTTAAGGTCCAACTCAACCCAAACTCAGGAAGAAAATCACATGGTTACAGGGATAATTGAGGACAATAAAGACATACAACAAACTGTGTCAACCTGGGATGAGTAAGATATTTATGAATTTGGAAATTTGTTGGATGATTCACATGATCAAGTTAAAACCCAACAAAGTCCTCATCCTGAATTTTTAGAGTTTGAGGTTCAACTTTTGGGTGGGAATCATGAGGATCAGGATGGTTGGATTAAGCACCTTGATTGTGAGGATGAAATTGATCTTTGGGGAGAAACTCTTGAAACGTTAGGTATTCTAGAGTACCCACAAGCCCCCGTCACATCACAAAACCCTCATCGTCCTTATTCACCCAACCATTGCACAATTTCTATATCCACCCACACCTCCTCTGTACTGAATCAACAAAACTCTTATTGGAGACCATTTAGGCTCTCCCTGCACCACTAGCTTGCCACTTTCATTGATCATCACTTTGGAAAGGCCATGTTTACTGTCTGGGACCCATATCTAGGGGCCCGGTAACTGTGTTATTCCAACCTCAATTTTAGTTATTTTTGATTGAGGTCCTCGCCTAGCTGAAGGCACTAAACTCAGCACGTGTAAAGATTGTTTCGAGCTGACTAGAATCTCACGGAAACCAGATGTTATTCTTCCATTTTTGCTCTCCTGTATGCTTTCATTTTAACAATGAGGACATTACATTAGCTAAGCATGGGGGGGTGGATATCTTATGAAATAATCTTTTTGTCAGCTGTAACAGTAATTTCCTGTTATTTTATTAAAAAAAAATTGAAAATTCGAAAAGACAAAAAAAAGAATTAGGGGAAGAGAACTTAGGTTTTTGGAAGTTATTAACTTTAGGAAATGATACGATAGGACCTAAACACTTAGACTCTTCAGGTCTTCAGGCTTAATTAGCTTGGGTATCCACTCGAATGTGGACTTAGTCTCGAGTCCTCACCAATTCAATTTCATCTTTAATCTAGTAAATAAATTGGGATGATAAGTACACAACTTATCAACTCGCCCTCTGATTTGAGGGGATTTTAAGTCTAAGCATCTATACACTATTCGCACTGACCCACTTTCTGACAATTTTAACGGAAATTGGGTAGCTAATGAACTGTCTAGGGTGGTATGGCTACCAAGTTGTCGTGGGTAACAGCCCATTGGCCGGTTGTCCAAAACCCAGCCACAAGACCATTTTCTTCATATTGCCTTTAGATAAATCTTAGATCAGGGAAGCCACCTACTTAAAGAAAAAGAGAGAGAAAATAAAAAAATAAATATCGCACTTCACTGCACGAGTATGGCTAGCAAGTTGCCATGGGTAACAACCCATTGGCCGGATGTTCAGAGCCCAGCTCATAAAAATGCTCAATAATTCCCAAAACACGTAGGGAAGAAGTGGGGAAGTAGAATAAACCAGGGAGATATATATTGGGTTCGCTCTTGTGTTGACCCCATAAATAAAGGAAGTAGGGAGAAAGCTACCATTCAAAAAGATAAACCTTTAGGCAAGGTCACCTAGGGTCGTAGAAACCCAAAGTCTGTTTTAACGGTCGCCTAGTGAGTCTTTCACTCTTTTCACTAGATGCTTAGCACTTTGAGTCCTTTTCAAGTCTTGGGTGGGTCGGGTAGCTGCAAAAAGTTATCCCGAAACTCTCAAACTCCAAGAGTCCAAAAAAATTAGAAAAGAAGAAAAACAAAAAAATGTATCTTCCCTTTTCAAATAAGGCAAGGACTTGGGCGGTTTGCATTCTAGCAGACACTCGGGTACTGTTGAGTTTTCGTAGTTTAAAACCTTGGTTGAAATTTTCTATTGTTAATAAACGACTTAGGCCTAAGCGATCGAGCCATAATTCTATTTTTATACATAGCATGTAGTTTAATTTTGCTGAGGACTAGCAAAAGATAGTAATGGGGGTATGATGTAGACACATTTAATTAGGTTAAAATGCCTATTCATGCATGTTCCTAGGCTTATATTTGCATTTCATATTATAAATATTGCATAGCATGCATCATCCTGCATTTAAAGTTGTGTATATTTTAGATTAATTACATCCTTTTTATGGCCAGGAGAGAAGGAGATTTATTTTGAGGTCTCGAATTGATGATCTGAATATACAGATCTGATCAGGATGATGATCAGAGTCCAACACCTCCAAGATTGTCTTAATCGGTATCCCATATCACCTTATGCGATCCGAGGAAGATCAATAGCCAGGAGGGCAATGAGACATCCTTACGGGCTTCGGATGAAAAATCAAACCATATGGATGGATCTAGAGCAATGATCGTAGTTCGGCAACACGAAAATTACCTCGATCCAAGCACCGTGGCACCCTCTACAATAGAAAGAAGATGGACGACCCATATGTTGCCACGTGGCGCCATCTAGTTCACCCAAGATCGGCAATCAACGATTACTGGCGCCCCCTCATGACCAGAGATCTCACACCATTGTCGTTGGATCAAGATCCAATGGTTGAGGTTCCTCCGCGCTCGAGGCTCCCATGTTATCCTTGCGACTCAAATGCCCCCTTGCCTCAACGGTAGCACGCACAGGTTGCAAACAAGAGGCGAGGGGTCAAATCCCGCCGAGCCTCCAATCCAACCCAGTGTCATGGCATGCTTAATTTCGACCGCTTGATTGCAGACGAGCGGCCGAGATGCAGCTACGTGGGCACACGAATGACCACTGATCCAGTGGAGATGATCATGTGGGCGTCGACGCACATCTCCACGTGCGATCCAATGCCAGCCAAGCGGTGCGATTTCCACGCAATCAGAATTGTCCATCTCCAATCGAACGGTCCTCCTTCGACAATGCGTGCACAGCTGTGAAGCGTGGGCGTGTGCGTGAGTTGGCGTGGACCTTTAAGGATAGCCTGGGAGGGCCTTTAGTGACACTTGTAGCCATCACTAATTGCCTGTAGGTGCGAGGACAACTACTGGCGTGAGCGGTGGGGGCGCGATCTTCAGTGACAGCTGCAGGGGTCTTTAGTGATGCTTGTAGCTATCACTACAGCCCTCTACACAAATTTCTTCCTCTTCCCTCCACTATAAAAGGACTCCTACACCCCCCATTCCTCTTCATCTCTACCTACTCTACTCTCACCTACTCCTAAGCTCTAGTAGCCTACCAAAGCTCCATTAGAGCTTACTCTCAAGATTCAAAGGCCTCTTATTAGTGTAATATTCCTATTTCCCACCAAATATTCATCCTTCATCCCACCACCTTCATAGGTTGCCCTGGAGCCGTCCTCCCACCTCCATTCTGGTAGAAGATTGCATCTGTCTCCTCACCTCCACTCCAGAGCCTCGGTGAAGCATTCCTCTACCTAGCATCCTCTTGCATCTCACCTCCGCCGTCCCTCATCTCACCTTCTTCATCCAAGCTTCTGCCAATCGCTGTCGTCTCACTAAATAGTTGATTCGGGAGATTTCTTTTCACCCTTATCTCTTTTATGCTTTCGTAGATTATTGTAATAAACATTGGAGTGATATATCATATTTGTTCCATCTCATTTTGTGAACTTATCCTGCTTGTCTTTCTATTTCAAAAAAACACAAAAAATAACAAAACCTCAAAATACCAAAAAGAAACAAAATGAAGTGCATCTTTCAAACAAAGTAAACGTCACCTCCTTGTGTTCGACCTGGGACTCCCTTGGAGTTTCGGTTATAAATTGTATTTGATAGACGCGTTTTGCAAGCTACGACGATGGGTTCTCCAAACCCCGATTTTATTTCGCGAAACACAACGTATCAATGAGTATCATTTATACAGATTGAACATGCGAACTTCCTCTTCGTACCCCATCCTGACAAATTCGCATATGCGGGAAAGTCATTGATTGTCCACAGTAATGCTATGTGCAACTGGAAGAATTGTTTCTTTTGTGCGTCATATGTTTTAGCACCACTGTACTACAAGACTTTCAGTTCATCAATCAATGGCTGGAGATAAGCATCTATTCTTGGTTGCTTGGGTCCCAGGATAAGGAGTATCAACATCATGAATGCAGATTGCATGCATAGCCATGGGGGTAAGTTGTAAGTCACCATGACCACTGACCATATGAAATATGATGGATACATGCTCTTGTTAATCACTCTGAAATGAGTTTTAAAGTCATTGCATTATACTACAGTTCGAATCAGTGTGAAAAACAGATAAAATTTATAACTCGGAAGAAAGTCCAAGGTCATTCGCTGGGAGTAAATAGGAATTCACACGCTAATCTCAATAAATAATCTAAATGAGCACACCATTTGAGTCAAAGAAATGAAAATTTGTTATCATAATGATATAGCAGTAATGTCAAGTATCAATGTACAAAAATAAGAAGGTAAAATGGTGATTTGAATCACCAATTACCCCTCACAATAATAGCAAATACATGTACAATATCAATTAAGTTAATTGGCCTAAAACAGGAGAATTGGATGTCTGATGGTAGGATCAAACGTCTTAAACGTCTGATTCAACAGTGTTTTTCTTCCTTTCTCTGCTTCTTCTCTTGCCTTCTATTCTTCTTCTTTCTTCTGTCTTGTCTTCTCTTCTCTTCTTTCTTTGTGTGCCTTTTCTATCGCTCTCCTTTCTTCTCTTCTGTCTCTATAGGGGGCACCTTTTATTTTTGGCTAACTGTTAGCCAATACACAAGGAAGCAAAACTCCCCTGCCTTGCACTCTCTCTCCTCTTTATCTCTCTAGGTTTCCACCTTTCTTCCACCTTCACAAGGCCATGCATAGTACCAGGTAGTCAGGTTTTGGATCTAAGCGTACCTGGGACCAGGGCTGCAGGCGTGGGTCACAGCCGAGGTGTGCGCAAGTTAGGAGGGTTAGGTCAGAGCCAAGTCTACGTGCACAGTGTCATGGGCGAGGCTTATGTGGGGCTGCCGGGGACCTCACCCCCCAAGTGACTTGAGGTGATAAGCTAGAAGTAGAAATTCAACTTATGCATGCACGCCTCTTCACTTGTTTCCGAGGTGGGACTAAATGTCCCACCGTCTTCGCGCGAGCGTCTACAGGTGGGATTCCTTCTGATTGCAGCAGTTTCTTAGGGTATCTCCCCCAATTGGAGACCTGGGTGTGTGCCTTGAGCAAAGCCGCAGTGCCTGGAGGGTGTGGCCTGGAGCTTCGTGGCTAGAACTCGAAGAACATGGCCAGAGGAGACGTCGCGGCGGCGGAGCTCCGATGGTATACCTGAAACATGAAATACGGGCTAAAAGCCCTGATTAAAATGTTCATGAGGTTCACGAGGATGTAGCGAAGGCGATTGTGGTGTTTGAGTGGAGGATTAGGGCGTGAGGTGGTCGAACGGAGGTGGGATAGGTCGAAGAAGGTGGGTTTGTTCTGAGGGTCGTGTGAGTGGATGAAAAGGTGAATAAAGATAGGGGTTTTGATGGGTGTGATGTGGTGGAGGTGTAAAGGGTTTCAGCAAGGTGTGTGGGCTGGTGAAATGATGGGAAGCCCTCGTCGGAGTGGTGGTCGGAGGTGGAGAAGATGATGGCGAATAGTGTCGTCGAGGGTCGAAATTGGGATATGGAGAGCGGGAGAGATAATGTCAACCTAACTAAGCCTAACCAACTTAATCTAAGCGGACGAAAGGGAGGAAATCTCCTCGCCGATGGTACGTTGGGCTTGGAGAAGACGAAGGCTGTGGTGAGTGGGAAACGACGATGAAGACGTGGAAGGGGACGGCCGCTGGTATTGCGACATGCGGAAGAATATGAGGATGAAGAATTCGCTGCTGGTTTTGCGAGAACGGATGAGGTCGAAGATATCACTGGAGCTCGCGAAGCTTTTCGGCTAAAGAGGAGGGAAGAAATTGGGGTAATTCCGGCCAAAAATGAGTCTCGGGAACTCGCCGAGGTCTAGGGGTCTTTTTATAGGTCTCTAGAGGGCAAAAAGAGCTTGGAAGCCAAGCTTCCAAGCTTGGAATGTTCGCCGGAAATAGGATACCTAAAAGATACCCAAATCTCTCATGTGTTCTCATGAGAGATTGGGAAGGTTGTTGGGCTTCAGATCTGATTCATTGGAAAGAGGACTCCTCAAGGAATCTCCCTTCCAATTTTGGGAGTGATTGAGAGAGAAATCAAGGAGATCTTCCCATTTAAAGGTCACCAGAGCTTTAGGATTAGGAGTTGAGGGTGGCAGGGACCTATCTATGAAGAAGATGACAAAGATGCAGGGCTATTTGCAAGGAATTGAAAGAGCTAAGGATCTGAATGAGATAGAAAGAGTTTGACTGGACCAAAATGCAAACTTGGTCAAGATGATCTCAGATTGGGCCCAAATTTTGGTACAAACTTAATTTGGACTCAAGGAATCTAATGGTGAAGTTAGATTTATGTTTGACCACGGTTGACTGGATAAATTGCATAATTACCCAAATTAGGGCAAAAGTCTGTCTGAGACTCTATTTTAGGTCAAGATAGGTTCTAATGGTCAAATTGAAGATACCAATCCCTAGAGAATATTTTTATATGATTTTTAGAGGGTTTAGTAGAATTTTATCTTGACCATAACCTAAGTTAATTAAGTGGGCATGTTTTTAGGGTTTCAGATATCATTTAATTCCCGAAAGGCGTGAAAATCCTTTTCTATCTGTACTAACCCTCTTTTTAGACTGTTAAGATCATTTGACCCTTAATTAACCCTTGGAGAAACCCATGATTATTCTACATTCATGATATGATGGTAAAATTACAGTTTTAACCCTAGTTTCTTATATTTCTCTCAGAATGGAATTGCAATGAATTACAGTCCTTTGGCAGTTATACAGGAGAATTTATTCCTTGATAATGACTAATTAAAGTTAGATATGATTGATGATGGCGTTATCATCATACCCCCATGCCTAACTTTTGCTAGTCCCTTAGCAAAATCTCATGCAATAAACTCAAATTCTAGACCATATGTTCAGATCTCTGATGTGTGCTTTCTTTTGTAGATTAGGTTAGAATGCCAATAGTAGGCGTAAAGGTGCTCAAGAACCAACCAAGATCTGGACCTGACCAGCTTTAGCCTCAGTCTTCTACGAAGGTTTCTAAGGTCCACAGGAAGTAACCTTAGGTTCGTTGAACTCGGCGGTTAAAGCACCCGTGCTTAAAACATTTTTAATCTTAGTTTAGTTTGCAGTGCAATTTTTTAAGAGAGAGACAGAAGATTTTTTTGTATTTTTGGAGAGTTTTTTCTCTCTTTTCTTTTCTTTATTTCTAGCTTCAGATTGGCTTTACAACATGGTCTGTATCAGATTCCTAGCTCCCACCATCAATCCTTGCAAGGTCCCTGGCTTTCGATGCTTCGAGATAGCACCGCCCATGGCAACCCCTAGAACCCTGGCTTTCAATACTTCGAGATAGTGTCCCCTATGGCATTCTGTAGCTAAATTTAGGACTTGGAAATCGACACTTCGAGATAATCCCGCCCATGTCACTTGAATTAGCACAAGGTGCTTGTGTGCCCCCGACAGGATATTTAGATATCCTAGGAGACAAACACTGAGGATACGATATGTTATTGCGCATCTTCGAGGGAAATTTCCTGCCTCTCCGCACCGGGAACTCATCCAAATCAACTTGTGTTGATAAGCTGCTCCTAATCTAGGTGGCTTTTTCATAACAGAATTAACGCATTTGCATGATTTTGATAATTAAGCGCACTAAACCAGACTGTGTGTGGATTAGGGTGCTTAGGTTACCGAGTCCCGCAAACCAGAGGTCAGTTAACGAGGCCGAATAATCCTTAAGCCTTAGACCTAATACTTAAGCTTTGCATTTCCTCAACCTCTTGAGGACTATCCAGATCTTAACAAATACTTGAATTTTTAAGCCTAGAACAAGCCCAAGAGGCCTAAGATTAGCACTCATACTAAGCTTTGTGTCTCTTAGCACTTTTGTCTTTTGTTCTTTCTTTTGATTTGGTCTAGAACTTAGTAGATTCCTTAATCTTTTACTAATGGCTAACTCTTTTTATTTTAAATTGTTGCTCCTTTTTAACATTTAAAATCACCTCTTTTCCTCCTCAAGAATGATATGCATTCAATTTTTCAAAATTTCCTCCCTTCTCCCATTTTTTTTGTTCTTTTTAATTTTTTTATTTTTTTGGCTTTTTGGAATATGTATTTTTTTGTGAGAACCCTTCTGAAACTTGAATTTTCATATGTTTGCACTTTAACACCCCCCCATGCCTAAGTTTTGCAATGTCCTCATTGTAAACAGAGGGTATGAAATAGTTTGGGTTCAGGGATTAGAACAGGATAATCGGGTGAGCGAATGGGTCGGGATGACTGTTGAGGACGATTTCAAGCATTGGTACGAGTACTAGATGTGGAGTTAACTATTCTAAAAATTGAACTCAGAGTGCAATAAACGTGAAGTACAAAAAAGGATAATCAGAAGGATCTTGATTTTTTGGAATGACAGGCTGCCTCCTATTAAGCACTAAATTTAATGCCTTTAGTTGAGCAGAAAATGATATGGAGAAGGAGTGGTCAAATCAGATGAGTTTTGTAGAACAAGCACCTTGATCAATAGCCTGGTTGGTCCAACCAGGTTCTTGTTCAGATCAGTAGGCGGATGATGCAGCCCAAACCCAATCAATCTGGCGGGTTGATGAATGTGGATCAAGAGATGTGGTACCCACCAGATACTGTGAAGTTTGAGAAGGTATGGAAGTGTGAATCTAGGGTTTGGCCGAGTCAGATCAGCTTGATCAGAGTAGGGATCCTCAACTGAAAAAGGGTCGGTGGAGGATGTGAGATCCCTACGAGGGTGATCAGAGAATGATGTGCCATGATTTGTAGTCTGATCGATGTCTGAAACCTGATAAAAATGTGGAGGAGAATCATGTGCAACCGGCTCATTGAGAGGAGAATCAATGTAGAAATTGAGCCCGGTTGCAGGTTGGGGTTGAAAACGGGTTTGGGAAGGTTTTATATGTGCTATAGAAGAGGTGGTTTCTTTCGAATCATTGACCTCAGTGTTAGAATCAAAGGACAGGTTGTAGTTGCTGAGATCGTAGACTGGCTCGTAATCATCAGGAAACAACAATTCTCCGATATCAGAGTAAGATTCAAAATCGTCAGAGAACTTGCGAGAATCATGTCTTAAATCTAATTTCGGATTAGAGGTTCCACCACAGAATAAATCAAGATGTGGACAATCAGCAACCTAACTTGGATCTAACCTAGTTTCAGATTCCAAGCTCAAAAAGGTGTCCCTATTAGGTTTGGGCTAGGGTTCTTGGCTTGTAGGGAAGACCCAATCAAAACTCAACTCTTCCAACTCCTCGATTTTTGTATCGTAGATTGGCATGACTTCCGAAAAATCAATCTGTATCTTTGAAGAGGTTAGAGAGGTTCATTCATCAAATAAGGCCCAGAATCATAATCCAGATTCAAAATCTGATTTCCATCACACAGGGTCTTCTAATCCTCCCAATAAGGCTCAGATCCAGATTCTAGGTTAAGGGTGTGGGTTGGATCACTAGAATCTAGGTTGGGCTCTATAGGGATGTCAAAATTGCTCTCAAGAGTCACCTTATCAGAATAAGGGACAAAATTTACACCCTTGAGTGGTTTTGATTCAATCTTAATATCACAGGTGTCTGGGAAATCTAAGCTTGGTGAACCAGGTTCTTGATTTCCTAGGGCTAGCTCAAAATCGTGATCACCTACAATTGGATCCTCCATCTCAAGATCAGGTGTATCAATTTGTTCATAATTTGAATTACATTCCATTTGGGTTGGGGGTCCATAACAACCTTGATCATCACACCCATTATGTGGGAGATTTTTCTCCTCAATGTTTCTCCAAGATGTCTCATCGTCTTCTGAAGGAATGTATGGGTATCTTTGAATAATTGTCTTTTGTAGTGTATTTAGCATGTCCCCACATTTTTCTGAGACTTTGATATGTTTCCCAAAATTATGGATTTGAATAACATTGTAGACACTCAGTACTGTGCAATATCCATAATTCACTGAATTCTAATAAAAGATCCTCTCGGGTTGAACCATGTAAGACTCGTGTATAAAGTATTTCAATACAGTTCACAATGTGGGTTGATGTTTTTGCAAATTTATCTTGAATGTCCCTATCTAAGGCTCTATAATATTCTTCATGGTATCCATAAGCAACCTCAGTCATTTTATCTTTGATGGTCATTTGGGACACAGGTTTCCTAATCACTTTTCCTAACATGTTAGGTTGCATTTTTGAATCAAGTGGTAGAATCAAGATGTAGAATCAAACTCAAGATTTGAAGTTGATCAGATCTGAAAGAGATTCTCAAGATAATCTATGTATGTACTCTAAATAGAAGGGATGAGGGATTGGATGTAAATTTTTTTTTGACCCAATCAAGGCACCTAAAGATTTTTGGATGACTAAGGCAGCTTCGAGGCAGATGATGCCTTTGAATTAGAAATTCA